>JBBGZY010000421.1:0-1200000 GCA_037952925.1 Lithobates clamitans | reverse complement strand
TATATATATATATATATATTGTGGTGGTGTGGTACCCCACCAGTGTTTAGACGCAGGATTCTCAACCAGGCAGGTTGAGGGGCTCCAGTTTATTTGCTTATTTGGGAGGAAACATAGTTACATAGTTACATAGTTAGTAAGGTTGAATAAAGACACCAGTCCATCCAGTTCAACCTGAGTGAGTGTGTGTCTACAACCCTGACCCTTGTCCCTAACCCTGTACATCGCACACTCAAACTGGCCTTTCAGTTTCCTCATTGTTTACTAAAGTCCACTGTGGGACCTGAAGCCCGGGGATTTCGTAGCGATTCGGGTGGGATGAAATCCCCAGTCCTGGGTCCAGGTTTTGAGATCCACCAGCATACTGACTGGTCAGGTGTGTGCTGGGCTATTTATAGACACCTGACCATGTTTCTGGGCTCCACCCTCCCGGGGAGTCCAGGCAAGCAAGGGAGAAGTGTGCATGTCTGCACAGTTCTGTCTGTTAGAGCAGACAGAGGGTCCAAGTCTGTGGGCTGGAACTGCAAGGAAGCTGGAAAAGAGTGCTGAGGTACAGGACCTCTGTTATAGAGCCGAGAGGGCTGAAGCATAAGTCTGAGCAGCAGTGCTGCTAAAGAGAGCCAGGTGGCTTGGTATTTTCTGTTTATCTTACATTTTTGCTGTGGAAAGCTGAAACTCCTGTGTGGGCAACTCTTCTGTTATCGGACTTGTTTTCTTTTTCTTTAATAAACGTGGGCCAAAAACCCTTAAGCGGCATATCTGGTGTGGACTCAGCTCACTGGTAGGCTCTACACTAAGCTAAACAACCCCCAATATTACAAGTGGTGGAGAATGCGGGCATAACTGAAGATCCTCGCATATACCAGTGAGCTATTGCCAGAAACTGCCTGTGTTCTGCAGCAGGTGGTGTACCTGGAAGGGAGAAGCTCCTTAAAGAGACAGTGCTCCTGTTGTTGCTCTGTGCAGTGGAGTGACTGCGAATATGGAGAGTTCACCAGTGTTTGAATTGGCTGTGGTCTGGTGCAAGTGGCACCTAGCAGTGCTGAACCAAGCTACAGAGGAAAGAAAGCCAACCCTCAGTGCAAGGGGAGAGCGGCTGGATGTCCATAAATGGAAGAGGGGTGTTGTTGCCCCTGACAACGCTGCTGCAGTTAAAACAGTAGCTATTGTGAAAGATGTGAATGTGTCACAGCATGAGACAGGATCAAGCAGAGAGAAGCCCATGCTATATGCAAGTAAGGAAGGCTGGCCAAAGGCCGAGAGTGGTTGCCCATAGCAACACAGAGGAAGCCAGTCAGGCTGTCTGTGTACCATGGGGTATGTCTAATAAGGATTGTGGCAAGTGGCTTCAGGAGGAGCTGATACAGCATGTTGGAGAGAGCCAGCAAAGTTCTGCTGGGAGAGTGCAGTCTCCCATGGCGACAGGAGTGAAAGTTGTGCCTGAAAGGAGGAGCTGCAGTGGAGTCTTGGCTCAACGTCCCCACAAAGAGGCCTGTGCGTTCCAGCCAGCTGGGAATCACCAAGAGAGAAGCGCTCTGGGAAAAAGTCATCCAGTACCATGTCTGGAATGTGACCAGCTGGGGCATGGCATGTTTTCTTGCTCTAGGTTATGGAATACAGCTGGATGTAATGTTGCTGTGCAAAAGTCTTTATCTATGGTCCCAAATTCCTGTGCAAATATGTTTGCAGTCACCCCTACCAACAAGGAGGAGTTTCCTGTTGTGCCTGCAGGGGGTGCTAAACAGTGGGAGATACCTGTTGTAGTTTCATCCCGTGGCCACCAGGGTGAGTTGGCCAGCAAAAGTGCAGCGGAGGACTGGTTCGTGAGACGCCGTACTCAAGTGAAGATGGTGTCTCCTACTACTGCGGTGGGTAAGACTGTCTTTAATGGAATGATGACTGGAAATGCTGAGTTTATGTGGAAAAGGACTGGTTGTGAGACTGTCCATGATGCTAAAGTGACCCCAGTTAGTAGGGCCACTGACTATGTTCTTGAGGGTGATTTTTCCCTGTGCAGTGGGAAGGCAGGGGTTAAAGTCAAACCTGCACCTGTGTGTGCTTCTCAAGAGGGGAATAGTTATGTTTCTAATGTCTGCCAGTCCCAAGTTGGCAGTGGGCTAGGACAGCCTGCAAGACCTAAAAATGCTGTAAATGTTAATGAAAAGTTTGCTGTTGGGAAAACCCCAGGTTCTTGCAAAGCAAAAGTTGTAGTTAAAGATGGGTCGTTGCCCAAAGCAACTGGTGGTAAGACAGCACAGTTGTCCCTAGACATCTCTTGGGAACTTTATGTATTGGAACTGGAGGTTGCCCTGGAGAACAGTGATGTCACTCTGGTGGGGCAGAGTGGAACTGTACCTTACAATGGTAATGTCTTAGTGCAGGCTGCTAATACTAAAAATGTGCAGGTGAATAGTGGGTTAATGCAACCTGTAGAAAGTGTAAAGTTCACTGAAGTTTGTGAAGCACCATCCGAGCAAGGTGGTGAATATGGTATATTTCAACCTACTGTGTTAAAACTGGTGTAATGAGTTTGCAACTAAGCCCGTCTGTTCTTATGTGTCTCCTTGGGCAGATGGATCGGTGCTGAGGAGTACCACTGAAGGGAGCGCACATACAATAGATTGGGATAGTTGGGGTAAAAATCTAATCTCCCTGATAGATAAGGCTTTTATGTACAAAAATAAGGTGGACACAGTTTCTGCTGTGCCAGCAGGAGGGACTGCAGAACAGCTTGTACCGGAGGGCGCGGTGGCTGCTGCAGGGGTTAACCCTCGTGAGCAGGATGAAACAAATAAGGGCGAGCGCACAGCAGAGACATTGTCCGTGACCCACAAAATTGAGGTTGACATGTATTATCAAAGTGACGTTGTCACTGGTATCGTTCTGGAGCAGTTTATTGATGCTGAGCCTGAAAATTTGCATATGAGTCCAGCACCTGGCAGCGCTCTGGGTGAGCACCAGGCTGTGGTTACCTCCACCTGAGAGGATGTTCGTTTGAAAGTCGCAACTTCTCAAGTCTCAGCAAAATGAGTCTGTCTGCATTCCCAGTGTAATAACAGTCACCAGCAAGGGCTTGGGTCTGGGATCAAGGGTCTGGTCTGTAACCAAAGCATTAAAAGAGATGCTTGAACTTTGGGATGTACAGCCAATCTATACTAGTGTGTCTCCTCCACAGTCTGATGGTCTGGTACTGCGGAGTACCACTAGGTGGAGCACTGAATGGCAGGCTGTACAGAACAAAGAACAGGACAGAAATTGTTTATTCCTGAATTTATTACTTTTGTTAAAAGTTGCCACTGCGTATGCTGTTGGATTACATCCGGAAGATATAATATATGAGAGAGACTTTGGATAAATGGAAAACGAGCCCAAAATGTCTGTTGTTTTACCTCCTAACAGCCAGGTGGAAAGCAGTTCTGCTGCTATGGTCCAGGATGGTGCTGGTCAGTTGTCAGTGTCGGTGAAGGGTGCGTATATGGTACCAGTGGCCAAACCACGTGAGATGGAAGGGCCAAGTGTAGATCAGAAAATTCCAGAAATCCTGACCAGGGCTTAGACAAGGATGGTTAAAGAGACTGGGGTCACCAGTCCAATAATAGGTTTATGTGACAAACCTGATAAGGTCCCTGAGACAGGGAAATGGGTAAAAAGTGCAGTAAGGTTGGTATGTGGATCAGACGATAGCTCGCCTGTTCCGGTTTTGGATAGAAATCCAGGTGGTATTAAAAAAGGTCAGGTGGTAGGACAGCTGCCTGCTGAGTGGGTGACACCAGGGGAGGTGGCATCTTGTGAGGTTCTCGTGGGTGATTGCCACCCTACGCTGTGTGTGCCCTCTGCAGGTACTGCCCTAACAAATGCTGAGAGAGGTGTTGGGAAACCTGGGAACCTGAAGCGTGAAGGCAGAAGGGTTGGTAGAAAGACCAGGGGTAACACGTTAAAATTTCAGGAGAGGAAGTGCCTATGGAAATGCACTCGGAAAAAGAGTTGGAAAGGTCGCATCAAAGCTCATAGCAGAGTGACAGTGAGGCTTAGAGGGAGACCTCAAAGGAGGCATTGGGTAGAGTTCCCCTTTAGAAGAAGTGAGGTCGGACAGGATTGGACTCCTGTAAATGGTAGCTGGCACAGAGGTGCCAAAAGAAACTTGTGTGTTCCGCCCTCTGGGTCGAAACAAGGGGTGGGGAATATGTGGTGGTGTGGTACCCCACCAGTGTTTGGACGCAAGATTCTCAACCAGGCAGGTTGAGGGGCTCCAGTTTATTTGCTTATTTGGGAGGAAACTGGAGCTCCACCCTCCCGAGGAGTCCAGGCAAGCAAGGGAGAAGTGTGCATGTCTGCACAGTTCTGTCTGTTAGAGCAGACAGAGGGTCCAAGTCTGTGGGCTGGAACAGCAAGGAAGCTGGAAAAGAGTGCTGAGGTACAGGACCTCTGTTATAGAGCTGAGAGGACTGAAGCGTGTGTGTGTGTGTGTGTATATAATTGTTTTTTTCCTTTACCTCCATTCATTATTTTTCCTTTTGATATTGCCAAACTTTATATATCATTCTTTTATATATCATTCTCAATTTTTCTCTATGCACCTTAAATCCCACCTATGACAAAGAAAGACAAATTTATACGTTAGTTGTTTTTCTGTTTCTGGCCTTTGAATTACATCAGAAAGGCAATAAGTCAGAAAGTATTGAAGTCTTTTGCCGCGTACACACGAGCGGAATTTCCGTCAGAAAAAACTTGGGATGGTTTTTCCAATGGAAATTCTGCTCAAGCTTGCCTTGCATACACATGGTCACACCAAAGTTCTTGGAACTTTCGACCGCCAAGAACGCGTTGACGTACAACACTACAACAAGCCAAGAAAATTAAGTTCAGTGCTTCCGAGCCTGCGTCGAATTGTTTCAGAGCATCCACCCTGATTTTTTGCGCATCCAAATTGCATACAGGCCAGAGGCGTAACTAGAATCTTCAGGGCCCCGGAGCAAGAAACCATGAAGGGCCCCCACCGGGGGCGTTGCTAGGTCTACAAAAGATCTGGGCTAGAGCCCATAGCAGCTAAGTAAGGAAAGTCATACACTTTGGCGGGCATACACATGTATATAATATATATGTGTATGTGTGTGTATATATATATATATATTGTTACATATCTGAATGCGGATCCCCCACTTACATCAGGGTCCCCAGGGATCCACCATCTACATCAGGGTCCCCAGAGAGCCCCCCTTACATCAGGGTCCCCAGAGAGCCTCCCCCTATATTAGGGTCCCCAGAGAGCCTCCCTCCTTACATCAGGGTCCCCAGGGATCCCCCCCTTACATCAGGGTCCCCAGAGAGCCTCCCCTTACATCAAGGTCCTTAGAGAGCCTCCCCCTATATTATGGTCCCCAGAGAT
This sequence comes from Lithobates clamitans, assembly GCA_037952925.1. Taxonomy (NCBI): domain Eukaryota; kingdom Metazoa; phylum Chordata; class Amphibia; order Anura; family Ranidae; genus Lithobates; species Lithobates clamitans. The sequence goes on along the minus strand of JBBGZY010000421.1, from coordinate 1,194,614 downwards.
TCTCCCCTCCCCTCCCCTTACATCAGGGTCCCCAGAGAGCCTCCCCTTACATCAGGGTCCCCAGAGAGCCTCCCCTTACATCAGGGTCCCCAGAGAGCCTCCCCTTACATCAGGGTCCCCAGAGAGCCTCCCCTTACATCAGGGTCCCCAGAGAGCCTCCCCTTACATCAGGGTCCCCAGAGAGCCTCCCCTTACATCAGGGTCCCCAGAGAGCCTCCCCTTACATCAGGGTCCCCAGAGAGCCTCCCCTTACATCAGGGTCCCCAGAGAGCCTCCCCTTACATCAGGGTCCCCAGAGAGCCTCCCCTTACATCAGGGTCCCCAGAGAACCCCCTTACATCAGGGTCCCCAGGGAGCTCTCCTTACATCAGGGTCCCTAGAGAGCCTCCCCTTACATCAGGGTCCCAAGAGAGCCTCCCTACTTATATTAGGGTCCCCAGAGCCCCCCTCATTACATCAGGGTCTCCAGAGAGCTCCCCTTAACATCAAGGTCCCCAGAGAGCCCCTCCTTACATCAGGGTCCCCAGAGAGCCTCCCCCTACATTAGGGTCCCTAGAAAGCTTACCCTTACATAAGGGTCCCCAGAGAGCCTCCCCCTACATTAGGGTCCCCAGAGATCCTCCCCTTACATGAATGAATTATTTGTATAGCGCTGCAGTTGCGAACTGAATCGCCTCAAGGCGCTGGATCCGTCCTGAGTAGTCAAGCTTCTTAGAGGTAGGTCTTGAGTTTCTTTCTGAAGGCCTGATGGTTTTATTCCATGCGAATGTGTGTAGGTAGAGCGTTCCAAAGCCATGGTCCTTGGACTGCGAATCTTCGTTCTCCCTTTGTTTTGTAGCGGGTTTTTGGAATAAGGAGGAGGTTATGGTTAGAAGATCGAAGACTGCGATTGGGTGTGTAGCATTTTATTTTATCGCATAGGTATTGAGGAGCGTTTCCATGTATACATTTGTGGGTGAGGCAGAGGGTCTTGAAAGTGATCCGATTCTTTACGGTTAGCCAATGTAGGCTCCTCAGGGAAGGGGAGATGGATTCCCAGGGTTTTTTTCCTGTTAACAGTCTTGCCGCCGTGTTTTGGATGAGTTGTAAGCGCGCAAGCTGATATTGGGGTAGTCCTATGTAGAGGGCGTTTGCGTAGTCGAGTCTGGAATTGATAATTGTTCCAACTACTGCTGCTTTGTCCTCTTCTGGCACGAATGGGATGAGTCTACGTAGCAGTAGGAGAAGATGGTGAGATCCGCTGACTACTGATCCTATTTGTGCACCCATTGACATTTCTGAGTCAAAAATGACTCCGAGAGTTTTGGCTTTGGTGCTTGGCAAGATGGTCTGTCCAAACATGGTGGGAGGTGTCCATGGGGTCTTGGTTTTGGAATTTTGGTTTCCGTATAGGAGAAGAAGCTCTGTTTTTGATCCGTTGAGTTTGAGAGAGCTAGTAGTCATCCAGTCGTCTATCAGAGTGAGGCATTTTTCTAGTTGCTGAAGGTGGTCGTTTTCACCGGTGATGCGGAGGTAGAGTTGAGTATCATCAGCGTATGAGTGGAAGCAGAGGTCTGATTTTCTGATGATTTTGAGGAGTGGACGGATGTAGATGTTGAAGAGCACTGGTGACAAGGGTAAACCTTGAGGGACTCCACAAGAGATTTTGCGGGTTTCAGAGTAGAATTCTCCTAGTTTCACTGTCTGAGAGCGATTCCCTAAGAAGGATGCGAACCATTGTAGATCTGAACCTGTGACTCCTGCTACTTCTGTGAGGTGGATGAGTAGAGTATTGTGGTCCACTGTATCGAACGCTGCACTGAGGTCCAACAGTACCAGGAGACATGATTCTCCATCATCAGCTGCTTCGAGGGCGTCATCCCATATTTTGAGGAGTGCCGTTTCTGTTCCATGGCCTGGGCGGAAGCCTGATTGCAGAGGATCCAGGAGATTGTGTGTGTCCAGGTGGTGCTGTAGCTGTTGAACTACTGCTTTCTCCATAATCTTGGAGATGGTGTTGAGGCTTGTTATCGGTCTGCGGTGGTTAGGGTCCTTAGGGTCGAGGTTCGGTTTTTTTAGGAGGGGTTTGACGATGCCATATTTGAGGGCAGTTGGGACAGTCCTTTCTTTGAATAACTGGTTTATGAGGTGTGTTATAGTAGGAGCCAAGATGTCGGAACATTCTTTCAGGAGTTTTGTGGGAATGATGTCGTTTGGTGATGTGCTGTCTCTGAGGCTTCTGATGATGTTTTTGGTGGTGTCAGTGGTGATTGGGATCAGCGAAAAATTCGATGCTTATGTGATGATCGTATCGATTTTTTGTTTTTGTTTTAGTTGTATGAGGTTGGTTGTTTTTTTCTGTTGAATTGTTTTCCGGATTTTGTCGATAAAAAAATCTGATAGCTCATTGTAGAATTCTTGGGTTTCGTTTCCTGGGGGCTCTAGGCAGGGTCCCCAGAGATCCTCCCCTTACATGAGGGTCCCCAGAGAGCCTCCCCTTACATCAGGGACCCCAGAGAGCCTCCCCTTACATCAGGGTCTCCAGAGAGCCCCCCTTACATTAGGGTCCCCAGGGAGCCCTCCTTACATTAGGGTCCCCAGAGAGCCCCCCCTACATTAGGGTCCCTAGAGAGCCTCCCCTTACATCAGGGTCCTTAGAGAGCCTCCCCCTATATTAGGGTCCCCAGAGAGCCTCCCTTCTTACATCAGGGTCCCCAGGGATCCCCCTTACATCAGGGTACCCAAAGAGCCCCACTAACATCAGGGTTCCCAGAGAGCCCCCCTACATTAGGGTCCCCAGAGAGCCTCCCTTACATCAGGGTCTCCAGAGTCCCCTCCTTACGCCAGGGTCCCCAGAGACCTATTTCCTTACATCAGTGTCCCCAGAGACCCCTTTCCTTACATCAGGGTCCCCAGAGAGCCCTTTCCTTACATCAGGGTCCCCAGAGAACCCCCCTTACATCAGGGTCCCCAGAGATCCCCCCCATACATCAGGGTCCCCAGAGAGCCCCCCCATACATCAGGGTCCCCAGAGAGCCCCTCCATACATCAGGGTCCCCAGAGAGCCCCCCCATACATCAGGGTCCCCAAAGAGCCCCCCCATACATCAGGGTCCCCAGAGAGCCCGCCCATACATCAGGGTCCCTAGAGAGCCCCGCTTACATCAGGGTCCCCAGAGAGCCCCTTATTACATCAGGGTCCCCAGAGCCCCCCCATACATCAGGGTCCCCAGAGAGCCCCCCTCATACATCAGGGTCCCCAGAGAGCCCCTCCTTATATCAGGGACCCCAGAGAGCCCCTCCTTACATCAGGGACCCCAGAGGGCCCCCTCATACATCAGGGTCCCCAGAGAGCCCCTCCTTACATCAGGGTCCCCAGAGAGCCCCTCCTTACATCAGGGTCCCCAGAGAGCCCCTCCTTACATTAGGGTCCCCAGAGAGCCCCTCCTTACATCAGGGACCCCAGAGGACCCCTCCTTACATCAGGGTCCCCAGAGAGCCCTTTCCTTACATCAGTGTCCGCAGAGACCGCTTTCTTTACATCAGGGTCCCCAGAGAGCCCCCCTAACATCGGGGTCCCCAGACAGCCCCTCATTACATCAGGGTCCCCAGAGAGCCCCTCCTTACATTAGGGTCCCCAGAGAGCCCCCTATACATCAGGGTCCCCAGAGAGCCCCCCCTCATACATCAGGGTCCCCAGAGAGCCCCTCCTTACATCAGGATCCCCAGAGAGCCCCCCCCTCATACATCAGGGTCCCCAGAGAGCCCCTGCTTACATCAGGGTCCCCAGAGAGCCCCTCCTTACATCAGGGTCCCCAGAGAGCTCCTCCTTACATCGGGGACCCCAGAGGGCCCCCCTTATACATCAGGGTCCCCAGAGAGCCCCTCCTATATTAGGGTCCCCAGAGAGCCCCTCCTTACATCCGGGACCCCAGAGGGCCCCTCCTTACATCAGGGTCCCCAGAGAGCCCTTTCCTTACATCAGTGTCTGCAGAGACCGCTTTCTTTACATCAGGGTCCCCAGAGAGCCCCCCTAACATCGGGGTCCCCAGAGAGCCCCTCCTTACATCAGGGTCCCCAGAGAGCCCCTCCTTACATCAGGGTCCCCAGAGAGCCCCTCCTTACATCAGGGTCCCCAGAGAGCCCCCCTCATACATCAGGGTCCCCAGAGAGCCCCTCCTTTCATCAGGATCCCCAGAGGGCCCCTCCTTACATCAGGGTCCCCAGAGAGCCCCCCTCATACATCAGGGTCCCCAGAGAGCCCCCCCTCATACATCAGGGTCCCCAGAGAGCCCCCCTCATACATCAAGGTCCCCAGAGAGCCCCTCCTTACATCAGGGTCCCCAGAGAGCCCCTCCTTACATCAGGGACCCCAGAGGGCCCTTTCCTTACATTAATGTCCCCAGAAAGCTGACCCCCCCCTCCTTCAAGAGGTTCCCCGTGTACCTGGCTGGTGGAGGTGGGAGGCGGCGATCGGCAGCTCTATGGTGTCCACAGGCAGGGAATCTCCATGAGGCTTGTAGTTCTTCTCCCGAGTGTATACAGTGGAGAAGGGAGGGGCCTCTGACCCGGGCATGTATCAGCAGCAGTGTACAAGCAGAGCAACTCACTGAAAGTGAAACTGATACCTGCCCGGGTCAGGGGCCCCTCCCCTCTTCTCTACACTGTATACACTGACACTCGGGAAGAGAGAACTACAAGCTCCAGGGAGATCCCACCGCCCACAGGCACAATAAAGCTGCCGATCGCTGCCTCCCACCTCCCACCTCCCCCCACTGCATTCTAAACGGCAAGCCAGAGGTGCAGGGGGAGATGCCGGGTCTTGGGCCCCCCCACAGCGGCAGAATGGCAGGACCCAGTCGCAAGTGCGACTGCAGCAACCCCTATAGTTCCGCCACTGATACAGGCAAACACATTTTCGGATAGGAACTTTTTCTGACCGAAAAATAGAGAACCTGGTCTCAATCTTTTGCTGGCTGGAATTCTGCCAGCAAAAGTCCGATGGAGCATACACACAGTCGGAATTTCCGAACAAAAGCTCACATCCGACTTTTGCTGGCAGAATTTCTGATCGTGTGTACGCGGCATTACTGTCAGCATGACAGCTAGTTGACTGGCATTTTCAAAATAAATCAAATAGGTATAGAGGCACTGATGGGTCTTGCAATAGAGATAAGTCAAAGGAACAACATTATTGGCCTCATTCACATGGGTGTACCAATCTGTAAACTTATGAGGAGGACTGCCTTCACCCATGTGGGGTGCACCAGTGTTTCGTACATCCCTGTGGAGCCGTTCCATTCATATCTACTGGGACGCAGCAGATGGTTTTAGTGTGTGAGTACAGGTTAACAGCCCTGAATGCTCACCGTCTGCGTTCAGCACTGCTGCTTCCCAATAGACATGAATAGGATTTCCTGCACAGAACACCTGTGCATCCCGTGTGGGTGTACAGATCTGTACCCCTGTGTGAATGAGGCCTTATTCTCAATGTTTCAACTAAACTCAGTCCATCTTCCTCAAGCATTTTCAAAAGGAGAGTTTAGGAATGCTACCGTTGCATTTTTTCTCCATTCAAGCTTACTGTAAAGGAGAAGTACAACCAAAGCTGTACAAACTGTGACCCGTTTTTAGCAGAGAGCTCGCTGAAGTCAGCTCTCTGCTGAAGTCACAGAGTTAGTCCAGGCCTTCATGGCCATGAAGTCAGGATCCACCCAGATCCCTGGACCGACACCTGGCTCAGCCGCTAAGAGCCTGAGCTGGCCGATCCCACCCCCTCCACAGCCCAGCGCTCCAGTGAGTGAGGAGGGGGCAGAGCTGAGAGGCTTTGACTGACAGTGTCCAGCTCTCTGCTCGGGGAGCTGTGAGAACCAAGCAATCGGTCGGTTCTCAGTGTTAGTGGCGCCGGGGGACAGATGCACCTAGGTAAGTATGAATCTGAAAAAAAAAAAACATACTTCTCTTTTAAAATTCACTTTTTGGGTTACTGGAGTTTCAAAAATGAAGCCTCATGTGGCGTTTAGAAGAAGTTGAAGCATCTCAACTCCTTCTTTTTAACTCTCTGGTAAAGCCCCGGCATGTATTTGCGGTCTTGTTCACAGCAGCCAAGAAATATACTAGGCATCTTAGATACATTTTTAAAGCTCATCAAACGTGTTTAGGGAGCATTTTTAACATGCGTTAAATGTGACACAAACTCAACAACAACTCGCATTATCGTTATAGGCATGTTTTTTAACCACTTGCCGACCGCCTCACGTCTATATACGTGAACAGAATGGCACGGGCAGGCAAAATCACGTACCCATACGTGATTGCCTTCCCGCGGGCGGGGGGTCCGATCGGACCCCCCCCCCCCCCCCCGGTGCCAGCGGCGGTCGGCATTTGGCTAGGAGCGATGAGAGACGAGGGGGAGACCATCCGATCGTGGACCCCCCTCGCGATCGCTCCCAGCCAATGAGGAACATCCCCTGCCTGTGTATAGTACACACAGGCAGAGGATGTGATGTCATCTCTCCTCGGCTCGCCAGTTTCCGTTCTAGCGCCGAGGAGAGAAGACATGTAAGTGCACCAACACACACACACACACACACACAGTAGAACATGCCAGGCACACAAAACACCCCCGATCGCCCCCCGATCCCCCCCCAATCACCCTCCCCCCCCTCCCTGTCACAAACTGACACCAAGCAGTATTTTTTTTTTTTTTTCTGATTACTGCATGGTGTCAGTTAGTGACAGTTACTGTGGTAGGACAGTGAGTGTTACCCCCCTTTAGGTCTAGGGTACCCCCCTAACCCCCCCTAATAAAGTTTTAACCCCTTGATCACCCCCTGTCGCCAGTGTCGCTAAGCGATCATTTTTCTGATCGCTGTATTAGTGTCGCTGGTGACGCTAGTTAGGAACGTAAATATTTCGGTTCGCCGTCAGCATTTTACAGCGACAGGGACCCCCATATACTATCTAATAAATGTTTTAACCCCTTGATTGGCCCCTAGTTAACCCTTTCACCACTGATCACCGTATAACTGTTACGGGTGACGCTGGTTAGTTGGTTTATTTTTTATAGTGTCAGGGCACCCGCCGTTTATTACCGAATAAAGGTTTAGCCCCCTGATCGCCCGGCGGTGATATGCGTCGCCCCAGGCAGCGTCAGATTAGCGCCAGTACCGCTAACACCCACGCACGCAGCATACGCCTCCCTTAGTGGTATAGTATCTGTACGGATCAATATCTGATCTGATCAGATCTATACTAGCGTCCCCAGCAGTTTAGGGTTCCCAAAAACGCAGTGTTAGCGGGATCAGCCCAGATACCTGCTAGCACCTGCGTTTTGCCGCCCAGCCCAGCCCACCCAAGTGCAGTATCGATTGATCACTGTCACAAAACGCTAAACACATAACTGCAGCGTTCGCAGAGTCAGGCCTGATCCCTGCAATCGCTAACAGTTTTTTTGGTAGCGTTTTGGTGAACTGGCAAGCACCAGCCCCAGGCAGCGTCAGGTTAGCGCCAGTCGCGCTAACACCCACGCACGCACCGTACACCTTCCTTAGTGGTATAGTATCTGAACGCATCAATATCTGATCCGATCAGATCTATACTAGCGTCCCCAGCAGTTTAGGGTTCCCAAAAACACAGTGTTAGCGGGATCAGCCCAGATACCTGCTAGCACCTGCGTTTTGCCCCTCCGCCCAGCCCAGCCCACCCAAGTGCAGTATCGATCGATCACTGTCACTTACAAAACACTAAACGCATAACTGCAGCGTTCGCAGAGTCAGGCCTGATCCCTGCGATCGCTAACAGTTTTTTTGGTAGCGTTTTGGTGAACTGGCAAGCACCAGCGGCCTAGTACACCCCGGTCGTAGTCAAACCAGCACTGCAGTAACACTTGGTGACGTGGCGAGTCCCATAAGTGCAGTTCAAGCTGGTGAGGTGGCAAGCACAAGTAGTGTCCCGCTGCCACCAAAAAGACAAACACAGCCCCGTCGTGCCCATAATGCCCTTCCTGCTGCATTCGCCAATCCTAATTGGGAACCCACCATTTCTGCAGCACCCGTAGTTCCCCTATTCACATCCCCAACCAAATGCAGTCGGCTGCATGGGAGGCATTTTTATGTCCTCCCGATTACCCCTACCCAACGAACCCCCCCAAAAAAGATGTTGTGTCTGCAGCAAGCGCGGATATAGGCGTGACACCCGCTATTATTGTCCCTCCTGTCCTGACAATCCTGGTCTTTGCATTGGTGAATGTTTTGAACGCTACCATACACTAGTTGAGTATTAGCGTAGGGTACAGCACTACACAGACTAGGCACACTTTCACAGGGTCTCCCAAGATGCCATCGCATTTTGAGAGACCCGAACCTGGACCCGGTTACAGTTATAAAAGTTAGTTACAAAAAAAAGTGTAAAAAAAAAAAAAAAACACATACAAAAATATAAAATAAAAAAAAATAGTTGTCGTTTTATTGTTCTCTCTCTCTCTATTCTCTCTTTATTGTTCTGCTCTTTTTTACTGTATTCTATTCTGCAATGTTTTATTGTTATTATGTTTTATCATGTTTGTTTTTCAGGTCTGCAATTTTTTATACTTTACCGTTTACTGTGCTTTATTGTTAACTATTTTTTTGTCTTCAGGTACGCCATTCACGACTTTGAGTGGTTATACCAGAATGATGCCTGCAGGTTTATGTATCATCTTGGTATCATTCTTTTCAGCCAGCGGTCAGCTTTCATGTAAAAGCAATCCTGGCGGCTAATTAGCCTCTAGACTGCTTTTACAAGCAGTGGGAGGGAATGCCCCCCCCCCCACCGTCTTCCGTGTTTTTCTCTGGCTCTCCTGTCTCAACAGGGAACCTGAGAATGCAGCCGGTGATTCAGCCAGCAGACCATAGAGCTGATCAGAGACCAGAGTGGTTCCAAACATCTCTATGGCCTAAGAAACCGGAAGCTACGAGCATTTTATGACTTAGATTTTGCCGGATGTAAACAGCGCCATTGGGAAATTGGGAAAGCATTTTATCACACTGATCTTGGTGTGGTCAGATGCTTTGAGGGCAGAGGAGAAATCTAGGGTCTAATAGACCCCAATTTTTTCAAAAAAGAGTACCTGTCACCACCTATTGCTATGATAGGGGATATTTACATTCCCTGAGATAACAATAAAAATGATTAAAAAAAATATATATATGAAAGGAACAGTTTAAAAATAAGATAAAAAAGCAAAAAAATAATAAAGAAAGAAAAAAAGCACCCCTGTCCCCCCTACTCTCGCGCTAAGGCGAACGCAAGCGTCGGTCTGGCGTCAAATGTAAACAGCAATTGCACCATGCATGTGAGGTATCACTGCGAAGGTCAGATCGAGGGCAGTAATTTTAGCAGTAGACCTCCTCTGTAAATCTAAAGTGGTAACCTGTAAAAGGCTTTTAAAGGCTTTTCAAAATGTATTTAGTTTGTCGCCACTGCACGTTTGTGCGCAATTTTAAAGCATGTCATGTTTGGTATCCATGTACTCGGCCTAAGATCATCTTTTTTATTTCATCAAACATTTGGGCAATATAGTGTGTTTTAGTGCATTAAAATTTTAAAAAGTGTGTTTTTTCCCCAAAAAATGCGTTTCAAAAATCCCTGCGCAAATACTGTGTGAAAAAAAAAATGAAACACCCACCATTTTAATCTGTAGGGCATTTGCTTTAAAAATATATATAATGTGTGGGGGTTCAAAGTAATTTTCTTGCAAAAAAAAAAATTTTTTTCATGTAATCAAAAAGTGTCAGAAATGGCTTTGTATTCAAGTGGTTAGAAGAGTAGGTTATGTGTGACATAAGCTTCTAAATGTTGTGCATAAAATGCCAGGACAGTTCAAAACCCCCCCAAATGACCCCATTTTGGAAAGTAGACACCCCAAGCTATTTGCTGAGAGGCATGTCGAGTCCATGGAATATTTTATATTGTGACACAAGTTGCGGGAAAGAGACATTTTTTTTTTTTTTTTTTTTGCACAAAGTTGTCACTAAATGATATATTGCTCAAACATGCCATGGGAATATGTAAAATTACACCCCAAAATACATTCTGTTGCTTCTCCTGAGTACGGGGATACCACATGTGTGGGACTTTTTGGGAGCCTAGCCGCGCACGGGACCCCGAAAACCAAGCACCGCCTTCAGGCTTTCTAAGGGCGTAAATTTTTGATTTCACTCTTCACTGCCTATCACAGTTTCGGAGGCCATGGAATGCCCAGGTTGCAAAACCCCCCCCCCCCAAATGACCCCATTTTGGAAAGTAGACATCCCAAGCTATTTGCTGAGAGGTATAGTGAGTATTTTGCAGACCTCACTTTTTGTCACAAAGTTTTGAAAAAAGAAAAAAAAAATTTTTTTTTCTTGTCTTTCTTTATTTTCAAAAACAAATGAGAGCTGCAAAATACTCACCATGCCTCTCAGCAAATAGCTTGGGGTGTCTACTTTCCAAAATGGGGTCATTTGGGGGGGGGGGTTTGTGCCACCTGGGCATTCCATGGCCTCCGAAACTGTGATAGGCAGTGAAGAGTGAAATAAAAAATTCACGCCCTTAGAAATCCTGAAGGCGGTGATTGGTTTTCGGGGCCCCGTACGCGGCTAGGCTCCTAAAAAGTCCCACACATGTGGTATCCCCATACTCAGGAGAAGCAGCTAAATGTATTTTGGGGTGCAATTCCACATATGCCCATGGCCTGTGTGAGCAATATATCATTTAGTGACAACTTTGTGCAAAAAAAAAAAAAAAAATTGTCACTTTCCCGCAACTTGTGTCAAAATATAAAACATTCCATGGACTCAACATGCCTCAAAGCAAATAGCTTGGGTGTCTACTTTCCAAAATAGGGTCATTTGGGGGGGGTTTATGCCATCTGGGCATTTTATGGCATTCAAAACTGTGATAGGTAGTGAGGAGTAAAATCAAAAATGTACACCCTTAGAAATCCTGAAGGCAGTGATTGGTTTTCGGGGCCCCGTACGCGGCTAGGCTCCCAAAAAGTCCCACACATGTGGTATCCCAATACTCAGGAGAAGCAGCTAAATGTATTTTGGGGTGCAATTCCACATATACCCATGGCCTGTGTGAGCAATATATCATTTAGTGACAACTTTTTGTAATTTTTTTTTTTGTCATTATTCAATCACTTGGGACAAAAAAAATTAATATTCAATGGGCTCAACATGCCTCTCAGCAATTTCCTTGGGGTGTCTACTTTCCAAAATGGGGTCATTTGTGGGGGTTTTGTACTGCCCTGCCATTTTAGCACCTCAAGAAACGACATAGGCAGTCATAAATTAAAGGCTGTGTAAATTCCAGAAAATGTACCCTAGTTTGTAGGCACTATAACTTTTGCGCAAACCAATAAATATACACTTATTGACATTTTTTTTACCAAAGACATGTGGCCGAATACATTTTGGCCTAAATGTATGACTAAAATTGAGTTTATTGGATTTTTTTTAGAACAAAAAGTAGAAAATATCAATTTTTTTCAAAATTTTCGGTCTTTTTCCGTGTATAGCGCAAAAAATAAAAACGGCAGAGGTGATCAAATACCATCAAAAGAAAGCACTATTTGTGGGAAGAAAAGGACGCAAATTTTGTTTGGGTACAGCATTGCATGACCGCGCAATAAGCAGTTAAAGCGACGCAGTGCCAAATTGTAAAAAGTGCTCTGGTCAGGAAGGGGGTAAATCCTTCCGGGGCTGAAGTGGTTAAGCATCAGCATTTTGAGCAAGTGTGAACAATGCCTTACAGACTTCTCCATCTATGTTAACCACTTCAGCCCCAGAAGATTTTACCCCCTTCCTGACCAGAGCGTTTTTTGCGATTCGGCACTGCGTCGCTTTAACTGACAATTGCGCGGTCGTGCGACGTGGCTCCCAAACAAAATTGACGTCCTTTTTTTCCCACAAATAGAACTTTCTTTTGGTGGTATTTGATCACCTCTTCGATTTTTATTTTTTGCGCTATAAACAAAATAAGGGCGACAATTTTGAAAAAAATGCATTATTTTTTACATTTTACTATAATAAATATCCCCCAAAAATATATTAAAAAACATTTTTTTCCTCAGTTTAGGCCGGTCGTATTCTTGTACATATTTTTGGTTAAAAAAAAATCGCAATAAGCTATTAATAATTGGTTTGCCCAAACGTTATAGCGTTTACTAAATAGGGAATAGTTTTATGGCATTTTTATCAATAATTTTTTTCTTACTAGTAATGGCGGCGATCAGCGATTTTTTTATTGTGACTGCGACGTTATGACGGACATGTCGGACATTTTTGACACACTTTTGGGACCATTGTCATTTATACAGCGATCAGTGCAATTAAAAATGCACTGATTACTGTGTAAATGGCACTGGCAGTGAAGGGGTTAACCACTAGGGGGCGAGGAGGGGTTAAGCGTGTCCTAGGGAGTGATTACTAACTGTAGGGGGATGGGCTGTATGTGTGACATCATTGATCTCTGCTCCGATGACAGGGAGCAGAGATCGAGTGACACTTGTCACTAGGCAGAACAGGGAGATGCTGTTTACAATGGCATCTCCCCATTCGTCCTCTCCGTGAGGCGATTGCGGGTATCTCTGCGGCGATCGAGTCCGCGGGACCCGCGACCCGACTAGTGAGCCCATCCCCCCTACAGTTAGAACACACTGAGGAAACACACTTAACCCTCCCTAGTGTTTAACCCCTTTCCTGCCAGTGACCTTTACACAGTAATCAGTGCATTTTTATAGCTCGGTGTATAAATGTCAATGGTCCCAAAATAGTGTCAAAAGTGTCCGATCTGTCTGCCGCAATGTCACAGTCACAATAAAAATTGCAGATCGCCGCCATTACTTAAAAAAAAAAAAATGAATATTAAAAATGCCATAAATCTATCCCCTATTTTGTAGACGCTATAACTTTTGCGCAAACCAATCAATATACGCTTCTTGCGATTTTTTTTTTTTTTTTTTTTACCAAAAATATGTAGAAGAATACATATCGGCCTAAACCAAGGAAGACATTTTTTGATATTTTTTTTTTTGGGATATTTATTGAAGATGGGTGCAACGTCACGCGACCGCGCAATTGTCAGTTAAAGCGACGCAGTGTCGTATCACAAAAAATGCTCTGGTCAGCAAGGTAAATCCTTCTGGGGCTGAAGTGGTTAACTTGCTGCACATTTTCACTGGCAAGTTGTACACTTGCAGAGCAGTTGAAGCACAAGTTCTAGTTGACACTTTTCCAATTTGTAGCAAATTTGCTTGGCAAGTCTCTAGCAAGAGCAAAGTTGCAGTGGTGAGTCTACAGCAAGAGCTCTGTAAGCCTACAACATGAAAATTCAGCCACAGTGACCCCTGTGGTGGGATGACTATTTCACAGCATAATTGAACCACAACTTGCAGCAGACTTGCAGAATGTTTGCAAAGAAAGTTGATCTGGAGTCATGCAATGCGGACTTGCTGCTTGTGAGCTTGTGAAGTCTGGCAAGTCTAGCAATAGCTTAGCAAGTCATTTTCAAATTTGCAGCACAATTGCTTGCTATCTGGGTAGGTTTTTATTTTGTAGTTTGCTGGTTGCTGTGTAGAAGCTGCCTGCTATTTGAATGTCTAAACTGTATTATTCATCTGCTCTAAGTACTTTAACCACTTCAGCCCCGGAAGGATTTACCCCCTTCCTGACCAGAGCACTTTTTACAATTCGGCACTGCGTCGCTTTAACTGCTAATTGCGCGGTCATGCAATGCTGTACCCAAACGAAATTTGCGTCCTTTTCTTCCCACAAATAGAGCTTTCTTTTGATGGTATTTGATCACCTCTGCCGTTTTTATTTTTTGCGCTATACACGGAAAAAGACCGAAAATTTTGAAAAAAAATGATATTTTCTACTTTTTGTTCTAAAAAAAATCCAATAAACTCAATTTTAGTCATACATTTAGGCCAAAATGTATTCGGCCACATGTCTTTGGTAAAAAAAATGTCAATAAGTGTATATTTATTGGTTTGCGCAAAAGTTATAGCGTCTACAAACTAGGGTACATTTTCTGGAATTTACACAGCCTTTAATTTATGACTGCCTATGTCGATTCTTGAGGTGCTAAAATGGCAGGGCAGTACAAAACCCCCACAAATGACCCCATTTTGGAAAGTAGACACCCCAAGGAATTTGCTGAGAGGCATGTTGAGCCCATTGAATATTCATTTTTTTTGTCCCAAGTGATTGAATAATGACAAAAAAAAAAAAAAAAAAAAAAAATTACAAAAAGTTGTCACTAAATGATATATTGCTCACACAGGCCATGGGCATATGTGGAATTGCACCCCAAAATACATTTAGCTGCTTCTCCTGAGTACGGGGATACCACATGTGTGGGACTTTTTGGGAGCCTAGCCGCGTACGGGGCCCCGAAAACCAAGCACCGCCTTCAGGATTTCTAAGGGCGTACATTTTTGATTTTACTCCTCACTACCTATCACGGTTTTGAAGGCCATAAAATGCCCAGATGACATAAACCCCCCCCAAATGACCCCATTTTGGAAAGTAGACACCCCAAGCTATTTGCTTTGAGGCATGTTGAGTCCATGGAATGTTTTATATTTTGACACAAGTTGCGGGAAAGTGACAATTTTTTTTTTTTTTTTTTTTTCTTTGCACAAAGTTGTCACTAAATGATATATTGCTCACACAGGCCATGGGCATATGTGGAATTGCACCCCAAAATACATTTAGCTGCTTCTCCTGAGTACGGGGATACCACATGTGTGGGACTTTTTAGGAGCCTAGCCGCGTACGGGACCCCGAAAACCAAGCACCGCCTTCAGGATTTCTAAGGGCGTACATTTTTGATTTTACTCCTCACTGCCTATCACAGTTTCGGAGGCCATGGAATGCCCAGGTGGCACAAACCCCCCCCAAATGACCCCATTTTGGAAAGTAGACACCCCAAGCTATTTGCTGAGAGGCATGGTGAGTATTTTGCAGCTCTCATTTGTTTTTGAAAATAAAGAAAGACGAGAAAAAAACATTTTTTTTTTCTTTTTTCAATTTTCAAAACTTTGTGACAAAAAGTGAGGTCTGCAAAATACTCACTATACCTCTCATCAAATAGCTTGGGGTGTCTACTTTCCAAAATGGGGTCATTTGGGGGGTTTTTTTGCCACCTGGGCATTCCATGGCCCCCGAAACTGTGAAAGGCGGTGAAGAGTGAAATCAAAAATTTACGGCCTTAGAAAGCCTGAAGGCGGTGCTTGGTTTTCGGGGTCCCGTACGCGGCTAGGCTCCCAAAAAGTCTCACACATGTGGTATCCCCGTACTCAGGAGAAGCAGCAGAATGTATTTTGGGGTGTAATTTCACATATTCCCATGGCATGTTTGAGCAATATATCATTTAGTGACAACTTTGCGCAAAAAAAAATAAAAAAAATAAAAAATTGTCTCTTTCCCGCAACTTGTGTCACAATATAAATTATTCCATGGACTCAACATGACTCTCAGCAAATAGCTTGGGGTGTCTACTTTCCAAAATGGGGTCATTTGGGGGGGGTTTGAACTGTCCTGGCATTTTATGCACAACATCTAGAAGCTTATGTCACACATCACCCACTCTTCTAACCACTTGAAGACAAAGCCCTTTCTGACACTTATTGTTTACATAAAAAAATAATTTTTTTTTGCAAGAAAATTACTTTGAACCCCCAAACATTATATATTTTTTTTAAAGCAAATGCCCTACAGATTAAAATGGTGGGTGTTTCATTTTTTTTTTTCACACAGTATTTGCGCAGCGATTTTTCAAACGCATTTTTTGGGGAAAAAACACACTTTTTTACATTTTAATGCACTAAAACACACATATTGCCCAAATGTTTGATGAAATAAAAAAGATGATCTTAGGCCGAGTACATAGATACCAAACATGACATGCTTTAAAATTGCGCACAAACGTGCAGTGGCGACAAACTAAATACATTTTTAAAAGCCTTTAAAAGCCTTTACAGGTTACCACTTTAGATTTACAGAGGAGGTCTACTGCTAAAATTACTGCCCTCGATCTGACCTTCGCGGCGATACCTCACATGCATGGTGCAATTGCTGTTTACATTTGACGCCAGACCAACGCTTGCGTTCACCTTAGCGCGAGAGCAGGGGGGACAGGGGTGCTTTTTTTTTTTTTTTTTTTTTTTTTCTTTATTATTATTATTTTTTTATCTTATTTTTAAACTGTTCCTTTCATTTTTTTTTTTTTTAAATCATTTTTATTGTTATCTCAGGGAATGTAAATATCCCCTATGATAGCAATAGGTAGTGACAGGTACTCTTTTTTGCAAAAATTGGGGTCTATTAGACCCTAGATTTCTCCTCTGCCCTCAAAGCATCTGATCACACCAAGATCGGTGTGATAAAATGCTTTCCCAATTTCCCAATGGCGCTGTTTACATCCGGCGAAATCTACGTCATAAAATGCTCGTAGCTTCCGGTTTCTTAGGTCATAGAGATGTTTGGAGCCACTCTGGTCTCTGATCAGCTCTATGGTCAGCTGGCTGAATCACCGGCTGCATTTTCAGGTTCCCTGTTGAGACAGGAGAGCCAGAGAAAAACACGGAAGATGTTGGGGGGGGGGGGGCATTCCCTCCCACTGCTTGTAAAAGCAGTCTAGAGGCTAATTAGCCACTAGGATTGCTTTTACATGAAAGCCGACCGCTGGCTGAAAAGAATGATACCAAGATGATACCTAAACCTGCAGGCATCATTCTGGTATAACCACTCAAAGTCGTGAATGGCGTACCTGAAGACAAAAAAATGGTTAACAATAAAGCACAGTAAACGGTAAGGTATAAAAAATTGCATACCTGAAAAGCAAACATGATAAAACATAATAACAATAAAACATTGCAGAATAGAATACAGTAAAAAAGAGCAGAACAATAGAGAGAGAATAGAGAGAGAGAGAACAATAAAACGACAACTATTTTTATTTTATATTTTTGTTTGTGTTTTTTTTTTTTTTACACTTTTTTTTGTAACTAACTATAATAACTGTAACCGGTTCCAGGTTCGGGTCTCTCAAAATGCGATGGCATCTTGGGAGACCCTGTGAAAGTGTGCCTAGTCTGTGCAATGCTGTACCCTACGCTAATACTCAACTAGTGCATGGTAGCGTTCAAAACATTCACCAATGCAAAGACCAGGATTGTCAGGACAGGAGGGACAATAATAGCGGGTGTCACGCCTATATCCGCGCTTTCTGCAGACACGACATCTTTTTTGGGGGGGTTCGCTGGGTAGGGGTACTCGGGAGGACATAAAGAAAATGCCTCTCATGCAGCCGACTGCATTTGGTTGGGGATGTGAATGGGGGAAGTACGGGCGCTGCAGAAGCGGTGGGTTCCCAATTAGGATTGGCGAATGCAGCAGGAAGGGCACTATGGGCATGACGGGCCTGTGTTTGTCTTTTTGGTGGCAGCGGGACACTACTTGTGCTTGCCACCTCACCAGCTTGAACTGCACTTATGGGACTCGCCACGTCACCAAGTGTTACTGCAGTGCTGGTTTGACTACGACCGGGGTGTACTAGGCCGCTGGCGCTTGCCAGTTCACCAAGACGCTACAAAAAAAACTGTTAGCGATCGCAGGGATCAGGCCTGACTCTGCGAACGCTGCAGTTATGCGTTTAGAGTTTTGTAAGTGACAGTGATCGATCGATACTGCACTTGGGTGGGCTGGGCCGGGCCGGGCGGAGGGGCAAAACGCAGGTGCTAGCAGGTATCTGGGCTGATCCCGCTAACACTGCGTTTTTGGGAACCCTAAACTGCTGGGGACGCTAGTATAGATCTGATCGGATCAGATATTGATCTGTTCAGATACTATACCACTAAGGGAGGTGTACGCTGCGTGCGTGGGTGTTAGCGGTACTGGCGCTAACCTGACGCTGCCTGGGGCTGGTGCTTGCCAGTTCACCAAAATGCTACCAAAAAAACTGTTAGCGATCGCAGGGATCAGGCCTGACTCTGAACGCTGCAGTTATGCATTTAGTGTTTTGTAAGTGACAGTGATCGATCGATACTGCACTTGGGTGGGCTGGGCTGGGCCGGGCGGAGGGGCAAAACGCAGGTGCTAGCAGGTATCTGGGCTGATCCCGCTAACACTGCGTTTTTGGGAACCCTAAACTGCTGGGGACGCTAGTATAGATCTGATCGGATCAGATATTGATCCGATCAGATACTATACCACTAAGGGAGGTGTATGGTGCGTGTACGGTGCGTGCGTGGGTGTTCGCGGTACTGGCGCTAATCTGACGCTGCCTGGGGCAACGCATATCACCGCCGGGCGATCAGGGGGCTAAACCTTTATTCGGTAATAAACGGCGGGTGCCCTGACACTATAAAAAATAAACTAACTAACCAGCGTCACCCGTAACAGTTATACGGTGATCAGTGGTGAAAGGGTTAACTAGGGGGCAATCAAGGGGTTAAAACATTTATTAGATAGTATATGGGGGTCCCTGTCGCTATAAAACACTGACGGCGAACCTAAATATTTACGTTCCTAACTAGCGTCACCAGCGACACTAATACAGCGATCAGAAAAATGATCGCTTAGCGACACTGGCGACAGGGGGTGATCAAGGGGTTAAAACTTTATTAGGGGGGGTACTGGCGCTAATCTGACGCTGCCTGGGGCGACGCATATCACCGCCGGGCGATCAGGGGGCTAAACCTTTATTCGGTAATAAACGGCGGGTGCCCTGACACTATAAAAAATAAACTAACTAACCAGCGTCAACCGTAACGGTTATACGGTGATCAGTGGTGAAAGGGTTAACTAGGGGGCAATCAAGGGGTTAAAACATTTATTAGATAGTATATGGGGGTCCCTGTCGCTATAAAACACTGACGGCGAACCTAAATATTTACGTCCCTAACTACCGTCACCAGCGACACTAATACAGCGATCAGAAAAATGATCGCTTAGCGACACTGGTGAGGGGGGGTGATCAAGGGGTTAAAACTTTATTAGGGGGGGTAAGGGGGGTACCCTAGACCTACAGGGGGGTTACAGTAACTGGCCTAACACTGCTAACTGTCACAAACTGACACTATGCAGTAATCAGGAAAAAAAAAAAAAAAAAAAAAACCTGCTTGGTGTCAGTTTGTGACAGGGGGGGGGGGGTGATTGGGGGGCGATCGGGGGGGGATCGGGGGTGTAATGTATGCCTGGCATGTTCTACTGTGTGTGTTTGTGTTGTGCACTTACTTACATGTCATCTCTCCTCGGCGCTGGAACGGAAACTGACAGCCGAGGAGAGATGACATCACATCCTCTGCCTCTGTGTACTATACAGAGGCAGGGGATGTTTGTCAGTGGCTGGGAGCGATCGCGAGGGGGGGGCCACGATCGGATGGTCTCCCCCTCGTCTGTAATCGCTCCCAACCAAATGCCGACCGCAGCTGGCACAGGGGGGGGGTCCGATCGGACCCCCCACCCGCGGGAAGGCAATCACGTACTAGGTACGTGATTTTGCCTGCCCGTGCCGCTCTGCTCACGTATATAGGCGTGAGGCGGTCGGCAAGTGGTTAAATAACACAGTCGAATCTATATACAGTATATGGGAGCATTATT
The DNA here is from genome assembly GCA_037952925.1 of Lithobates clamitans. Classification (NCBI taxonomy): domain Eukaryota; kingdom Metazoa; phylum Chordata; class Amphibia; order Anura; family Ranidae; genus Lithobates; species Lithobates clamitans. The sequence continues at coordinate 1,175,002 of JBBGZY010000421.1, read as the reverse complement.
TCTACATTTTAATCTCTTGCATAGTGTCTGTTGCAAAACCAAAGTGATGTGCTGTATGGAGCCTTTCTGGAGCATAGGTGTCAGCATTAGACCAGATCTACTGTGGTTTGGAATTCCTGGATTTCTTCACTTCATGATACCAGAGAAGTAACTGGTGTACTGCCAACAAAAAAAATGTAGTATGTTACATCAATCAGTGTGCTTCATCCTGGAGTCCTAAAAAGTTCAGTCTGTGATGGGGATTAATATAACCAGGAAGGGGTGAAGTATGTTCCCTTATCTGAGCCTTCTTCATTCTGCCCATGCTGTGACTGCTTTCAACTGCATTTAGATCAACGTCACACTAAAAACTGAATCCAAACAGTATCTACTAAAGGATTTGCATTTCTGTTCATCCAGTACTAAGATTTACACAGCTCTGCCACACAGCACAGCCCTTTCTGATGGGGGGGTCTTGATCTTTTTCTGCTGCAGTTTTACTTTCACCTACAGGGTTCTTTCTCATCCCAACCCTGTGACTTGGCAGTGAAAGGAGAAACAGCACACTAATGCCCCGTACACATGGTCGGATTTTCCGGCGGAAAATGTGTGATAGGACCTTGTTGTCGGAAATTCCGACCGTGTGTAGGCTCCATCACACATTTTCCATCGGATTTTCCGACAAAGTTTGAGAGCAGGCTATTAAATTTTCCGACAACAAAATCCGTTGTCGGAATTTCTGATCATGTGTACACAAATCTGACGCACAAAGTGCCACGCATGCTCAGAATAAATAAAGAGATGAAAGCTATTGGCTACTGCCCCGTTTATAGTCCCGACGTACGTGTTTTACGTCACCGCGTTCAGAATGATCGGATTTTCCGACAACTTTGTGTGACCGTGTGTATGCAAGACAAGTTTGAGCCAACATCCGTCGGAAAAAATCCTAGGATTTTGTTGTCGGAATGTCCGATCAATGTCCGATCGTGTGTACAGGGCACAATAGTGTCATCTTTTTGTCACTCCTCTCTCTCTCCCTATCACTATGCTTCCTGCGATGCAGCACACCTGACTGCAAGAGGCTGATACCCAGGGTTGGGACAAGGAGAGGAGGGGAATAGAAAGGGCACATGCCATGGGTGCTGTTTTAAGGTTGGGGGAGTGCTGGAGATTTGGCCACTCATCCCACTCCTCACTGACAAAAGTGACTGCAGTGTCACTCCTGTCAGAAAGAGCAGCAGGAGAAGCTGCCTTCATTCTTGGAGAGCACCACATTGTGATCTGTGAATGCAAAGTGGGGGAAACATCTTAGCCCTAGACCCCTCTCCTCCTCAGACCCCCCAGCCACCTTCATTTTACGCTAGGTTCACGTTTGTGCATTGCAAGAATGTGCACATAATCTCATGCATTCTTGCAATACACAAAAATACATAGCCCTTTTGCAGCTGTGCGATGGTGCCCTTCATTATTATTGGCACTGCCATGCACCTTGCTAATATGTGTGCTTTCACACTCGTTCACTTACTCCAAAATGCATGATAACAAGTTTTTTTAAAGGGTCATGAACTTTTGTGCATGCGTAGGGCACAGTGTTGCCAACCTACCAGATTGAAATTTACTGACACGGCACCCAAAATTTCCTGACACAGCCAAGTTTACTGGCATTGCCAAAAGTTACAAAATTACAGTTTTAAGTGCAAATTTTAGTATTTAGGCTACAAACAAGTACAATATACAATTATAAATGTGATTTAAGGTAGATATTAGGGCAAAAGACATATTTCTTATTTTATTTTCGATATAGTAAGTAAGTAGCTCAGGGACAGGACTCAGGAGGGCAAGAAATTAGAATAGGAAGGCATAGACACATGAAGTTGGTCCCTTCAGTCCACTCCAGTTTAAACAGCACTGACAGTCCCACTCCCAACCTGCCCTGCTCCTGTCCTGCAGACCCGCACACGAGGCTCTGGCCGCTCTGCTTGGCTCCCTTGCACCATGACATCACAAGACACGCTCGGACAACGCCTCCTCCAGAGCTGCCAAACACACTGTAGCAGGGACTCGGATGGTCTCGGCCAGCTCTGGACCGAGCCGAACATCAAAACCATATTTTTTACTGGCGACTTTTTCCATTTACTGGCAGGAGAAAATTGCCTGCTTTTTTTACTGGCTGCCAGTAAAAATACTGACAGTTGGCAACACTGGTAAGGCAGTCCATTAAAATGACTGAGCTGTTCTAAACATGCAAAGAAAAAAACACTTCTAGTCCTTCACACCTGCATAGGTGTGAATGGAGCATTAGGGCTAGTTTACACTTGCAGTAGCCCTGGGAAATTAAATCACTCTGGATTGTTTTTAAGAGGGCATTTGACAGGTGGTGAAGAGGTGTTATGTCACCTCCTCACTGTCTATTTTAACCTCCTAAAATCCTGCACTACCATGCCAAAATTGCATGCTGTTGCTCTGTTCACTAACATACAGTCCCTTGAAAAAGTATTCATACCCCTTTACATTTTGTCATGTTGCAACCAAAAACGTAAATGTATTTTATTGGGATTTTATGTGATAGACCAACACAAAGTGGCACATAATTGTGAAGTGGAAGGAAAATGATAAATGGTTTTCAACATTTTTTACAAATAAATATGTATAATATGTATATATGCATTTGTATTCAGCCCCTCTGAGTCAATACTTTGTAGAACCACCTTTTTCCTACAATTACAACTGCAAGTATTTTTGGGTATGTCTCTGCCAGCTTTGCACATCTAGAGAGTCACATTTTGCCCATTCTTCTTTGCAAAATAGCTCAAGCTCTGTCAGATTGGATGGAGAGCATCTGTGAACAGCAATTTTCAAGTCTTGCCACAGATTCTCAATTGGATTTAGGTCTGGACTTTGACTGGGCCATTCTAACACATGAATATACTTTCATCCAAACCATTCCATTGTAGCTCTGATTGTATTTTTAGGGGCGTTGTCCTGCTGGAAGGTGAATCTTCTCCCCAGTCTCAAGTCTTTTGCAGACTCTAATGCAGCGTACACACGAGCGGGCTTTTCTACCGGACTGGTCCGACGGACCCAATCCGGCGGACAATCCGACCGTGTGTGGGCTTCATCAGACTTCCGACGGACCTTTTCGGTCGAAAATCCGCCGGACTTTAGATTTGAAACATGCTTCAAATCTTTCCGCCAGAACTCCACCGGACCCATTTACTATCGGGAAGCCCGTTCATCTGTATGCTGGTCCGACGGACCAAATATGACGCAAGGGCAGCTACAATACCTGCCCACGAGAATGTTTCCAGCGCAATCCTATCGCGCTGGTTCTCGGCGACAGGGTATAATCTCACGCTTGCTGCAATAAGAAAAACACATTTTCCTATTGCAGCGAGCGCGAGAAAAAGGCGACAATGTCGTCTGGTATGGATTTTAAGGGGCACCCCCTACGCCGTTATCAGATAACGCAGGCCGGTCAGGAAAGGGGGTGGGAACAAGCGAGCGCCCCCCCACCTCCTGAACCATACCAGGCCGCATGCCCTCAACATGGGGGGGTGGATGCTTTGGGGAAGGGGGGCGCCTTGCGGCCCCCCACCCCAAAGCATCTTGTCCCCATGTTGATGAGGACAAGGGCCTCTTCCCGACAATCCTGGTCGTTGGTTGTCGGGGTCTGTGGGCGGGGGGCTTATCGGAATCCGGGAGCCCCCGCTCTATGTGAATGAGTATGGGGTACATCGTGCCCCTACTCATTCACCTGGGGAAAAAGAGTGTAAATAAAAACGCACTACACAGGTTTTTAAAGTAGTTTATTAGGCAGCTCTGGGGGTCTTCTTCCAACTTCGGGGGATCTCTTCCGACTTCTCCGCTCTCTCTGGCCTCTTTTCCCGGTGTCCGGTTCTTCTCCTGCTCTTCGGCCTCTTCTCTCGGTGTCTCCGGTTCTTCTACCGGGTTCCTCCGCTATCTTCTGCTCTTTTGCCGCTCTTTTGCTAGCGGTGGCCCGGTCTTCTCCGTCGTCTTGTTCCCTCTTCTCTTCTTCCGATGTTGACACGATGCTCTCTCCCGCTGTAATGCTGTGTAAGCGGTGTGCAGTGACTTATATAGGCATGGGGCGTGGTCACCGAGTGATGTCACCCGGTGACCACACCCCTTATGACGTCACAGTCCTGGGGCATGCTGCGACTGTGCCGTCATAAGGGCCGGGGTCACCACCCGGTGACCACGCCCCATGCCTATATAAGTCATTGCGCACCGCTCACACAGCATTATAGCGAGAGAGAGCGCTGTGTCAACATCGGAAGAAGACAATGAAGAAGACCGGGCCACTGCTAGCAGAAAATAGGAGCCCGGCAGTAGAACTGGACACCGGGAGAAGAGGCCGAAGAGCGGGAGAAGAGGCCAGAGAGAGCGGAGAAGTCGCAAGAGACCCCCTGTGGTTCGGAAGAAGACCCCTGGAGCTGCCTAATAAACTACTTTAAAAACCTGTGTAGTGTGTTTTTTTATTAACACTTTTTCCCCCAGATGAATGGGTAGGGGTACGATGTACCCCATACTCATTCACATAGGGGACGGGATCTGGGGGCCCCCTTATTAAAGGGGGCTCCCAGATTCCGATAAGCCCCCCGCCTGCAGACCCCGACAACCAACGGCCAGGGTTGTCGGACAGGGACCCTTGTCCTCATCAACATGGGGACAAGGTGTTTTGGGGGAGGGGGCTGTAGCGCGCCACCCCTTCCCCAAAGCACCCACCCCCCCATGTTGAGGGCATGCAGCCTGGTACGGTTCAGGAGGGGGGCGCTCGCTCGTCCCCACCTCCTTTCCTGACCAGCCCGGCTGCCTGCTCGGATAAGGGCTGGTATGGATTTTGGGGGGACCCCCACGCCGTTTCTTTGGGCGTAGGGGGTTCCTCTTAAAATCCATACCAGACCTGAGGGCCTGGTATGCTCCGCGACGGGGCTCGCTAGGTGTCAATCTCGCCGATAAAAGCAGTGAAATTGACTTCCTTTTCTAGTCCCGTCGTACCTCATCACGTTCAAAATGAACAGACTTTAGTCCGTGTGTGGGCAAGCCCGTTCATTTGTCCGCTGTAACTCCATCAAAAGTCCGGCGGAAAGACCGTCAGACCTAGTCTGCCAGAAAGTCCGGTCGTGTGTACGCGGCATTACAGGTGTTCTTCTAAGATTGCCCCGTATTTGGCTCCATCCAACTTTCCATCAACTCTGACCAGCTTCCCTGTCCCTGCTGAAGAAAAGCATCCCCACAACATGATGCTGCCACCACCATGTTTCCCTGTGGGGACGGTGTGTTCAGGATGTTGTGCAGTTTTAGTTTTTTGCCACACATAGTGTTTTGCTTTTAGGCCAAAAAGTTCAATTTTGGTCTCACCTGACCAGAGCGCCTTCTTCCACATGTTTGCTGTGTCCCTCACATGGCTTCTCGCAGACTGCAAATGGGACTACTTATGGCTTTCTTTCAACAATGGCTTTCTTCTTGCAACTCTTCCATAAAGGCCAGATTTGTGGAGTGCATGACTAATAGTTGTCCTGTGGACATATTTTCTCACCTGAGCTGTGGATCTCTGCAGCTCCTCCAGAGTTACCATGGGCCTCTTGGCTGCTTCTCTGATTAATGCTTTCCTTGTCCAAGCTGTCAGTTTAGGTGAACGGCCATGTCTTGGTTGGTTTGCAGTTGTGCCATACTCTTTCCATTTTCAGATGATGGATTGGATGGTGCTCCATGAGATGTTCAAAGCTTGTGATATTTTATTTATAACCTAACCATGCTTTAAACTTCTCCATAACTTAAACCCTGACTTGTCTGGTGTGTTCCTTGGTGTTCATGATGCTGTTTGTTCACTAAGGTTATCTAACAAACCTCGGAGGGCTTCACAGAACAGCTGTATTTATAATGAGATTAAATTACACACAGGTTAATAGTTAGGTGACTTCTGAAGGCAATTGGTTCCACTAGATTTTAGTTAGGGGTATCAGAGTAAAGGGGGCTGAATACAAATGCAAGCCATACTTTTCACACATTTATTTGTCAAAAATTTTGAAAACCATTTATCATGTTCCTTACACTTCACAATTATGTGCCACTTTGTGTTGGTCTATCGCATAAAATCCCAATTAAATACATTTACCTTTTTGGTTGTAAATGTGGAAAATTTCAAGGGGTTTGAATACTTTTTCAAGGCACTGTAGGTCACATTCAGCTGACAGAGTATAATTCTTGCAGCACATGTGTATACCCCCATACAGCTGCCTTTGCAGTTGGGGAGGAGGACAGCTGGCAGGCAGTAAAAGTGCAATCCCCCCAACCACAAGTGTAAACAAGGCCTTAGGTTTCATTCACATGGGGGGTGGTAAAAGCAAGCAGTTGACATTTTTAACATTCTGCCCCCACCTCCATACTGCCTGTCAAAGACCCTCTGAAAAGCAATCTTTTATATATCGTTGGAAGCAATAATAGCCACACATCTGAACAAGCTCTTTCAACCCCGCTTTCCCGCTCAGAGCTCCCCCTAGATCCATAAAGTTGTATGGATCCCTAAGAGCCCAGCTTCTCTCTCTTTCATCCCCTCTTTCATCCCACTGACAGCCCTCACACTGACATTAGCAATAGAGCTGCATTTTTCCCCCACTAACACTGATGTGGCACTATTTTTTCCTTCAAGTGACACCACCAACACAGGGACATTTTTATCTTCCAGTGACAGCTAGGGTTGCCACCTCATCCCTTTAAACCCAAACACCAGTGGCGGCCCATCCATTAGGGAAGCCACCCCCCCTATCCATGCGTCCGGCCCCCTGATCTACATGCAGGGCGCCGGACCATGGATTCCAAGCCAGAGGTTCTAATAGGCTTCAAAAAAGGGTGGGCTCAGGGTGCAGAACACTGTGCTTCGAGCCCACCCAGTTGTGTGACAATAGCAAATGAATATTCACTATTGCCACACTGATCCTCCTCCCAGCCAATCAAGAAGCGGGTCTTGAGACCCATCACACGATTGGCTGAAAGGACTGGAGGAAACACACGGCGGAAGCCGACATGATGCAGAAGAGTAGGAGAGAACTTGAGAGCTACTGCCCGTTGGAGCCCACAACCTGCTGCCCTCTGACCGAGGGGGGGGTGACCCGACCTACCTACCTAGAGCCGGGGGGGGTGGTTGTTTGCTGCCCCTCCAAAATAGAAGAAACCCACCAGCCGCCACTGCCAAACACATATGAATTACACAGTGTCTGAGGCTAATTTACTGCAGATAAGGCACCAAGTGAGCTTAATTGCCACCCTAATCAGCCACAGAACCTGTGTAATTAATATGTGTTCGGGTTTAAAGGGATGAGGTGGCAACCCTAGGGACACCACTGATGGCAGGAGACTTTTTCTTTTCAGTGACACAGCGGCTTTTTTTTCTTTCAAATGGGGATTTGTTGCCCCTATTAGCCCCATATATGTGCACCAATTTTAAATTCTTCAGTTTGCTGCAGTGATTGACAGCTATCCATTCAATTTCAACACATGCCACAAACGTTATATGCATTTTGTTCCGCCTGCTGCTATTAACCCCCATTCCCCTCCCCCACCCGGCTGGGAAGGCGTGGTGGTGCAGTTTGCCATCTTCCCTCTAAATGAGCTTGTCCCGGTAATGCTGATACCACATCAAATTCATGTACCTGGATTGCTCTGGTATGGCACATGCATAGTTTTATTGATCTAAGCTGAACCATGTAACTATGCAGAAAATAGCCATACCTGGAATTTATGTAAACAAATACATTGCCCCTATACCAGCCAAGAGTTTTTTACTATTTTATTATTTTTTTCTTCTTTCACTTCTGCACTTCTTACAAAATGTAGCCTCCCTACCTGGCTCATTTTCCCTGCAGCTGAATGGCATACCTGAAAAGAAAATAATGGTTAACAATAAAACACAGTTCTCCGATGCAGAGACCAGGTTGGCCAGGACAAGAGTGATAATAATAGTGGGTGTCACGCCTATATCCGCGTGTCACATACCTGGTGGATAGAGCCTGGTTACACAAAGGAAGGCCTCTCTTGCACCTCTGACTCGGGGCCCCTGGTAGTGTATACAGGTAGTGCAGGAATGCAGAGTCACATGAGTGCCAGTTAAACGTGCTTGCTGTTGGGCTGCTGATCCAGTGGTTCGCCAAATGGCAGCAGGTCTCCGTAGGCAGGAACAGGCTGGTACTTAGCCGAAGAGCAGGCCCCAAAGGTAGCTGGACAGCAACTTGGTAGCTCTGGAGGGGCTGGAACTTAAGCAGAGTCAGACAAGCCAACTCATACAAAAAACGATCAGATCAAGTATAGAAGTGGAGGCAGGATAATGGTCAAAGGACAAGCCGGGGTCGATGCAGATGGAAAACAGGAATAGTCAGAAACAAGCCAGGTCAATATTTCAAGAGAAGATACAGGATACTCACAGAACGCTGCAGATGAGACAGCACTGATCCTGGGTGCTGATCCAGCTTAAATAGCCCATTTGCTGCCCTTACCTGTCACAGAATGCGCCGCGCACATTCACGCATGCGCATATGCGTACACACTCTTCTAGTGCAGCCTTTATTGTGATTTCACAATCTCCCACACATCGTAATTCCTCTCTGCTGGTGAAAGTTTAAGAGAGAAGAACGCAATTGGGTGTAGAAGGGCCTTGGCCTCCTGGCGTTGTGAGAGCACTGCCCCTACTGCTGATTCTGATGCATCAACCTCCAACACGTATGGTAGAGCTGGGTCAGGGTGCCTTAGAATAAATGCAGAAGTGAACAACTCTTTTTTAAGGTTTCAAAAGCAGACTGGGCTTCGGGAGTCCAGGAAAACTGGTTGCTGTGCTTGATGGGATGATGGGAGAAATGATGGCTGAGAATCCCTTGATGAACTTCCAATATAAGTTTGAAAATCCTAAGAAATGCTGTATTCCTTTTTTATCTGTGGGAGCTGGCCAATCCAAAATGTCAGTGACTTTTTGGGGATTCATCTTTATACCCTCTGTAGAGATTATTAATTCCAGGAACTGGATGCTCTGACGCTCAAACTCACATTTTTCTTGTTTGGCATATAAGCCATGTTGTCTAAGTCCGGTCAGCACCTTTTTCACATGTCCATGATGAATCTCTAGTGAAGGGGAAAAAATCAGAATATCATCCAAGTAGACGATAACAAAAAGGTCCAAAAAATCTTGGAAAATGTAATTGACAAAATACTAGAATGTAGCAGGGGCATTGCACAGGCCAAAGGGCATCACCAGGTATTCGAAATGCCAAAATCTCGTACGGAATGCTGTCTTTTATTTATTCCCAGCCCTTATGCGGGCTAGATTGTATGCCCCTCGGAGATCTAGCTTTGTGAAGACCGTTGCTGACCTAAGCCTTTGGAACAGTTCAGGTACCAGAGGGAGGGGGGTACTCTTGACTGTGACCTTATTGAGCTCACAGTAGTCGACACAGGGTCGAAGAGAATGGTCCTTTTTATCCACAAAGAAAATGTTAGATGGACAAATAAACCCCTTCTTCAAACTCTCATCAATGTAGTCTTTCAGAACTATGAGTTCTAGTTTAGATAAGGGAGAGATTCTTCACAGACGCTACACTCTCTGGACGCTTGGCTGTGAGGCTGTCATCACACACCTTTCAAGGGACGCCTTCCTGTGACCTCAGCACGCCGCTCTGGTTTGTACGCGCACTGGTCGGGCGGGACGGGAGTGTTGCCAAAAAACTCCCCCCATGGTGACTGCAGCCTACCAACCTGCATCCATTATTATTTAAATACTCTGGTTTACACCAGTTACAATATGTACTAAATTTCTTGCCACACCATGCCCTTCCTCCATGATTCTTCCTGTTTTTAGAAAATAAGTTTCCACAAGCAAATAAGTAAACATTCTCAGCCTAGATGAACATCTCTCTCTGACTATGCCCCTGAAGAAGGATTGTACAGATATTAAGTACCCCGAAACGCGTAGGGCTTGAGAAGAGCTTTTTTCATCACATTCGTTTTGTCCTAATTGCTTATGATGGCTATTATGTAGTTCACACTATGTTAGTCCATACATTTACTGTTTGTTTTTATCTCAATGTACCTGTGATTATGAATAAAATTTAAACCTTTTTACATTCTTTACCTTCTACATACTTTATTATTCTTTACTCTTGCAAGTGCCAGGAAAGTCCACCTAGGGGAACCCTTTTGTTTTATGTCTATAGACTATTGGACGTGGCACGGCTCTTTTGCCTAAAACTGGTTGGTCACCCCTTTTTTGTTATATGTATATATAAGATGGCTCCTTTAAGAGCCATGGCAGGCACGTGTGTGTTTGCTGCACGGCGGGGGACCCGATGCACGTAGCCCGCCGGCCACCTGCGATCACGGACACGAGAGCCAGAACGAGGATTTGTGTGTGTAAACACACCAATCCCTGTTCTGACAGGGGAGGAGAAACAGATAGTCTGTTCCTACTAAGTAGGAACAATGATCTGGCTCCTCCTCTAGTCAATCACATCCCCTCACAGTTAGGAACACACCTAGGGAACACACTTAACCCCTTGATCGCCCCCTAGTGTTGACCCCTTCCCTGCCAGTGATATTTATACAGTAATCAGTGGCTATTTTTAGCTCTGATCGCTGTATAAATGTCAATGGTCCCAAAAAAGTGTCCGATCTGTCCGCCGCAATGTCGCAGTCCCAGTAAAAATTGCTGATCGCTGCCATTACTTTAAAAAAAAATAATAATAAAAATGCCATAAATCTACCCCCTATTTTGTAGTTGCTATAACTTTCGCGCAAACCAATCAATATACGCTTATTGCGAATTTTTTTTTTCCCACCAAAAATATGTAGAATACATATTGGCCTAAACTAATGAAGACTTTTTTTTATTTTTTATTTGGGATATTTATTATAGCAAAAAGTAAAAAATATAGTTTTTTTTCAAAATTGTCGCTCTTCTTTTGTTTATAATGCAAAAAATAAAAACTGCAGAGATGATTAAATACCACCATAGAAAGCTCTATTTGTGGGAAAAAAAGGACATAAATTTTGTTTGGGTACAACGTCACACGACCGTGCAATTGTCAGTTAAAGCACAGTGCCGTATCGCAAAAAATGGCCTGGTCAGGAAGGGGGTAAATTCTTCCGGGGCTGAAGTGGTTAATACGTTACCTTTTAAGTGCATGTAAACTCTAAAAAATAATTCCTCTTGCTTTCTTTTGGTCTGGTAAATATACCATGAAAGTGTTTTGTTATACTGTATCTGGTAAGTGTAATAAAGACCTGTTGATCATGTCAGAAATTTAGAGCTGTCTTGTTTCTTGATCTGCCAGAAATGCACTTCCAAGTTATGTTGTGAGCTGACAGCATACAGTATTTTACAGAATCAACATACATTATCTTCCGGTGTCTAATTAACCCTTCTAGTTCTTATCAAGGACTACAGAATTATTTTTGTTCTATGTTATAGAGTTGTAGAGTGGGATGGTTTGAGTGAAAACAGGTGTATAGGCTCTGAAACCTTCCCACATAACAGCTCCGCCCGATGATCACACCTCGAGGCTGATGACACCTCCAACGTACCAGGGTTTGGAAAGAGATGGTCGGCATTCAGGATGACATCCAAAAAATAGTATTTCTTTATTATGTAAACATGTACAATGCTGTAAAAGCAGCCTATGGGTTTTGGACGTCATTCCTTAGTCTCATGCCATGACTAAAGACTAACGTCCAAAACGCGTAGGCTGTTTTTACAGCATTGTACATGTTTACTTAACAAAAAGAAATACTATTTTTTGGATGTCATCCTAAAGTGCCGACCATCCCTTTCCAAACTCTGGGATGGTATGAGTAGTTTAGCAAAAGATGATTGGACAGGGCTGATGCCATTAAGTCCATATAAATATTAAATGTTGTCAGTCCACAACACAACTTGGGAGTGCATTTCTGGCCGATCAGCAGGTAATTTCTGTACTTGCAGGGTTTTCAAAGAATAAAACACATGAAAATGTACATACACTGAGCAAAATTAACGCAACACTTTTGTGTTTGCTCCTATTTATCATGAGCTGTACTCAAAGATCTATGACTTTTTCTATGTACACAAAAGGCCTATTTCTCTCAAATATTGTTCACAAATCTGTCTAAATCTGTGTTAGTGAGCACTTCTCCTTTGCCAAGATAATCCATCCACCTCACAGGTGTGGCATATCAAGATGCTGATTAGACAGCATGATTATTGCACAGGTGTGTGCAATTTTACTGTGTTGGGGGGTCCGAAAAACAGTGACCACCATTTGCCTCACACAGTGCAGCACATCTGCTTTGCATAGAGTTGATCAGGTTGTGGAATGTTGGTCCATTCCTCTTCAATGGCTGTGCGAAGTTGCTGGATATTTGCAGGAATTGGAACACGCTGTCGTATACACCAATCCAGAGCATCCCATACATGCTCAATGGGTGACATGTCCGGTGAGTATGCTGGCCATGCAAGAACTGGAATGTTTTCAGCTTCCAGGAATTGTGTACAGATCCTTGCAAAATGGGGCCATGCATTATCATGCTGCAACATGAGGTGATGGTCATGGATGAATGGCACAACAATGGGCCTCAGGATCTCGTCACGTTATCTCTGTGCATTCAAAATGCCATCAATAAAATGCACCTGTGTTCATTGTCCATAACATACGCCTGCCTTTACCATAACTCCACCGCCACCACCGACTCCATCCACAACCGTGACATACCGCTCACCCACACAACGCCATACGCACTGTCTGCTATCTGCCTTGTACAGTGAAAACTGAGATTTATCCGTAAAGAGAACACCTCTCCAAAGTGCCAGTCGGTTACGACAACTAACTGCAGTCAGGCTGAGACCCTGATGAGGACGACGAGCATGCAGATGAGCTTCCCTAAGATGGTTTCTGACAGTTTGTGCAGAAATTCTTTGATTATGCAAACCGATTTTTGCAGCAGCTGTCCGGGTGGCTGGTCTCAGACGATCTTGAAGGTGAAGATGCTGGATGTGGAGGTCCTAGGCTGGTGTGGTTACACGTGGTCTGTGGTTGTGAGGCTGGTTGGATGTACTGCCAAATTCTCTGAAATGCCTTTGGAGACAGCTTATGGTAGAGAAATGAACATTCCATTCATGGGCAACAGCTAAGGTGTACATTCCTGCAGTCAGCATGCACACTCCCTTAAAACTTACGACATCTGCGGCATTGTGCTATGAGATAAAACTGCACATTTTAGAGTGGCCTTTTATTGTGGCCACCCTAAGATACACCTGTGCAATAATCATGCTGTCTAATCAGCATCTTGATATGCCATACCTGCGAGGTGGATGGATTATCTCGCAAAAGCAGAAGTGCTTACTAACACAGATTTAGACAGATTTGTGAACAATATTTGAGAGAAATAGGCCTTTTGTGTACATAGAAAAAGTCTTAGATCTTTGAGTTCAGCTCATGATAAATAGGGGCAAACACAAAAGTGTTGCCTTTATAATTTTGCTCAGTGTATTTTGAACATATTGCACTGCAAATTATTATTCACGATTTTTATAGCGCCAACAGTTTGCGCATTGCTTTACAACAAGGGGGCAGACAGTGGAGTTACAATACAATTCAATACAGTAGGAATCAGAGGGTCCTGCTTGTATATTTTTTCTTTAAATATGCCAATATATACCTTAAAGTATAACTAAAGGCAAAACTTTTTTGGATAGAGTGGGGAGGGATTAGAACGTTTGTTAGTTTTTATTGTCTGTTCCCCCGTTATGGAGGTTCACCCTCTCTATTTCTCCTGTTTACCATTATCATTGAAAGTAAAAGAAAATCCCAAATTTTGGGTTGTCCCCAGAAAAGTAATAAAGGGGAAATCTTCCAATGGGAACACTAGTTTTGGTGAGCTGTAGGTCCCAGAGGAATTCCCTTAATTTGCAGGGATTTCCTCTCACTTCCTGTGTAGCTATGGGACAGGAAGTGAAGGGAAATCTCTGGAATAGGATACAAATGGCGAAAAATAATCTGACATGGATTATAACCCTCTCTTACTCTATCCAAAATAAATTTTAAAAAATTGCCTATAGTTCTACTTTAAATCCCATTTGATCTCTAGATTAATGTTATAATTTAAAGCATCAGTATGTAATATATCATCATATGCAAACTAGTATTTTGGGCTTAAATTCTCTTTTCCTGACGCCAACATGGCAGCACACATATGATATAGCTCCGCCCCTATATCCACCCACAGGATCTGTTTAGCTCTATGAAAGTTTGACTGAGAGCTACCTCCTCCATTCTCCTTCTTGTCCTCCAAAGATCAACACCTACAGACCTTTACACTCAGGTAAAGCTCTTACCTGACGACTATGTCGCAGTCCTTCTGGGTTCAAGCCTCTCCCAGCATGCAGTCCCACATCTTAGGCTGCTAAATGCACCAACAAGGTGGGGAACCCCTTCTGGTGGTCTTTTGGGGTCGAGGTGTTCTCTAATCAGAGACGACAATCCTCTTGTGGCATGCCTGCTTTGGAGTCTGGATCCAGCAGCTGGGACTGCATTATGTCTTCTCTCCTATGGAACTTTTTCCAGGTCTGTCAATCTCTATAAAACATTTTTTTTCTTTTTCTTGCTGTCATGTCTCTAAAGACCCCATACACACTGTGCAACTTTTGTTGTCTGATTTCCTTTGGATTTGCTGGGACCATGTAGTGCATGGGCCTGCCTGATTGCATACAAATTGAGGCTCTTAAGGTTTGACCTCTTATTATGTGGTTTTGGTAAATCTGAGGGAAATAATCTGCAGAGGATTGCATAATGTGCAGCCAGCTTATAAGTGTCCTTTTGTGTGGATGGGCGTTAGCTTCCCTCCTAATTGTACTAGCCCTTTTTTGATTAGAGCTGAGGCTGGGGAGGACTGAGTTTGTCTCTCTCAGGTGCTCTATTTAAAGGGCACAAATGGCCAGGTCATGGATGCCTTTGCGATTCAGGCATGCAGAGAGACACCATCTCATTCTGAGGAACAGTCAATGACAGGTAAGTCTTGCTGTTCTAGTAATGGGGATAGAAGGGAGAGGGAGCAAGGAAGAATGTATTACTAGGGAATGGGGGGGTTCTTCCACCAGCATGAGCCTAACGCCACATAACAAAGACCACCGCAATACCAGGTAAGGCTGGGCCAACTTTGGGTAAGTAAGAAGATGCGCGAAAAAGAGTGCATTATGCCTGGACGAGCGTGCCTTCTTGTCTATTGCTGCCCTGGCCGCTCACACTCCCGCTCCAGGAGGTCCACAGGCCCTCTGGATCATCAGGATTTTTCCAGGCCAGAAAGTGGCTCCTCCAGTCCTGGCAGACCCCAGTAGAAAGGGCGCAAATGTACGCTTAAGAGAAAGCACACAGCTTCTCCTCTGAGGACTCAGCGCCCGAAAGGCAAATGTTGGTCATGTGGAGATGACCCTTTGCCAGGAAAGCTACTTTGCAGCAACTGCTTTGGGCAGCTTGCCAGAGACCAGGAGTACAAGAGTCAGCAGGTGTCAACCTTGCTCAAGAAATTAGTCCATGACTCCCTGGCAGAATTTTCCATTTGTCTTGGACAACCAGGGACAGAAGCGGACGAACACAGTGTGGGCCCTGTACCAGGTCTAAACCAAGCCATTCAACCCTCTCTAACTAGAGGGGTACCAGGCACTTCAGGGGTGACTCCAGCCCAGTGGATTAGGCGGGCTGATTCCCAAGACCCAGTATTACAGCAAACCTTCCAGGCAGAGGGAGAAGATACCAGCTCCTCCTTGGCAGAGGATCTTGAAGTTTCAGGCTTTGATTTTGCGATTATACCACCATTTTTTAAGGCAGTAAAATCTGCACTGGAATGGGTGGATCCGGAACCTCCTCCAAAGAAGGAGAAAACTTATCGCACATCATACAATCTTATTTCAAATTGAGTGGCAATTGCTGCACAGCACGCATTAGGTGCCTTTATCCTTTCAGGGCACCCCAAATGCAATGCAATTCTGCTGTGATTGTCATGTGGGAGAACGCACCTTTAAAAACATTGTGCGAAGCTTGTTGCCCCTAAATAGGAGCAGGGGCTTCTTTTTGCATGCGTAGGGCAGCCAAGTGAATGGGCCGCCCCCATGCGAGTTGCAACATTGCATGCAAATTGCTTTTTGAAAATCGCATAGTGGAAACACTTGTCCTCTCTAGGTGATATCAAATGCCTCTGAAAAGTGACCTTAGCACAGATCGCTTTTCAGTGCAATAGCAGAGCCTGCCTCAAGTGTGAACAAGCCTTTGGGTTCCATAGAAGGAACCTAAAGAAACAGGTAGCTACTTTTCCTTTTATGACATAAATAAGAGGCCTGTTTCAGGAGGAATGAGAGAAGGGAGAGAAAATCCTCCTCAACCAATAGGTTGCTGAAGTTGTATCCACTCACAGAGGAGGCTGCGGCTCCTTTATCTAACCTACCAATGGTGGATGTGACAGTCACCAGACTGGTCAAGAATGTGACACTTCCAATGGAAGACTCTTCCTCCTTTCGCGATATCCTCGATAGACGCTTTAACACAAACCTCGCGGTAGGTGGTACTTGTAAGCATGCCGTTGCTTAACATTCGTAGCAGACGCTTTAACACAATCCTTATGGTAGTTGGTACTTATAAGCATGCCGTTGCTTAACATTTGTATCAAGCGCTATGCAAGTGTGGGTGCAGAACTTGGAGTATGCGATCAAAAACCAACTGCCAAAAGAGAAAAAATCATCAAGGCTCTTGATGAGATAAAACTCTGCGGACTTCGCAGGTGAGGCAGCTATAGACATCATTTGATGGTCCTCCAGAGCCATGCTCAGCTCAGTCACAGCCAAAAGAGCATTGTGGCTAAAACCCTGGGCGGCTGACCCATCCTCAAAGCAGAATTTCTGTAAACTGCCTTTTAATGGGAAGGTGCTGTTTGGCCAAAAAATTGGAGACTACCATCTCCAGGGCTACAGGAGGAAAATCAGGTCTTCTGCCCCAAGATCGAAGATCCAGGCGCCAAAAGGGGCAACCATCCAGAGGAGCGCCAAACAGGTACTCGGATTTTGGAGGCTTTTGCCCATCCAAGGACTCCAGAAGGGGTTGGAGGGGTACACAGTCAACCTTTGTAAGATCGCAGAGAGCGAAGACCCTTGCCGCTCCCTCAGATACCCAGAATCCCTTTTAACTCCAGGCCTGCACAGGAGGCAGTTGGAGCCAGGCTGCCCAAAGGGCCCACTTCTGGCAAGACCACTGCCAAATCAGTGGATTCAGTCCACAGTGACTCAAGGCTATCATTGGCTGTTCAAATGACCGCCTCCAGAAGGATCTCAAGAGGCTGAATCAATTTTTCCGGATAACTCCAGATGAAGTCTCTACATACCATAATGCAGGTTATTCAACCAGGAGACTGGAGGATTTCAGTGGACTTGCAGAATGCCTACCAGCAGATCCTTCAGTCATACCAGCAGTTCCTCAGATTTGCGTTGGGGGACAGGCATTACCAGAGCCAGCTGGAGCCTACACAGAATATGGTCTACCTAGGGGCCCAATTCAATACTCAGGCGGCCACTTCAGAAACTCCCCAAAATCAGGAAGAAGTTCCAACAGGATTTGGCTGCACCAGTGATGTCAGCATCCCAGTGCATGAGTCTTCTAAGGACAATGGTTTCATGTATCCCGATGATCCCCTGGGCTCACTGGAAACTTAGTTTTCCAACAAGGCTTCCTGATGCAGTGGAAGAGTTCGTCTAGCCCAGCCATTCAGGATCACCAGCCGGATGCACCAGAGTCTCTGGTATTAGACGAAACAAGAAACGCTAAACAGCATCGTCCATTAGGGCTGCAGCCATGGATCATTGTTAAAACAGATGCCAGCGCAGCAGGGTGCCACCTGCGAACAACTCAAGATCCAGGGGAAGAGGGGGATTTTCCACTCAGGGCCTAGTTTCCAATATTCTGGAACTCTGAGCAGCATTCATGGCATTGGCCACCTTGCTGCCTCACATACAGGGTCGTCCAGTCCTGCTCCATCTACAGCAACAAGGCAGGACACACAGCCAATCCCTCTTGAGAGAGGTGGAACCAACCATGACATAATATCTCCCAGATTTGAGGGCCATATATCTTCCAGGCTGTCAGAAATTGGAAACTGATCGCCTATCCAGACGATTCAAGAATCCCAAAGAACGGTCCCTTCACCCTGAAAGTGTTCAAACAGATCATCCACCAGTGGGGGTGTCCGCAACTGGATCTTATTGCCTCATCAACCAACTGCAAGGTGAGCCGGTTCCTCTCACGCCACCCTCATCCATTAGCGGAGAGGATGGACGCCTTGACCCATTCTTGGGTTGCGCAACTGGCCTAGGCCTTCCCTCCAATTTCTTTAATCCAGAAATTCCTGAGGAGATTCTTCACAGAGAATTTGACTGTCATCACAGTATTACCTTACTGGCCTTGCAGACCATGGTTCTCTCTGGCATTGAATCTCAGCGCGTGCCCACCGATCACTCTGCCGGTGACTCCTCCTCTCCAGTCTCAAGGAGATATTCTACATCCGCAACCATCATGACTGGCCTTAACAACCTGGAGATTGAAAGGCAGGGGTTACAAGAGTTAGGATGCTCTCCAGAGGTTATTGGAACTTAACAGAGTTCAAGAAAGGGGTCAACCAATGCCATCTACTCCAGAATATGGAATAGGTTTACAAGCTTTGCAGCTAGATGTCTGTTTGACCCTAGTGACCCAAATGTATCTCAAATCCTGCAATCCAGATTGGATTGGGTCTTAGCCTAAGTTCGCTTAAGGTGAAAGTTTCAGCCATTTCAGCTTTTACCCAAAAGAAAGGGGCAGCAAACCTGCTGGTGGAGCACTTAATGATAGCGATACTTAGAGAAATAGGTTCCCTCAATGGGACCTGGCAGTAGTCCTCAATTTTCTAGCAAACCCTCCTTGTACTTCAACAGAAGACTGTTCATTATGGGATATCACCTTAAAAATGGCTTTCCTAATAGCCATAACTTCAGGGGGGATGGTGTCTGAACTCCAAGAATTGGGGGCAGCCGAACGTTATTCTCTGTTCTTCCCAGACAGGGTTATGTTGAGACCAGTGGAATCAGATGCTGATCTGCACGGGATGGACATTCTAGAAGTCCTCAAAGCCTGTTTCCAGGCTACTTCTACATTCAGACGCTCTGACAGACTTTTTCCATCATATCTACTGGAAAATTTAAAGGGAAAGAGGCCTCGGCCAGAAACATCTCGGCTTGGATAGTAAAAACTATTCATCGGGCATATAGAGCGGCCGTGAAGGAACCTCTGGGGGTGGTTAGAGCTCACTCAACCAGGGCCATGTCTTCTTCTTGGGCGGCATGGACAGGAGTGTTTCTGGAGACAGTCTGCAAAGCGGCTAGCTGGTCATCACATCATACATTCTTAAACTACAGGGTGCATCCAGCAGCTCTTACTACAGTAGAGTTTGGTAGTATAACTATCCAAGCTCGGGCGTGGCCTGGAGAGCAATGGAGTTGGACGCATGCAGTGAGAGCTCTGCCTGCCCATACTCCTATACTGACTTCCTGCATTAATCCTGCTCGATTTTGACTGGCCTCCACACTACAGCAGACCTGCCTTACTCTCTCCACGGACCCTGAAACCTCTCAGCGCGCTGGGGTGCCGCCCGTGGCTGTCATTGAGGGGCTTATCCATCCTGTAATTGCCTGTATGACAGTCCGCGGCTCTGGCCTAGCTTCCAGAGTGGAGGCCATCTTGCTCCACCCGGAGACGGCCCCTGCAAGCTCCTCTGGCCTCCCTGACTGCCCCGAGCCCGGTCTCCCCCTGCTACAGCCACCAGACCGCCTGCAGCCGCTACTACAGCGC
This sequence comes from Lithobates clamitans, assembly GCA_037952925.1. Taxonomy (NCBI): domain Eukaryota; kingdom Metazoa; phylum Chordata; class Amphibia; order Anura; family Ranidae; genus Lithobates; species Lithobates clamitans. The sequence goes on along the minus strand of JBBGZY010000421.1, from coordinate 1,155,125 downwards.
TTCCCTACCTTGCAACTACCTGAGGGATAGTCCGCAGCTCCAGCCCAGCTCCCGGAGCGGCAGTCATCTTGCTGCACCCTATGGCGGCCTTGGCAAGTACTCCAGGACTCCCTGAACACCCTGAGCCCAGTTTCCTCCTGATACAGCCACCGGACCCCACAGCTGGTCGACCGCTACCTGCAGATCCCATCCTCGGATACAGGGCACTCCGTGGCGGCCACTAACAAAGTGCTCGATGCTATTGCCCTGTGCCAGAGCATGCTCACCACCAAAATAGAGGAGGTCAAAATTGACTTGTCCCTTATCCGGCAGGACCTCTCTATCCTGCGGGGCCGTGTGACAGAGACTGAGACCCGTATCAGCAGAGCGGAAGACATCTTGCACCTCCTGCAACACACGACTGATGAGGTGCGTCGCTAGCTACAACAGATTAGCGCAAAACAGGACGACATGCAGAATCGCCTTCGGAGATGCAGTCGCCGCTTTATCGGCCTTCCTGAGACTGCTGAGGGCAACGACCCGGCGAGCTATCTTGAAAACCTCCTGACAACCACCTTTGGCAGAGACACATTCTTGGTAATGTTTGCAGTGGAGAGAGCTCATCGAATCCCTGCCCGTCCTTCTCCCCAAGAAGCTCCACCGCGTACCCTGATAGCGAAATTCCTTAATTTCAAGGACCGCGACAAGATCCTCTGCTTGACCAGGGAGAAGGGAAATATCCCCCACACCAATACACATGTGGCCATCTTCCCAGACTTCTCCAATGAGGTACAAAGGCAGCGGTCCAGGTTCCAGGATGTTAAGCAGCGTCTCCACGCCCTACACCTCAAATACGCTATGGTGTACCCTGCAAAGCCTTGCGTGGAGTGCGATGGCCGAACCCACTTTTTTGAAGACCCTGAGATGGCCTCCACTTGGATTGATCAGAGGAATCGTCGAGACTGAGCATACCACACTGACTACAAGCTGTGAGTGCTTTTCTTTTCTCTCCCCTGCTCCCCCCCTGTGCCCGCAATGCTGCCCGTTCCCATCTTGATGCTTAGCCTTTAAGCGGGTACATTGCATGTGCATGTCCTCGATTGGAGCAGTGGGGGACAGACCTGGAAATTATTTCCTGTAATACACTGACCCTCACAGCATGCCTGCCGCCCCTGAGCGACCTTGCTGACTCATGATCCCCGTTCTCCCCACACCTGAGAGATGTCTGTAGAGGACAGCATATCGAACTTTGCTGAGATTTCCTACCTCACTTTACCTACCACCCTTTGGCAGGCGTCCCCCTGCACAGCTGTAATGGTGCTACACTTTTATGGCTCCTACACCCCATGCACTTCTCAGAGAAGAAGTTGCCCCCCTAGGATCTTTGTGAACTTTTTTATCATCCCCCGTTTGCCTGACTGTTCGTTCTTCCCCATTTTTTTGCTGTTCATCGCGGTTATCTATGTCCCCTTGCAATTAAGTTCCCTGCCTCCAATGGGTTCTACGAGTTGGATGTCCCCGTTGATACCTGGTTATGGGGTACTATGTCCATGTCAAGTTGGGGTGGCAGTGGACTGGGTGGGAAGGGAAATGTTGTGTTTTTTGTTTTTTTTGTACCACCGTGTTTACAACTGTTTATTAATGCTAAAGGTACTATGTTATTGTCAAACATGCATTACCAATATTGGTTGCCAATTTGTTTTTTGCTATCTAATATGTCTATATCTGCTCTGCCGGTCCTGGTCCAGTCGCGGTCTACCACATACACCCTATACCAGTGATGGCGAACCTTGGCACCCCAGATGTTTTGGAACTACATTTCCCATGATGCTCATGCATTCAGCAGTGTAGTTCAGCATCATGGGAAATGTAGTTCCAAAATATCTGGGGTGCCAAGGTTCGCCATCACTGCCTTATACCCACCATGAGTTCTTTAAAGTTTCTCACGTGGAATGTTAGAGGCTTGCGCAATAAGATCAAATGCACAGCTGTCCTGACATTTCTCATTCCCAGCCTGCTGACATCATCACGCTAGTCGAGACCCATGTCACGGGCCACTTACAATGCTCTCTCAAAAAGCCTTGGATAGGTTGCCTATCACGCCACTCACACCTCTTATTCCAGAGGAGTATCGGTCCTGGTTGCTAAAAGGGTACCGTTTGATCTAGTGCTGCTCCAGACGGACCAGCAGGGCAGATATGTTTTTTATCCACGCCACCATTAACAGATCCCCTATCCTGATACTAGCTTGTAATGCCCCTCCCCCCTACAACTCAGCTGTAATTAAGGAGGGCCTTGCCTTTATCACACAATATACCTCTGTACTGGCAGTGTGGATGGGGGACTTTAATATGACCCTCATTCCTGCTCTGGACCGAATGGGAACACTGGACCCCCCCCTTGACCCACCGGCCCATACCAGACTGTACCGCATACTGACTGATTTCGCTCTTGTTGACACTTGGCGCCACAAGCATCCGCACACTAAAGTCTTCTCATGCTTTTCAGCCAGTCACAACATGATGTCACAAATCAAAAACGCCTAAACTGGGAGATGTGGGCTTTGCTCCGAGAATACCCTCAGATCACGCCCCCTACTGGATCACGATCCAGCTCCTGAAGGCCTCTCCTGCTCCTTCTTGGTGGCTAAACCCATTTTGGTTCATTGCTCTGCAGGACCAGGATGACATCCCCGCGGAGCTTCAATACTACTGTCAGAATGTTTATACTGAAATTATAAAATAGTATTGTAATCATGAAAATATGCAAATCTTTGATTTGGGAGATTTACAATTTTCTACAAATACAAGAAATTCAAGTTCGTTTATCCATGCTATTTTGAAGACAAGTGATACAAATGATGTTGCTTAAAAATATATATTTATTAACTAAAAATACAGTGCAAAATAATATGAGGTATATTTCATGATAAAACAAATAAATGGATATACTTCTACATATCAAAGATCAATGATGGTTCAGATAATATTCACAGTTCTCTTATTCAATTTCTTATAACAAAATACTACATTTTAATACTTAAATGATACTTGTACATTTTAAACTTGGTAGCTTGTGAATAGCCTTCCGTGACTTCACGGACTTGCATAAACAAATATTGTTTACCTTAAGCCTATGATGTGATCTCTTCTCAAAACCAACAGACCTTCTTATTACACTCTTAAATGCACAAACAAAATTGTTATATTGTGCACAAACTTGATAATTTAATCAAAGCTTATATTTTAGATTTAGAATGAATCAATGGTTTAACACATACTATAACTAATCCAATTCTAAAACTTTGAAGTCGGTATTATAAGATATAACAATATATATGTATCTCCCTTGGTTTAGAAGCAAAACAAATTCATACTGCAGTTAGAATTCACTTCACTTCAAAGCAGAACTAACAATGGATTGGATTAGTCAAGAATATGCTCAACCAAACTTCAATTACCTAAAAAGGTATACATTTGAAAGATTAATACTTTACCAGGTCTTTAAGAATTCTGTCAGTTTGAGCAGCAAAGTCCCAAAAGAGACTTCTTTCCACTTTAGAGACAGACCCGTCCAGCCATCCTCAGAGCTCCTCCAGATCTTCCCATAGCTCCCCCAGATCTTCCCATAGCTCCCCTTCCTGCTATCTGTCTCTCCTTTTTATCTCACCCCAAAAGTGGGTGTATGTCTCTTTACCATGTAACTGATGATGTCATATGACGATGGAGTTTATATGTTACCTTGACAACCAAGACCAACGCCATTTTGAATAATTACCAATTTCAACCTCTTAGGAGAAGTGTTAGATCAGAAATTATTTTTAATGTGATTGACATGGCCTTCTGACCTTGGCTTAGCAAAACATCATTAATTGTCTAATGGTTGACAATCAAGTGTCAATATCCCCAGCCATCCTGGCGCTTCTTAAAATATATGTGTATGAGAAAATATACCCCACACAATTAACTGGGGTTGTAAATGCCATGAAAGTGACATCAGGATTCCTACGATAAGCCTAACAGGTATTCATGAATGGTTTCCTAAATAAGATACCATATTTGCAACCTTATAATAATATAGATGTAGTAAACAGGTTTATATAATGTTACCTAATAAAGATACATTGTAAAGATGTATAAAAGAAACATTATTATTTAAAATATATCATTTGTGGATAAGCCCTTTTTGTTATGTGGTTTATTCTGAAAATACTATTTAGTTTTGCAGGCTGTGTAAGTTTGTACCAACTCCCCTTATCTATAAGTGTCAAAGACAAAAGATATATAACCTGGGATACTGGTAATTTTTCACAGTCTCAAGACATAAAGCAACTTTTGCAACAATGCCTATTCATGGGCTATGAACTCTGATTCAACTTTACAGCCAAAATGGCTCCTTTCATGTTCATTTGAAAAATATACAATATAAAGGCCTATATATATGAATATAAATTCTTTTAACCCCAAATGTTCTGACACTACTTTACAGCTAACGGGGACTCAGCAACGTACGACATGGTGTGGGAGATGTTTAAGCTTCACACCTGTTCCCTACTCTCCACGCGTATTAATAGACATAAACGATCATCGAAACTCATTGTCCAACAGGCTGCAGAACACCTACAGGTGCTGGAGGAGGCGTTCCATCGGGACCCCTCGCCCAGCTCCGCCAACAATCTTAAGATTCAGACACGACAGGTCTCTCAACTGCACATTGAAAAAGCTAAGCAACGCACCTTTTTCTGTAGAAAAAGGATATTTGAGTATGGAGAAAGATCGGCAAACTGCTTGCGTATCTCACCCATCTAGACTCGCGCCCCCCGGTGGTGGTGTCATTGATTGACCCGCAGGGGAACGACATCACTGATCTGCAACAAGTGGTGGAGGAATTTGGGAGATTCTACCGTACACTTTACACTTCCTGAGTCACCCACACTCCCCAAGATACCAGGGACTACTTAGCGGGAGTTAAATTCCCTAGATTGACTAATGACCAGCTTGAACTCCTGGAGGCCCCTATTACCAAGGAGGACATTTCCGAGGCTATTTCCTGTCTGGCCACATCTAAGGCCCCCGGATCGGACGGCCTACCACTTGAATTCTATGCCACCTACTCTGAAATTCTAACCCCTAATTTCTACCTGTACAAATCCATATTTGATTCCGGAATCCTACCCCCCCTCTATGAGAGGAGCCCAAATTGTAGTAATCCCCTAGCCTGGTAAGGACCCTAAATACCCAGAATTGTATAGACCTATCTCCTTACTACAGGTAGATATCAAAATACTAGCTAAGATTTTAGCTTCACGGCTTAACCAAGTCATTCTGTCACTGATACACCCTGACCAGACAGGTTTTTTGCCAGGGAAAAACACAGCTATTAATATTCGCCGCCTATTCATGAACATTCAGGGGTCCCATGATGAAATCGGCTCCAGGGTCGTGGTGGCTCTGGATGCCGCCAAGGCCTTCGATTCCGTGGAGTGGAATTACCTGTAGGAGTGCCTCTCGGGATTTGGATTCGGCCCCAACTTTATTCGCTGGGTTCAGCTCCTATATCAATCCCCAAAGGCCAAGGTGTTCGTGAACGGCTGGATTTCCGACCAATTCCCGCTAGAGAGAGGGTCCCGACAAGGCTGCCCCCTTTCCCCCATGCTGTATGCATTGGCTGTGGAGCCATTGGCCATCATGATTCGTGCAGACACTAGCATCCGAGGCCTTAAGATAGGGAGCCTGGAAGAAAAGATCGGAATGTATGCTGAGGACACGATCCTATACTATCGGATCCCTCTCTTGTTGCAGCTCTACACTCCATAGAACGTATCGGTAGCCACTCGGGTCTGAGTATTACCTGGTCGAAATCCCAGATCTTTCCGATTGACCACAACCCCCCCATTCACGTCCCCTCCTCTGACTCTCCCAAGGGTCTCCCTGCTCAAGTACCTTGGAGTAAAAGTCACCAAATTGCTCACAGACTACACACTCTTGAACCTCTGTATACCCTAATCAAGACCAAGACACAGACTTGGGCTAGACTACCTCTGGGTGTTATGGGACGCATTCGTTTAGGTAAAATGATACTTCTCCCAAAGATACTCTATTTGGTGTGGCATGCCCCCCTGTATATACCACAAAAATTCTTCAAAATAATTGAATCCATTCTTAATCGGGGCCACAGCAGACATAATATATCTTGGAGAATCCTGAAGAACCCAATGACAATGGGAGGAGCTGCTCTTCCAGATTTTCAGGACTATTATCTTGCCTCCCAACTGTCCCATTTCTATCATTTTGACAACAACGAGCTACCAAGATACCAGCTACTACTCTGTGAGCACCCTGATGATCCAGCCCATACCCCACTTCAGTCAGTCCTCAGAGCCCCATTGACAAGACGTCCCTCCCAACCCAAAGCGGACATGCTGACAAACCACCGAAGGGTATGGCGGATGGCACTACAAAAACTCGGGACCCCACAGGTCCACTCTCACACCCCCTCTCTGGTTCAACACACGCTTACCAGAATTATTGTCCATTCCAGACCCAGCGGCGTGGATACGCCATGGGATCCTGTACATACACCAGATCAGGACCACTACGGGACTTAAAACATTCCAAGTGCTAAAGGATGAATTTTCCCTCCCCAATTGCCTTCTCTTCAGGTATCTACAACTCCGCCACACTATACAAACCCAGTTTACTGGCTCCAACCCATCCCTGGCAGTCCCCTCTATTGTAGACACAGTCACAGGTACCGAACCAGCCAAACTAATTTCCACCCTATACTCCGCCATCCGCCTCCCTAGTACCACAACATTGGCCTATACTGCCAAGACTAGATGGGAGGTGGATGTTGGAGTAATTGAGGGTGAGGATTGGAACGAAATTTTGGAGGATGTGAAAAGAGTTTCCACCAAACTGTCAGACCGCCTCATGCAGTTGTATATTATACATAGGACATATCTGACTCCTCAGAGGATAGCGCATTACAAAACCATGTACAATCCAGGGTGCCACCTATGCGACCACACCCCAGGCTTCCTCTATCACCTCATATGGTCCTGTCCAACTATACAAGCGTACTGGATACAGGTGGTTCGTTTCCTGCACGACCAGATGGGCTCTCCTGCTACCCTAGACCCAAAGATATGCCTGCTCGGTCTGCTGCCGGACTTAGACACTGACAAACCCCTCCGTACCTTTCTACATGAGACGCTATTCTTGGCGAGTAAAGTAGTGGCTCGCAATTGGATGCAGGCCCTGCCCCCTACAATCCAGTGCTGGAAAAAAGAAATTAACGACACTCTTCCATATAAGAAGCTGATCTATGTACATAGAGGGTGTCCGCTTAAGTATGAGAACGTCTGGATCAGAAAGTTAGCAGATGGTGAAATGTGTACTTGATATGTTTATCCCCCCTTCCCCCCCTCCCCCTTTCCCACCCCCTTTTTTTTTTTCTCTCTCTCCTTTTCTTTATTAAGTACTGGTCCCACCTCCGATGGGTATTTCGCCTTATGTCACGCAGATATTTGAATGTGTTTATGTATGTACTACTGTTTTGGGCATGATGGCTTATACCGATCTATGTACCATGCATATACTTTCCAATAAAGTTGGTTTTCCAATTAAAAAAGAAAAAAAATATCCAAGCTTCTATGTCTATTGTTAAATAAAGACTAGGTTTGCAGCATTAAACCCTCCCTCTCAAAAGCTCATTATTTATCATATGTGTGCTGCCGTGTTGGCGTCATGAAAATTATACCAAATACTTACCGTAATTTTCCTTTCCTGATGCCAATACATGGCAGCATACGAACCCTCCCTCTGATCTTTGTGCTTTATACGGAGAATCGGGGAGGTAGCTCTCAGTCAGACTTTTGTAGAGCTAAACAGGTCCTGTGGGTGGATATAGGAGCGGAGCTATATCTTATGTGTGCTGCCATGTATTGGCATCAGGAAAGGAAAATTACGGTAAGTATTTGATACAATTTTTCATTTTGCTGTGTGTCAACTGAGCAGTGAATATGGTCTTAGGTGAACCAGATGAAGCGCAGAGGGTTTCCATAGGGAATCAATGATGAATTATTGATGAGATCAATAATTCGTAATTACAGTAACTGTTTTAAAGTGATCATTGCCAGTAAACAACATTAACCATATTATAAATACTACAAATATCACATACATACTACATATATTGACATAATCACACACATAGGTTGGACTTGATGGACTTGTGTCTTTTTTCAACCTCACCTACTATGTAACTATGTAACAAATGTTGCTTCAAACTGTATTTCCCATTGAAGAATGATAAACCAGATGTTGACTATTTGTCAGCAAACTCACCCTGGCAGGACATATAATGAACTAGTTGGTGGGGGTTGCATCTGGGCAGGTATGGAAAAGAAAAGAGTAAGAGTCTTTCACATTGTCTGTCTGACAACTTTTTTTCCTTTCTCCTTTTCTCACTGCTTCCTATTCCTTCATGAGACATCTCATAATTATTGCAGATTACAAGACTTGTTCATAGACCGAGAGAGAATCAATAGGACAATATATTACAGACCGACACCTCTCATAAATGAGACACTTTGGCTCTAGCTGACTATTGACACGTCTGCTACACATCGATACCTCTACAAGGAAGCATCACACACTATAATTATCAACCAATGTATCCTATAATATATACAGTAGGGATGAGCCGAACACCCCCGCGGTTCGGTTCGCACCAGAACATACCGAAAAGGCAGAACACACAAACACCATTAAAGTCTATGGGACACGAACATGAATAATCAAAAGTGGTCATTTTAAAGGCTTATATGCAAGTTATTGTCATAAAAAGTGTTTGGGGACCTGGGTCCTGCCCCAGGGGACATGTAACAATGCAAAAATTTTTTTTAAAAACTGAGGTTTTTCGGGAGCAGTGATTTTTTTTTTAATGCTTAAAGTGAAACAATAAAAATGAAATATTCCTTTAAATATCGTGCCTGGGGGATGTCTATGGTATGCCTGTAATGGGGCACATTTTCCCCGTGTTTAGAACAGTACCAGAGAAAAATGACATTTCTAAAGGAAAAATTGTCATTTAAAACTGATTGCGGCTGGAATGAATGAATAACTTGTATAGCGCCGCATATGCGAACTAAATCGCCTCAGGGCCAGTGTCCGTCTGGGTCTTCAGAAGAGATGGGTCTTGAACTTCTTCCTGAAGGCCAAATGGTTTTCTTCCGTACGGATGTCCATGGGTAGAGCGTTCCATAGCCGTGGTCCTTAGACTGCGAGTCTTTGTTCGCCTTTTAATTTACAACGGGTCTTGGGGATGTGGAGGAGGTTCTGGTTAGTTACCCAGAGAGGGCGACCTGGGGTGTAGTGCTTTATTTTGACGCAGAGGTTTTGCGGGGCTTTTCCTTGTGTACATTTGTGAGTGAGGCAGAGGGTCCTAAATGTTACTCTGTCTTTCACGGCTAGCCAATGGAGGGTCCTCAGGGACGGGGTGATTGATTCTCACGGTTTTTTTCCAGTTACCAGTCTGGCTGCTGTGTTCTTGTATTTTGGAAGTCCTAGGTAGAGGGGATTTGCGTAGTCGAGTCGGGAATTGATGATTGTTCCAACTACTGCTGCTGTATCTCCTTCCGGGATGAAGGAGATGAGTCTACGCAATAGGCAAAGAAGGTAGTGGGATCTGCTGACTAGTGATTCTATTTGTGCATCCATCGTCATGTTTGAGTCAAAGATGACTCCGAGGCTTTTGGCTTTAGTGATGGGGGTTTATCAGTTGTCTGAGGATGGTGAGTGGTGTGGACATCGTGCCAGGGTTTTTGTTTCAGTTTGCGTGGAGGAAGAGGAGTTCTGTTTTGGATCCCTTGAGTTTAAGGAATCTCTCCATCATCCAATCGTCAATCAATGAGAGACAGTTTTCCAGTGCCTGGTATTGTTCTTTTTTCTTAGTGATGTGTAGGTGGAGTTGGATGTCATCTGCGTAGAAGTGATAAAGTAGGTCCCGGTTGCTGATGATTTTGAGGAGTGGGCGGAGATAGATGTTAAAGAGCATGGGCGACGGGGTGATCCTTGAGGGACTCCGCATGTAATTTTTCGTGCTTCCGAAGTTAAAGTGCCTAGTTTCACTTTTCTGAGATCGGTTTTCTAGGAAGGATGCGAACCAGGGCAAGTCTGAGTCTGCAACTCCAGCTACTTCTGTGAGACAAGTGAGCAGGGTTTTGTGGTCTACTGTGTCGAATGCTGCATTGAGGTCCAGCAGCACCAGGAGACACGATTCTCCTTCATCTGCTGCTTCGAGGGTGTCATCCCAGATTTTGAGGAGTGCAGTTTCTGTCCCATGGCCAGGGCGGAAACCAGATTGTAGTGGGTCCAAGAGTTTATGGGTGTCCAGATGGAGTTGTAGCTGTTGTACTACTGCTTTCTCGATAATTTTGGAGATGGTGTTGAGGCTTGTGACAGGTCTGCGGTCGTTTGGGTCTTTGGGATCGAGTTTAGGCTTCTTTAGGAGGGGTTTGATTGTGCCTTGCTTAAAAGAAGGTCGGGACGACCTTCATCGGAGGTTTCTGATGATGGTTTTGGTGGTGTCAGTGCTGATTGGGACCAGAGTAATTTGTCGGGTCTCGGTAATATAGATAAAAGTCATTGAAAAAAAGAGCATGGGATCCCCCCAGTCCATTACCAGGTCCTTTGGGTCTGGTATGAATATTAAGGGGAACCCCAAACCAAAATTTAAAAAAGAATTGCGTGGGGGTCCCCTTAAAATCCATAACAGGCCCTGCGGATCTGATATGGAAATTAAGGGGAACCCCCCCGAGCCAAATTTTTTTTTTAAATGGCGTGGGGTCCCCCCAAAATCCATACCAGACCCTTCAGGTCTGGTATGTATTTTAAGGGGAACCCTGCACCAAAATTAAAAAAAAGGCATAGGGGTCCCCCCAAAATCCATACCAGACCCTTATCCGAGCATGCAACCTGGCAGGCTGCAAGAAAAGAGGGGGGGACGAGCACCCCCCCTCCTGAACCGTAATAGGCCACATGCCCACAACATGGGGAGGGTGCTTTGGGGTAGCCCCCCAAAGCACCTTGTCCCCATGTTGATGGGGACAAGGTCCTCATCCCCACAACCCTTGGTTGTTGAGGTTCTGCAGGCGGGGGGCTTATCGGAATCTAGAAGCCCCCTTTAACAACGGGACCCCCAGATCCCGCTCCCTGTGTGAAATGGTAACAGGTGGCCCCGCCCCCTCTGACACCACAGGGAAGCCATGGGAAAGTCCCCGTGGCGTCAGAGGAGGCAGGGTCACCCGGGTACGTCACCGGGTGGCCCGCCCTCAGTTATATAAGAACTGTCAAAGGCGATGGAGCCTCCCATGGAGGCGGATCTGTGGCGGATTCTTTTTCGGTCCGTTGGCGGAGCGATATAAGAAGATGAATGGACATCGTGGGATATTTTTATTTTTTTAAAAAGGACTTGTCCTCAAGCTGTGTCTTGTCATTTTTAACATTTTGACACTTTTTTGTAAAATGGTATGGGTACATCTGTACCCCGTTACCACTTCACAGGGGGGAAGGATCTGGGGGTCCCCTTGTTAAAGGGGGCTTCCAGATTCCGATAAGCCCCCCGCCCACAGACCCCCCACAACCACCGGGCAAGGGTTGTGGGGATGAGGCCCTTTTGTCCCTATCAACATGGGGACAAGGTGCTTTGGGGGGGCCCCCTAAACCACCCTCCCTATGTTGAGGGCATGTGGCCTGGTACAGTTCAGGAGGGGGGGTGCTTTCTCTTCCCCCCTCTTTTCCTGCGGCCTTCCAGGTTGTGTGCTCGGATAAGGGTCTGGTATGGGTTTTGGGGGGGCCCTACGCCATTTTTTTTTTTTTAATTTTGACACAGGGTTCCCCTTAAAATCCATACCGGACCTGAAGGGTCTGGTATGGGTTTTGGGGGGGCCCTACGCCATTTTTCCTTTTTTTTTTTAAATTTTGACACAGGGTTCCCCTTAAAATCCATACCGGACCTGAAGGGTCTGGTATGGATTTTGGGGGGACCCCACGCCATTTTTTTTTATTTGGCGCAGGGTTCCCCTTAATTTCCATATCAGACACGAAGGGCCTGGTATGGATTTTAGGGGGACCCCCACGCATTTTTTTTTATTTTGGTTCGAGGTTCCCCTTAATATTCATACCAGACCCAAAGAGCCTGGTAATGGACTGGGGGGGGATCCCATGCTCTTTTTTTCAATGAGTTTTAGCTATATTGCCGAGACCCAACAATTCATTACAGCCGCAATCAGTTTTAAATGACAATTTTTCCTTTAGAAATGTCATTTTGCTGTGGTACTGTTCTGAACACGGGAAAAATGCGCCACTTCACAGGTATACTAAGGACACCCCCCAGGCACGATATTTAAAGGAATATTTCATTTATATTGTTTTACTTTAAGCATGAAAAAAAAAATCACTGCTCCTGAAAAAAACGGATGTTTTAAAAAAAAAATTTTTGCATTGATACATGTCCCCTGGGGCAGGACCCAGGTCCCCAAACACTTTTTATGACAATAACTTGCATATAAGCCTTTAAAATGAGCACTTTTCATTTTTCATACTAGTGTCCCATAGACTTTAACGGTGTTCCGGCGGCTTTCAAATTTGCCTGAACACCGCATATTCTTCGGTGTTCACAGAACATCCGAACAACCAAAAGGTCGGCCCCAACCGTTCGCCCATTCCTAATATACAGTACATTTCCCACCTGCTTAGATGAGATGGATAAAACAAACTAACAATTGTTCTGTATTATGTGAATCATTTTCAACATTCTTGTACTTAAATTTTTTATTAAACCTTAATAAAAAAAAATAAGCATCCATTTAATTGTTGGTGATTGTGTATTAAAAATGTAGCCCAGCTTCTGAAGTAGGTCTAGCAGAAGAAAAAAAAAGGCAAATGGTCAGCCAATCAATAATTTACCACTTTACACACGTCCCTTATTCTCCTCCATAATCTACCCTGTTATCGGGGACTTCATGTTGCGAACTGAGGAGGGCTGATTAAACACCTGGCGGAAACCTGATTTTTGATGATTATGCAACAGTGAAGAAATAGTTTTCTTTCTCTTGACAAGTCAACAATACAGGACGGAAGATAGAAAAAACGAAAAGGGTTCAGATTTCTTTGTAAGCCCAGGGCAGCACAGTGATGAAATTTCTGGTTTAACCATTTGTTGAAAATCACCTTAATTAGCAATACATTGGCTTTAGTTTAATTTGATTGCCAACAAGTAGTTCGATTTAGCCATGACAGGGAGATTGATTCATCTGTGTGGCCCTAACTTTTTTCTTCATTTTGCCCCCATTCACATCACATTAAGATGGAAATGAATAAAATGAATAGCTAACAAATATAATCAGAAACAAATCTACAGCTGTCTAGTCCTAAGGATTAAAGCACTCCTGTACTGAAATATGAAGTGTGTCATTGTTGACCTAAAGGTGCTAACTGCCTAGGCATTATATAGTTGTGCTCATAAGTTTACATACCCCCGCAGAATTTGATTTATTGGTCATTTTTCAGAGAATATGAATTATAACACAAAAATATTTCTTTCACTCATGGTTATTGTTTTTTTTTCTCTAAGTCATTTATTATCAATCAACTGTGTTTACTCTTTTTAAATCATAATAGCAACAAAAAGTACCCAAATGACCCTGATCAAAAGTTTACATACCCTGGTGATTTTGGCCTGATAACATGCACACAAGTTGACACAAAGAGGTTTCAATGGCTATTAAAGGTATCCATCCTCACATGTGATCTGTTTGCTTGTGATTAGTGTGTGTGTATAAAAGGTCAGTGAGTTTCTGGACTCCTGACAGACCCTTGCATCTTTCATCCAGTGCTGCACTGATGGGACTGCCAGGAAAATTGTTCGGGATACAAAGGAAAACCCACAAACAACCAATACAGGACTCTGGGAAAACATGTGGTGTGGCTGTTTAAAGATGCACAATAAGGAGGCACTTGAAGAAAGATGGGCTGCATGGTCGAGTCGCCAGAAGAAAGCCATTATTACGCAAATGCCACAAAGTATCCAGCTTACAATATGCCAAACAGCACAAAGACAAGCCTCAAACCTTCTGGCACAAAGTCATTTGGAGTGATGAGACCAAAATTTTGCTTTTTTGGCCACAACCATAAACGCTACATTTGGAGAGAAGTCAACAAGGCCTATGTTGAAAGTTACACCATTCCTGCTTTGAAACACGAAGGTCACTGATGTTTTGGGGATGTGTGAGCTTTAAAGGCACAGGAAATGTGGTCAAAATTGATGGCAAGATGAATGCAGTATGTTATAAAAAAAATACTGGAGGAACATTTGCATTCATCAGCCAGGAAGCTGCTCATGGAACATACTTGGACATTCCAACATGACAATGATCCAAAACACAAGGCCAAGTCGACCTGTCATTGGCTACAGTGGAATAAAGTGAAGATACTGGAGTGACCATCTCAGTCTCTTGACCTCAATATCATTGAGCCACTCTGGGGAGTTCTCAAACGTGCAGTTCATGCAAGACAGCCAAAGAATTTACAGGAACTGAAGGTTTTTTGCCAAGAGAAATGAGCAGCTTTACCATCTGAGAAGATAAAGAGCCTCATCCACAAATACCACAGAAGACTTCAAGCTGTCATTGATGTTAAAGGGGCAATACACGGTATTAAGAACTGGGGTATGTAGACTTTTGATCAGGGTCATTTGGGTAGTTTCTGTTGTCTTTATGATTTAAAAATAGTAAACACAGTTGATTGATAATAAATGGTTTCAGCCAAACACTAACCATGAGTGAAAGAAAAGTTTTTTGTGTTATCATTCATATTCTCTGAAAAATGGCCAAAAAAATCATACATTCTGCCCGGGTATGTAAAATTATGAGAACAACTGTATATACTTATATAATTTTAACGTCAAAGATATTTACTGAATGTTGTGTTTTTTTTGTGAACCTTAATTCCTATAAATGAGCACCAAAGGGTGAGACCCTCCCTGTTCTCTCCTGCTGTAACCAGTCCAAATATACTGTCTATAGCTATTCACATCACTTATTTTTTGCTGAATGTTTGTTTGTTTTTTTCCTGGGAAGCTGAATTATGTTCTGATTAAGCATTGAATGGGTGAGGTCTCTTTTGTTATTTCCTCTTTGAAGCAGTCTAAAAGTTCTAGGTGTTCATATCACATGTTTTTAGCTGCATGTTGTGTTTTTAGTTCTTTTCTTCATACTTGTTCCAGATCAGTGCCTTAGAATGTTTAAATACCAGCTCTAGTTAAAATACTCATATTTAATCATACAGTGCCCCCTACAGCACCTCTTCCTTGCCACAAGGTGTCTTCAGACTTCTTGGCTCAATGATGCCCAACCTCATTCAACCTGGAAGACACATGCATCAACTCCTGAGTAAGCAAGCAGAGCTCGTGAAACGTGTCGAGGTTACACATGTATATGCACATTTTGTATTTCCAGCATTGCACCAAACATGTCTATGGTTGTAAGCTATATGCTTCATGTTGTTTTTATGTTCATGGTCATCTAGAATGATTTTTGTAATTTCAATAAATCCTGAGATTTACTTCTTATGACCTCTATGGTCACCTCATTTAAAGTCCCATGGGCTAAGCTTGTTGTATTGTATATAATTAGGGATGGAGGTGCGTCATATTAAGAGGCAGTATCCAGACCGCTCCCTTTCTCTAACCTGGAAGACTGAGAAGAGTCTGTGAATGCAGGGTGGCATGGCCCCTCTCCCTGACCATCCTGTCCTACACTCACAGTGTATTGTTGCACAGCGTGGTGATGATGTCCAGGATTGCCCACTGCCGGGAGAGGACCAAGGAGGACTTGCTGAGTCACATGACTGACCAGAATGAAGAAGATATTTGCCAGCACACCATGGATCATCAAGTTGAGTCCAAACGGTTTTTGTTGAAGCATGATCACATCACAATAAAGACAGTGAAATGTTTCAGAGTCACGCAGGACACCTACGTCATGCCTGATGAAGGGGTCCTGCGTGACTCTGAAACGTTTCACTGTCTTTATTGTGATGTGGTCATGCTTCAATAGCAATCGTTTGGACTCAACTTGATGATCCCTGATGTGCTGGCAAATATCTTCATTGTGGCTCTCTGATCCAGTCTCCAGCTGGTGATTGCTTCAGCATTCAAAACTCTAGCGCTTTCTTCAGGAACGTGTTGCGATGGGAATATGGAGCATTGCACGACTGACCAGGAGACATGTGAAAAATGTAGGTATAACGAAAACATAAAATACTGCGAGTGAGGGCCTCAAGGGGGAGTGGGCACTCGGGGGGGGGGGGGGGGTGCGGGAAACCAAGATTTTTGCTTTCAGCCACTGCATCGGCTTTGCAGCCAGGCAAGTAGCATTTTTCAGAAGGAAATAAGCAAATGCAGGCAACATATTTTTCTCAGTTTAGGATTTCTTACGTGGTTGATTACCTTTGGCTGTCAGATTTTGCTACAGTAAAAGTACATATACAGTGCCTTAAAAAAAGTATTCATAACCCTTGAAATTTTCCACATTTTATCATGTTACAACCAAAAGTGTAAATGTATTTTATTGGGATTTTATGTGATAGACCAACACACCTTGGCCCATAATTGCGGAAGGAAAATGATAAATGGTTTTCAACATTTTTGACAAATATCTGAAAAGTGTGGATTTGTATTCAGCCCCCTTTACTCGGATACCCCTAACTAAAATCTGGTGGAACCAATTGCCTTCAGAAGTCACCTAATTAGTAAATACAGTCCACCTGTGTGTAATTTGATCTCAGTATAAATACAGCTATTCTCTGAAGCCCTCAGAGGTTTGATAGAGAACCTTATTGAACAAACAGCATCATGAAAGACCAAGGAACACACCAGACAGGTCAGGGATAAATTTGTGGAGAAGTTTAAATCAGGGTTAGATTATAAAAAAAAATATCCCAAGCTTTGAACATCTCACAGAGCACTGTTCAATCTCTGATATAAAAATGGAAAGAGTATGGCACAACTGCAAACCTACCAAGACATGCCCATCTACCTAAACTGACAGGCTGGGCAAGGAGAGCATTAATCAGAGAAGCAGCCAAGAGGCCCATGGCTACCGAGATCCACAGCTCAGGAAACAGCAAACATGTGAAAGAAGGTGCTCTGGTCAGATGAGACCAAAATCAAACTTTTTGGAATAAAAGCAAAATGCTATGTGTGGCAGAAAATTAACACTGCACCATCACCCTAAACATCATCCCCAACGTGCAACATGGTGGTGGAAGCATCATGTTGTGGGATGCTATTCTTTAGCAGGGACAGGGAAGCTGGTCAGAATTGATGAGAAGATGCATGGAGCCAAATACAGGGCAATCTTAGAAGAAAACCTGTTAGAGTCTACAAAAGACTTGAAACTGGGGGGAGGTTCTCTTTCCAGCAGGACAACGACCCTAAACATACAGCCAGAGCTACAATGGAATGTTTTAGATCAAAGCATGTTCATGACCTAAATCCGATTGAGAATCTGTGGCAGGAATGAAAATTGCTGTTCACAGATGCTCTCCATCCAATCTGACAGAGCTTGAGCTGTTTTGCAAAGAAGAATGGAGAAAAATTTCATTCTCTAGACGTGCAAAGCTGGTAGAGACATCCCAAAAAAGACTTGCAGCAGTAAAAGGTGGTTCTACAAAATATTGACTCTGGAAGGCTGAATACAAATGCATGCCACACTTTTCACATATTTATTTGTAAAAAAATGTGAAAACTATTTATCATTTTACTTCCATTTCACAATTTTGTGCCACTTTGCGTTGGTCTATCATATAAAATCCCAATAAAATACATTTACGTTTTTGGTTGTAACATGACAAAATGTGGAAAATTTCAAGGGGTGTTAATACTTTTTCAAGGCACTGCATGCCATGTCACCTTTTTAATTATGACGCACGCTGGCATCCAAGGACCACTTATTCCTTGATGGCCAGACAGTCATACCTTACTTGCTTTCAAACAAAAAATAGCAGCATCGAATTTGGTTTCAGCACACTGATCTTTGTAAAATGTGAAGTTGTTTATAAAAAAAACATTGCAGTGCTAAACATAGATAACCACTTCAGCCCCGGAAGATTTTACCCCTCTTTCTGACCAGAGCACTTTTTAAAATTTGGCACTGCGTCGCTTTAACTGACAATTGCGCGGTCATGCAATGCTGTACCCAAACAAAATTTGCGTCCTTTTTTTCCCACAAATAGAGCCTTTGTTTGGTGGTATTTGATCACCTCTGCGCTTTTTATTTTTTGCGCTATAAACAAAAAAATAGTGACAATTTTGAAAAAAAAAATTTTTTGCTATAATAAATATTACCCAACTTTTTTTATAAAAAAATAATTTCTTCATCAGTTTAGGCCAATATGTATTCTTCATATTTTTGGTAAAAAAAAATCACAATAAGCGTATATTGATTGGTTTGCGCAAAAGTTATAGCGTCTACAATCTATGGGATAGATTTATGGCGTTTTTATTTATTTTTATTTTTATCTACTAGTAATGGCGGTAATCCTGCGACTTTTAGCGGTATTGCGACGGACAGATCGGAGACTTTTGACACATTTTTGGGACCATTGACATTTATAGAGCGATAAGTGCTATAAATGCATTGATTACTGTATAAATGTCACTGGCAGGGAAGGGGTTAACTGTGTGTTCCCTCGGTGTGTTCTGTGTGGGGATGGGACTAACTAGGAGACATGACAGATCGCTGTCCCTACTTTTTAGGAACACATGATCTGTCTTTTCTCCTGCTGACCGCACAGGGATTTGTGTGTTTACACACACAAATCCCTGTGCTGGCTCTCGTGCACGTGATCACGCGTGGCTGGCGGCGATTGCACCTGCCGACCACACGCATCAAGTACCCTGCTGTGCAGCGGGTGTGTGTGTGCCTCCGGCGGCGCTCGCGCGCCCTCTGGTGGCTCTCCTGGGCAAAGCCATATATGTACGGGAGTTCGCCAGGAGAGCCATTCTGCCACAGTATATCTGCGTGTGCTAGTCGGAAACCAGTTAATGAATAAACAAGTGTACATAAAGTGTGAACAACTGGTGCTATTCTGCACAATGCAGGTGAATTCCTTGATGAACATCCAGTTACAGTGTGTATAATTAGTGTGCGTTTTGATCACCCAAGTGCACCTCCATTGATATTGATATAAAATGCCTCCTTACCAGAGGTCTAGACTTCAAATTATAAGAGTCTAGGCAGGTGTGATATAGAAGTATAGAAAATCCAACCAGCTTCCTCTATTATATTGCAGGTAGTGGTACTGTCATGACTGCTGGTAAAGTTTACTTCATAGTAGGGCCCATCAGGGCAGCCATCAGAAATTTTGGGGCCCCTTACACAGCTTTAAGCCTGGGCCCCCTGGGGCCCGACCCCAACATTCCCCAGGGCCCGTTCACTGGTCGTCCCACCAAAACCACCCACTGGCCATCTCACGAGTCTTTAGGTGCACCCTCTTTTATTTTAACACTCTTACACCTTAATATATGAAAAGTGGTGCTGGACGTGGGTGGGGATGCGTTGTGTAGACTCTTTTGGAGGAATGGATGGTGCTGGGTGTGGGTGGCGATGCGTTGTGGAGACTGGTTTGGAGGGATGGATGGTGCTGGGCGTGGGTGGGGATGCGTTGTGGAGTTTGGTTTGGAGGGATGGATTGTGCTGGACTTGGGTGGGGATGCGTTTTGGAGACTGGTCTGGAGGATGGATGGTGCTGGGCATGGGTGGGGATGCATTGTGGAGACTGGTCTGGAGGGATGGATGATGCTGGGCGTGGGTGGGGATGCATTGTGGAGACTGGTCTGGAGGGATGGATGGTGCTGGGTGTGGGTGAGGATGCATTGTGGAGACTGGTCTGGAGGGATGGATGGTGCTGGGCGTGGGTGGGGATGCGTTGTGGAGACTGGAGGGATGGATGGTGCTGGGCGTGGGTGGGGATGCGTTGTGGAGACTGGTCTGGAGGATGGATGGTGCTGGGCATGGGTGGGGATGCATTGTGGAGACTGGTCTGGAGGGATGGATGGTGCTGGGCGTGGGTGGGGATGCATTGTGGAGGCTGGTCTGGAGGGATGGATGGTGCTGGGCGTGGGTGGGGATGCATTGTGGAGACTGGTCTGGAGGGATGGATGGTGCTGGGCGTGGGTGGGGATGCGTTGTGGAGACTGGAGGGATGGATGGAGTAGATACTGGGTGGGGATGAAGATGATTGAGCTGCATTGTGAAAATGGATGAGGATGACTCTGGTTGGGGATGAGAGTTACATAGTGAAGAGGCTCTCCAAAATGTAACTCTCATATGCACCCAGAGTCATCCATTTTCACATTGCAACTCAATTATACCACATTACATTTTTGAGACTTACCAGAGAACTATCGGATCTATCCTCATGGCACCTGTTATTGCTGTGCCTGTGCCCTGTGTCCATGTGCAGCGTCGACGAGCTGGCCACCCCCCTGCCGACCCAACCAATCACAGTTCAAGTAAACAAGGAGCAGCCATCAGGCTCCGCCTCGGCAAGACGTGATCACCTGCTGTGTGTGCAGAAGAAGACTCAGAAGAAGAATACTCTGCATAAGCGCATCTGCTAACCTCAGCCAGTGGGGGGGGTGTTGCTGTCAGAAGTGAAAGTGTCCGCCGGACTTGTACTGACCACAGCCGGTGGGGAGGGGGGGCAGGGGTACTATTGTTAGAAGTGAAATGAAAAAGTGAAAGTGTCTTATCTTCTGGAGCGGTTCTGCTGTTGGGAGGAGTGGGCCCTGGCCGGGCGGGCCCCTATGGACACTCGGGCCCCTTACATGTGTAATGCCTGTACCCCCCCCGATGGCAGCCCTGGGGCCCATGAAGGAAAGATAAAACAGCCACAGTGTAAAACTGCTTGACAGTTTATCAAAAGAAATCAGTGCTAAACACCTTCAGAAACCCTGTATAAAACGAGCATTATTAGATCCAAGACATCCTAGAAGTCGATCGACCAGTATACAGGGTTGGTGTGCGTGGTACCTCACGGACATGGGCTTCACCCGATGTGTTTTGTTGGAATTATTGTCATCTGGGGCTTGCTGCTGCTCTTTTATCTCGCTCCCCTAGACACTTTGGTAGGTGAAAACCCTAACCAAATGTCATTTTGTTTGTCAAAGCACTGTGTATAAAAATCAGAATGGACTGTTTGTTTTCAGATGTAAAGCTCTTTATTTAACAGAAAACCTCATTGTAACCTAGGAAATATAACATAAGGAAAATGTCAGTAGCTGTGGTTTATGTTCCCGCTGTAATCCATATAGATTTGGGAAAATATTGATAATCATGCACGTTATGAAATTACAAATCGCTGTAGCTTGCAGAACTGATTTTTATAGATTTTGCTCAAAGTGGGCAACCTTGTGAAATCCTCTTCTATATCTATCAAGAACAATAGTGACAGGATAGACCAAATATTTGAAAAAGCCCTTTAACCTTATCTTACAGCTCAAAAAGAGGTTGTGGCCAAAAATAACTCTGGTATAGAGCATAAACATATATATCAATTACAAAGACCCTTATTTGACTGCTTTAAAGCATAGTTAAAAGATAAATAGCAATAAATCACTGAAAGTATGCCCTATATGTAAATAAATGCAAGTCATCTGTTCATACTCTTGCAGAAGCAAGCTATATGTATATATGCCATTCTACAACTCTTATTTTTACAGCTATACTAAAGCAGAACTCCAGACAGAAATAAACGGCACAGATTACTTTGGCCCTGTATTTAGTAATACATCCTTAAAGCAGATCTCCAGCTTTCCCTCCCCAAAACAACAGATGCATTGCGCATGTAACTGAATCACAACCCTAGTGTCAGATTGTGAGTAACTTACCTCCTTTATTATTATTATTATTATTATAATACAGGATTTATATAGCGCCGACAGTTTACGCAGCACTTTACAACATTAGGGCAGACAATACAAGTACAATACAAGTCAATACAGGAGGAATCAGAGGGCCCTGCTCGTTAGAGCTTACAATCTAGGAGGGAGGGTCAAGGTATACAAAAGGGTAATAGCTGTGGGGGATGAGCTAATGGAGAAAATAGTGCAGTTATTAGATGGAGGCAGGATAGGCTTCTCTGAAGAGGAAGGTTTTCAGGGATCGCCTAAAAGTGGATAAATTTGGAGACAGTCTGACAGATTGGGGTAGGGAATTCCAGAGGATGGGCGAGGCTCGGGAGAAGTCCCGGAGGCGGATATGGGAGGAGGTGATGAGGGAGCTAGAGAGCAGGAGGTCTTGGGAGGAACGGAGATGGCGATTAGGTTGGTATTTTGAGACTAGGTTAGTGATGTAGCTGGGGGCAGAGTTGTGGATGGCTTTGTAACTTATTGTTAGTATTTTGAATTTAATTCGTTGGGCGAGTGGCAGCCAATGGAGGGATTGGCAGAGAGGGGTAGCAGACACTGAGCGGTTTGTAAGGTGGATAAGTCTGGCAGCAGCATTCATGATGGACTGCAGGGGGGAAAGTCTGTTTAAAGGTAAGCCAATGAGGAGTGAGTTGCAGTAGTCAAGGCGAGAGATAACCAGGGAGTGAATCAGGAGCTTTGTGGTTTCATTGGTTAGAAAGGGACGTAGTTTAGAGATGTTGCGGAGGTTGAGGCGGCAAGCTTTGGAAAGTGATTGGATGTGGGGCTGAAAGGAGAGTTCAGAGTCCAGGATAACACCTAGCACCCTGACGTGTGGGGACGGGTGGATGGTTGTGCCATTGCTCTTGACAGAGAAGTCAAGGGAAGAGGCACGTGGGGGAGGAAATATTATAAGCTCAGTTTTGGACAAGTTGAGTTTGAGGAAGTGGTGTGACATCCATACAGAAATGATATTGAAAGCCAAGAGAGGCTATCAGCTGACCCAGGGAAGAGGTGTAGATTGAAAATAAAAGAGGGTCCAAGAACAGAACCTTGGGGGACCCCGACAGAGAAGGGAAGAGGAGTGGAGGAAGTATAATTGTAAGTGACACTGAAGGTGCGTTGGGATAGGTAGGATGAGAGCCACAGTCACGGAGACCGAGGGAGTAAATTTTTTTGAGGAGGAGGGGGTGGTCAACCGTGTCAAAGGCAGCTGAAAGATCCAGAAGTAGGAGTACAGAATAGTGTCCGTTGGTTTTTGCAGTTAGTAGGTCATTTGTGAGTTTTAAAAGAGCAGTTTCTGTGGAGTGTTGAGGGCGGAATCCAGATTGAAGGGGATCAAGAAGGTTGTTTTTAATGAGGTGGTCACTCAGTTGGTTGTAAACCAGGCGTTCAAGGAGTTTAGAGGAAAAGGGGAGCAAGGAGATAGGGCGTAGGTTGTTAAGATTTGTAGGGTCCAAGGATGGCTTTTTGAGTATGGGGGTGACCAGTGCATGTTTTAGAGCATCATGGAAGATGCCAGAGGTGAGGGAGAGATTGAAGATGTGGGTTAGAGAGTGTAGGATGGGGTCAGAGGGTGACCATAGCATTTGAGAGGGAATAGGGTCCAGGGGACAGGTGGTTAGGTGGGCGATAGAGAGGAGTTTAGCAACTTCATCTGTAGTAGCAGATTTGAATAGGGGGAGTGTCAGTTGTACCTGTTGACATGGGGTCTTAGCTGGGGGCGATACCTGTAGAATGGAGATTTCATCACGGATTGTATCAATCTTGTTTTTGAAGTGATTAGCAATCTCCTGGGCAGTGAGTGAGTCAGTGGGTGGAGGCGGTGGAGGACAAAGTAGAGAGTTGAAGGTAGAGAAGAGTTTACGGGGATTGGATGAGAAGGTGTTAATAAGAGTTGTAAAATAGGTTTGCTTGGCAGTGTGGAGGAAAGAATAGTATTTTTGGAGGGCAGATTTGTATTGATTGAAGTCTTTGAGAGACTTAGTCTTGTGCCACAGACGCTCAAGAGCACGACTACGTTTTTTGAGACTTTTGGTGTCATCTGTTTGCCAGGGTTGTAGGGGTCGAGGCCTGATTCTGCGTGTAGTGAGGGGAGCGAGCTTGTCTAGGGTGGTGGACAGAGATTTATTGTAGATGGATGTGGCTTGGTTGGGGCAGGACAGGGGAGAGATTTTGTCATAGAGGTGGTCAGTAGAGGAGAGAGGAGTTGAAGTTGCGAAAGTTTCTACGGGTGATGGTTAGGCGATTGGAGGGAAAGGTGGTGGAAGACAGGGGGAGAGAGAAACTAATAAGATGGTGGTCGGAGAGAGGAAAAAGATTGTTTGAGAAGTTGCATGGAGTGCATAGGTAGGAGAATACAAGGTCAAGGGTATTGCCATCAGAGTGAGTAGAAGCCTGTACCCATTGCTTCAGGTCAAATGAAGAGGTTAGACTAAGAAGCTTAGAAGTAGCAGGAGTGTTTGTATTAGCAGGGATGTTGAAATCACCGAGAAGGATTGTGGGAATTTCCGAAGAGAGAAAGTAGGGTAGCCAAGCAGAAAACTCATCAAGGAAAGATGATAATGGTCCAGGGGGCCGGTAGATCACAGCAATTCTTAGGGAAGTAGGAGAGAATAGACGTATACAGTGGGCTTCGAATGATGAGAGGGAAAAAGAGGGAGGAGGGTGAATAACCTGGAAGGTGCTCTGGGGGGATAGGAGGAATCCCACTCCACCTCCCTTGCGTCCATTAGGCCTAGGGGAGTGAGTCCAGTGAAGGCCACCCTGGGAGAGGGAAGCAAGAGAAGGGGTGTCATATTCGTGGAGCCAGGTTTCGGTGAGAGCAAGTAGATTGAAGGAATTAGTGATAAAGAGGTCATGAACAGCAGTGAGTTTGTTGCAGACAGAGCGGGCGTTCCAGAGGGCGCAGGAGAGAGGGAGGCTGGTGTTGGGAAGAAGAGGAATGGAGACTAAATTGTGTAGATTGCGACTACTGCCAGAGGATGTAGGGTGATGGTGATGGGTGTGTTGGGTACAGTTAAATAAGGGAGGCCCAGGGTTTGGGGAGATATCTCCAGCGATTAGGAGAAGCAGAAGAGTAAGGGAGGTAATATGAGAATATGATTTGTATGAGGGGACATGCTTCAGTATCCTGGGGGGTATGTTAGCAAGTGGGCTTAGAGTTAGAAAGAGGTGATGAGTGCAGTAATAGGGGGAGGGGAGAAGTGAGGGTGATATGTACAGATTGTGTGGTGGAGCAGAGGGATGTAGAAAAGAGAGCTTGAGGAGAGAGGCTGCAATTGTGAAGAGGAGGAGAGGTAAAGAGTGCATGTTTCAGAGAAGGAGAGATAATATGAAAATGAGATCACCTGCAATCTGCTATGGTTTGCTTTGTGCAAATCGCTGAAGTGCAAGAGCAGAAGTGCCACTTTTTTTAAGAACGCCACTTCTTTGGAAGAACCCCTGTATGTGCTCCCCCGTAAAGAAAGCCTTGTTATATACTGTGTTGGGTGTGGATGGAATCTGGCAATTAATCAATTAGGAGGGCATATTAGGAACACAGCAAGCAGGGCATAACTTTCACACCACAATCAAACTGCAAGGGGACTAAAAGGCCAAAATTGTAAAGATAAGGAAACCCATAATTTAGGTAAGACTTAATGGCTAAATAAACATTGAAATAATGTGAGCATGGCTACAGATGTAGTTGAAACAGCAGTGACAAACAGATTACCAAAAATGTATGTAAGCGGTCAGTCAATTTTCAGTTTGCAGGACATGGGAATATAAACGCAGATTACCTGTGAAGAGAGAAGAAAATGTTCAGATGGATGGAGCAAGAGCAGAAGTGCCACTTTTTTTAAGAACGCCACTTCTTTGGAAGAACCCCTGTATGTGCAGCCCCCTTTAGCTGTATAAAGCAGGTTTCTGTGTCTGTGATGTCACTCCTTCTCCTGGTTGAATTTCAAAGTTCTCATTTTTCCTATGACTTCCTATTTCCTTCCTTTACCAGTCCTGATACTACATGTCCCATGATCCTTTGAGCCTCTGTAGTTTCAGGGCAGACTATGGGAGTCACTTGTACCAGTTCTGGGAGTTGATATGGGTGGACCTTGGGGGTTACTGTGGGTGTTTCTGGGCCTTCATGTGGGTGGTGAAAGGGGAGTATTGGAATTCTGCTCTCACCAATCACACTCCATTCCTCTCTCTCTGCAGTGAACAGAGTGCTGTACAGTAGGAAGTGTAACCTTATAAACCATCTCTTGGACAAGAAATGTGCTATACTAGCTATAAAGGGCACACAAATATTAGACTGATCACATGATCATGGTCTCTTTTTCTGCTCTGATCTCATTCTTTTTAAAAGAGAAACCGCAAATTCTTTGTTGAAGGCATGAAATGTAATGTGTATATAGTGTTTGCGCACACAACACACACACACAAACTCTATTTAGTCACACAAAAATCTTTGGTTGTTGTAAAGTGTATGTGTAGTCACCAAACACACAAAAATAATTTTGAGTGCAGATTCTGCACAAAGTGTGAATGGGGCCTTACTGTAGATGCAAGAGATCACTAACAGTGGTGGCTCATCCATTAGGGGAAAAGGGGCGCCGCCACCCCCCATTCATGCGTCTGGCCCCCTAATCTACATGCAGGGTGCCGAACACATGGATATCACTCTGGGGGTTTTTTTTCGGAAGCATGTGATAAGAGCCAGAGGCTCTAATAGACTTCAAAAAAGGGTGAGCTTGGAGCCCTGATCCCACCCAGTTGTGTGACAATAGCGAATGAATATTTGCTATTGTCACACTGATTCTCCCCCAGGCCAATCAAGAAGCGGGTCTGAGACCCATTTCCTGATTGGCCGAAGGGAGAAGCGTTCCAATTGGCCGCCGAGGAGGAGAGAGGAGACACATGAGGGAAGCTGCCGTGATACCTGCGGGGGGAAGGGGAAGCCGCCGCCTGGGATGCCTGCGCAGGAGAGCAGGGTAGGAAGAAGCCGCCACCCATCGCCCGGGTGAAGCGCTGCCTGCCATAGATGGGGTAAAAGCCAGTGCTCCTGAAAGCCAGTGCTCCTGTTGACCTGACCGACTGGACCGGGGGGGGGGGGGTGCCGGTTACCCTTTCTAGCAATACCTGATGCTGATGACATTCCTTCACTGTGTGTGAAAGTTCTGAAAGTTAACTTTTTTTTTAGCTAAAAAAAACATGTTACAATTACCTGCTCTTTGCAATGGTGTTGCACAGAGGATCCCTGAACCTCTTCTGCTGGAGTCCTGCTCTCTCTGCTATTCCTCTTCTGTGTCTGCACCTATAGCAAACCGATTGGGGACAGATGTATTATCTCTCTACTGAGCCGGGCTGTGTGCGCCCATAAACACCCAGCGTGACTTTGCCCAGCCCTTTGCTCACAGAATTTGATTGATAGCAGCAAGAGCCAATGATTTCTGCTGCCGCCTCTGTGTCCTGGGAATGCAGAAAGAGAGAGGAGAGAGCTGCTCCAGAAAGGCACAGCACTGGATAGAGTGTGGACTTGGGTAAGTATTTGGGGGCCATACTGCTAGTGGGACATTTTTTACCTTGATGCAGGGAATGCATTTGGGTAAAAAACTTTATAACTTTAGAACCACTTTAACCCCTGAACGCCAACCTAACACAAATATATGGCCTCACTGGACTATTTATTTTTCCATGGGGCCGCATAAATGTGTATCTCCCTTTGGGATGGGAGCACGCCGCACAGCACGCTCCCTGCACAGAGGCCGGGGTCTCACCAAGAGCCTGGTCTCCCTCCCCCACCGCTGTTATAGGAACAGTGCGCTGTCAACCATAATAACGGTATGGGCGGGGCATCAGCGAGCGGCATTCCCGTATACTATACCTGACACCGCGGTAGATCCCTGCTGTGTATATACAAGTAATTACTGATGATAATCCCGCTCTGCACTGGTGGTCCCTGACATGGAGGTGACATGGTGGTCCCTGACATTCAGCACTGGTGGTTCCAGACATAGTGGTACCTGACATGCGGCACTGGTGGTCCCTGACATTCGGCACTGGTGGTCCCTGACATGGTGGTCTCTGACATGCTGCACTGGTGGTCCCTGACAAGCGGCACTGGTGGTCCCTGACATGGTTGTCCCTGACATGGTGGTCACTGACAAGCGGCACTGGTGGTCCCTGACATGGTGGTCCCTGACAAGCAGCACTGGTGGTCCCTGACAAGCAGCACTGGTGATCCCTGACAAGCGGCACTGGTGGTCCCTTACATTTGGCACTGGTGGTCCCTGACAAGCGGCACTGGTGGTCCCTGACATGATGGTCCCTGGCATGGTGGTCCCTGACATGCGGCACTGGTGGTCCCTGGCATGGTGGTCCCTGACATGCGGCACTGGTGGTCCCTGACAAGCGGCACTGGTGGTCCCTGACTGGTGAACCCTGACATTCGACACTGGTGGACACTGATAAGCTGCACTGATTTGCATTTATAATAAATGCATTAAATGTATTAATTGAATTTAAATGTATTTATTAAATGCATTAAATTAAATTATACTAATATGCATTTATATTAAAATGCTTTGCATTTATAAGGCTGTAACCTATCATACCATGTGTTATGTATGGCTTGCTGGCTGCAGAATGAGGGGTGTGATTTATGTTGAAGTGGGCGAGTTCACATTTACATGTACAAGCCTAGTGTACCTCTCACATTCACTCCCATCCCAAGGATTCATGGGAAATGTAGGCTGATTACAGCCATGCAATTCTGCCGCAGTAAAACTGCGGCGGCTGGTCGGCAAGTGGTTAAATCAGAAAACTGACTTCCTGAAAATTCAATCAGTCATATCTCTTAAACGGTAAGAAATTTCACAAATGTAATAACTGTTTAGTGTTTTGTGTGGGGGTTGTACTAATGGGGGATTTTTTGAAAATCCCGGAGTTCTGCTTTAAGGGTTAATAAAGCCACTGTCAGCTATTAGCTGCTCCTGCAGCCCTTCCTAAACTAAAGACTGTCTACTGATGAAAAGTTTGAATGTGCCTGTGTGTCATGTTACTGAATGTAGTTTACCCCGCCCTGTGTCATTATGCAAAGAAGGGGGGATTGTCTGCTGAGTGTATATCTCTTTTTGCCTGTGTTTAAATAAACTTCTTATGCTTCTTACCACCCTACACTGATGTCTCTACAAGTGACTGGGTGGGCTAAGGGATCTTGGATCGTGCTGGTACCGGGCAAGGGAAGCTTATACAGCGGATATACTCCTCTTGAGTGCGGGGTCCGTCACCCCCCTACATGACCAGGCCATTATTTGCAATATGGCACTCGTTACTTTAACTAACAATTCCGCGGTCGTGTGAAGCTGTACCCAAATCTCCTTTTTTCCCCACAAATAGAGCTTTCTTTTGGTGGTATTTGATCACCTCTGCGTTTTGTTTTGTTTTTTTTCGAAAAAAATGGCAATTTTGAAAAAAATAAATAAATTTTTTTACTCTCTGCTATAGAACATATCCAATAAAAAATGTAAAAAATCTGATTTCTTCATCAATTTAGGCCAATATATATTCCGCTATATATTTTTGGTTAAAAAAAATCTCAATAAGCGTATGTTGATTTGGTTGCGCAAAAGTTATAGCGTCTACAAATTTTTTATTTATTTTTTAAATTTTTTTACTAGTGATGGGGGCGATCAGCAATTTTTAGCGGGACTGCGACATTGCAGCAGACAAATCAGACACTAAGTGACACTTTTTTGGGACCAGTGACACTAATACAATTATCAGTGCTAAAAAAAAATGCACTGTCATTGTACTAATGACACTGGCAGGGAAGTGGTTAACATCAGGGGCAATCAAAGAGTTAAATGTGCTCCTAGGGAGTGCTTTGTAAAAGGAGGAGAGAGAAGCGCCAAGCCAATCCTTTAGCCCGGGTTCACACCTATGCGAATTAGATGTGCGTTTCCCGCATAGCGGGAGAATGTGACTGGCTCCCTATGGAGCCGGTTCACATATCTCCGGGGCGGCTGCGGAGCGCACTGCACAAAAACGCTGTGCGTCTTTGGCTCCATTTCAGGGCCGAATTCAGGCATAGAATCGGCCCTGATTCGTCCCTAAAATGGGGAACAGAGACGCACAGCGCTCCTGTGCGATCCGCAGCCCGTTATAGTGTGAACCCGGGCTTAAACAGCTGATGAAGTAGGTGAGGCCGTGCCTTTGAAATGCATTCTGATTTGCCAGACAGCGTGTGGGCGGTTCCCCAGTTTAACAGCCCTGGACCACTCCCACCCAGAGACACACAGCCGACATCTCCATGAGGCTTATCGAGGCTCCAGCTTCGGCTAACACACAGAGCTCGTGGATCCCTCAATAGAGACTTTCCTGTGCTCCTGTGACACCGCACGTGGAAGCTCCAACCAGGGGCGGATCCAGGGGGGGGGCAACAGGGCAATTGCCCCCCCCGAAATAATAGCACACACACTCTTAATGTAACTGTCTCCTGCGCTCCGCTGCCGGCCCGAGTCTCTCTCACATGTGCCGATCAGCGGCGCCGAGAGAGAGACTCGCGTGTGGTATGTACGGGTGGCGGCGGCGGTCACTGACACTGAAGGTGGGTGGAGCCTCTTCCCTGCTCTGCACTCGTTGCTAGACGCCAGGCGGCCCTGGCATTAGCAACGAGTGACGTCACGGTCAGTCACACTCACACTGCAGTGAGTGAGTGAGTCACGGCGTCACGTCGGAGGTCGGACTCGAGTCTCTCAGAGCCGACCGACGTGACAGTGTGACAGGGCCTGGAGCGGGCGGCTGCTGTGTGACTGAGGCTGAGCGAGGCAGCGAGCAGGCAGGTGTTGAAGCCGCTCCCCTTCTGATAATGTGACTGAAGGGACGTTGCGTCGCGGCCATCTTGGTACTCCCGCACTTGTCCACAGTAAGCCTAGTGTTTGTAAGTCGGCAAGCGGACATCTTTATACACCCACCAGAGTCTTGCTTATCATAGTTATTTTCAACAGTAAACTCAACTTATATTTCACTAAATAAGCTGAGTTTACTATTAAAAATAACTGTGAAAAGCAAGACTCCGGTGGGTGTATAAAGATGTCTGCTTACCGACTTCTAACTCTAGTCTTACTGCTGACAAGTGAGGGTGTACCAAGATGGCCGCAATGCAACATGCTTTTGCATGCATGTTCTGATGAGTTACAATATCTCTCACTGCCCGCCCTCACTCTAGGACACATCCACTGGCAACTTGGCAAGTGACAATCCGCATGTTGTGGCAGGCGACATTGGCAAGTGACAATCCGCATGTTGTGGCAAGCGACATTGGCAAGTGACAATCTGCATGTTGTGGCAGGCGACATTGGCAAGTGAAAATCCGCATCTTGTGGCAGGCGACATTGGCAAGTGACAATCTGCATGTTGTGGCAGGCGACATTGGCAAGTGACAATCCGCATCTTGTGGCAGGCGACATTGGCAAGTGACAATCCGCATCTTGTGGCAGGCGACATTGGCAAGTGACAATCCGCATCTTGTGGCAGGCGACATTGGCAAGTGACAATCCGCATCTTGTGGCAGGCGACATTGGCAAGTGACAATCCGCATGTTGTGGCAGGCGACATTGGCAAGTGACACGCTGCATCTGGTGGCAGGCGACGGTAGCAAGTGACACGCTCAGGGCTCCCAATGATTCTGCATTATGGTGAGTTGAACGATTTCATTTTACATTACAATGTAATAATATAAATAATGCGCCTCAATCATCCTGACACCACATCAACCATGGTGCTGTTATGATTGAAGCGCCAACACCAGCCATTGCCCGACAAATTGCCCGCAAAATTTTATGGCAGTGCCCCTCCCGAGACTAGGCTCTGGATCCGCCCCTGGCTCCAACCCGCTCTAGCACTCTGCAAGTGCTACAACATTTTTCATGAAAGTTTTTAGTGTTGTTTTATACTTATATACTGAGTAGATTCCTAAGCTGTTTAAAGGATTGGCTTGGCGCTTCTCTCTCCTCCTTTTGCTTTCCTTTTGTTCACAGTGATTGGGTTCCCCAGCCCGCACCTGAAGCAGCCTTGCTCCCTTTACAGCCTCCATTTAGAGACTAGTTTTTAGGAGTTCATCCCCCAAAACATTCAATCCGCTCACCATTCACATGGTTGCACCTTCATGTATCAGCATGCAGATGCATGCCTTTTCATTTAAATTTTAAACTTTTTCATCAGATAGTTTAGTGCTGAACATTATACCAATACTGTGTATGTGTTTCCTCCCAGGGAGTGCTTTGTAACTGTGTGGGGGATCAGGGCCGTTTTTAAGGCAGGGCAAAAGGGGCAGCTGCCCTGGGCCTTGTCATTGTTGTGGGGCCCAAAGCAGATGCCTCATACTTGGCAACTATCCCAGTTTAAATTCCCTTGTCCCTTGAGGTTTTAGTCCCATGCTGTGTCCTGATATTTCGGTGTGAAGTTCTGTTACTAATGCTGCCCAGCTCTGCCCTCTTGTTGTCTACAGATGACTCACCTGCCCCGTGTTTATACGTAAATAGCGACATTGAAATGTAAATAGTGACAGCATTCATATGTAAATAGTAGCAGACAGGCAGGATTAATATGTAAATAGAGGCAGTATTCATATGTATATCATGCCCCCCTGGAGGTCAATTCCACCATCACCTATACTGAATGCTGCCCACTGGGGAGGTAAATGGGCATGCTTGAAAGTCCTGCCTACAGCTGTGGTCATTAAGCCTGTTCTGCAAAGGTAAGCAAATTAGTGGGGGGAGGGTAGTGTGGGTTGTGCAGAGGTAGGCAGTGAAGGAATTACAGTTTGGGGTGCACAGGTGAGCAAGGAGGGGATGTGTAGAGGTAAGTAAGGTGGGTGCAAAGATGAGCAGAGGAGGTTAAAGAGTTAAAGAGGAGGGGGTGTGGAGAGGACGGGGGAGGTTTGGGGTGCAGTGGTTAGCATTGGTTTAAGGACGCAAAGGTGTACTGACAGGGTGGATAAAGATGTAGGTCATGTGTAGGGCAGTCCATTTATTTCAATGGGCTGCTCTATGCGCTACAAATGCGGAAGAAACTCCCAAACCCTTTTCCAAAATCAGTGGGCAGTATTGATGTACCGTAATCTCTGCTGATGTACAGCAACCAATCGACAAGCAGAAATTATGTGCTGTAACCTCTAGCAACCAGTCAGTGAGTGGTAATGATACACTGTAACCTCTGGCAACCAATCGCAATCGCTGTCTGATCTGATTCAGTAAACTGATTTTGAGTCTAGCTGCTTTTTATTGTATGTCTCAAAGCAGGTGGAGAGTGAAACTGCATGGAGGGGGGGCCCAAAATTTTTTTTTTGCCCAGGGTCCAATCAATATTAAAGACAGCCCTGTGGGGGATGCTTTGACTGGGTGAAGACAGAGATCCGTGTTCCTGCTTAGCAAGAACACAAGATTGCCATCTTCCCCTCTCACAGAACGCATACCTCCCAAATTTGTGGGATTGGAATGAGGGACATCTACTAGCTAAAGTATGTAGGCACCCACAAGGGCTTTTTTTTTTTACTTCTACTATTCCTTTATTTTGGCTTTTAAAATGTACAAATGAAGCAATTTAGAAAGTGGATGAAATGTTTAGCACTGGGAAACACTTTTTAAAACATAAATAGTGCATTTTATATACAACTATATAGATCAGACCAAAATGAGGGACAAATGAGAAGAAAAGAGGGACAGAGGGACATTGGTCCAAATCAAAAACAGACCATCGAAATCAGGGACAGCTGGGAGCTATGCAGACCACCAATCTGCCTCTCCTGAGAATGATCGGCGTGTCCTGGTGGACATCACATCCACTGGACCCGCTGATTGGCTCCCGCTCTGTCCAAACACATTGGGAGCTGGTCGCTGACGGTGCACACCCCAAACCCAGCCCACAAAATTACATACAGGTACGTGATTTCGCGCAGGAGGGCTGCCAGTGCACCTGGTGTTTTTTTTTTGGGGGGGGGCAAACAACCAACCTCCCCCCCATTCTGCCAGTCGGTCCGGCATTTACCCCATTTAGGCAGTGGGCAGCAGGCATCGGGCAGCGGCTCCTGTGTCCCTTTCCTCCATTGCGGTGGCTGTGTGTCTCTTCCCCTCCTCCTAGGCATCCAATAGGATTACCTATCCTTTCAGTCAATCGTGTGACGGGTCCCAGACCCGCTTCCTAATTGGCTGGGAGGAGGATCAGTGTTAGAATAGCGAATATTCGTGAGCTCATTCTCTGCGCCCCGAAACCACCCAATTTTGAAGGGCTTCAAAAAAACCACTCCCGCCATTCTAATTAATGCGCCTGGCATCCTGCAAGTGGCCAGACGCATGGATAGGGAGGGCTGCGGTGGCATAGATGGGGGGGAGGGTGGTGCCCGTGTGCCCTTAATGGATGGGCCGCCCCTGCCTGCCACAGTACATGCGTGGGGCGTTCCATAACAGGTTAAAAAGCTAAATTTAGTATCACTTTTACTGCAGCAGAGAATAATCAGCTCTCCAGCCTTGGCAGACAGGGCTGTGTTGTATGGCAGAACTGTGTAAATCTCAGGGATGGATTGACAAAAATACAAATCCTTTGGCAGAATAAACATTCCCATTATTCTATGTATTTAGCTGTGTCTGTCTGGAGTCCAGACAAAGCAGCATAGTGGCAGGCAGGGCTGTTTATGTGTGAGCAGTGTGATTTCCCCGGGGAGCTGAGCCCTGGAGTGTTGTAGATGGACTGTAGAGCAGACATAGACTGTAGAGCAGACATACAAAGCACGATCTTCCCCCCGGGCCGGCCGCCCATGCTCTATAGATCGGGATGGCAGTCCTCTATACAAGTGCAGACAGGAGCAGGCGGCGATCTTTGCTCTGGGAGTGTGCCTTGCATTCCTGCCAATGTACAGCCATGCTAGGTGTGTGCAGTGTGACAAAGGAGAGGCCACCTAACTATGAGACGATCAGATCGCAGGGACAACAGCAAGTCACACATACTGCTGCTCTATAGTAATCCAATATCTGCGGCTGGAAGTCACATCAACTCAACGAGGTCAGGAGAGACAACTAACTCCACAAAAGTCATTAGAGGATTCCATGTCACCGCGATCTACCCTGGACTGCCATCCATCCCAAGCCTCCCTGACACCCGACCTGCATTCACCACTGACAGCCCGATCTATAGCAACGGCACGGACATTCCTGGGATTCTAGTGACAGATCCCGGCTGCACTGTGTTCCTATCCTACACATCCTATTTATATCGCATTCGGATCTAAACTTAGATGCAGGAGGCTGGAGACCCTCCACTTCCAGGGAGGCAGGAACCTCCTGATCTATAGAAGGACTACGCATAGGAGAACCTCATCCAACATACACAGGAGGAGTGAACATCCCACTCACCCTAACAAAGCTTGAGGGAAGACCTTCCACCTACACACACTGAAGGATTGTCCTTCCCACCTACACACACATATGAAACAGGGTCTTCCATTCGTCTCTACTAAACCACAGAAGTCTACATCAAAGGAGAAGATCCCTCAGACAAGGAGAACTTCTGGATGCAACCTTCAACTACAAAATATCTGAAACACATCACTTGTCATTGAAATTTTCAGATAATTGTCTTCATTCAGGTCCTAAACTTTCACTGGAGCTTTGTAGCAACAACTTCATCATCCAGTTGGCAGCATTTCAGAAGAGATTGTGCTGGATATGACCTTCCTCTTCCATATGGGTTAAAACTCACCTATGGTTTCCATGAGTTATAGGAAAGGTAATCTAGCAAACATTCCTCCCAGCTACATAGAGAACTAGCTTTGTGAACTTGAAATGCTATAAAACGCCCACAGGTGGTGGGTACCAAAAGCACCTCCTTCATCATCTTCATAGAAGTTTCCTGCACCTCATTGTGCCTGGTCCTCTGGAGATATATCCAATTCTTGCAGTGATCACCACTCAGAGATGACTTTAGTGTTCTCATGGCTCCAGCAGTAAATGTGTATCCAGTACTCTAATCCCAGGACACAGCAATGAACCTAGGATTTCTTCTGACTTCCAGACATCTTCTCTGGATCCTCATAGGTAAGTGTCTTGTACTCATTCTACTGCTTAGTGTCTGATTGTGCAGTAGGTGTTCACACTGACTTTTTCATGGTGCATAGACATATGTTTTAGCATGTTTAATATAATTACTTATAATTATCACTATGATTGGTTCTTCACTTCCTTGAGATGCACTTAAAATAGATTCATGACAAATCAACCAAGTATTTGACTTTAATTAAACATGCAATACTACAAATGTTATTCACACACACCCAATATGAATTTTCCTATTTATATGGGTTATAGCTGCCAGGTAAGTAAAAGATTATATTAAAGCTATACATCTTTACTAACTGGTCATCTGCAGGGAAAACATAAAAATTCCTTAGCACTGGATTTTTCCAAAATAGATCCTCCAGGGTTACTTTAGCTAAGTATATATGGGCTTTGTTTAGTGTGCCCATTTTCTTCCTTTTAGATCTGTTTGCTGCAAGGTAAATGGAAATTGCTTGACACTATATATAGGGTTCAATTAATTATGTAGTAAGAGATGAAATGTACTGTAGACTGCTCCCTTGTGTCATGCCTAGGGTCCTTTAAACATATATTCTGCTATAAAGCAGGTTCTGTCTACAAAGAATTTTTGATCACCCACACTGCAGCTTTCCAGTCCCTGCAGGGTAAAGAATTCCAAGGAACATGACACAGGTCCTAATGGTGGCCTCATGCCTGGATGGTTTCTACTAAGTGCCATCAGTTTCGGGCAGCAAACATGGAATGGAGCTAATTAAGGCAACTTACTTACAGTTTGGATATAAAGTGCTAGTGGTAGATTGTTTAGCTATTTTTGTGATTGAAAGGTGACTGCAACTGTTAACCACTTGCTGACCAGCCGCCGTCATTATACTGCGGCAAGGTGGCACGATTCCACGATTCGCCGTAGCTGTACGTCGGCTCGGGAACTCGCTTTTGTGGGTGTACGGGCTCCCATTGGCCAGAGGGGGGAGCCAATCAGCGGGTTTGGCGCTGTATAAACAAGACGAATCTTCGTTCTGACAGGGGAGATCACACAGATCCTGTCTTTCTGCTAAGCAGGAAGACCGATCTGTGTGTGTTTCCCCAGTCACACAGTCCCCCATACAGTTAGAAAACACCTGCAGGTAACACATTTAACCACTTGATCACCAGTAGTGTTAACCCCTTCCCTGCCAGTGTAATTTATACAGTAATCAGTGTATTTTTATAGCACTGATTGCTGTATAAATATCACTGGTCCCAATAAAGTGTCAAAAGTGTCCGATCTGTCCGCCGCAATGTTGCAGTCCCACTAAAAATCGCTGATCACCACCATTACTAGTAAAAAATAATAATAATAATAAAAATGCCATAAATTTATCCCCTATTTTGTAGACGCTATAACTTTTGCGCAAACCAATCAATATTCACTTATTGCGATTCTTTTTCACCAAACATATGTAGAAGAGTACATATTGGCCTAAACTGAGGAAGAAAAGTTTTCTTTTTTATATATTTTTGGGGGGGGGGATATTTATTATAGCAAGAAGTAAAAAATATAGCTTTTTTTTCAAAATTGTCGGTCTTTTCTTGCTTATAGCACAAAAAAAAAAAACACAGAGGTGATCAAATACCACCAAAAGAAAGCTCTATTTGTGGGAAAAAAGGACATCAATTTTGTTTGGGTACAATGTCGCACGACCGTGCAATTGTCAGTTAAAACGAAACAGTGCTGTATCGCAAAAAAAATGCCCTGGTCATTAAGGGGGTAAATCCCTACAGTCCTTAAGGGGTTAAATACCTGCCAGATGTATAGCCAACATAACCTCCTTTATTAGAAGTCCTTATACACTCTCAGATTAAATTAGTGCACATGATCAGAAAATCAAACGAAAAATATCACTTTCGAAGCGATCGTGCGATTATCCGATTGTTAGTACAGAGCTTTCGAGCGCCGATCACGACAATTCATGCAAAATTATCCGAAGGGGCAAAACACGAAAAATGTTCTGGTACCATGCTAGAACGTATGATTTTTGTTTAATCACTACAGTATTCGTACGAAAATAATTGGAAGATCAAAACCACACATGCTCAGAAATGAAAGAATACATTACAATACAATACAACACATTTTATCACTTCCAAAGTTGTATTCTGTCATACGAGAATTTTCGTAACGTAAGTGACCTCTTCATTTTTGATATGAGACTAGCATGCAAAAACAAAAAAATGGAGAATCATTTGTCCGATGTTCTCATCCTGTGTATGAGGCTTTAAACACCTACACTTCTACTTGTCTGTAAGTATGAAAATAGCTAGGGCAGATGTCTCGTAGCATTTTCTCCAAAAAACGGGCAAAACTTGAAGAGTGGCCAGGAATTCATTCCATTTTCTCTGCTCTCAAATGGTCACGATTACGAAAATTGTTGTATTTTGATAACTGCATGTGAATGATACATAAAAGGATACTATTCAAGATATGAATTACTTTTTTTTTCTGTTTCGTTACATTTTTATTCAACAAGATAGGTTTCTTAATTTAACATGCATTCATTAATATTTTGTACATTTTCATGCAGGAGAAGCAAAAATAACAAACATCAACAAATAAATAAAACCTGTAAAAATAACAATGGTTGGAAAAAAACTATAATGCTGCCAGGGGTGCTTGAGAAGTTGCAACAATCATTTTTATGCCCTTTACACTTTGCATAGCAGGAATGTGATTTTTTTTTTTTGTATGATATACACATGATTTTGTGTGTGCATAAGGGAAGTGTGTTCACCTGAATGGGCTGCCCTACGCATGTTTGTTGTGCCAAAAGAAGCTCATGTACTAAATTTTGGCAAAATCTCACTGCATTTGGGGTACTATTAAAAAAGAATGGCACTGCAAGTGCATTACGCATTTACAGAATACTTTATTAATGCCAAAGGAAATTGGGATTTGCCATGATTCTGGAGTTGTTGGCAGAATCACGCAATTCTGCCTGAGGTTCTGATACGCTTAGGTGTGAA
Source organism: Lithobates clamitans (assembly GCA_037952925.1). Lineage (NCBI taxonomy): Eukaryota > Metazoa > Chordata > Amphibia > Anura > Ranidae > Lithobates > Lithobates clamitans. The sequence goes on along the minus strand of JBBGZY010000421.1, from coordinate 1,116,099 downwards.
CAGAGCATTATTTCTTCATAAGAAGGTGTAACCCATGAAACCAAAAATTGACCATTTGTAAGCACCCCTGGCAGTGATTTAGTTTGTTCTAATCTTATTCACTGCCATTTTTATTAACTATTTGGTCTATATGTAAATGTTGAGAAATAAAATATCTAAAGGCATGTAAAATAAAGGTAATAATATACTAAAAACTATAATTATCAAAACTATATACTAAACACATTTAGTTATCAGAATACCATACCTGGAATTCATAAAGAGTGACACTGTCCTGTCCGTGCAACAAATGAAGCAACTTGCGTCAGATTCATGTAACTATCAGTAAGGTGTACATGAATCTTTAGCAGAATTGCCTCAGACAGAATTATGTCTCAGACAGACTTATGTGTGTTACACAATACATGTGCAATACAATTCTCTCCAACATTAGCCCCTTCTGGACCGCTCCACGCAAATATACTGTGGCAGGGTGGCCCTCCTGCTAAAAATCATGTACCTGTATGTGATTTCGTGCACTAGGTCTGGGGCGTGCGCGCTGCCGGCAACCTGCTCCCGCTGTGATTGGACACAATGGGAGCCAATCAGCGGGTCCAGCGGACCCGATGTTTGCCATCACTCCGCAATTGTTCTCAGGAGAGGCAGAACGGCAGTCTGCTGATGTAAACAAGGCAGACCGCTGTTCTTTGAGAGGGGAAGATGGAGATCTTGTGTTTCTGCTAAGCAGGAACACATATCTCTGTCTTCCCCCAGTCAAAGCATCCCCCACACCTTAGGAGCACATTTAAACCTTTGATTGCCCCTGATGTTAATTCCTTCCCTGCCAGTGTTATTAGTACAGTGAAAGTGCATTTTTTCAGCACTGATCACTGTATTGGTGTCACTGGTCCCCAAAAAGTGTCACTTAGTGTCAGATTTCTCCGCCACAATGTCGCAGTCCCGCTAAAAATCGCCGATCGCCACCACTACTAGTGAAAACAATAAACAAATTTTAAAATTCCATAAATATATCCCATAGTTTGTAGACGTTGTAACTTTTGCGCAAACCAATCAATATACATTTATTGTGATTTTTTTTTTTACCAAAAACATGTAGCAGAATATATATTGGCCTAAATTAATAATTACATTTGATTTTTTTTTCTCATTTTTTATTGGAAATGTTTTATAGCATAAAAAATATTGTTTTGTTTTTTTTTTTCAAAATAGTTGGCCTTTTTTTGTTTATAACGTAAAAAATAAAAAACGCAGAGGTGATCAAATACCACCAAATAAGAGCTCTATTTGTGGGAAAAAAAGGACATCAATTTTATTTGTGTACAGCGTTTCACGACCGTGCAATTGTCAGTTAAATTAATGCAGTGTCATAATGCAAAAAAATGGCCTGGTCATGAAGGGGGGGTAAACCTTCCGGGGCTGAAGAGGTTAAAAAGGTTTTATTTGCCTCCAGTTTTCTTATCAATTTGTAACAGCCATGGTGCCTGAATGTTTATAAGTGTTGCATTTAAGAATTACCTGAACTAGAAATAGCAAGGAAAGTGTAGCACAGCATTCATTTATTTAATGCAGGACTTTCTAATTCCTCCACAAGGCCAGAAAAATGTTGCAAATGATTTATTAAATAGTTTTTTGCGATAGGGGTACATTTCACTTTCCACATTTTTAGAGGATTTCACTGCGACAAATCTGCCTTGGTCCCTGACACCTGGAGCTGGGACACATTCTAATTTTAACAAATGGTCGAAAGTTTGATTAGTTACCAGAAAAAAAACCCACAAAAACATGTTGCACATTAAGACATTTCTGCCATTCAAGAGCTTGAGGCATCTAGAAATGTTCATATAAACAGGAGCCACTGGAATAATCTTTTGCATATGGAGGAAGGAAGACAGACCTGTCATTTGTCACACAGAAGATAAGATTATGGAAAATTGTTTAATTAGAAAGATTGACCTCTGGATCATTGTGACGGACCATGATCACCAGGAGAAGTATCACACTGTACACACAGTTGTCAAAATACCTTATGTTAGGTATTCATGTCAACCGAGATAAAACTAGCCTGAAATTTGTGTTGAGGGAGGTTGCTATAAATACATTGCCTTGCAAAAGTATTCACCCCCCTTGGCATTTTTCGTGTTTTGTTGCCTCACAAACTGGAATTAACATGGATTGTTTGAGGATTTGCATCATTTAATTTACAGAACATGCCCACAACTTTAAAGATTTTTTTTTTTATTGGGAAGCAAACAACAAATAGGACAAAATAACAGACAAAGTCTGTGCAAAACTATTCACCCCCCTAAAGTCAATACATTGTAGAGCCACCTTTTGCGGCTATCACAGCTCCAAGTCGCTTTGGATAAGTCTCTATGAGCTTGCCACATCTTACCACTGGGATTTTTGCCCATTACTCCTTGCAAAACTGCTCCAGCTCCTTCAAGTTGGATGGTTTGCGTTTGCGAACAGCAATCTTTAAGTCTGACCACTGATTTTCTATTGGATTGAGGTCTGGGCTTTGACTAGGCCATTCCAACACATTTACATGTTTCCCCTTAAACCACTCAAGTGTTGCTTTAGCAGTGTGTTTGGGGTCATTGTTCTGCTGGAAGGCGAACCTCCGTCCTAGCCTCAAATCACACACAGGGTGGTACAGGTTTTGCTCAAGAATATCCCTGTATTTAGCACCATCCATATTTCCCTCAATTCTGATCAGTTTCCCAGTCCTGACTGCTGAAACACATCCCCACAGCATGATGCTGCCACCACCATGTTTCACAGTGGGATGGTGTTCTTTGGGTGATGTGATGTGTTTGGTTTGCGCCAGACATAGCGTTTTCTTTGATGGACAAAAAGTTAAATTTTAGTCTCATCAGACTAGAGCACCTTCCTTCATACACTCAAAATGTGCCATTTTGTTTTTTGCTGAAAGTAATGGCTTTCTTCTGGCCTAAAATACAGTAAATGTCTCCTTAACGGTGTATATTTACTATAGTAGCAGCCGGTGATGTCACTGGCGCATTTGCACTGTGCTCTCAATGGACAGCATGCCATTCATTGAGAGAGCCGAGCCACGGCCGTGACTTCCTCTCACATTCGCAGGAGTGACGTCATCGCGACTTGACCAGTCAAACAACCGAAGTCTGCAAACCCAGGCAGAACACCGGGTGAAGATGGAAGCCCTGTCATCAGTGACAGCGCACTGCTGGAGGGCCTCATTCTAAGGCAAGTCTTTCATAATGTGCTAGTAGGCAATGCCTACTAGCACATTATGCCAGTGATTCTCAACCAGGGTTCCGTGGAACTCTAGGGTTCCTCCAGAGGTTGCTAGGTGTTTCAGCATTGGGCCATTTCTGCCTCTCGGATAAGTTCCCACAGACACCATTGATCTTTTTACCTATCTGTAGGGAGGTAATTCTTCCCAATGACCATCACACTAATGTATCATGAGTAGAGTTCTAATTTTTAGCAGGGGTTCCCGGAGACTGGAGAACTTTTTCAAGGGTTCCTCTGTATTGAAAAGGTTGAGAAAGGCAGCATTATGCTATTATTGTGCAGGGGACCATTTTGTTGGAATTTGTTTGCAGTTTACTACCACTTTAATGATCACTGATATAGATAATGTATCTATCTAAGTAATAAAACTTCATGTTTTTGTAATATTTTTTATTATGAACGTAAAAGAAGGCAACATAAAACTAGTGTGATATTTGACACTGTTCTTGATAAACTAATGCATCAATATGGTTTAATGTATGTAGTAGCAATTCTCAATGAATTCTCAAGGTGCTCATCAGACATTTGGGTTCTAATTTTGCCCTTCATGTGCTTCATCCTTGAAAATAGCCCAAAGCACAAATAAGTAGAGTATCTGCTGCTCCTCCTGTAACATCAATTAACCAAATGCGACTTTAATGCCCCAGGGTCTTATTTATTTGCATTGGGAAATCACAAGTTTTTATACATACCACCTGCTTTTCTGATGGGTTGTGTAAAGGGGGAATAGATTTGAGTTAGAGCTTGTTCATGTTTTAACATGTTTCTTGTGTTTTGTATAATTTTGTGTAATAAAGTGATGTTTTTTCCATAAAATATTGTTGTGAGATACTATTGTGCTGCAGTAAAGCCCCAAGGTGAAACATGCGTTTGGTTCATCCTTGAAAACAGCTGCTCACAAATATAGGTGCTGCCGAAAACTGATGACATGAATAAGGCGTGATTGTGAAGAGTAGGATATTTCTCTTTGGGAAGATAAAACTTACAAAAGTCCAGTAAAGAGACACTGGGGGTTATTTACTAAAGGCAAATCCACTTTGCACTACAAGTGCACTTGGTAGTGCAGTCGCTGTAGATCTGAGGGGAAAATCTGAAATGAGGGGAAGCTCTGCTGATTTTATCATCCAATCATGTGCAAGCTAAAATGCTGTTTTTTATTTTCCTTGCATGTCCCTCTCAGAGCTACAGCGACTGCACTTCCAAATGCACTTGCAGTTCACTTGTAGTGCAAAGTGGATTTGCCTTTAGTAAATAACTCCCATTGTCACATTTTTCTTCGGCTGCATGTGTTCGCTAAGTGTAAATGGACATCACTGCTTTAAACCATACAAATTCCACGCTTAGTGCAAAAAAAACAAAACAAAAACAAATGTGAATGAGAAGCAGCCCAAATCAAACTGCCCTGATATAAGACATTTACAAACCATACAATATATAATGCAGCACTTTCCCTTTAACAATGTGATTCTCATGTGAAATCCAATATCATAGTTCTTGTATATCAAATCAAATCAGCAAATAAATACACACATAGTGAATAAAATAATATGCACGCAGGTATTATTCATATAGACCTTTTCAAAAGTTTATAAGAAGTGAATAAGATAATTTCCCAAAAAAATATATTCAGTGCTGTTGCTCCACTACTGTGACAAAGGAAAACTCTTATCAAAGAGAGTAGACGTAACAGCCACTGACAATGTCACTTATGAACAAACGGTGGAGCATAGCACACTGACTTTGTCACATCCACCAGTACAGGAAGGGATGGTGAAAACTAGTTATCGGAGCTCGTATTTATTTCTTGTGAGTTTTTCTTATTTTAAATGAAGGTGGTTGTGTTTACCTGCAACAATTTTTTTTTCCTTGCATGTACAGTATATAGCAATACACATTATGTGATGGGGTGGGGTGGACATATGGCCTGTGAATACTGGACGTTGTGGATGTGATGGTCATACCATATAAAGCACCAAGTGACCTCTGTTCATCTGAGGGTCTATTCTCCTTGTTAAGAAATTACCCTTTGTCCGAGTGGTAAAGCAACAGTATGGAAGAATTTTTTTGGGAAGATTATCTTCTGCACCAATTCTTCACTTCTTAGGCTAGGTTCACCCATATGCCGCCTTTTGCACAGGCATGGCAGCCTATTCATTTTAATGGGCTGCCATGCTTCCTAAAACGCTGGGAAAAGGTCCCTACAGCATGTTAGAAAGTGCAGCCTGCATGGAAACAGCAAGTGCCATGTGGTTCTCAGTGCGGGTGCAATTTCGGGTGCAATTTCCAGTGCGCTCATTGTGCCATTAGGATTAATGACACCCACATGCATCCAGTGCATTTTTCTGTGCGGGTGGTTGTGGTTGCGGGAACATAAGAACTGTAGGTATAAGCCAACACAAAACAGAAATCATCAGTTTTGGGGTAACATACACTTTATGCAGCCTAGTAAATGAACAGTTCAGATGTAGTGCAAAATAATACAACTGCATGCAACTTAGCAACACCTTGGCCAACATGTTTCTGTATCTTTGTTCCTGTGTTTTAGCAGAAATAGGAAACTGTGAAGATAAAAATACATCATTGTGACAACTTGAGACCACAGAAAGTAGAGTATTTGCAATGACGACAGATGATATATTTGAACTCCCCTTTGGTCTCATTCTTGCAAGACATAGTTTACATTGTCCTGCTTGCTTTTCTTGGGATCTGTATAAAATATTTAGTGCATGAGAAAAGCTGTGTTTGGATATCACACTAACCAAGCCATTCTGAAATTCTGTCCCCATCTGTCTCTTTTCCTGGCCGATAACACAATTCAAGTAGAAATCCCATTAATTCATATGTGGCTAGTTCATATCTAGGCCCTGCAGCTTTCTGGAATTTTAAAAAATAGGACATGCTGCAATTTGACGTATTTACATGAAACTGGTAAACCCAACTTTCTTGCAGCTTTCTTTTTTTGTAACACACTTGAACCTTGGAGGGCCCTCTTCTGAATGCTTCTGCCTTACTTTGAGTAAACATAATAATACATACATATTTTATACTGTAATACAGAGATATTTGTTCTGTAAAACAGCGCAAAGAGCAAATCACTGAATGCAAATGACATTACAAGTAAACATCCATCTTCAACTGATTTGGCTTCTGAAAGCCAATTCTGATTGCTGTACTTGGCTTATTGCAGTAGTGTCTTTTGCATTCAATTTTTTTTACCACGGGCGAAAAAGAGGAAAGCGCCACTAAGTTTAGTGGATCTGAATAAGTTTTGTTTTGCCCCTATAGTGGGCTACTCACGGGATAAGAGACGGCCCCAGTAGGCTTTCCCCACACCGCTGAAGGAATCGGGATGACAGACTGACACATCGCCCAGCACCACCCTACATAGATTAGCCTGTATATGACTCTTATCATGTGAGTAGCCCAATATGAGGGCAAAATAAAACATATCCCCTACACTTAGTGGCGCTTTCCTCTTTTTCTCCCTTGTCTCCTTATTTACAGAGTGAGCTACGCTCTTGGACAAGCTGGCCCTAGTGTATGGACTCTTTATTGAATTTTGTAGACAAATATGCACTGTGTGTTTCTTTGCCTCTGCGCCTTTTACCCTCTCTCTATTTTTATTTTCCACAAATACCCTTTAATCTCTCAGAAAAATGGAAATTGTGTGGTTCTCTTAGAGCAGCTACTAGTTAGTCATATTTTTTTTTGTTCAATAAATTTTTATTGAGGAATGAAATACAGGTAACATTGAGTGAATAGCAAAATAACAAATAGTTCTCATAGTAGCATTTGGTACAAACATAGAAATATGTAAGGACGTCCGGTACTGACAATAGATCACCTCATTAATTGTCAGGCGTTCATAAATGCCCAGTGCCTTAGAATAAACACTAGCCTGTGTTATACCGTATCACACTGAAATTGTAAGAAGTACTAAGAATAGTGAATAATAGAAAAAGGAGGAAAATGTTTTAGTGGGGGGCAGAAGTGAAAAAGAAAGGGTGGGGGATCAGGGTAGGATGTAGGGATAGGATCCCTGCCTCATCCAGATGCTTACATGCACAGTTACATAGTTACCTAGTTAGTAAGGTTGAATAAAGACACCAGTCAACCTGAGTGAGTGTGGGTGCGTGTCTACAATTATCCCTATTTTTAATTAAGGTACCCATATAGCGCTGTGTCAATTTTTACGCAGCGCTCCACACATATATGACACACTCACATCGGTCCCTACCCTCAAGGAGCCCACAATCCAAGGTCCCTAACATTCATATACTAGGGCCATGTTTGGACAGAAGCCAATTAACCTACCAGCATGTCTTGGGAGTGTGGGAGGAAACCGGAGTACCTGGAGGAAACCCACGCAGGCACAGGGAGAACATGCAAACTCCAGGCAGGTAGTGTCATGGTTGGGATTTGAACCAGCGACCCTTTTTACTGCTAGGCGAGAGTGCTACTCACTACACCACTGTGCTTCCCTACCCACTGAGATATACTTTATACAGGTTGCGACATGATTTCCGCATATGCGGATGAACATTTAAAGGCAAACCAGCAGGACCATATTTTTTTGACAAATCAGATTTGTTTCTAAAGGAATGTGTGAGGTCTTCCATATGGTAAGTATGGTCTACTTCTGACAACCACTGGCGTAGAGTTGGGATAGTGGGTTTCTTCCAGTACCTGGGTATAAGTGCCTTCGCTGCGTTCAGCAAATGAGGCGTTATCGATTTCTTATATGTTCCCACTGATTTGCCCGTACAATTACGCAGTATGACCCAAGGGTCATTAGGATAGTTAGTTATATTTAACTGGACTTGTTCAATCTGGATAATATGACAGAACAAGTCCAGTTGAATGTTACCAACTTCTAATAGATAGAAAAGGGGATACTTTCTATACATTCTAGAACATGTAAACTTGCATTAATATATTATAACTCATTAACCAAGAACAAATATACAAATCATGAAAGGTCTTTCTCTGTACACTTGTTGCCGTTTAGTTTTTCAAATTATTGAAGCCAGAGCATCATAATGATGACCAGACACACCTAACCATTTCGGAATGGCAGCCTCCATGTTTAAAGGAAGAAACAACGTTGTATAACAAAAAGTGATCAGATTTGTGAATATGGAAGGCAGGGTCTCTTTAGAATGCATTGTCAGTGTATATAAAATATATATTTAACCTTTCTCCTAAACATTGCTTTTGTTTAATCACTCTTGCTTACATTGACACCATTATACAAATAAGTACACCAGCTGTCTTTTATGTCATGTTATGTAGCAGTAACACCAAGTACTGGGTAAATGAAGGAAAATAAATTGGATTGTACACTTCAGATTTCCTTATTCATTTTGAGGCTGGCCTGTGAAACTGTTGCCAAAAAAAAGAGTGCTGGTATATGCAGCAGTTCACTAATTAAATAAAGTAGCATGTTTCCACTCAGTCTGTCAGTGTCCAAATTAATGTTAAAATGTTTTACATAATTCATCCGGGGCAAAGCTGTACTGGATAACTATCTCTACTGTTTAGACAGAAAACTTTTGAGAGCTGCCAGCTCTCCATACAGCTTCCTGCTACATTGTTGGAGATTTAAACAAACGATGCCAAAGCCTCTAAATTTCTACTACTGATCACTGGGCTATGGAAATATGAATCTGAAAAATAACAGTGACTTCTAAAACGACTCAGTATACTCCGCTACACTGTAAACTTGGCTTATTTCTTCATTGTAAATTTGTACTTTTAGAAAACTTAGGTACATACAAGTGGCTGCCCGTCCATAAGGGGTGCAGGGGCGCCGCCCCCCTAATCCATGCGCCAGACGCATGGATTCCAATGGTTTTTTTTTAAAGCACGTGGTTTTGCCACACAGCCCAGATCCTCCTTTTCTGTGCTCCTGGCCCCTCCCTCCTGTTGAGTGCCCCCACAGCAAGCAGCTTGCAATGGGGCACCCAAGCCAAGCTGCAGCTCCGTGTGTCCGTGGCTAACTGACTTTGATTGACAGCAGCGGGAGCCAATGGTGCCGCTGTTGTGTCTCAGCCAATCAGGTGGCTGAGACACTCGTGGACATCGCTGGACAGAGATGGGGCTCTGGTAAGTATTAGGGGGGCTGAGGGGACGGCTGCACAAGAAAGCTTTTTATCTTAAGGCATAGAATGCTTTAAGATAATAAACCTCTGACTTTACAACCCCTTTAATCACCATCTCTACAGCTTCAGCAGCACAGAGTGAATGAACATTTATAGCTCTGTACAGAGTTTACTATGCCTCAGTTATGAATGAACAGAATCAGTGATCAGTACGGATCACTGGCTCTATTCGTTAAGACAAGGAAGGGGCTAGTAAATGACACATTTACCAGCCCCTTCCCTGCTCTCCATCCTCCATCTCCACATCCCTTGCAGCAGCCGAGGGGAGGGGGGAACCCGGCCACGCTGTGTTGGATGAGGGGGAGTACACAGGAGCCTGAGGCAGCAGGATTAGGAGTGGGAGGGGCGGCAGGGTGGAGAGTGGAAGAACCGATCCTCCCCATTTTTCTTCTGCAGCCGCTGTAAAGCAGATTGGTTTCTCTATATGCCGCTGCTCCTATCCAGGTGTATAGGGGTCCACACAGGCCCCCTGGAGCATTAGCCGGGGTTGCAATTGCGACTACTGTACACACACACCCCTGGGCTTGGTACACACTAACCAGCAGACTGAACAAAAAAAAAATGAAGGCGCTAGGGAGGAGCTCACTGTACTAACTATCTGATGTTAGTACAGCAATCTCCCTGCTGAGCTATTGTGTTCTGACAGGGAGACTGAGACAGAACACACTAGGCAGCACTTGCAACCATTGGCTGCCAGCGCTGATCAGATGCCAATCGGATGCTGGTTTTTCAGCATGCCTGCTCGACAGGAGCTGCCCGATATTCAGTCCGTCTGTACCAGGCTTTAGTCTGTGTGGGGAAAAAGACACTGCGATTGTCCAGAAATTCTTAGAATCAGCCTTCGCCTTCGAAACATCAAAAAGGTAAGACATATATATATTTTTTTTAGGTATGCTATGTGAATGGGAACACATAACAAACATACAGTAAGGTTTTCTCAAATTTGACTGTAAAAGTGTAAATACCCTTTAAAGAAAATCTGTGATGTTTGAGTAAAAACACTTTTCTGAGGTCACTCAGGCAGGAAACCTCCTTCACACCTCTCCGTTCTGTTGCAATAACACGTGTGTTGCATTCATGTGAACAGGATGCAAACACACTAGAAAAGAGAAAAATGCACCTTTGTTCCCGATGCAGCCCACTGCAAACCATGGTAGTGTGTTTCTGTGTGTTGTTACTTCAATACATTGGTGTAAAGCCAGCCTTAGGGGAATAAAACATGATAATGCATTTTTTTTACTGTAGCGTGTCATTTAAATCTCCAGAACATTTGAGATCTGTCAGTGTAACTTACCCACAGTCTTCACAGGGTTCCCCCTAAATCTTGCACCTCCTTCATAATGCAATCAATACCATCTCATCCTCTTGTGGGATCCCTTCAAATAATGATTTAACTTCTTGTTAGCTTTTTTTTTAGAAATTTCTTGCATTTAAAAATAGTTATTTTTTGCGGTCAAAATGGCCCTCAGGGGATCCTCCTGCCCTAACAGCATATGAGCAATGGTGCACTAACTATCAGGGTTCTAGAGGGGGTATTGGCCTGGGAGAGGGACCTTGACTGTGCTGAGGACCTGGAGTCTTGTTGTCCCAGACTTCAAATTTCCTACAAAGACATTTGAACGTTTCTTTGATAGAGGCCAGTCTGAAATTACTGACCAGATGATATCTGCGTGCCTGGCCAGGATTGTATAATACAGCCACCGGAAAATGCTGTGTACAGAACACCTCCAGGTAGCCATATTGCTTTGCATTTTCAGAAAATTAGTCTTGTGCTGTCTAACCTGCCCCTCTGGAAACTGTAAAAATCCTGGCTGTTCCTGCCAGTTTCTGCCCTCCACACTGTAAACTGACCACGGTTTATCATGGCTGCTGAACCTGACACCGTGGTCAGTTTATGTACCTTCATCATCCGCTTTCTCTCCTCTCTGCTCTCCCCCGTCCTCTCCCCCCTCCCCTCCCTGCCAGTTCGGGAGTCTGTGTCTCTTACACTACACACTCAAGCAAATAGGGAAGCAATGCAAATGCCCTACAACTGTGTGCAACGCACATGGTTGCAGTGCATTTGTTGTCTAAAATAGGGTTAAAACAGGCGGTGAGGGGACATCACATCACTTCCTCACCACCTGTCAGTAGCCTCTGATGCACAATCTGGACCGGGAAGAGGGGATTTAGGTGCAAGTCTAAGGGCCGGTTCACACAGCTGCGATGCGGGAACCCTGCTAGTCCACTGCGGGTTCCTGCATCACATGATTCCCAGTGGCAGTTCACACTGCCCTATGCGAACTGCTGGGACTGACAGGTAAAAGTTAATGACACCCCCAAATCAGTTCGCATATCGCAGTGCGATCTGCAAACTCCGACAGGAATCTGATGGCAAGGCTGTGAACACCCATGTGATCCGATTCTGCTGCGGACAAAAAAAAAGGGTCCTGTGTGAGTTTGATGCAAATCCAGCCATACCATCTCTATGGCTGAAATCGCATCGCACAGAGATCGCATGTGATTTTTCACTGCAGTGCGGTGCGAATCCGATCTCTGACATCACACCAGAGTGAACCGGCCCTAATTCTACCATTCTAGCTTTCCTTTAATATAATAACAAAAATATTTTAGTGCAGTGAATGAGCCAAAGTTGATTTAGCATCAACACTGCAAGAATAAAGTAAACGATTTACCTTCCAAGACTTCCACTTGTTGAAAATCTGCTTTCATAAATCAACAATTATTCTGCTTTTTTTTTTTTTATTAGATCAAATAAAAATCATAACTGAGCATTTTCCATTTTTATATGGAAATCAGATCTGTAAACCTGAACTATCTATCATCAGTTTTCCGGCTGATTAAAAGCTCTGCCTAGTGTACAGTAACATTGGACTTAGAAAAATGAAGCATAATTTAACAGACTATCACATTTTATAGGTTGCGCTGTATGAAATTACTTTCCGTTCTTTAATCAAATGAGGTCTTCATTAATCAGTGAAAACACTCATTTGCATTTTCTATATTAATAATCTCAAGTCAGTAAATATATAGATGTACAATACAAAAGACGCAAATATTAGTATTGCAATTGGAACATAATCCAGTGTGTACCGGATTCTTTGTTCATATTAATCAAGTCTTGATATCATTCTCTGTTCTACAATGAAATCTGTTTGATTTGATTTAAATGGTAATTACCTCTCTACAGATTTCAAGGCTGTAAATGTAGCATCCATTCTGTTGCAGTGCTTGGGTGAAAAAAACTTATTTTTTTTTTCATGTTCCCTTTGGAGTCCAATAAGTGGCGTATCTGGAACAAACAATTACATTTCAAAAGTGTACAGATCACAGACATTTCACTGGAAGCTCACCTCAAACCTCAGAGCTGTCTGGCTTAACCCTTTGCAGGAAAAATTATCAGCAGTGTGGATAGGGACTGCTAAATCAGAACGCTCTCTGCAGGGTCAAGGCCATTCATTTTAATCACAGTAAGCACCGGATGTGATACTGATACCCTGTAACAGAACTGAGTGCCTGGCTTTAATGTCACACAACATTCCTTTCCAGATCTGTTGCATCGCTAGTGTTTTGTGCTTGCAATACCCTGCCCTTGCTAGCTGTGTTATAGAGTTCCTTGTCCTTAAGGTCTTATTCACATGACCAGAACATGCATTTAGAGACAGATGAGCGGCTTTAGACGTAAACAGTTTGCATCCAGGGCCACTCATCTGTTCCTAATTGCAGGGAACCGCGAATAGCCAATATGCTTGGTATTGATTTATAAGAGTGTCCTGATTGTGGCTGATCACACCTGTGATCCCCGTCGCAGATTTATGCTGATACCCCAATTGACCCTGTAAATGAGGCCCTAAAGTGATTGTAAAGTGTTGTTTTTTTATTTTAGTTAAAAATAACAGACATGTTATACTTACCTGCTCTGTGAAATGGTTTTGCACAGAGCAGCCTGGATCCCCCTCTTCTCGGGTCCCTCTTTGGTGTTCCTGCCCCCTCCCTCCTATTGAGTGCCCCCACAGCAGCTTGCTATGGGGGCACCAGAGCCGAGTCACACCTCCGTGTGTCCATTTAGCAATGGATCTGCAGCCCAGCCTCGCCCACTTTCTCTTCTCATTGGCTGACTGACTTTGGCTAACAGCAGCAGGGAGCCAATGGCACTGCGCTGTTGTCTTAGCCAATGAGGAGGGGAGTCCCAGGCAGCCGAGACACTGCTGCAACATCACTGGATCTAGATGGGGCTCAGGTAAGTATTAGGGGGGCTGCTGCACACAGAAGGTTTTTTATCCTAAAACATAGAATGTATTAAGATTAAAAAAACCTTCTGACTTTACAACCACTTTAAACAAAATTAAAGTAGAATTATAGTCAAACTTCTTTTTTGTTTTACATAGAGTAAGGGAGGGTTATAACCCCTGTCATTTTTTTCTCCATCTGTTTTCCACTGCAGATATTTCCCTTCACTTCCTGTCCCATGGCCAAACAGGAAGTGAGAAGAAATCCCTGCAAATTAAGGACCCCCCTGGTCACCAGAACTAGTGTCCCAATTAGAAGATTTCCCCTCTATTACTTTACCAGGGACAACCCAAAATTTCGGATTTTCTTCTACTTTCACTCTCAATGATAACGGTAAACAGGACAAATAGAGAGGGTGAATCTCCTTAACAGGGGCAGAGACAACAATAAAAACTGACAGACGTTCTAATCTGTCTCCACTCCAATCCAAAAAAATCCACCCTTAGTTATACTTTCAAATATTCAAAATGATATTTATGGAAAAAAAAAGAACAGAAAAATTAACACATACTCAAACAGCAACTCCTGGCAAGAGAATAATCTGTGAACAGCTAATAAATTCCAAGGCATGACAATTAAGGAGGTATTACAGGAATTTATCTTGAAAGCCCAATTCCACCCAAAATAAAAGCAGAATTCCTGCCAAAAATACAATAAAAATGTAAAGCCCATTAAAAAAAAAGAATAACAAACAACAACTTTTGCTGCAATATTCAGTCTCAGTCCAAAGATTTTCCCCACAGTACTTTTTTTCTGCCAGTAGGTGTACTCAGTCTGTTTGCTATCGCCATTCATTCCATCTCCTCTGAGCCCAAGTCGTCCTTGACCTTTCCCAGCCAGTAAATGGACAATGAAAGAAGAAGCAGTGTTGAGAAGAACTCATCACTTCATCCCTCTGATTTCTCTTTCTATCAGCCTGCTTCTTATAAGAACATAAACTGATTGTCTCCTTGTGCTATTTGTTCTTCTCACACTTCAGCCTTAATCTCCCGGGACTGCAAGAGGCTGATAAAAAGTTGAATTCACGTAGATAATTTGCTTGTGTTCAAAAAATACACTTGCGCCAATTATATACGTGCAGTGCAGCTGCTGTCCCAACCTCAAGTTGTGCAATAATCAAACCTTTGACCACAAGAGTGTGTGCTCTATTTGTTAAACAGTGCTTGAATCAGTATACAAATACTGATTCAACAGAAAAATATAATAATAAATGAAAGTCCAAAAAAGTTCAAAATGAAAACAAAGTGAAAAAACTCAGTCCCAGCTAAGTGCAATGATATCCAAGTTAGTAAACCCTTTTGACATGTAAAATAGTGCCGTGCTGTATCTGCAACACTGTTCCTTACTCGGTGTCCCCAAATCACCACGTGTAAGGTAAAGGTCCCTACTCACCAGATTGTGTTGACTCCATTAGCTCTCCAGTGCCTTTATCTCATGGTCCAATGACTTAATGTAAAGGTTTAATGGTGGAAGAAAAAAGAGGAAATAAGGCTCCTCATAACGTAAAAAAGTTTCTATTTATTGTAAATAAAGTAGTATTACAGGGTGGATTTTATGCACAATAAATAGAAACATTTTTACGCTATGAGAAGCCTTTTATTCTTTTTGGGCTCAAATACCACATGATAAAGGCACCGGAGAGCTGCTATAGGATATCCCTTAGTCACGGGTGACCATTCAAGCAATATTTGACCCTTCTTTTCATAAGACAGGAGGGTCAATGCCATCTGGTTGGTGAGGACCTTTACTTTACACCTGGTGATTTGGGGACACCGAGTAAGCAACAGTGTTGCAGATACAGCACGGCACTATTTCACATGTCAAAAGGATTTACTAACTTGGAAATCATTGTACTTGGCTGGGACTGAGTTTTTTCACTTTGTTTTAATTTTGAATTATTTTGGACTTTCATTTCTTTTTATATTTTTATGTTGAATCAGTATGTGTATATTACTATTTCACTTACTTTGCTTGTATGTGAAAATACATTTAATAATTCTTATCGTGCTGCATTTATCTGCTTCTTTCCTACCTGCCTTAAGATTAGCTTTAAAAGAGAAATTTAGTATTTAAAAAAAAAACACAGCTGATCGCTCAGTTCTCCCCCTCCAATGACTGTCAGTCAGTGGCTCTCCACTCTCCCATCCAGCACTCACTAGAGCAGTGGGCTGTGGATGTGGCAGCAGGGGATGGCTAATGCCCTTGGCAGATATCTGAGAGGCTGAGCCAGATGCTGGTGTCTTGTCGAATACTGTCCCCCATCGGATAGTGTCCGCCTTGTACTACGCAGGCGCAGTACGGAGGACAAACGAGACACCGAAAGTCTCCGAAGTTCAACAGCTGATCGTCAGCTGTACACGGCGCCTGCGCACTTATTCTGCCCTGAGTCCAGGTTCATGCCCCACTATCCAAGTGGACAATGACTTAGAATAAAAAGATGTCGAGCGCGTTCACAAAGCCTTCACTATTAAGTGCCCAAGCGCCGTGTACAGCTGATGGTCAGCTGGTCAACTTCGGAGACTTTCGGCGTCTCCTTGTCCTCCGTACTGCACAAGCGATGCGCCTGCGCAGTACGGGGCGGACACTATCCGATAGGAGGACACTTCTCGTCAGAACACCGGTTCAGGATTCTGGGTGGATACCGACCATATGGTCGGGATCTTTCCTGAGCCTGGACTGGCTGAGTGACGTCAACCGACAGTGGGCTTTAGCCAACTGTTGGCTGTAAAACGGGTCACAGGAGTGCAGTTTGTTCTGCACTCCTGTGACCCATTTTCAGCCAACAGTGGGCTAAATCCCACTGTCGGCTGACGTCACTCAGCCGGTCCAGGTTCGGGAAAGATTCCGACCTTATGCATATCCATAGGAGAAGTATAGCTAAAAAGGCTTTGGCCATACTTCACCTTTAATATTTTGTTTAGCAGGTGAACAGAGAAATGGATCACATATTGGCTTCTTTTATCTCTTGGAGACCCCCAGGGTAGTGTTTTACTCTGTAGTTTTGATTTATGTCTCCTCTTACAAGGACACAACAAACGGTCACTCTGATTCAGCTGGATCGACCAATTATTTGTTGATTGACAATATGGAAAATCAATAAGGAGAGTGTTGCACTGTCATCTGTAGCATTCAAATTAGTAATTACTGCATCAGTTAACTATTCATAGGATTTCTTGGGATAATAAATTACTGGAGTTCTCAAATCCGATGAGAAAAGCAGGCAAAACTGGTATTTTTTCACTTTACCGTATTATACTTATGCTAATTTATCCAATCTGGACTCCATCAAGTTAAGATGAGCACATTTATTCACAGATCAGCCTATGTGTGTGTATATATATATATATATATATATATATATATATATATACACACAGGGCTTTTTTTCAGCTGGAACGCGGGGGAATGCAGTTCCGGCACCTCCAGCACTGAATGTATGTAATAGCATGGGGTGTGGGGTGTGCTGAAGAGTCTATTGATGTTGGCTGCTGGGGGATCTATTGTCACTGGTGGGGTTCTGATTTTGTGTGAGGGTCTATTGTTGCTGATGGGGAATCTATTGTTGCTGGGGGGGTCTTATGTTGATTGAAGGGATCTACTGTTGAGGGAGATGTCTATTTTTACTGGCTTCTGGAGGATCTATTGATGCTGGCTGCTGGGAGATCTGTTGCTGCTGGGGGGGGGGGGGGGGGGAGGGTCTAATGTTGTTTGGGTGGATATTTTGTTACTGGGTGTGATATTTTGTTGGGGTGGAGTGTATTGTTGTGTGGGGATCTATTGCTGGGATTCTATTGTTGTGTGGGGATCTATTTCTGGGATTCTATTGTTGGCTGCAGGGGATCTAGTTTACTGCTTTTCTTTTTATCATTAACATGTTCCATACAAATGATTTAGCACCACAAAATGATACTTGGTTCTGTATTCTCTAAAAGGGGCAGTACTGGTAGGTGGGTAGGGGGTGGAATCAAGGGACGGTGGTCAGAGGTGGGTAGGGGGCAGAGACAAGGGGTGACTCACTCAGACAGGGGGAGTTCCTGCTACTAAGCAAGAAAAAAAGCCCTATATATATATATATATATATATATATATATATATATATATATATATATATATATATATATATATATATATATATATATTCATCACTTGCCCAATCAGCCATCACATTTTTTGAATCCGATCTTCATTTTTGAATATCACGAATCTCTACACATTATACAGATATACATAAAAATGTTTGGGTAAAACATAAACATTTTGATTTGCCCAGTCTTTGAGAATTGAAAGAATTGCAATTTTTCGTTTCGCCTGAATATTTCTATACAAATCTGATGTGCAGAGAACCATGCAGTTCAGCAATGCAGACAATTGTGAATCATAGATCTCTGTAAACTAGGAAAGTCTGCATGAGCATAGATGAATCAAAACATTGTTATGTGTTGAATTGCACACTGATTTGATCATCCCTTTGCCCCAAAGATATATAAAGACATAATATTATTAATTGCCAGCAACCTTACAAAACTCAACGGCCAGTTAGGGTGGAGATTGTTGTTAATCTAATTTGTATAACTTGCTATTGCATGGAGACTTATTAGCCAGCCTCACACACGGCTTTTGTGAGGGACTGCAGATTCTACCTTTCTAAAGATTAGCTTTAAAAGAGAAATTCATTTAAAAAAAAAAAAAAAACACAGCTGATCGCTCAGTTCTCCCCCTCCACTGACTTTCAGTCAGTGGCTCTCTACTCTCCCCTCCAGCACCTTCGTGCTCCAGTGTACATGCTCAAGGCTCAGAGAGAAGGACATTGCCATCTGCTATCGATAGATGGCAAGACAAAAATATGAGAGATTTAGCCTTTTGAACCATATTTAATACTATTTCATGTGCTACTTAGATGTGTGTTGATAATCACACTTTCTGCGGAGCATTGGAGGATAGTAGTAACAAGTGTAAAGATTCCTCCCGCACACCTTTGTGCCTTGGAAATGGACATGACTATTACTGTATGCAGACATAGGACAGAGAGTTCAGCAAGGTTCAGCCCATGCAGAGATCCCACTTCCCATTTGTGAATGTGCATATTCTGCAGATATACAGAAATCTTCATATCTCATCTACTGACCACAAAGTAAGTACAGTATTGCTGGCCACACACGTTCGAGTTAATGAAAATCAACCATACATTTCATAATAGTTTATACTTTTTCAACACCATTTAGCACAAATGATTTTTTTTCAAAACTTTTGTTTGTCATATGATTGTATGGCTTCATAATGATCCTGATGTCACCAGTCCCTTAAAGTGGTTGTTTACCCACTTTCCCATGTTCACATAATCCGTTCTGTCTCCTCATACAGTGCCCCCTTGTCCCTGTGTTTTATTTAAAAAAATCCTTGTTTACCGTATTTCAGGGCAGCTCCCAGCTCTCATGTAACCAGCTGTGACAGAAGCAGCGGGCGGGGCCAAGGTTTCCCCGCTAACGTCAGCGGGACGCGAGGAGCAGAGAGAAAACACGGCTGGTCACGTGACCGCTGGGGGCTGCTGTGAAGTACAGTAAAGTAGAATTTTTTTAAATAAAACACAAAGACAGTAGGGCACTGTAAGAGGAGACAGAATGGGTAGTAGATATATATATGTGTGTTATTGCTGCAGCAGGAGGGGGATGGGGCGGCACTGTCACTAGGTGACACACAGAGAGGGGAGGGGGAGGAGGGGGGACAGAGGAGACAGACACAGGAGAGCAGGCTGCAGATGACGAAGGCACGCAAACAGACCACAATGTCAGGGCTTAGCAGCCATGATTATCATGGTCTGTTTGCAGAGGGGAGAAACTGGCAGGATCAGCCAGGTATTACAGGTGTTACAGGGTGCCAAATTACAAAGCACAAGCACTGTGCTGTATAAAATGCTTTAAAGGAACAAGATACATTTTTTGGGGGAGGTTAACAAACGCTTTAAGCTGGCCACAAAATTTGCAATAGAATTATACATTCTGGAAATACAATTATTTTAGTAAATATAAACGACTAAATACCTTTTCTTATCATCAGTATGTAGCAATCTTGTGACTTCTATCAATGTCCAGCCAAGCACAGGTTAAAGCTTGTAGGAGGAGTTTTCTTTTTTTTTTTTTAAAGGTAAATTTTTATTTGGTTTTTTGCTACAAAACAGACATACAGACATAAAAACACACAATTCGAGCAAACATTGCTCATTGCAATACATAGTATAAGACAATGGTATATATATGGCATACATGTTCTCATGTTGTACAGCTGCATATTGGTATTCAGTTTTCATCAAACTTGGTATCATTGACTGGAGTTTCTTTATTAGCTTTATATGGCAGGTGTAATAGTGTTTTCGGAGCTAGTCCACAGACCCCATATTTTGTGAAATTTTTTTGGACATCCTCTGGCTTCGTATGTTAATTTATATAATGGTATAGCCTGATTAACCATGTTCAGCCAGAATGCTATCGTAGGTGGAGATTGTGATTTCCAATGAATAGTAATAGATTTTTTGGCATAAAATAACACAATTCTTAGGAAAGTTTGCTTGTTTTTAGATATACTCTCATCGTCCACATATCCCAGTAAGCATCTCAGGGGGTTGCAGATATTAGGCAGCTGGGTCAGGGAACTGATAAAAGCAGTAACCTCTGACCAGAACCGCCTGATCTCGGTGCATTCCCACATCAAGTGAAAGAAGGTGGCCTCTATAATGCTGCATCTGGAGCACATGGCCGATGGCAGTTTTCTGAGTTTAAATAATAAGGATGGCGTAAAGTATGCTCTGTATAATAGTTTGGTTTGTATGATCCTATCCCTGGAGGAGATGACAGAGGGGACCTGGAGGGGAAGTATGTCCTGCCAGATATCCTCCGTCAGCTCAGGGATATCAGCTTTCCACTTAGTGAGCGTGTTGCTGAGTCTGTGCGTTGTGGTGTGCAGTAGATTCTTATAGTATGTGGAGATCAGTTTATCGTGGGAAGGATCTGTTAGTAATTGCTCTAGCGGAGATAATCGAACATTTATATTTCGCAACCCAAACTGAGTGGTTGCTGTGTGGCGTATTTGCAAGTAATGAAAATAGGCTGTGCGTGGCAGCTGGTAGTCCTGGCGAAATTCCTCAAATGACCTAAACGTATTGTTTGAGAATAAATGCATTATGGTTTTAATCCCTTTTTTTGACCAATATTCCCCATCTGTCCTACGGGCGAATTCCTGTAAATTTGGATTCCCCCATAATGGAGTATTTGGAGAGTAGGTGCGGTGCTCAGTATCCGGCAGCATTTTAGTTAGTTTGAGAATCCGTAGGGTCATTTCAAGGATTTTAGTGCTTGCCCTCCCTCTAAGAGATAGGCGGTGGACCAGATACTGCAGGGATTCGTACGAAGTGAGTATGGCTGCTTCTAGGGAGGTAGCCGCATTGTTGGCTTCAGGGAAGAACCACCAATGGGCATGAACCAGTTGTGCGGCTATGTAATATGTCTGAAGACATGGTAGTGCCAATCCTCCCTCCAACACCGGCAGTTGAAGAGTATTTTTGGCAATTCTCACTGCTCCCCCCTTCCAAATGAAGGCGATAAGAATAGAGTCAATCTCTTTAAATTTAGTTTTGGTGATATATATTGGTGAATTGCATAGTAGGTATAGGAAACGTGGGAGGAATATCATTTTAAAGATATTTATCCTACCTAATATCGTTAAGGGAAGATTGGTCCATGTCTTCAGTGTGGTCTTCATTCTATTAATTAGTGGGTCTAGATTATATTTGCTATAGGAGGACAGAGGATGTTGGATCATGACCCCCAGGTATCTGAAAGAGTCGACTATTTGTAACGGGCAAGAGGAAGGGGGAGTAAACACTGCTTCCTGATCTATTTTAAACATAAGGGATTTGTCCCAATTGACTTGAAACCCTGAGAAGAGGCCGAACTGTCGAATAATTTCCAGCAGGGTTGGGAGAGACGATTGGGGGTCCGCCAAGTATATTAACTTGTCATCAGCGTATAAAGATACTTTTTCTTCTAGGCCCCCAATCATCAGTCCTTTTATTTCCCCACTGGATCTTATCAGTGCCGCCAGGGGTTCTATCGCAATTGCAAATAGCAATGGCGACAGGGGGCAGCCCTGCCTAGTACCCCTTTTAATCAGGAATGGATCGTTTACTGATGTATTTATCCGCAACCTGGCAGTAGGCCGCGAATATAAAAGTTGAACCCACTTGATAAAGGTGTTTCCAAACCCAAATTTCGCCAGGACTTCCAGTAGATAAGGCCATTCGACCGAATCAAATGCCTTATGCGCATCTAAGGCCAGTACCGCTCTATTCCCTATGACATCATGAGTGGCCTGCAGGTTTGTGAACAGTCTCCGTAAGTTTATGGATGTTGATCGTCCTGGAATAAATCCAGTCTGATCCGCCCCAATAATAGTGGTGATAACTGAGTTTAATCTCCGGGCGAGCACTTTGGCTAAAATCTTGACATCTGAGTTAATTAATGATATTGGTCTATATGATTCACATAATAGGTGGTCTTTATGAGGCTTGGGAATGAGGACTATCAATGCTTCTGACATAGAGGGTGGTAACTGTCCCGTTTTTATAGCAAAATTATAGACTCTCAGTAAATGGGGTATTAAAAGTTCTTTAAACTGTATATACCATTCTATGGGGAAGCCATCCAGTCCCGGTGTTTTATTTCTGGCAAAGGACTGTATGGCTTCTCCAATCTCTTCCTCCGTTAGAGGATCATCAAGAAGTGAGGCTTGTTCTTCTTGGAGCCTTGGTAGCGTGATGCCGGCCAAGTAGTCATCTAGTTCTACAATAGTATAGTGAGCTTTAGTAGCATATAATGAGGAGTAAAATTTCACAAAAGCATCAACTATTTCCCCACTCTGTTCCACCACTATACCTATTGTATTCTTAATTCTTGGGATACTGCATGGTTGATAATCAGGCCTAGATAAATATGCTAATAGTCGGCTATTTTTGTCTCCAAACTCAAAGATTCGTTGGTTTTGATACAGCAATTTCTTTTGAGTGCGCTCTAAAAGAACAAGATCCAGGTCTCTGGATCTATGTTTCCAGGTATTGTGTGTTGCTGGGGAAGGAGTGGCCGAGTAAGCAGCCTCGGCCACCCTAAGGTCCTTCTCCGCGTCCTTTAATTTGGATTGGGATGCCTTACGAGCCTGCCCAATAGCCGCAGCAAAAATGCCACGCGTGGTGGCCTTAAAGGCATCCCAGGTCAATGGGATAGAGACATTCTGACGGTTATGTATCCAGTATGCTTTCATTTCTACTGTGCCCTGGTCCACCACCATCTGGTCTGCTAACCACAGTGGGCTCAGTCGCCACATGCGGTATGAGGTGGGGGGGCCCAGGGCAAGGTCCACCATTAAAGGGGAATGATCAGATACCGCCCTTGGGAGATATCTGGCCTCAGTCACTCTATTCAATAATTCGGATGAAGCCAAGCATAGGTCTATTCGGGAGAGAGTACCATGCGTTTCAGACTGACACGAGTACTCCCTCCCGTCTGCGTGCTTCCACCTCCAGGTCTCCACCAGATCAAATTGGGTTAGAAAAGAGCACAAGGGAGTGGGGGGCAATGTAGAACACTTGAATCTGTCTATGGAATTGTCGAGTACCGTGTTGAAGTCCCCTGCTATCAACAGAGGGCCTTCTGCTATTGCTAGGATGGAGCTCATTACCCGTTCAAAGAATAATTTAGTGAAAGGTGGTGGGACATATAGGCTTGTGACCGTATAGGGCTTACCCCATAATTCAATTACTACAATAACAAAACATCCGTTAGGGTCAGTTTTAATATGTTTTATGGTGATAGGGGCCGATTTTGCTATAAGAATAGACGTGCCTCTTGCATATGTGGAATAAGTAGAATGTATTGCATAGGCAATTTTAGCTCTCTTTAAAGCCATTACTCTTGATCCCTGTAGGTGGGTTTCCTGGAGGAGGATCACGTGTGGACCGTGTCTTGCCAAATAATCAAACATCAGTGACCTTTTGACCTTGGAGTTAAGCCCCCTAACATTCCATGAAACTATACGGAGCTTAGACATGGGTATAAACAATTTATAACTATTCGTGTCCATTTCCCATTGTCCGCCAGAGTCCAGCCCCGGACAAGGTCCAGCGAGCCCTGGGAAATAGACCCAAACACAATTATCTTTGATATGTTATTCATCAATCTATGAATCTTATTCCTAGACTGCAAAAGCTGTAGAACCAAAAAATCATTTTTAAAGTATGCATATACCATTGAATACCATCGTCTTTTGTAGATAACCATGACGTTGTAACAAAACCCCTCAAAGTGTACCCCAACAGACTTTCCCCCCTCCCTAACCCTCCCGGCTCTCATCCCCAAACATATGAGAGCTTTGTTCCCATAACCAAACCAATTTGGCAAGAGGGCCATGGCTCAGACCCCTAGCCAACTAATTTCAGGAGACGTGGAAAGGTCCACAGCTCTGGGCCTCCATCCGTATTTGCCCGCACAAAATAAAGAATGTGTGGTGTCTCTTGGCCTGTAAAATTATGGTGATGAAAAAATAGTACTAATAATAAGAATAATAGAAAAAGGAAAAATAAAAGTCAAGGAGGGTGATAGATTGCTGAGTAGCATCCGGGGGTGGTGTAAGAAGTGTCTTCTTCTTCAGTGAGGTTTAGGAGTTATAGTCCCATCATGACTGTGTATAGTTGGAGATATATTTTCTGCTATTGAGGATGCATTGAAGAGAGTCCCATAACAACTGCAATGGGGTGTAGTAAAGGCCGCTAGATGGGCTTCATGTAGATTGCAGCTCTATCGGGGGGGAGACCTCCTATCCTGGTTCCTGCGATTCGGATGTGCTAGAGTGTCCACCCATTGTGATGCCTCTCTGGGATCCGTAAAGAAATAGGCTTTGCCCTGGTAGATGATGCGTAAACGTGCAGGATATAACATGCCATATGGAAGATGAAGCTCACGTAACCTGCGTTTAATTGCCAGAAAAGTGGCTCTCTGTTTCTGCGTAGCTACGGAGAAATCTGGGAAAATGGTGATGTTGTTGCCGTTAAAGGAAACTTTGCCCCTCTCTCTAGCTACTCTGAGAATAGCCTCTCTGTCACGGAAGTGTAGCAGCTTTATGATCATGGCACGTGGTGGGGACCCAGGTGGTAAAGGACGCATGGGGATTCTGTGTGCCCTTTCTATGGCGAACATTGGTGAAAAGGTGTTTGCCCCGAACTCATTTAGTAGCCATCTTTCCATGAATGTTTCTGGTGTTTTACCCTCAGCACCCTCTGGGAATCCCAAAAAACGTAAATTGTTCCTTCTTAGGCGGTCTTCCATATCTGTGAGCTTATCTGTAGTATATTCATGAGCCTGCCGCAATTCCCTCACAGAGCCCTGTAATGGACGTGTCTCATCCTCCATATCACTAATACGTTGCTCAGCATTAATCACTCTATGGCGAATATTGTGGACATCCTGTTTCAGAAAGGATAATTCTGTTTTGATAGTGTCCATTTGTGTAGTAAGAGACGCATGGCTGTGCTGGATGGCTGCCATGATCTGGGCTAGTGATGGCTCTGCAGGGTCTGCCTCATCCCTGTCTGCTCTGGGTGATTGAGGATCATGTCCCACTGCAGGGGAGAATGAGAGAGGGTCTTCTGGGCTTAAGGTAGGGGGGGATCTTTGTAACTCACCCTTCCCCTTGAGCTGCTTCCAGGGTGTGGATGTGGAGGCCGCCTGCTGCTGTGTGTCTCCCTCATGCTGATCGGCGCCATTTTGGTGCGGCCTGCATGGCGGCACCGACGGCCCGATTTCCAGGGCCTCCTCCATCGGTGGGCCGTATTTGACCATCCCCGGATGGTCTCAGTGTTCTCCGGGTGCTGTGGGGGTATATGAGACCCTCGGATGTCGGCCTGGATCGCAGGATTATGGCAGGATCTGTGCGGTATGGACGGAGCTCAGGCTGAGCACGTCTTCACATCTCAGGTGCTGGCCACGCCCCCAGGAGGAGTTTTCTGACTGTCCTCTGAGACTGCAAGACCCCTGATCCCCTGTCTAGACAGTGCTGATTGGCCCTGTGCTTATCACATGCACTCTCTCAAGAAAAAAAAAACTCTCTAACAATACACACCAAACTGAGCATGTGCAGACTGACTCTACTAACTCTATCTTATCCAGAAATGTTTTGGGGACAATGCAAGAAGGGGAGGATCTGTGCATACAAGATCAAACAATCTTTTTACACAATGCAGTGGATTAACCCCTTGGTGAATATAACAAGCATGCTTTACTGCTTAAACAGACTGATTTTACTGTTGTGGGTTTGGTAACACTTTAAAAACTGACTACACTAGGCATGAGAGCACAGTGTAGTCAGTTTTCTTGCTGAGAACTCAGCCTGCTCTCCTCCAATGATCAGACTTGTGCTGACATGCCCTCCCTGCAAAGCCATTCACTGGGAAGATCAGTGTCTTGCTGTTGCTCCTCCCCCAGCTCTCTGACATCCTTATGTAGCTGAAAACAGAGATTATGTAATTACTTATAAAAAAGAGGGGAAAGGGTATTTATAACTATTTATATATATATATATATATATATATATATATATATATATATATATATATATACATAAATGTTTTGCCTTTCATTTCTATTTTGCACTGAATGGGCTGTTTTACAAGGTGAGGGTTTACATATACTTTAAAGAGAAATTTCACTTTTCTTTCTTTTAAAGACAGCAGCTGCAAATACTGTTGACTTTCAAAAATGAAGGGACTTCGTAGAGGCCGAAGCCCAATGTTGTCTTCCCACAGCCAGTTCTTCCTGCCACTGCAGGTTCCCAGAACTACAGCTGACACCACACTGTGAATACACAAGCTCGCTAGGATTTGGTCCTGCAGCCTGCTGTGACGAGTCACGTGTCCCAGGAGGCTGCGGGGGTAGGGAATATGGCAAATCAAGTCACACGTGGAAAGGGGAGCGGGTACCAATAAAAATTGATGCTCACCACCCCCCCCCCCCCAAAAAAAAAACCTGTAACTTGGTTACAGGCTGAGGGGGAGGGAGCGAACCAGCGGGATTTCACTTTTTGGGTGAAGTTCCACTCTAATGCCGCGTACACACGGTCGCGGTCCGATTTTCCGACGGAAAATGTGTGATAGGACCTTGTTGTCGGAAATTCCGACCGTGTGTAAGCTCCATCACACATTTTCCATCGGATTTTCCGACACACAAAGTTTGAGAGCAGGCTATAAAATTTTCCGACAACAAAATCCGTTGTCGGAATTTCCGATCGTGTGTACACAAATCCGACGCACAAAGTGCCACGCATGCTCAGAATAAATAAAGAGATGAAAGCTATTGGCTACTGCCCCGTTTACAGTCCCGACGTACGTGTTTTACGTTACCGCGTTCAGAATGATCGGATTTTCCGACAACTTTGTGTGACTGTGTGTATGCAAGACAAGTTTGAGCCAACATCCGTCTGAAAAAATCCTAGGATTTTGTTGTCGGAATGTCTAATCAATGTCCGACCGTGTGTATGGGGCATAAGGGAGGTTCTTGAATTATATTGAATTGGGTAAGTGTAAAGAAGGTTGTACAACCAGACTGTAGCATGCTATAGAGGTTTTCTGGTTAAGTATGGTAGCTCTGCCACTGGAGGAATTACAGCTAATTCAATGACTCACCATTCTAATGAACTTGAAACTTTTAGGTATATATTAGTATTATGTTTTTTCGTCTGCCTTATATAAACACATTTGTAATTTAGCTTTACAGTTTCTTTATGCTTCCTAATTATAGCTGGAAATGGCTGCACTTCCCAAGCAGAAACAGATGGATCTGTTTTGAAATTAACTGGTGTGACCTTTTGGGTCTTGCGCCGGATAAAAGGAATACAAGCAGCCTGTCAGCTCACACTACAAAATCAAGGTCACCATTCACAATTCATCAGTGTCAGGTGTTGACTGGACTTGTAACGAGTTTCCAGCTCACGCTTTGTGTTATGTACTTGCTGGTCTAAAAGAACAAAACTGTCCATCCAAATTATTTAAGGTAGCTACATACACCAGACATACGGTAACAGACCACTGTTCATTTGTTTGCACTCCTATGTGTGCATGACATAAGCTGAGAACTAACCAATATGTTCCAACCAGGCAGTCATGTTTTAAGGAAATGTCTAGTCTTCTTGATTATTTTATAGAAATTCATTTGAGATCCTGTTAATGAAAATACTCTTTCCAATGTGTGTTAATATTGA
This sequence comes from Lithobates clamitans, assembly GCA_037952925.1. Lineage (NCBI taxonomy): Eukaryota > Metazoa > Chordata > Amphibia > Anura > Ranidae > Lithobates > Lithobates clamitans. The sequence goes on along the minus strand of JBBGZY010000421.1, from coordinate 1,088,080 downwards.
AAAAAACTTGTTTCTATGTATAAATTGTAATTATATAGGTACATGGGGGCAGCATTGTGTATTTAGGCTCTGCTTCCTTCTTTAAACTGCTACATGTGGAAGGAGGTTTACTAAAACGGGAGCATTCTGAATCTGGTGGAGCTGCGCATCGTAGCCAATCAGCTTCTAACTTCAGCTTCTTTAATTAAGCTTTGACAATAAAGCCTGGAAGCTGATTGGTTTCTTTAGCAGAGCTGCACCAGATTTTGCACTCTCCAGTTTTAGTAAATCCCTCCCCGTTGTTTGTTACTCTGCTTCTGCAATCTACACACTGAAGTGAGATCTCTATAACTTGAATAAAAATGTATAAATGCAGTGCTTTCACTGTTCCAATATTAATATTCAGAGTTGAAAAAAGCACCTCCAAAAAGTGCACTTTAACACACAACGTGATGAAAGATATCCTCCACCAGTATCACAACACTCTCTGTTTCTTACCCTCCATTGTGGACCACCCAATAATAAGTGGTCAACAGCACTCAATTAAACATTAACTCCAATCGAATATACAAACAGCCTCATGATCCAGTTGTGGTTGGATAACTTAACTTTCAGTCTAGTACAGGGGTGTCAAACCCAATTTTATTGTGGTCCACATCAGCATGTTGGTTGCCCTCAAAGGGTTTGTTGTATCTGTAAGACTAGATGTTCAGAGCACTCCACCCCTCCTTACATCCGATGTCAAGAGCCTCTACACCTTTAGAAGTCCAGAGTACTCAACCTTCTGTTAAACCTTGTACATCTGATTAGATTTTCTGCAGAAAAAGCCTTGGATTTTTGTCCGAAGGGCATGTGCCTGGATTTTGTCTTGCATACAAATGGCAAGGAATTGTCGGCCAACAAACACGAACGTAGTGATGTACCAAGTGGTTTTTCAGCTCTTTAGCGCCACCCTTTGGGCTCCTTCTGCTAATTTCGTGTTAGTAGAAGTTTGGTGAGTGTTGATTTGCACTTTTCATTTTGCGCTTTTCATTTAGCGCTTTTCAGTTTGCACTTTTCATTTTGTGCTTTTCAGTTCGTTTCTGAATGGCCGTTTGTCAACCAGACATGTTGCAGAATTGGAGGATATATTATGTGTTATTTATTATTGGCCTTGGAGTTATTGCTTTGACCCAAGTCCAGTCCAGGAACAGGAGGAGGAGGATTTCTTGGACCAAAAATTGGTTGCTTTAATAATCGTAATCAATTATGTCATATGCCTTTGCTGCGGGAGCTCCAGGAGAATAATCCAGATGATTTTTGGAATTATCTCTGGATGACAGACCCCTGCTTTTACCAACTCTTGGCATTGCTGACCCCCTATTTAAGAAGCAGGACACATGCATGAGGCTTTTATTTAATTTTTTGGTTGAATATTAATGATTTGATTTGTTATATTTCCTATATTTTAGTGCACAGAAGTGCATAGAATGCACTTTTTGGTTAAGTTCTATTGGCAGATAGCATGTCTAATTTTATTTGTTTTCTTTTTTTAATGCACAATAAAAAAAATTGTGTAGAATAATACTTGGCTATGTGTTTTACTTCAAATGACAGTTTGGGAGTAGGCAGTTACATTTAAAAAAAATACATGTAAAATTGACAAGGGACAATGACATAGTTGTATCTTTGATCTTAAAAACTACAGGATAATGGTGTTGTGGTAACTTGCCCCCCCAAAAAAAGCATAATAATATTATTTTTGATATCACTAGAAAAATAAAGCCTTTGAAAATTAGTTTGCAATAACTCCATCAGTATCACCAGCAAAGCAGCTTCATTATTATCCCATCAAAGAAGAAGAGAATTGTGCGCTGCATTTCGAGATTTCATAATTTGCCGTGTCACGAATGTTAATTCTCCATTACCAATGCTAGTTTACAAGACCGACCGCTTCTGGCTCGTCCTTGCTTTTGAGGATGCGTGTTTGTACTTTGGACTTTTGTCCGACGGACTTGTGTACACATATCAGAAAATACGACAGACATTTGTCCGCGGAAAATTTTAAAACCTGCCATCCAACATTTGTACGCAGAAAATCCGACAACAATTGTCCGGTGGAGCGTACAAATGGTTGGATTTTCTGCCAACAACCTGTCATCATACAACTCCCGTCAGAAAATCCAATCGTGTGTACGGGGCTTTACATCACAGTACCCGCACCCCTTACCTTGTGCTGCTTCCAGGAAGAAACTGGGGACGGAGCTGGAAATCAGAAAGTGCAGGGTCTGTAGGAGGACCAGAGGAGGGTTGGAGTCAGCTGCCGATGTCTGCTGAATGCCAAGACCAGGGGAGGCGGAGAGGGGTGCTGCGGCTGCACAGAGAAGTGCAGGATCAGGAGTTCTGCCCCCCTCTCTGCTGCCATCTGCTGAGACAAGGTGGGATATGGAAATGGGGGGTTCCGCAGCTGCAGGAGTGGTGCGAGGGCCACATGAAATGGCCTGGCTGACCAAATTCAGCCCCCTGGGCCTTGTGTTTGACACATGTGGTCTGGTAGCTTGGCAGACAGTGACGCTATCCAAATGACATCTTGCAGATTGGTGAAAGCTTTCAAACTTATGAAGATCGTAACAGATGAACATCAGATGGATCAAAAAAATCACTGTGTGTCTAGCTTCAGCAGAATGCAGTACATGTGGAAAATGGAGACTAAGCATGAATAAGATGGGTGGGACTAACGACATAGAGCATCCCCCAGCTACGGAGTGAGGAAAAGACTAAATTATTTAAAGGCAAACAAACAACATGTGTAACATGATAGTTGCCTATTACTGCTTCTGCCCATAATGATCAAATATGATTCAGCATAATGAAAGCATTGTGCTCTCTGTCTAGGTAAGCAGAATAATTGTAGTGGACATTCCACGCTGTTTCTACTGGTTAGTCTGCAATTTTCTGCATTTAAAAAAAATGTAAATCTCACATCAAAGATTTCTTATTATTCAAATGGTTGTTCTGAGGACAGGAGGGATCTTCCTGAGAAGAGGGGAAAGTGATAAAATGATGCCCCCATATTACTACTTCCGACACGTGTATTAGTCCAATGTGAACCAAGCCAAGGACAGAGATCACTCAGTGCAGTGTATGTCACTTACCTTCACCTAATCACTCTGAAAGGAAAGTGGGGGCTCTTTGAGTCCCCTGTGTTATATAAATTGCAGTTTTCCGCTTGCAAATTTTGGACAGTATTTTTTTAAATTTTACCTGAAATGTGCAGAATGATTCCAGCAAAATTGATTTTGCAGTGAAATTACCATTTTCAATAATTGGGATTCTTGAACTTTTCTTGATAAAAAAAAATACTCCAGTTAATTTTATTTAGTGCTGGTATTTTTGTTATTTTCCCTTTATAATTGTTATTAATATTTCTTATTTAGAGTTTTTTTTATGGGGAGTAATAAGGATAGTTCAGTTTACCTCATTTAGTGCTCTTTGTATTTTTTTTCTTTTTTTGTATTTATTGTGTACCGTCCCTTTCATTTATTTTCTGCTGTCTATTGTTTTGGGTTTTTTTCTGTGAAAAAAGAAAACATGCAAAAAAATGATGCTTGTGAGGGGCCATTTTGGCACAATAACAGGTCCAGGATAATTGAAAGTCTAAAATGAATACCCTCCAACCAGAGTAAAGGGAATAATATGGGCTACTTTCAGGATACACAAGACAAATTTCTTTAAAATATATATTTTTTATTCTACAAAATATAAAAACAATTGTAGCTAGAGTATAAAATGTATCACGTAAGTTTGTCACATGATAAGAAGCCAACTTCTTCAGAGGTACCATACACAGAGCAAACTATAATTGAAAAATAATCAGTTCAAACTCTATCAGTTCCAGGATAATTGAAAGTAGCTTCTGTAAACCTCAGGAATGATTTAAATCCCATTGCACCTTAAAGTGTTACTAAACCCAGGACCCTGCATTCACTATATCTGGTCTCCAACAGCGCATGGAAATGCAATAGTTTTAGTAAATATAAACTACTAAATACCTTTTCTCATCAGCAGTTAGAGCAGTCTTGTGACTTCTATTAGTGTCCAGCCAAGCACTGGTTAAAGCTTGTAGAAGGAGTTTTCTGGCTGTCCTATGAGAATGCAATACCTCTGACTCTCTGTCTGCACAGTGCTGATTGGCCCTTTCCCGATCACATGCACGCTCACAAGAAAAAAAAAAACTCTAACAATGCACACGAAACTGAGCATGTCCAGCCTGACTCCATAGACTCTGTGTTATCAGGAAATTATCAGGGGACAGTGGAAGGAGGGGAGGATCAGAGAAGACAAGATCAAAGAGCTTTTTTACACAATGCAGAGGATTAACCCCTTAGGTTCCACAGTGAGTATAACAAGCATGCTTTACTGCATATACAGTCTGATTTTACTGTTGTGGGTTTAGTAACACTTTAAAGTGGAACTTCAGTCATTTTTTCAACTTTCCATCTATTAAATCTTCTGCCCTTGTTGTTTTAACTTTGGATAGTAAAACATTTTTTCTGCCAGTAAATACCTTATACAGCCCACTTCCTGTTTCATATCTGGTAAAAAGCCCTGGCTTATGAATCCATGCACAGCCCTCTCTCTAACCCTTGTGAGAGTTTGCCAGGAAGGGAGTTGGGGTGATTCATAAGAGGGCCAATGAGAGCTGCAGAGCTGGAGGTGTGCCTCTGTGTGTCTGTGTAAATTAATTTACCCCCAATGCATTTAGCTGAAATGGTGACATTTTACAGAAATTTCATGATTTCTGCTCTGACTTCTAAAGTGAGATTTGAGTGTCACTTGGAATGATTAGCGTGGAAGTCAATAGCTGGGCAGTAAGAATTCAGAGGCAATGAAAATTGGCACCATTGGCCACAGGAGTGTTTGGCACTCTGTAAAATGTCTTTAAAGCCCCATCTAAAAAGCAAACGTTTTTCAGCTATTTCTTTTCACTGAGCTGTTTGATGATGTTAGCGAGGGAAGCTTGGTTTCTGCAGAGGCTTCCCCTTGTAGTGACAAACTATGGGACAGTAAAAGCAGGCAGGTGTGCTGCTCGCTTTCCTAGAGCCTCTTGTGTACTCATGGCACCGTTCCCTGAGGGAGATTTATCAAGCAAATCACCTGCAAAGTCAGGAACATACCGATTGCAAATCAGGCTGCAGCATTTATGATGGGTTTTACATGTATTTGCAACTGCTATGACTGCCATTCCAAGTAGCAGACTGCATCATTTTTTTTATATATTTAAGACAGATTTCCCATTGCTTAATGGATAGTGAATCACCTAAATAAAATACACAAGCAAATGGAATTTCAGACTAAACTTTGTTTTCTTGGTTTTGGATAATGTCAAGTTGTTGTGGGTAAAGTTTCACTTCAATTTCTTGACAGCAGTTGTCTACCAATTTGAGGGTTGCGACTTTAAACACAATTACACGTATCCTATAAAATGAACCTGTAAAGTTTTAGACATGTATGTTTATGTAATCTGTTTAGAGTTAATAATCAGGTAAATGTTTATTTATTTTTTGTTAAACGTCTTTCTATTTATAGTTTTTAATTATAGATCCCTGGGGGAAGCCGTGACTACTTATCATATATATAGGCTGTGTTTTCTGATTATTAGTGAAGCACTGTAATTGTGTTTTTACAGTTCCTTTCTTTAAATAGTATTAACCCAAAAAGCAAACATTTATTATATTGCAACATCCCAACCTCCAAAAACTAATTTCAGGGAGGTGGCAAACTCATTTTAGGGAGGTGACGCAACGGACCCCCCCCCCCCCGAAACTTTAGTATATGTGCGGACATTTTCTGTGTGTGTGTCTATAATGTCACTCACATGCAGCCTACATGAGATGGTCAGAGACTGAGGACATGATACAGGAGATGGTCAGAGACTGCAGACATGTTACAAGAGATGGTCGAGGTCTGCAGACATGATACAAGTGATGATCAGAGGCTGCAGACATGATACAAGAGACGGTCAGAGACTGCAGACATGATACAGGAGATGGTCAGAGACTGCAGACATGATACAAGAGATGGTCAGAGACTGCAGACATGATACAAGAGATGGTCAGAGACTGCAGACATGATACAGGAGATGGTCAGAGACTGCAGACATGATACAAGAGATGGTCAGAGACTGCAGACATGATACAAGAGATGGTCAGAGACTGCAGACATGATACAGGAGATGGTCAGAGACTGCAGACATGATACAGGAGATGGTCAGAGACTGCAGACATGATACAAGAGATGGTCGAGGACTGCAGACATGATACAGGTGATGATCAGAGGCTGCAGACATGATACAAGAGATGGTCAGAGACTGCAGACATGATACAAGAGATGGTCAGAGACTGCAGACATGATACAGGAGATGGTCAGAGACTGCAGACATGATACAAAAGATGGTCAGAGACTACAGACATGATACAAGAGATGGTCAGAGACTGCAGACATGATACAAGAGATGGTCAGAGACTGCAGACATGATACAGGAGATGGTCAGAGACTGCAGACATGATACAAGAGATGGTCAGAGACTGCAGACATGATACAAGAGATGGTCAGAGACTGCAGACATGATACAGGAGATGGTCAGAGACTGCAGACATGATACAAGAGATGGTCAGAGACTGCAGACATGATACAAGAGAAGGTCAGAGACTGCAGACATGATACAGGAGATGGTCAGAGACTGCAGACATGATACAGGAGATGGTCAGAGACTGCAGACATGATACAAGAGATGGTCTAGGACTGCAGACATGATACAGGTGATGATCAGAGGCTGCAGACATGATACAAGAGATGGTCAGAGACTGCAGACATGATACAAGAGATGGTCAGAGACTGCAGACATGATACAGGAGATGGTCAGAGACTGCAGACATGATACAAAAGATGGTCAGAGACTACAGACATGATACAAGAGATGGTCAGAGACTGCAGACATGATACAAGAGATGGTCAGAGACTGCAGACATGATAAAGGGGATAGTCAGAGACTGCAGACATGATACAGGAGATGGTCAGAGACTGCAGACATGATAAAGGGGATGGTTAGAGACTGCAGACATGATACAAGAGATGGTCAGAGACTGCAGACATGATACAGGAGATGGTCAGAGACTGCAGACATGACAAGAGATGGTCAGGGACTGCAGACATGATACAAGAGATGGTCAGAGACTGCAGACATGATACAGGGGATGGTCAGAGACTGCAGACATAGCACAATAGATGTAACCCCCCTGTGCGATCCCCCTAATGTAATGCCCCCGTGCAATCCCCCTAATGTAACCCCCCTGTGCAATCCCCCTAAGGTAATGCCCCTGTGCATTACCCCTAATGTAATACCCCTGTGCAATCCCCCTAATGTAACCCCCCCTGTGCAATCCCCCTAATGTAACCCCCCTGTGCAATCTCCCTAATGTAACCCCCCCGTGCATTCCCCCTAATGTATCCCCGCCTGTGTAATCCCCTTAATGTAACCCCCCGTATATGTCCCCTTCCTACAGTCACAGATCTCAGTTTAGCGCGCTCTGTCCACACGGGTGTTCCTCCTCCCCCTTAGGCTCCTCCTCCTGATGTGGATGTACTGTCAGTGTGGAGGAGGAGCCTAGACTGCCGCAAGTCGCGGGAGGCTTGAGATGTCTGGTATTAGTTCCATTTTTTTAGGCTTTCTTCATTTACAACCCCTGGCAAAAAGTTTGGAATCAACACTCTTGGAAAATGTTAATTTAATTGTTTAATTGAGTAGAAAAAAAAACTAATCGCAGACATGCCTCAAAACTATTTTCAATTAACATTCCAACCTTCTGGCTTTAAGAAACACTTTAAATAAAAAAGAAAGAAAACTGTAGTCAATTGCAACTGTTTTTGCAGATCAAGCAAAGGAAAAAACAATTTGGAATTACACAATTGTGACGAAAATATTACGAAAAACAAACACTACAGTTACACCCCCTCTGCTGCTTGAATTTTACGAGGCATGGATTTAAAATGTTACTAAACCTAGAAACTGCATTCACTATATCTGGTCTCCCACAGTACACAGAACATGGAAATGCAATTATTTTGGTAAATAGAAACTGATAAATACCTTTTCTCATCAGCAGTATATAGCAGCCTTTTGCCTTCTATCAGTTCCTAGTAAACCTTGTAGGAGGAGTTTTGATTGTCCCCTGATCCTCTGTCTGGGCATGCCTGGACAGTGCTGATTGGCCCTGTGCTGATCACATGGACCCTCCCAAGAAAAAAAAAACTCTCTAACAATACACACCAAACCGAGCTAAATCTGCTAGTAAATGTAACACTCCCCTCCCCCAAGACTGACAATGCTGCTGTCCAAAGGTGCCCCTGTTCACTTTCATCCAGAGTAGGGACACTAATACAGAAGGTGTGTTACTGGCCAGATCCCTAGGGGAAAACAAAGGAAAAAAGCCTAAAAAAAATTAATGCAGCCATCATATCTAATGATTGGTAAGTTGCAATGTATTACATTTTTGGTTCTGTGTTTAATGCCACTTTGAGCTGACCATGCTAGGCTAAACAAGAGGAATCTTTACATTTATGGCTAGCTTTACACTACTAGAAGATCAGACATCAGGGTATGTGGCAGAAGAGAAAATACTGCTTCAATTTATACAGAAGTTCACTGACATCAGACCGGTACCAGACAGAATCCAATTGGTTGCTATGGGTACCGCGGTTTGCAATAACCAGGCACTGTTATAAACATCTGTATCACTTTTCTGGAAAAAATACCAGCCTTATGATCTCTTCTATATACAGTTGTGCTCATAAGTTTACATACCCTGGCAGAATTTATGATTTCTTGGCCATTTTCAAAGAATATGAATGATAACACAAAAACTTTTTTTAACTCATGGTTCGTATTTGGCTGAAGCCATTTATTATCAATCAACTGTGTTTACTCTTTTTAAATCATAATGGCAACAGAAACTATCCAAATGACTCTGATCAAAAGTTTACATACCCCAGTTCTTAATACCGTGTATTGCCCCCTTTAACATCAATGACAGCTTGAAGTCTTTTGTGGTATTTGTGGATGAGGCTATTTGTCTTCTTAGATGGTAAAGCTACCCATTACTCTTGGCAAAAAGCCTCCAGTTCCTGTAATTTCTTGGGCTATCTTGCATGAACTGCACATTTGAGATCTCCCCAGAGTGGCTCAATGATATTGAGGTCAGGAGACTGAGATGGCCACTCCAGAATCTTCACTTTATTTGGCTGTAGCCAATGACAGGTCGACTTGTGTTTTGGACCATTGTCATGTTGGAATGTCCAAGTACGTCCCATGCGCAGCTTCCTGGCTGATGAATGCAAATGTTCCTCCAGTATTTTTTGATAACATACTGCATTCATCTTGCCAACAATTTTGACCAAATTTCCTGTGCTTTTGTAGCTCACACATCCCCAAAACATCAGCGATCCACCTCCGTACATTTCATCATAGGCCTTGCTGACTCCTCTCCAAATGTAGCTTTTATGGTTGTGGCCAAAAAGCTCAATTTTGTCATAACTCAAAACGACTTTGTGTCAGAAGGTTTGAGGCTTGTCTCTGTGCTGTTTGGCGTATTGTAAGCGGGAAGTAAGTGCCTCCTTATTGTGCAAACAGCCACACCACATGTTTTCAGAGAGTCCTGTATTTCACCTGAATTTATTTGTGGATTTTTCTTTGCATCCAGAACAATTTTCCTGGCAGTTGTGGCTGAAATTTTAGTTGGTCTACCTGACCGTGGTTTGGTTTCAACAGAACCCCTCATTTTCTAATCTTGATTAGAGTTTGAACACTGCTGATTGGCATTCTCAATTCCTTGGTTATCTTTTTATATTCCTTTCCTGTTTTATACAGTTCAACTACCTTTTCCTGCAGATCCTTTGACAATTCTTTTGCTTTCCCCATGACTCAGAATCCAGAAACGTCAGTGCAGCACTGGATGAAATATGCAAGGGTCTGCCAGGAGTCCAGAAACTCATTGACCTTTTATACACACTAATTACAAGCAAACAGATCACAGGTGAGGATGGTTACCTTTAATAGCCATTCAAACCCCTTTGTGTCAACTTGTGCGCATGTTATTAGGCCAAAATCACCAGGGTATGTAAACTTTTGATCAGGGTCATTTGGATAGTTTCTGTTGTCATTGTAATTTAAAAAGAGTAAACACAGTTGATTGATAATAAGTGGCTTCAGCCAAACCCTACCCATGAGTGAAAGAAAAGTTTTTGTGTTATCATTCATATTCTCTGAAAAATGACCAATAAATTATAAATTCAGGGTGTGTAAACTTATGAGCACAACTGTAAATAAAATATATACATAACACTGGCAATATGTCCTATTTATTCCCAGCCAGGTTGATACAGTTCCTGCCAGGTGCAACCATAGTGAACAGTTGTATATATGCAGCATTTTTTTTGCGCTGTGATAAATTGACTGCCTATTGAAAGTGAATGGGCTGCCTTGATGCAACAGGCCTCAATGCATGAGTGCATGCTTGTAAGTGTGAATAGGCCCTTAACAATTAATACTTTTATAGCAACTGGCACAATGAGTTTTGAGAGGACTGACCCTTTAAAAAAAAAAAAAGAAGGCTTCAGCTGTCTTTGTTGCCTTTTCGTGGTTTTCACTGCTGCAAACACATTCGGCTTCTGATACGTTTGCTCTGACATATCGAAATCATGAATAATTTATTGGCAATAGGTTTATTCTACTTACAACTGCAGCATGCTTCATCTTGGCTAGCCTTGACCTTTTGTGATTTCATGTATTCCTTAAAGCAGAGTTCCGCCCCCCCCCCCAGCAAAAAAATTAAAAGTCAGCAGCTACACAAACTGTAACTGCTAACTTTTAATATTAGGCCTCAGCTCCCTGCTGTTCGTTTTTCATTGAGAACTACAAGCCGTCAGCTGCGAAGACTGTTGGTACTTGTTGTTCTCCCATTCCCAGGACTCTGTGAATGGCGACGAGGCTGGGTGGTCAGAGCCCCACACGGCCTCGTTTTTTTAAAAATTGTGGCAGCAGGTGTGGGAAGAAGATCCTCGGCCCACTGTCACAATGGGGGATCAGGGGAGTGGGGGGGTTGCTGCAACAGTAATATGTTACACCATGAATACAGGTGTAACATGTTACAAAAGGTGAACATATCCTTAAAGGTACGGGGGGGATAAGGGGGTGGGGGGGTTGCTACAACAGTAATATGTTACACCATAAATACAGATGTAACATGTTACAAAAAGTGAACATATCCTTTAAGGTTTTATACCATTTCTTAATGTTTTTAACAAATTGTAGCACCCTCCTAGTTGTTAGGCTGCTACATAATTTGGCTGCCTCCCCTGTAGGCAGAGGAGCCGAGGGGTTAATTGTGTTGGGCTGTCCAGTGTCTCATAGGCTGAGGTTCTGTCACTACCCCCTGTCTTCTGGATGTTTTCAGAAGTATAGTGGGAGGGAGGGCAGAACAAGCAGTCTAAATATTCATGGATCCCTAGCCAGTCCCTGGAAAAGAATGGTCCAGTAGGGAGTTGGGGAGTTCATAAATATTTTGAGATCTGGCAGCCAAGGGCAGAGTTCCAGGGTTCAGCCATCTGCAGGAGACCCCTGTGCTGGAGAAGAAGGAGAAATCCCTCAGGAGTTTGATGATAATAAAGTGATTTCGCGCTTCAAATCTATCACATAAAAAACATACTTGTGCATACAACTGTATAGATTGGGTGTGTTCTACGAATATGTATCAACAGTGCAAAAATATATAAATAGCATTTTGGTTTCGAAAAATAGAGTGGCTTTTCAGAGATTTTTCGAAAAGCCACTCTATTTTTCGAAACCGAAATGCTGTGATCCATATTGGTGCTTTATATCGGGAGGATTATTATACCATCAGAGAAGCCCTACCTGAATTATACCATACAACATCCAACACAGAACCTGTTTGATGCCTAAGTTCATCTTACCTAAGGTGAGAGTTTAGCGAGCCCGGTTTCACCGGATCCCTTCATTTTAAAGATATCACCATCACCTCTCCCCTCCAATATATGTTCCCAGGGGATGAAGCACATTATGAACTTTTGATTTATTTATGCACAGCAGCACTTTGGATGATCACTTTTATTAATATTTAGCACTTTATATATTTTTGCACTGTTGATACATATTCGTAGAACACACCCAATCTATACAGTTGTATGCACAAGTATGTTTTTTATGTGATAGATTTGAAGCATGAAATCACTTTATTATCATCATTATGTTGAGTGTATGTGAACACTTTTGATTTTGCTGCAGTCCACAGAGACATCATCACCATTTATACATTTTTTAATATTTTTACCATTTTATATTTAGTTTTCATTCTGGTATTGACTTAGTCCGTAAACTCAATATAGCGCGAGGGACCACACCACATTTCCTCAGGAGTTTGGCTGCACCATTAAGGTCTCAGCTAGGACTAGCTGGGGACCCTACCTGAGAGAGAGATAGACTGGGTCAGCATCTGAACCATCTGGACCAAAAAGCCAGGAGATCTGAAATGAGGAGCCTTATTTTCTAGTACTGAGTGAGTACTTGATCGAGCTACTCAAAGGAGAAGTGACTGTGGGGCATCTCACATTGCATGTCAGGAGTTGTGCAAGACAGCCAGGAGCGTGAAATATTTCAGAGACTCCAGTTAGTACAGCCAGGGATAGTGCAAGACAGCCAGGAGTTGTATTACTACTACTACTACTACTACTACTACCAGGACAAGGTACCTTGCAGCCTAAGTTGTGTGTGATGTAGTTTGCAACTTGTACCGAGCAGCCATAAGTTTAGCAGTCCTCATGTTTTACAGTTTCTACAGTTTTGGGTATCCCATGCTACCCATCCAAGTCCCCCCCCCCCCAAAAAAAAAAAACACAAATCAAAACTCCTAGACTGATTATTGAGCCAGTGGAAGTATGACAAAAATGCCATGGGCCTGGCTGTGTGTTGTCTGAACAGGGGAAATAGGCCCAACCACCAGCAGCTCCTTTGGGGGTAGCGCTACATAATGTAGTAATGGACTCTTCAATCAATGTTAAAGGAAATTGTTATTTTTAAGGTTTTACACTGATAATTCCTAATTTGTAAAGAAATTCCCTCTATTCATTGCTAAATGGTTAAAATGTACTCTGCTTGACTGCTGAGGCTTACTCTTAGAAATGAAATAGGCTATGGCATGCATGCACATTAAAAGGAAGAGCCAGAGGAGGATGCTTGAAAAAAGCAGCAGTTGGCAGGGCAGCACAGCAACAATTTCAGGTTTAAGGAGGAAGGTAAGCATTTGGGTAGGTACTGATTGAGGGATATTTATTCCAAAGACACAAGGCCCTTTAAATGTTCTAGTGGCTTGGCTGGATAGATTATTTGTAAAAATTTACAAAGAAAGTACAATATATAAGAAAAGCAAGAGTCACAATGAAGCATCAAAACAAAGTTGTGTTGGTTAATGGTATTAAATGCACCTATGGTATATTTGGCACAGGCCCTTAAGCCCCGTACACACTGGGAGAATGTCGGGAGACATTTGCCGGTTCAAAAAATCAGATGCCTGATGAAGGAGCATGCATGCTCCCAACGCGTGCATGCCCATGGCATCACTGGAACCTGGGAAAAACAAAATAGCCGATCCACGTTGTGCCTCTCTCAACCCAGCCTGTGACACTGGACACCACCAGCGCCACCAGACGGGACAAGAGAAACAACACTCACGCACATAGGATCGCCCCCTGTGGAGCCCTGCTGCCCACCACACAGCCTACCCGGACGAATTTTATCTGATGTGCCTGCATCTTTCTGACTCTGAGTGAGTGCATTTTAACCTGTAATAAAATGTATATGTTTTAATACTGCACTTAGGTTGGCGCTGCTTCTCTTCTCTTTTATCTCCCTCCAAAGGTGATTTCTGCTCTTCAAGCATGCTGCCTCCTGTGTTTGTATCAGTATTTTTCCCCCAGAGGTCATAGACCAAGACTCTGATTTTTCCTCCCCTCCTCCACCCCTCCTATCCCCACCAGTGATACCATCCAATTCACCCCAATTGTATGCCTGGACTACTGTTCATCTACCCGCCACTATCTCTGGACTCCATTCATCTTTTTATCTTTTAATTGTACTGTATTTTATATATATCTGCTACATAATGATGCCTCATATTAGCTATTTGTAATCTTTTATCAATTTTTTAATACTTATTATCCTTTAGTTATTGCTCACCCCAACCTACAGCTGTCTTCCCCTTAGCGCAACAAAATATTGTATATTCAAAAAAAAACAGCCAACATTTTGGCCATGTGTATGTCGGTCTGTTGGACGTGCATGCTGGAAAACCAGCATCTGACCAACACCCGTGCATCTGCACGAAAAAAAAAACCTGCAGTGTGTAGCTGGCTTTAGAGTATTATGCCCCGTACACACGGTCGGACTTTGTTCGGACATTCCGACAACAAAATCCTAGGATTTTTTCCGACGGATGTTGGCTCAAACTTGTCTTGCATACACATGGTCACACAAAGTTGTCGGAAAATCCGATCGTTCTAAACGCGGTGACGTAAAATACGTACGTCGGGACTATAAACGGGGCAGTGGTCAATAGCTTTCATCTTTTTATTTATTCTGAGCATGCGCGGCACTTTGTCCGTCGGATTTGTGTACACACGATCGGAATTTCCGACAATGGATTTTGTTGTCGGAAAATTTTATATCCTGCTCTCAAACTTTGTGTGTCGGAAAATCTGATGGAAAATGTCCGACGGAGCCCACACACGCTCCGATCGGACATTTTCCATCGGAAAATCCGACCGTGTGTACGGGGCATTACTGTTTAGTTTGTGTTTTGACATTATTTCTGGCATCCTTTTTAAATGTGTTTGATAGTAGTAGTAGATAGAATTTGATAGTATTCTAAAAAAAAGGGATTACCGTTTTATCTACAAAAAATATGTTTATCTATCCAGTCTACTACTTCCCAGTTCTACTTTACGGCTGCCTGGATCACCCACCTCCTTGGACAGAGGCTGAACCACTGTCTGGCCCTTAGGAAGGTTTGCATAGGATGCTGTATAGCAAATCCAAAGAGTGTAAAAGTACACAGTACATACAGCGCTCCTAGGAAAAGCAAAGAGTCGCTTGGTCCATTGGAACTTTCATCTGTATCTGTGTAGACCATCCACAGGGTAGAGGAAGGGATGAGGCAACTAGATGGATGAAAAATTGATCGATGGATGGCTGAGCCGGAGAAGAGACCGAGACTGGAACCTCTGCAGCTCTCGCAGAAGATCTGGGTAGGATCACCTCAATGTAGAAGAAAACGAACAGGAGGGAGCTGAGGTCAATATGAAATAAAAATCACTTTATTAAAATAAGCAGCACACTTACATTGAAGTTTGCATGAAACAGCATGGATCCATGCTGTTTCATGCGAACTTCAATGTAAGTGTGCTGCTTATTTTAATAAAGTGATTTTTATTTCATATTGACCTCAGCTCCCTGCTGTTCGTTTTCTGGCTTAGGAAGCTGCACTGCTGAACTAAAACTGAATGTATTGACTTGACTGCTGTGCGGGATGGCAAAGATGTGTGCAGAATAACAAATCCTTTGCAGGTAAAACAGTGAACCTATATGTTTTTTTCCATAATGTATATTTAGTCTTTCCATGTACCATCTTAAGCATGTTAATTTGCTTTTGTTCAATGTAAGCTTTCTTCATGTTCTATACTGTATTCATATAGACATGAAAGGCCACAGAATTCTCTGAATAAAAAGGAAAAAAAAAACATTACTCAAAACTGCAAAATGACTGCTCAGGGCTGCTACAAGTAGGTCATAGGCAAATGAACTTTATAAAGCTACATATAATTATGCAGTCTTGAACCAACACACAATTATCATATGTATCTTCTAGTTAAATCACAGTTCCTGCAATTATATACATAACATGCTAGACTGAAATGGTTCAATATTCCAATTACGTTTGTGCATATACCTCTAGGTGATCTGGTTTCTCTGTCTGGTTTTGTGAACTGTGTGTATATTTTCAAATAGGAAAAACATATTACAATTTTCTTTTGTCAAACAGTACTCTTTTATTATTAAAGACAGTTCAATGTTATTAAGGCCAGAAAGTGCTATATTACTAGAAATCTAGTTTGTTCTGTATCAGAGCAACAAAAGCAGTGTCTCATGTACCATATTCTAGCTGGTACCACATTGCAAAAGCAGCGCCATATTAGGGACAATGGTACTATATTCAAGAGCATTATAATCCTTTTTGCAATCCTGATTGACAATATTTAATAAATAGCTATATTAGGTGCAGAAAACACAGGTTGATAACCCACTTTACTGAATATGCTTTGTGATTTTAGTATTCTAAAAGAGCTGCAAAAGTACTCAATAAAGCATTTGCAACAATTTTCTGGCAGAATGGTCCCTTAAAAAAAATCCCACGCCTAATTCATGGAATCCTTGTGGTAGGTTTGGTGTAAATTACGAAACATGCAACAATTTCCGGTAGTGCTTATTTGTTTCACTTTCGCAATGGACAGATATTGCTGTGACAAATTAAAAAAGAATTACCTAATTTCAAAGGAAAATATTGAAATTGATCTGGGGTAATAAGAGACCTGGGGTGAATAGGTGAACGCTATTCACACATAAGCGTAGAGGAGGTTTTGGGGCTCCCCGACCTTCTAAAATACTTCCAAGTGGCACAACTAGCCCAACTAGTTTACTTCAATTGGCTCTATTGGCTGAGACACAGCAGTGGTGCCATTGGCCCTGGCTGCTGTCAATCAAAGTCAGCTAGCCAATCAGGGGAGAGAGGGGGTATGACTGGGTCGGGGCTCCGTGTCTGAATGAACACAGGGAGCTGTGACTTAGCTCGGGTGCCCCCATAGCAAGCTGCTTACTGTGGGGGCACTGAACTGGAGGGAGGGACCAGGTTTACAGAAGAGGGACCCGAGAAGAGGAGGAGTCCGGACTGCTCTGCGAAAATCCACTGCAACAGAGCAGGTAAGTATAACATGTTTATTATTTTTATAGGAAAAAAAATAGACTTTACAATCACTTTAAGTCTGTGCACAACCCCCTAGCTCCGTTATTTAACAATTCATCTTTCACTCTGGATTCCACCCCTATAATATCCAAATGGTAGACCAATAAGGGATTTCTGCAGATTGCTGATATATGTACTGGTGGGAGTGTTCTTTCACTCCAATTTCTGCAAGAAAAACACCACCTCTAGGACACAGAGTTATACTGCAATACACAACTAACTCATTTTGTAAATTCTTTGCAATGTCAGGGAGACATATCTAGCTTCACTGCCTTTGAAGCACTGTGTAGGTCATGTGATAAACGCTCACTTTTTTTCAGCAATATACTCTATATTAATGTCCAAATCTACCATACAGCAATATATGTTCAAATAGGAAAGTGATCTAAATGTGGAATTAGAACTTGACGACTGATGTAAGATAACAGGTCATGCTTCCAGACCATAGTTCAATGCATCTATAATAGAGGCCAACTATAAAGTTTTGCTTCAATGGCATATGGTCCCGATAAAAGTGGCCTCCTACATTACCAGAGCCTCATCTATGTGCTTAGAGGTTGTGGCCAGAAAAGCTTGTTCCTTAATGTTTGGTGGGTTTGCCGAAAAGTCTGCAAATTTTGGATCAGCATGTACAACTTTATATACTCATTGAGGGGAACAAACCTTCAAAAAAGACGACAAGCTCGATTGAGTCAACCAGTATTAGAGACTTTGAGGCATGTAAGAATGCTAATCTCCTTTGTGTCCATAGCTACAGGTATTGCTATAGTTAGATCTTGGATGTCTCCTATTATCCTGTTTTGATATGGTTAAGACTTAATTAACCTGGATAATGGTTAATAAGGAACTTTCTGCCATTCTAAATGATAAGTTATGTGGATTTGAAAAAACATGGGACCCCTGGATCAAATATCTCTCAGGAAACACTTAGAGCCTTAATGTGGCCCTTGTGACATTTTATGGGGTAGTATGGTTGCACTGTCTACTTTCTTTACTTCTTTACTTTCCTTCCTCTTTCCCTTAGCAAGTTATGCGTTCACCTCCGGGCTAGTCCACTTGGACACCTCGTCAAAAAAATGGGAGTAAATGTGCATACTAGATCAGTTTTCCTGATCAGTTTGTTGTGATGTGCTGATGGGACACCGGGAGTCATGTACCTTAAAGGGGGGAACCCCTGGTCGCTATCCCTAGAACTAAGGGAGTGAGAGGGGCTAGACAGTGAACACCTCTATTTAACTCAGGAACAGTATCTCACAAAATTGAGTACACCCCTCACATTTTTGTAAATATTTTATTATATCTTTTCATGTGACAAAACTGAAGAAATGACACTTTGCTACAATGTAAAGTAGTGAGTGTACAGCTTGTATAACAGTGTAAATTTTCTGTGCCCTCAAAATAACTCAACACACAGCCATTAATGTCTAAACCGCTGGCAACAAAAGTGAGTACACCCCTAAGGGAAAATGTCAAAATTGGGCCCAATTAGCCATTTTCCCTCACCGGTATCATGTGACTTGTTAGTGTTACAAGGTATCGGGTGTGAATGGGGAGCAGGTGTGTTAAATTTGGTGTTATCGCTCTCACTCTCTCATACTGGTCACTGGAAGTTCAACATGGCGCCTCATGGGAAAGAACTCTGAGGATCTGAATAAAAGAACTGTTACTCTACATAAAGATAGCCTATGCTATAAGAAGATTGCCAAGACCCTGAAACTGAGCTGCAGAACGGTGGCCAAGACCATACAGCGGTTTAACAGGACAGTTTCCACTCAGAACAGGCCTCGCCATGGTCGACCAAAAAAGTTGAGTGCACATGCTCAGCGTCATATCCAGAGGTTGTCTTTGGGAATAGACATATGAGTGCTGCCAGCATTGCTGCAGAGGTTGAAGGGGTGAGGGGTCAGCCTGTCTATGCTCAGACCATACGCCATACGCTGCATCAAATTTGTTGTAATGGCTGTTGTCCCAGAAGGAAGCCTCTTCTAAAGATGATGCACAATAAAGCCTGCAAACAGTTTGCTGAAGACAAGCAGACTAAGAACATTTAGTACTGGAACCATGTCCTGTGGTCTGATGAGACCAAGATAAACTTATTTGGTTCAGATGGGGTCAAGCGTGGGTGGCGGCAACCAGGTGAAGAGTACAAAGACAAGTGTGTCTTGCCTACAGTCAAGCATGGTGGTGGGAGTGTCATGGTCTGGGGCTGCATGAGTGCTGCCAGCACTGGGGAGCTACAGTTTATTGAGGGAACCATGAATGCCAACATGTACTGTGATATACTGAAGCAGAGCACGATCCCCTCTGTTCAGAGACTGGGCCACAGGGCAATATTTCAACATGATAACGACCCCAAACACACCTCCAAGAGGACCTTGCTAAGAAGCTCAGGGCAAAGGTGATGGACTGACCAAGCATGTCTCCAGATCTAAACCCTATTGAGCAACTGTGGGGCATGCTCAAATGGAAGGTGGAGGAGCGCAAGGTCTCTAAAATCCACCAGCTCCGTGATGTTATCATGGAGGAGTGGAAGAGGACTCCAGTGGCAACCTGTGAAGCTCTGGTGAACTCCATGCCCAAGAGGGTTAAGGCAGTGCTGGAAAATAATGGTGGCCAGGGGCATTGCTAGGTTTGCAAAAGATCTGGGGCTAGAGCCCAATAGCAGCGGTCACCAACCTTTTTGCATGCCCGTGGGGGGGGGGGGGCTGGGCAGACTAGCGGTAAGCAATTTTTTACGGGCGATGGATGGTGTTAGCGCTTTAATCATCATGGCACCATGGTTGATATGCTGTTAGGGTGATTGTAGTGCATTATTTCTATTGTTACATTCTAATATATAATGAAGTGGTTCAACTCACCATACTGCAGAATCAGTGGGAGCCCTGGGCGTGTCACTTGCCACATCTCCTGCCACCAGATGCAGCGTGTCACTTGCCACCATTGCCTGTCACCAGATGCAGCGTGTTACTTACCACCGTCACCTGCCACTAGAAGTGGATTGTCACTTGCCATGTTGCCTGCCACCAGATGTGGATTGTCACTTGCCACTTTCACCTGGCAGCAGATGTGGATTGTCACTTGCCACGTCACCTGCCACCATTTGCAGATTGCCTCTTGCCACGTCTCCTTCCACCATTTGCAGATTGTACCTTGCCACATCTCTTGCCACCATTTTCAGATTGTCACTTGCCACATCACCTGCCAGCATTTGCCGATTGTCACTTGCCACATATCCTGGCACCATTTGCAGATTGCCACATCTCTCTCCACCATTGTCACTTGCCACATAACCGGCCACCAGATGTGGATTGTCATTTGCAAACTGATGTGGATTGTCACTTGCCATGCCAGCCAGTGGCACCAAATGTGCTTTGAGGCTGCATTGGTGGCAGGCTGACAGCACTGGTTCATTTAGTGAGAGCAGGAGAGAGGTGATGCGGGGCGGGCAGTGAGAGATGATGTCATGCCGCTGCTCCCTGCCGCAGATCCGACATTGAAACAAGAGCGTCCGGCTGCAAAGTGGAGCTCCACAATGACAGGAAGCATGTGACCTCCACTCCACCGTGCTGTGAGAGAGGAAGATCGCTGATGTGTGGCGGGCAGAGATAGATGATGTCATCTCTCTGCTGCTCGCTGCACCTCGCTCCCAGATCGAAGAGGCCAGGCTGTGAAGAGCGCGGATATGGAGCAGGCGGAGAGAGATGTTGGAGGAGAGACTCGGGGCTATGGGCCCCAGATTCGGGGCTATAGCCCCAATAGCCACCCCCTATCAACGCCCCTGATGGTGGCCACACAATATATTGACACTTTGGGCCCAATTTGAACATTTTCACTTACCGGTGTATTCACTTTTGTTGCCAACAGTTTAGACATTAACCGCTTCAGCCTGGAAGATTTTACCCCCTTCCTGACCAGAGCACTTTTTGCGATTCGGCACTGCGTCGCTTTAACTGACAATTGCGCGGTTGTGCGACATTGCACCCAAAAAAAATTGACGTCCTTTTTTTCACACAAATAGAGCTTTCTTTTGGTGGTATTTGATCACCTCTGCGGTTTTTATTTTTTGCGCTATAAACAAAAATAAGCGTCAATTTTGAAAAAAAAGCATTAATTTTTACTTTTTGCTATAATAAATATCCCCAAAAATATATAAAAAAACATTTTTCCTCAGTTTGGGCCGATATGTATACTTCAATATATTTTTAGTTAAAAAAAATAAGCGTTGATTGGTTTGCGCAAAAGTTATAGCATCTACAAAATAGGGGATAGTTTTATGGCATTTTTGTTATTAATTTTTTTTTTACTAGTAATGGCGGTGATTTTTATCGGGGCTGCGACATTATGGCGGACACATCGGCCAATTTTGACACATTTTTGGGACCATTGGCATTAATACAGCTATCAATGCTATAGAAAATGCATTGATTACTGTAAAAATGTCACTGGCAGTGAAGGGGTTAACACCAGGGGGCGGTGAAGGGGTTAATGTGTCCCTTAGTTTGTGTTCTAATGGAAGGGGGGAGGGGACTGTGCAGGGGAGATGACAGATTGCTGTTTATACTCTGTATGAACAGACGATCTGTCTGTTCTCCCCTCAGAGAACCGGAAACTGTTTACACATACAGATCCCGGTTCTCCATGTGCCCCGAGCGATCACGGGAGCCCGGTGGTGATCGTGACCACCGGGCACTCGCATCAGCTCGGGGGGCGAGCGCGCCCCCTAGTGGCCACAGGGCGAAGTGACGTTACATAACGTCGTTTTGCCCAGCCATGCTATACTGCGGCAGATGGTCGGCAAGTGCTTAATAGCTGTGTGTTGCGTTATTTTGAGGGGACAGCAAATTTATCTTTTCATGTTGTCACATGAAAAGATATAATAGAATAATTACAAAAATGTGAGGGGTGTACCCACTTTTGTGAGATACTGTATATGACCATAAGATTCTATATAATCAGCTACCTTTGTTTGTTACAAGCCTAATAGTCTATTTCTGTCCAAATTTGGTATTGAACTGACTCGGTAGGACCTTGTACTGTACACTTACTATAAAAATACTAATAAAAACTATTGAAAAAGTAAAAGAATTACCTCCACTTTATAGATCGCAGGCTCAAGGTTTTTTACCTTCATGCATTCTATGAGTTCCGGCAAGGGACCCGAGAAGAGGAGGATTGGGGCTGCTCTATGCAAAATCACAGAGCGGGTAAGTATAATGTGTTTGTTATTTAAATAAAACAAAACAACAAACCTTTAATATCACTTTAAGTGATATGTTGACATATATGAACTCTATGTTGGCATACAAATAAAGGCCACAGTGCTCATCCACTACCCCCAACTCACTTTTGTTGCCAGCGGTTTAGACATTAATGGCTGTGTGTTGAGTTATTTTGAGGGGACAGCAAATTTGCACTGTAATACAAGCTGTACACTCACTACTTTACATTGTAGCAAAGTGTCATTTCTTCTGTGTTGTCACATGAAAAGATAGAATAAAATATTTACAAAAATGTGAGGGGTGTACTCACTTTTGTGAGATACTGTAGCTAGATCCTGTGAACTGCAGTAAAAATGTTTTCAGCTGGTCACTGTGATGGTGTTACTGCAACCTTTACTTACTGCAGGCCCTTGTTGTGTGAGGGACCTTTTCCCCCAAATATCAACCCAGACCCCTAGTTATAGTAAAAAGTTTGTTGACTTTCTGAGTCAAAATTTAACTCAATGCCTACGAGAAAAAAGTTTCATATTTCTGTAAATTTGAATGCACTGGTACTATTTATTTGCTGCTTATTAAAAAAAATGGTCGCAGTAAGTAAAATATAGTCTATGAATATCTAAACTATAAGCATTCTGCAAGGAACACTAGGAACATTTCTAGAGTAACAGCAGAAAGTGTATTAGCTATACAGAGGAAATGTTGACAGGCAATGATTTCTGCTAAATTTAGTACTGACTTAAGCCCCATACACACTATCATATTTTCTGTTGATTTTTGTCTTCAGATTTACCAAAACCATGTAGTGCAAGGGCCTGCCTGATTGCATACAAATTGAAACTCCTAAGGTTTGACCTCATATTATACGGTTTTGGTAAATTTGAAGACAAAAATCAGCAGAAAATATGATAGTGTGTATGGGGCTTAACAGATAGCTAAGGACTCCAGTTTGTAAGCAAAGTCCATTCTAAAAGGCTCAATTTGCGAAATTGATTTCTGATGAACTCCATAACTGGCAGCTGATGGTCACCCAGCACACCTTTTGAATTGAGAGTCCCTAGCCACCACAGGCACACAGAAGCCACCAATTTACAAAGTGTTTAGCATTCTGTTTATAACACTTTTACAAAAAATTATTTTTTTTTACTGAAATAATTTGTTAGTCCACATTTTATGTTTTTACCAGTCTTATAATGAAGAAATCTAGAACTGTTTATATCTAAACTAATAACCCGCTTGTTTTCTTTTGGGTCTACTTGACTTGAACAGTCTCTGAAAGGCATGACAATCCCAGCATGAAGCATTTCTGTGTGGCCTTCACGCCAGTCACTGACCTATCACAAGTGAAGTCAGAGAAAAGCCCTGATATATATGCTTGCTCCAGGACAGTGACTCCAAGTGACTCAAAGTAGAAAAGCCTTTGGAATAGCATGGCAGCTAGGCAACTAGCATTTTTAAAAGATTCCAGTAATGCTAGCCTGCATATTCTGTTATCCCGGGTTTCCTATAAACATTTCACGAACAAATTTAAAGTTCACGTCCTCAGTTCGGACCATGTTTTATGTTTTATCCTTATTAAGGGTGTAATTTGAAACATGGTCACAGTCTGTAGCCCCCAAAACCCAAACCACCCCCTTGCCAACCTACCAGATTGAAATTTACTAACACGACACCTAAAATTTACTGGCATAGTCGCGTTTTTACTGGCATTCCCAAAAGTTACAAAATTACAGTTTTAAGTGTAAATTTCGGTATTTAGGCTACAAACAAGTACAAAATGCAATTAGCAATGTGATTTAAGGTAGATATTAGGACAAAAAACATATTTATTATTTTATTTTCCATATAGTAAGTAGCTTAGGGACAGGACTCAGGAGGGCAAGAAATTAGAATGGGAATGTACACACACATGAAATTGACACTTCAAGCAGTGTGCAGCACCACAGGTGATTGATGATGACACCTCACCGACATGACATGTACCCTTCTGAGTCACAGTGACCGTCTCTCTCCATGCCAGGTGGTATCTTCAATCCACTCCAGTCCAGACAGCACTGACAGTCCTGCTCCCGGGTTGCCTTGCTCCCCCCATCCCGTGGACCCGCACATGAGGCTCCAGTCACTCCACTCAGTTCCGCTTGGCTCCCTTGCATCATGACATCACACAACATGCTCAGGCACCGCCTCCACCAGAGCCGCCCCCCATGATTATGGTTGCAATGCTTTGCAGTATATTATGCAAATATGTTTAGCCAATATGGTGCATTTATTTTTTTTATTGGCAAAAGGTGGAGTTAGCCTTCAAACTGATCATGAGGTAAAAAAGAAAATGAATAAAAGAGATTTCACCTTCAGTGAAAACCCCCTGTCAAAGTGATATTAGATCTAGAGCGATAGGCAGTTAAATTTATACACAAGTATTGTCAGATAGCCATGGGAGCTTTCCAGGAAGCTTTGGGCATTCTTTAATATATCTCCAATTCTTCAGAGAAAGTCTAGCTTCAACCCTCCCCACTTTAAATGGACTGATAACAGGGCATGGCAAGGGGCTGGAGCAAGGGGCATAACTTCTCATCAAAATATAATGATGTGCATAGTGTAGTAACGTAGAGAAACAATGCTCCTTCCATGCAAAATAATTGTACCGCTTTCAGCACCAAAAATCTAAAATAATCATACCACCAGGGAGGTTAAACAGAACTGTGGGAGAGAGGGTTTAGGGCCAGGACACCCTTTAGTATTGCAATGTTAATTGACAGACTCCAAGACTTCTATAGGTAGACAGCCATCCAGTGAAAGGAACCCAGCCGGAAACCACAGCTGCATGTGTAAACACGTTGTCTCCTATGGTAACAATCTTGAAGAGTTTTTAACAAAGGTTACAATGAACTCTTTCACTTCCTCTATAATCTCTTATTGTAGATTTTCACTCAACTGAGCTCCCAGTCTCTCTCACTAGACTTGCTGATCCACTGCCACTGGATCTCCTGAGCTCTTCCAACCTTCACCCTCTGTATCTTCCTCAAACGTCAGCCCCGCTTCCCTGCTGGGTCCCCAGCCTGGCATCCAAGATACTCCTTAAGCATCACCCTACTGGCCCACACGGTCCCTGGCTTCGCACACAAGGCTGCTCTGCAAGCATCACCACTGCTGGCTGGGTCCCTGGCTTGGCACCTGCTGAAGTTTCCAAATTCTTCACCGTTCCTGGTTGGGAAGAATCTGGTACTTGCTTCAGCTACTCACAGTGGTCCCTGGTAATAAGGTGGATGGTCCCTTAGTGGCGACAGCTTCCCCGCTACCCCTGACCATGACAGGTTCTCCGGTTGGCAGAACCATCACTTCTGGTTGGACTGCAAGCCGCAATCCCAACCCTACACTGCTCTCTTGCTTTTGGATAGGCCCTCAGACAGCCTAGCAGCAAGATGTCCCTGGGATAGGCCTCAGGCTCTGACCTAGCTGCCCGGGGCAGCACAACCCACGTCCACCTAGAGGGCCATCCAGGTGGCACAGAACCCCGATCACCTGACCTTACCCAAAAAAATTGGCTGAGATACCCCATCTATTCCTAATCTGTCCTTGCAATGCCCTTGCCTTATCTAATGGCACCAGATACCCGGCCATCTAGTGACAGAAGTGAGAAGTGCAGCAAATCCAGAATGAGGGTGGAATCAATTGATCCCCTATCAATTGGCCAAGGCGACTATACCTGGCAGGTAAATTTATTAGCAACCCTGCCTAAACATCAGGGTGCTACATCTGAAACTGATTGCAATAAAATGAAATGTGCGGAAGGTGTTGACTATTCCTATCCTCACTGGCCTTTGCACTGCCAGCCCGAAAATCAATTTCAACGTTTTCTGCCACATGAAATGTTATCAAAATTAAAAATTAACAGAGTTTTATTTTAGAATGTTTAAACTGGAAGAAGGTAGCATAATATGGGATAACACGATGACCTTGGTTCTTGAGTGTCTAAGGAGGTTTATAGATTGATCAATGAATGGTAAGAATGAAAAAAGTGATTTTGGCAAAATGGATTTTGCAGCATAATTACTAAATTCACTGAAGCGGAAACTCTCAATCTCGCTCATTGAGTTGCTTAAGGAATTTAAAAAAAACCCAAAATAATCCATTTTCTTAGTGCAGTTTATTTTATTAAGTGTTCTTTGTATATTAGTTTTTTTTTCTTTTTCTGTATTTACTTGTTAAGTGTGTAATGTCGGTTTAATTTTTAATTTATGTTTTTGAGTAATAATGAGGTTAAGTAAAGGGGATGTTCAATTTTTTTTTTTATTGTTCTGATAGTTCCATTATTGTGATGGCACACCTTGTATATTTTATGTTCCAAGGCTTTAAGCAGAAGACATACAAAACTTGTTTAACTGGTACAAACAGATTGCTTCCACTAATCTCTCTTAGGTGATCAAACTGGAACTGAAAGTGACTAAAAAAAGGAGGACCTTTAAAGTTTCTGCGCTATAGAAAAAAAAAAAAATTTAACTGTTAATGACCATCATTAAACCATGTTTCTATAGCTCATTTATACTGTGAGGTTGGTCAACAAACTGCAGTTCAAGTTCACCTTTTTTTAATCTTTTTTTTCTTTTTACTGTCAATGAAGGTAGGCTGCAAGAAATTAACATCATGTAATGCCATTTCTTTATGCAGGAAGAATAAATAAGAAGAGTATTCAGATAACATAATGTATATTTAGAGCACATCTTTTCATATTAAATGCTCTACAGTGAGGTGTGAAGGTGATAGGGGGCAAGTACATCACCAGGCCAACCTTTGCTGGTGCTCAAAAGCAGGAAAAATCCAAGGAAGTCAATCAGATGAGATCTGGGAGACAAACAGAGGAAAATGTTGCTAGGATTGAAAAAAAAAACGATCCCCGACATTGCTATTTGATTGCTTATGCCCTCTCTGAAACGGATTTTCTAATAAAAGGGACTATGTTTATTATAACCACCTTATGTAAAGTCCATGTTGTAATGAGAAAAGCTGCACAATCTGCATTATTTTGATAGTATCATATTGTTAAACTCAGATCTTTTTATCACAAATAGCCTTTACTACTAAACTGTGTCCAGACAAAAGAGTTGTATTTTTTAAATGTGTATACTTCATTGCCTCTTCTTGTAAATCTGTGTTTAAATATGGCGATCTGGCTTATCTTGCATTTTTAGTAATCAAGTTAGCAAATAAAGGGCATCACTAAGGCCTCATGCCCACTAGGCATTAAAAACCCCGCTTTAAAGGACATTTTTGTTTTATTTTACTGTCTCTAAGCCCAGGTTCACACTGACTGTGGGAATGAAATGGTGCAAGTTCATCTGAACTCGCAAAATTTCATTCCCGCATGTCAGACTCGACTTCGGGGGCGATTTCAGAGACATTTGTGCGGGTTTCTGCACAGATGTCAATGGAAATCGCACCCCCAAAATTGCCAAAATGAGTACAGAAACTACTTTTGGGAATTGGATCCGCGCGGCGTCACACCGATTCGGAAGCTGCCATTGTCGGCAATTGTCATGTCAAATCGTATGCCAAATCGCATCAATGTCAACCAGGGCTTAATGCCCCTCTATGTTAGCATATGTGTACATGCACATATAGGCATTAACAGGTGTTTTCAAAGCGCATTCAGGAGAGGAGGGTTTCAGCGTAAAAAAACACGTTGAAGCACTTGCATGCACTTAAGCACTAGGTGCCTTTCGTGCTTGAGTATTCATTCATTCTATAGGCCAGACTGAATCTAGCCAATGGAATGCCCAAGCACTTGATGTGCCTAAATGCATTCACATTTAGGTGCGTTTTTATTGCTTTTTCCTTCCCCCAGAGCAAGGCGTCCAGGGGAGGAAAAGAATTGTCCTATGTGCACGAGGCTTACATTTTAAAAACTTTCTGCATTGTCATATCAATTTGTACAAAGCTTCCAGGTTTCCATAATCCAAGGAAGCAACATTTAGATTTTGAACAATTTTAGAAAATTGCCCTATCTGCAAATTGAAATGTAAAGGTAATTTTTAATAACATTTATTTACAACATGGCTTACAGTACACAGCACTAGCTAGTTGTTAGATGCTAACCTTTTGACTTTAGTAAATCACTGAGTCACTGACCTGAAGCAAGTATGCAGATCAGTTCTGATACTTGCTGCATGTTCATTCCATGTCTGAGACTGAAAATACTGAAACCAGAGAGCCTGCGTGAACATCAGGATTGGCACCCTGCATATTTTGCCTACAACATGTTTCCTTTAATGGGCATTTGTGCTTGCATGTATGAAATAGTATAAGTCCCCTGTGATTTCCAAAGTGAAAAGGGCCTGACCCACCTCCCCAGACTAACCATTGCAAGCTGGAGGTCGTGTGAACCAGGTCTTATAGTTTGGAAATGAGCTCACTTGCTGAGAAATCCAAGTCTTGCAATGTGTGCCCATAGGAATGCAGACCGCAATAAAAACCCAATAGGGGTACTACTCCTTCACACTGGAGGCTACTTTACGTGTTTGAAAAAGATTCGATTTTACAGACATTTTAGGAAACTGGTTACTTGTAACTGTAACTTTTTTTTACACCAGCAAGCTGCTTTTGTACTTATTGTTACTCTGCATTTGTGCATGCAGTTATTTCATGGCATTATCCTTCCACAGTGTATGTAAATTTGTACAGTAACTAACATCCCATCTACAGAATATTGTGTCTGTGAGCACAGCTGCCCATTTTGTCTATGTTCTCATATTACTATACCATATATAGCTGCCTCAGTTGAGCTTACAGTGGCACCGCCTGCTATAATGGCATCACTCTCAGAAATGTTTCAGTTCCAATGGACCCATGCCACAGTCCTTAAAGGGACCCTGTCCCCACATCATTCATTTCAGCAAAAATGATCCCATAAGATTACATTTAATGTATTTTATGCATGTTATTTACCTGTAAAAGCCTTTCTTGTGTGGACATCCAAAAGTCCCAAGACTAATGCTGGGCATCTTCATCTTGGATATGATGTCAGCAGCCCCAGCATATCATAGAACTGCCACTCAAGTGACACTCTGTATCGTATGCCCCTTTGCTTCTCTCCCCAGCAGCTGCAAAAAAAAAGGTTATGTAGGAAGGTACAGGGAGGGGCAAAGGAGCTGGGCCAGCAGAAAGTGTAAGTAGACACTTCCAAAAAAGGAGAGGGCTATGTGCAAGGAGGGAGGGGGCAGTGTTAGGGAAGTAGTCAAATTTTCCAAAAGGCTCAAAGGTACATTGGAAGTGAATAAAAAAAGGGAAATGAAAAGGAAAAACGCTGACTATAAGCATTTTACATACTTGTTTTTTTTTTCTGTCTATTATAGGCCTCATGCACACTGGACGTTTTTACAGCTGCTATTTTTTGGCTTAAGGCCTTTTTTTCTACAGCCAGTAAACTCCCCAGCATGTTATCCTATGTGTCCATGCACACATGGGCTGTTATCAGCGTTTTTTGGCAGGGGCGTTTTCTGGCTGCAAAAAAACCTAAGAACTAGTGAGTTTTAAGCCTCATGCACACTGGACATTATAAAAAAGTCAGTAGCTGTAGAAAGCTGTAGCTGTAGAGTGAGTTTTTCAGCCTTTTTCCACTAGCGTTTTTTGATGTTTTTTTTAGCTGTAGCGTTTTTCAGCTTTTGTTAGCAAAACTATACTCCCATAAAAGCTTATGGCTCAAAAAAGCTGATAAACGCAGAATAGCCATGTTTCTCAGTGTTTTTTGGCGTTTTTAAGCTGTTTCCATGTTTTTTTAGAGTTAGAACTCCTGTCAAAACTGAAAACGCCCCTGCCAAAAACTGCTGATAACAGCCTATGTGAGCATGGACACATAGGATAACATGATGGAGAGTTTAATGACTGTAGAAAAAAAACTTCTGAAGCCAAAAACAGCAGCAGTATATATGTCCAGTGTGCATGAGGCCTGAGGCAATTTCTGGCTGGAAAAATCCAGAACTAGTGGGTTTTGAGAGTTTTTCAGCTGTAAAAACGGAAAAAAAGCTTAAAAATGGCAAACAAAAGTGGTTAATTAGTGTTTCTGAGCCATAGGCTTTTGTGGGAGTATAGTTTTGCTAAAAAAAAAGCTAAAAAACACTACTGCAAAAACGCTGCAAAACTCATTCTACAGCTACAGCTTTCTACAGTTAACGCTACTGGCGTTTTTATAACGTCCAGCGTGCATGAGGCCTTAAAGTTAGTAACAGGGTCCCTTTAAACAATGTGGATATCCTTATTGCAGCCAGTTCCCCCAACAGTGGGGTTAATATGGCTAGTGGTGAAATGCAGGGTGCCCCAATAGCTGCACTTGCTCATCAGGTTACAGTTTAAAATACATAGAAACTGATATTTTTCTTTTTTGAGCCTGGACTTGAAGTAGATTGTATAATTTGCAATTGTCCTTTTTGCTCCTAATAATATAAAACTATAAGTCCCAGCATGCCGCCCTGTGAATAATGCAGGTCATAGCACTAAGGAGCATGTTCCAATTACTATAACATAAAAAACTCTTCTTGATATATCAGGGGAACAATTCCCCAGTTGGAAGATTCCCCTGGTGTCAACACATTTTGAATTTACCATTACTTTTATTCTGGGTGTCATTAGTATTAAAGTGAAGTGAATTTCTTTAACTCTAATGCCGCGTACACACGAGCGGACATTACGGCGGACTTTGCCCGGCGGACTTTTCGACGTACTTTCCGACGGACTTTGTGAATGAACGGACTTGCCTACACACAATCCACCAAAGTCCGTCGAATTCGTACGTGATGACGTACGACCGGACTAAAACAAGGAAGTTTATAGCCAGTAGCCAATAGCTGCCCTAGCGTGGCTTTTTGTCCGTCGAACTAGCATACAGACGGCGGACTTTTGGACCGGACTCGATTTCAACGGATAAATTTAAAACAAGTTTCAAATCTAATTCCGTCGAACTTTTGAGAAAACAAAGTCCGCTGGAGCCCACACACATCGAATTGTCCGACGAAATCCAGTCCGCCGGGCAAAGTCCACCGTAATGTCCGCTCGTGTGTACGCGGCATTAGGCTTAAAAAATGGTAAGTTTTTAGTTATATTTTCTTAAACTTCTTTATTAAAGTGGAATCTCACTCTTATCATAAAAATCATAACAAAGACACCTTTAGAAACAGATACCTACAGATATGAAGTGCTCTCCCCAAAGGGGCCGCTGGAAATAGACAGGTTCCCCCATAATAGTACAGAGGCTGCCAGCCCAATACACAGTTCGAGTATAGGGGATGTCTTTTTGTAGATTTAGAGTCCTTTAGCAGCAGCCTTTTTCTTGTGACGGATGGGGGCAGGGTGTTGAAAGGAATGGCCAGCTAATCTGTAACTATATGCCTGAGATCCTAGTTCAAGGTCTTACAATGTCAAAGGACAACTGTCAGTGTCACCTATTCCAGTTTCTATGGGACACTCTTCAGTGAGTGGGAGAAGGATCCTTCTCCAGACTAGCCTCCACAGGTGATGCCCTCCAGCAAATGTCCTTTAATAATATCTCCTTCAGGCCCTCAGCCACATACACGTGCTGAAGCCCAACAACAATTCTTAGAGCACACACTGACTGCCTTCCAGGGGCCACAGCCCGAAGAGGAGAAGAATGCTCTGAACAGATCTCCCAAACATTTATCGTCTCCCCAGCCAGCTTCTGGGTGTCCCTTCCCAGGGATTAGCTGAAGTCCAATAAATATGCATAACTCATTGGTTGACACTCCTGCTGTATTTGCTGGATGTTTCTTCCAGGAGCAGGCAAGAGTAATCAACCACCAAACTTAGGGACACCTGACCAGACCAAAAAAACAGACCACTACTCCACCAAACACAGCAGAACCAAACTAAACTTAGCCTAACAGAGGCAGGGAGCTACAGGTAATTGCAGGTTAAGTATTCTTTGCATACCTTATTTTTTTCTCCCTATTCTTCTCAATGTAGCTATTTTCACTAAAGCCCCGTTCACATTAATCGTCACTGGAATGCCCGTTCCTGCTCTCGATTTTTTTTCATGATCGTGATTACCATGCACGTCACATAGAGCAGCCCATTTATTTGGATGGGCTGCCCTATGCACGTTTGTCATGGCAGAGAAGCTTGGGATCCAAGGTTTGACCCTGATCCAGATGCCTCTTTACTTTCCTGAAATTTTCGCACATTTTGTCACATGACAATCACGGCAAAATCATGCTGTGTTTGAGGTGCCATTGAAAAATAATGGCACCCAAACTTTGCCACAATTTTAGTGCAATTTGCAATCATGGGCAGAATTGAGCTAATTCTGCCCGCGTTTCCAAATTAAGTGTGAACAGTGCCTAAGGGCATCTGCCTTTACTTCCCGAAACTCTGAATCTGCCTCCTGGAACATGTGACAGTGTACTGAGGGGAAAGACACTGGTGGTGTTAGACTTGCAAGATGCATCTGTGTACGTTACCAGTGCCTCACTCAACCAGGAAGTTTGTTTAACTAATGAATGCAAGAAGATTTCTTATCAGCATGCAGAGCTGTATACTGAAGTGATCTTTAGTGAAAGGTTCACTTTAATATCAGTCACCCAACTGCTTATACTTAACTTCTCTTAGCTCCTCCTATGTCTATTGGCCATTAGGAGTAAAGAGAAATACACGGATATCCAATTATTGGAATCCTGAGACTCACTTCCTTACTTCCAATGTGGCAGCACTGGTGCTTGACTTGGCACTCAGACATCTAATGCTGCCACATGAGCTTGGTGGAGAGACCTCAGCTGCAGTTTGGCATTTACATTGGTCTTCTTCTACTGTCAGCAGAAGTGGGAGTTGGGAATCTGTTAAATATACCATTAAGATTGTACTGTTATATGTGTTTGATAAGTGCAATTAGAAAAATACCCCATGCACTTTGCAGTCTTATCTCTATGGTATCAACACACTTTGAGGAAAAAAACTGCCCCATTGTTATGGAGATAATGTAAGAGATGGGGAGGGGGTGTTCTGTCACTTTAACACTTCCTTTAGTACATCTAAGGACTGGTAAGATGTAATATAATGTTTTGGTCGTGGATTTAGATACACTTTAATTATTGCCACTACTGTCTGTTGCCCTTGTAGTGTTACAACTGCTTGTTGCCCATATAAATAAATAACCATTCATTTAACTACATCCCATCCGTCGTATGTATATAAACAACCTTGGATGGGAAGGGCGATATCTCGGTCATCGCTGCAGCAATGACTGGGATATAATTTTCTTCTGCTGGCAATTCCCTACAAAGTAAAAGTAATCCTATCAGCTAAAGAGCAACTGGATTCATTTTACAGGTGGTGCAAGGAGGTCTCACCCTTTCCCATCGCTGTCACCTTTACTGGGCTATCCAATATGATATAGCGCCAAACCTCCTGTGTAACTCTAAACTGGTAACCTGTAAAGGCTTTTAAAGCTTGGAGATTTTTAGGTACCATAGTTTGGCGCCATTCCACGGGCAGATGCAACTTTAAAGCCTGACAAGTTTGATATCTATTTACTCGGTGTAACATCATCTTTTATATTTTACCAAACAATTGGGTTATCCCAAAAAATTGTATTTGAAAAACTGCTGCGCAAATATTGTGTGATATAAAAATATTCAGCACCCATCATTTTATTCTCTAGGACCTCTGTTTAAAAAATATATATAATGTTTGGGGGTTGTAAGTAGTTTTCTAGCAACAAAAATTATGTTTTTTACATGTAGGAGAGGAATGTCAGTATTGGTCCCGACTGGACATGCTTAATGCCCCTATATTTCAATGATTGCCTGTTTGTTTCCTATATATTTCCACTACTAATTGTTTGTTGCCCGTGTACTATCACAATTGTCTATTTGTTGTCCACAAAGAGAGAGAGATCAGATTTGTCTGATATAGATGTTTATGCACATTTATCACTTTTATGACCAAAATCTTGTGTCATTTTCAGTTCCCGCTGACCTTTGGTGCTCATATTGCCTTGCGTGCCATGCCATAACACAACTTCCATAGAAGATGAAGCAACTCAGCGGTCCCCATTTCCTGAGTATGCTGAAGTGGGATACTGCTGTTTGTCACATATTCTCCCTCAGTCTGCTGTAAATACACATGGGGTTGTGGTCACATTACTTCACAGTCACACAGGGAAGCAGAAGGAAATGATTAAGGTCATTTTGAAGGTCTGTTGCTAACTGATAGAGTTAGGGAGCGAAAATGGCAGTTATAGGAATAGAAGCGACTCAAGTTTGTTGCTTGACTTTTATAACCCAAAAAAATGGTGCTGTAAGTATAGTAATTACAGTTGAAACAGATGTGTATTAAAGCTTTTTTAGGACATGATTTTTCTTGCCTATTTACATTGGTCCAGCTTGGACCAACTTATAGCCTGCCTTCTATGGTTTAAAATCCGGCTGGTTCAGTAAGGACCAGACACATTTCAATCCATGTGGTTGTACAGAAGTGAAGCTACCGATTAACTTTTTATACAACCACCCTGTTGGGTTTTCCCTACTCGATCAACACTGCAGGCTATTTAGGAAGGGCTGATCAGTGAATTTTGATAGAAGGGAAGCTTCCCCGCTGTTAAAAACTCAATAGCTCAGCATACGGCTTCCCCCATCCACATCGAATGTGTGGATAGGGGAATCAAGTCAGTTTTTTTCATTCAACCCACTGGTAAACAAACAAAACTGACTTTATGTATGGCAGAGATGTGCGGTGAGGTCAGTGGCTGGTGAGGCTGGTGAGGCACTTGCTAGTATCAGAGCCAGATACACACAGGTTACATACGTTAGAGCGAGAGCAATAATTCTAGCACTAGACCTCCTTTGTAACTCTAAACATGTAGCCTCTAAACAATTTTAAAGCATTGTCTATTGAGATTTTTAAGTACTGAAGTTTGGCGCCATTCCACAAGTGTGTACCCGGCGTAACATCATCTTTCACATTATACAAAAAAATCGGGCTAACTTTAGTGTTTTCTTTTTTTTTTTTTTTTTTTTAACGAAACAGTTTCTTTCCCAAAAAAATGCCTTTGAAAAATTGCTGCGCAAATACTGTGTGACATAAAAAGTTGCAACGACCGTCATTTTATTCCCTAGGGTGTCTGCTAAAACAATATATACATATAATGTTTGGGGGTTCTGAGTAATTTTCTAGCAAAAAAAAATATGATTTTTTTCATGTAAGAGAGAAGTGTCAGAATTGGCCTGGGTGTGCAAGTGGTTAATTACCATAAGTAAGTCATATACAAATAATAATTATATATTATTTTTAAGTTAATTTACTATATTTTCAAAAACTGTACTAAAGCAGGTGGTTTAATGGACAAATTACTGAAGTTTGAAGTTATAACTTCAAAGCAGTAATTTTACAGTAAATAGATAAATAATAAATTATTATGTTATAACAATAAAGCATAATAATATGTGATTTAGCTTGATTAAAACAGTACCTTTTCAACAGCAGCAGATTCTCCCTCTTAACTGTGGGAGAAAAACATGAGATTATGGCTAAACCTTATTCCCATAAACCCATGTTTTTCCCTTGTAGTTAGGAGGGCTTGACACACTGCCTTCTGACACTGCAGTGAGAGGACAGCCTCCACTGCGGCATTTTTATTTGACAGCTTGGAGCAATCATACTTTACCATTGGTCCAAGGCTCCAAGCTATTCATTGAGCTCAGTACCTCTGAGAAGAAGTGAGGAGAGGCACTGTGAGCTCGTCCTCTCAGTCTGCTGCAAAACATTTTGTATTTAAACTGGCCGCTCCGTATGTAGCTCCTGACAGGCTGCACAAGGAGCCCCGTGCATGTTCATGGCAGGTGAGACTCTGCCTCACCTGCCTCCCCTGACTGCATGTCCATGATGTATGGGCTGTCTTAGTATGCATATCTCATTACTGAGCTATCCCTGTGTAAGATGCAAAACAATGTAGTGGTCACCTCTACTACAGTGATAGCAGCAGTCTTCTAGGTCCAGTACTGTGTGGCTACCCTTCTGCATAGTAAACACAGGGGTTGCTTGCGCTGCACTGCCACCATTCAGAGAATGGCTCTTTAGTGATGGAGATCTTACTGGACTGACTCCATCAGTAACTGTTTGTAGGTAGTTGATGAGGTGGGTGAGTAGGAAGAATTATCTTCCAAAGATTTGTGCCAAACTTGCAAGGAGGTGGTAGTGAACCCTATCAGGGTCTGGGTTGCTGCCTCAGGAAATGGCCTTATAGTCAATTCCACATGTAACCTTGGCAAGTAGATAGAAAGGAGTACCTGGTATTCAGTAAATGTGATTGAAAAGATGTTTTATTGAAGGTAGTAACAAGGAAATTTTTCCTTGTTGCTACCTTCAATAAAACGTCTTTTCAATCACATTTACTGGATACCAGGCACTCCTTTCTATCTGCTTTTCACCATTCAAAGAAAGCCTTGTATTTTTTTTCAAGGCGTTCTCTGATTGGACACAGTGGAAATTGTGATGTGACCGCCCCACCTCTCTACCTTGTCCATACAGAATACCCTTTGTATTCATTGAAAAAAAAAACAATGATTTCTCTCAATAGCGACAGTGCTGATCGAGCGACACCCTGCAGTTAGTAAGCAGAATGCAAGCCGCTCAGCACTGAATCCAGAAACCTGCTGCTTTCACTAACGTAGCAGCAACTACTACAGTGATTTGCAGCTTACACAGGAATCAGTCAGGTAGGTGATATGCATCCTTATATTTCCCCAAGCAACAAAAATTATATCTAATGTTCAGCTTTAACATGTAAAAAACGTTATATTATTTTTTACACAATTTTCAAATTCAGACTCCCATGTCGTATTCTATACAAGGCCCAGTCAATATTCTGTACTGCAGTCAAAGCAATACAGCTTAGTCAAGACTGTGATTGGATAGTGAATGGGAAGCAGCTCACTGATGAGATTATATTTATGTTCTTTCCTCCAATCACCAAGTTCCATTTGTTGGATGTACAGTAGACTTGTGCACAACGGAAAATCTCATTTAGTTTCGGTTCGTTGTCATTCGTAAAATACATAATTTCGTCCTGTTATATTCGTTATGTTACGTTGATTCGTTTTTGGATAATTAGTTATTTCTGTAGAGTGTCGATATTCGTTATACTGAATCTCGAATCATGTCGAATTCATTAGTTATATCCGCTATAATTTCTTTCGTATTAGTTGAAATTTGATATTTATGTATGTATATATTCGTGATAATGGTTCGTAGTTTGGAAAGTCGTTTGTTTATTGAATCTATTAACACGCACAATGACAATATCTCTTCTCCTCTGCTCAAATACAATACAACACCCTTCTCACTCAGTTCTCAGGAATGCACTTTGCCAGTAATCCAACCTCCAGGACAAAATTAATCAGCTGATTGGACTGTAGGATTTACTTTGAGTTGACCTTTTGTTTCATTAGATCCTTAACAAACTACCGAATCATGTCGAATTAATTTGTTATATCCGCTATCATTTCTTTCGTATTAGGTGAAATTCATTCTTTTTTTTATTCGGACATTTGGATGCATCCGAATGTCCGAAAGATGCAAGATTCGGCTGAATTTTGATTTGTTATGAAACTAATTGCACATGTCTAATGTACAGCACTCTACAAGGCAGAAGCCTCATAGACTTATAGAGCTTCCACTCCCAGTCTAAATACTGATGTTGAGGGATTGCGGGGGGCTAGCACAAAGACAGACGGAAGGACATTTTTAGAATATATTTATGTATTTTAATGATTTAAAACATGATTAACATAGGTGAGTTATATTTGGCCATGTTTATACTACACATCTCCTATTCAGTGGGCTTACACAGGCACAGGTTCAGCAAGAAGGCTTCAACTTCATGTCATCTGCTGAGAAACCATCAATCTCTGCCTGCTGTCAGGTCACATTTTGTCTGTTCTGTTGACAGTCTTGCCATATTACAATAACTGGCATGGCATAAGGTGTTGACATACCTCAAAATAGAAAGTCACCCTTTTCTTTGTTCAGATGGCTGGATTTGACCTATACAAATATCCATGTGCTTGATTTTCTTTGTCCTAGGCTTTGTAACCCATACGTAACATTCATTACATGGAAAAACGGGTGTACAGCACAGATACACCGTCTGTACGATTTAACGAGACATTCTGACAACTTGATTGCATACATAACAGACTTAGTCCTGATAAGGTTTAAACCCAAATATTGACAATCTGGCATGAAACATTGGACTGCTTTGTTCGATGTAATATGTGATCCCAGAGTAATTGAATCATGTGTACACTTTAATATCTCATGTAGTGATTGGGCAATAAGAGAGCAAACATTACACATTCTGTACACGGTGACCAAACTATAATCCTAACAAAGGTCCATTTAAACTAGTTTCTTTTTATTTCATTACTGTAGATCTGGGTCCTATAACAGACTCATAAGCTGATGTCTGATTCTTGTGACTTTCTAGCTTGATGCACATTTGAAGGTCTCATTTACATGAGTGTATTTATCAGTATGTCCATGTGAAGGAGCCGTCTTCATCCACACGGGATGCACAAGTGTACTGTGTAGACTAGTGCCGGGAGCCTGTTCAAATCAATGGCGGGCAGTCAACCGCACAGACCTGCACACACCTCAGCGTGCATACTGGAGTGTACATCCATGGAGGTCCAAATCAAAACAGATCAGTGTGCCCGTGGGAAAAAGGCCTAAAGCTGAACTCCAGTTAGGTATAAAGGATACAGATTAAGGCCTCTCTGTATCAAATAAATCATCCCCTAAATGTGTCTTTAAATGCAAGTAGTGTAAGTACCTGAATATGACTTAGTATCAGTCTCTTGCAAATCCTGTCAACAGAGCTCAGACCAGGGGAGGGAGAAGCAGCACAACAAGCCATTCAGCTTTGCCATAGTGCCAGGAGCATGCTGATAGGAGGAAAGCAGAATGACAGAGAGATGAGCTCATCAATCTGCTGCTTTTCCATTCACTGTCCAGTAACAAGCTGGGGGAGGCAAAAGACCTGTAAGTGTTACTGATCTACAGGGGGGGGGGAATCAGATCTCCTGCCCTGGCAGACAGGGTTTTGAAAATCTTAAAGTGTTTGTAAACCTTCGATTTTTCTTTTGTATAAAAATAACAAACATGCCTATACTTACCTGGTACCATTGCACAGAGCAGCCCTGATCCTCTTCTTCAGGGGTCCCCTGACTGGCACGCCAGGCCCCGCCTCTTCATGTAGTGCGCCCCACGGAAAGCCGCTTTCCATAAGGGGGCACCCGTACAGGCTCGCTCCTGAGTCCCGCTGCTGCGTCCATTGACACAGACAGTGGGACTTGGTCCATGTCACAGGATTTGATTGACAGCAAAGGGAGCCAATGGCTCCTGCTACTATAAATCTGTTCAATGAGGAGAGCGACAGCAGTTGGAGCCGCTGCCCTTGTGCACATCACTGGATCGGACCAGGGTCAGGTAAGAAAAAGGGGGGTCTGGGGGGAGCTATAGCACAGAAGGTTTTTCACCTTAATGCATAGAATGTATTAAGGTGAAACACCTTAAAGCTTTACAACCACTTTAAGACTGGATAGAAAAAAACACAAATCCCTTTGAAAGGCGAGACAGCTTTAATATACAGTATGTATTACTTCTGTGTATTTAGCTGTGTGCCTGGAGTTCAGCTTTAAAGAGCAATCCACCACAAATGGATATTTTATATCAACCCTGATTTTATATACAAACCACAAATAAATATCTGATGTGTTTTATCCCTTCCTACCTTGCCCAGAACCTAAACATTTGGCTGGAGTGAGGCTTTAAGTGAACCTTTCCATTCCCAAAGCTTATAAACATAGTGGTCACTTTACAGTCCACTTATTCAAATGATATCCTACCGTAATTTCCCCAAAAGGTTCAGTCTAGACAGCACTGTTACTTATATACAAATTTCAACTTCTCATGAAAAGCTAACAGATAAACTCTCATCTCCATCTCCAACTACTCCCTTGGGCTGCTGACATATGTAGAGAGCAGTGACACATGACTGTGAAGGGTAGAGATGTGTCTGATGTGTTGGCTGGGATTGAAACGCAGTAGCTTGACCTTCTCTATGCTACAGTGCCTTGCAAAAAGTATTCACCCCCCCCCCCTTGGCATTTTTCGTGTATTGTTGCCTTACAACCTGAAATTAACATGGATTGTTGGAGGATTTGCATCATTTAATTTACAGAACATGCCCACAACTTTGAAGATTTTTTTTTTTTTAATGTGAAGCAAACAACAAATAGGACAAAATAACAGAAAAAGTCAATGTGCATAACTATTCACCCCCCTAAAGTCAATACTTTGTAGAGCCACCTTTTGTGGCTATCACAGCTCCAAGTCGCTTTGGATAAGTCTCTATGAGCTTGCCACATCTTACCACTGGGATTTTTGCCCATTCCTCCTTGCAAAACTGCTCCAGCTCCTTCAAGTTGGATGGTTTGCGCTTGTGAACAGCAATCATTAAGTCTGACCACAGATTTTCTATTGGATTGAGGTCTGGGCTTTGACTAGGCCGTTCCAACACATTTACATGTTTCCCCTTAAACCACTCAAGTGTTGCGTTAGCAGTGTGTTTGGGGTCATTGTCCTGCTGGAAGGTGAACCTCCGTCCTAGACTCAAATCACACACAGAGCAAGACAGGTTTTGCTCAAGAATATCCCTGTATTTAGCACCATCCATCTTTCCCTCAACTCTGGCCAGTTTCCCAGTCCCGACTGCTGAAAAACATCCCCACAGCATGATGCTGCCATCACCATGTTTTACTGTGGGGATGGTGTTCTTTGGGTGATGTGATGTGTTGGGTTTGCGCCAGACATAGCATTTTATTTGATGGCCAAAAAGTTACATTTTAGTCTCATCAGACCAGAGCACCTTCCTCCATACATTTTGGGAGTCTCCCACATGCTTTTTTGCAAACTCAAAATGTGCCATTTTGTTTTTTGCTGAAAGTAATGTCTTTCTTCTGGCCACTCTGCCATAAAGCCCAACTCTATGGAGCGTACGGCTTATTGTCGTCCTATGTACAGATACTCCAGCCTCTGCTGTGGAACTCTGCAGCTCCTCCAGGGTTACCTTATGTCTCTGTGCTGCCTCTCTGATTAATGCCCTCCTTGTCCCGCCCGTGAGTTTTGGTGTGCGGATGTCTCTTGACAGGTTTGCTGTTGTGCCATGTTCTTTCCATTTGGTTTATGATAGATTTGATGGTGCTCCTAGGGATAATCAAAGATTTGGATATTTTTTTATAACCTAACCCTGACTTGTACTTAACAACATTGTCCCTTACTTGTTTGGAGAGTTCCTTGGTCTTCCTTGGCAATGTTTGGTTAGTGGTGCCTCTTGCTTAGGTGTTGCAGCCTCTGAGGCCTTTCAAAAAGGTGTGTATATGTAATGGCAGATCATATGACACTTAGATTGCACACAGGTGGACATTATGTCACTAATCATGTGACTTCTGAAGGTAATTGGTTGCACCAGAGCTTTTTATGGGCTTCATAACAAAGGGGGTGAATACATATGCACATGCCAATTATTAGTTTTTTAGTCTGAAAAATAGTTTTATGTATATATTTTTCTAATTTTACTTCACCAACTTAGACTATTGTGTTCTGATCCATCACATATAATTCAGATTAAAAAAACATTGAACCAAAGGCTGTAATGTAACAAAATAGGTAAAAAGCCAAGGGGGTGAATAATTTTGCAAGGCACTGTATGTGAGGGGCAAATGGAAGTACCAATGGGTAGGAACTAGCTCTCAGTGGACAGATTGGAGCATTTCTTTTGGTTACTGATTATGCACAATCAAATTGGTTATAAGCCAGATAATGTATATTTGATATACACTGGCTAAGGAAATGGTTACTTCTAGCATCAGTTTTAGCTGAGCTATGCATTTTGGCTTCATTCAGACCTTTGCACAGAAAACCGCAGACTGAAAAGACGTATGAGTTTTAAAGTGCAGTTTAAGGGCATATATAGGATGCCCCCCCATGGAATTATGCATCCCTGTTCTTCTGTGAATTATATATGTTTGGCTAAAAGGTGTGCCAGATACCATATCTAATGTTCTAAGTGCATATTACCTGCCTTAGGAGGATGCCTATTAGGGATGCACCGATACCATTTTTTTAATGAGTACCGATACTTTTGTTTAGTACTTGCTGATACCAATTACTAACACCAACTTTTTTTACTTCACACTTCAGCTGTCAGCAATGGTACAAAGCATTGAAAAGTTATTTACAAATGAAATATTTTTTTTGTTTTTTTTATTTTGTGCATTTTTTCAATGTGAAACATATAAATATATGTTAAAGGTGTAATAATATTAACGAACAAAGCAAACAAAAAACGTTTTAATTGTTAATAGTTTTTTTAAATAAAAAAAATCAGTAGGAAAATAATATTTAACTGGAGAAAGAGAATAAGAAGTTAATAAGGCTGATTAGAGTAAATTAAAGCGTTTGATAACCCCCCCCCCCCAAGAAAAAAAAAAAAGGATCCTGCTCCAATAAAGCATTTTAGCATTTTATACAGCACAGTGCTTGTGCTGTGTCATTTGGCCCTCTGTAACACCTAAATTATCTGGCTGATCCTGCCAGTTTCTGCCCTCCCCTTTGTAAACTGACCACGGTGTATCATGGCTGCTGAGCCCTGACGCCGTGGTCAGTTTACATGCCTCCATCATCCGCAGCTCTCCTGTCCTCCTATGTGCTCTCTCTCCTCTCCCTCCCTGCCTGTCGGATCCTGTGACAGTGCCTGTCCCGCAATTCCTGCTTCTCTCATAACACTTAATATCTTACACAATCCTCCTTCTTTCCTAATGACAGCTGGTCCTGTCTGTGTGTTTTATAAAAAAAATGCCTCCTTTACCGAATTTCGGAGCGACTCCCCGCAATCACGTGACCCCCTGGATCTCTTTCTCCTCTCCTCCTCGTGTCCTGGCTGACATCAGCGGGGGAATCTTGGCCCCACCCGCCGTGGGCAGATGAGAGAGCCGGCAAGTCACATGATCCCAGTAAACCGATGTGAAATACGGTACATAAGGCACTTTGTTTTATAAAACACACAGACAGGAGCAGCTGTCATTAAGGAAGAAGGAGGATTCTGTAAAGTGGGCAAAGTGGTTTAACAACAGCTTTAAGGGTTAATAAGAGGTTAAACAGAGGAACAATTTAATAAAAGAAAAAAAAAGTTTGACAGGTTGCTTTAAACTGATCTGCAGAGAGAAGTTCATCTCTTTGATCTGTAGATCAAT
Source organism: Lithobates clamitans (assembly GCA_037952925.1). Classification (NCBI taxonomy): domain Eukaryota; kingdom Metazoa; phylum Chordata; class Amphibia; order Anura; family Ranidae; genus Lithobates; species Lithobates clamitans. Next base: position 1,044,451 of record JBBGZY010000421.1, on the reverse strand, counting down.
AAATAGAAAGAAAGATACAAAAAAGAAACAATGTTTATTTTTTTTCTCTGTTTCAGCAGCTAAACAATGTTGTTGATAAATGTTGTTGATTTTTTTTTTATTGACAGCTCCAATTGCCGGGACTTCATTTGCACTTCAGCTGTCAACAGGGGAACCCCACTGACAGCTGAATGAGTCATCGGTTGAAAAGGACGCGGCGGCCCCGCTGCTCAACAACCAATTACCGTTTTTTTGTTTTTTTCCATTTCAGCTGTCAGCGGGGGAATCCTGCTGATAGATGAAAGAACCGAGCCTGAAAGTATCTGTTTCTGGTATCGGAGCATTTGCACAAGTACTGATACTCATGCAAATGCTTAGTATTGGCACCGATACCGATGCCGCTGCAACCCTAGTGCCTTACACTGCAAACATAACCAAACTGCTGCCTGCACGACTTTGGCAACATACCACAGAAATTCAGAGCCAAAAATGTAATGCAAAGTTAAAGTTAAAAAAAAGAAGTTTAGAATAGGGTGTCATATTTAAATGTCAATGGTTGTCAAAGGTTATTTCTAGTTACCTCCTTTCTGAGCCAACCCTTCCTGCCCCCTCCACAGACCAGCAATCCAGTGAGTGCCAAAGGGGCAGAATAGAGAGCCAGGCACTGACAGTCACGGCTCTCTGCTCAGAGCAGAGGGGGAGAACTGAGCAATTGCGGTGTTTGATCTCTCAGTTCTCACTGCAGAGCCAATGTGGGGACTGATGCAGCATCAGATCAATGCTGCATCCACCTAGGTGAGTATAAGTGTTTTTGTTTTTGCAAAGCCCATACTTCTCTTTTTTTTATAGAGATCATGGGCATAACACGTCAGAGTGGGGCTTGGTGTGAGTGGACTTCTTGTAATTTTGTCCTGGAACAATACATTTTGGTGAGGGATGATGCATTGGAGTGCCACTGACATCTTTGTTTGTTCCTTGTGGGTAGTGCTGACAAGCTCCATCAGCCAGCACCTACACCCACAGAGATTGGCGAACTGTGGGTTTATGAGCTTCCTTTGGTATTGGGGATTTTAGGCTGGCCATACATTTTAAAAAAAAGGAGCCTGGGGGAAAATTGTTGGACAAGCAGTGCTTGCATCCAGTCAGATGCAGGCACTGTTCAGGTATTCTAAAGTTGATGGTACCACTACCAGCAGAGAAGACTCACCCATTCATGCTGTTTAGCATGAGTGGAAGAATCTGTTAACATTATTTTGTTTAGCCTGCATATAATCATTAAGTGTATGGCATTCTTAAGGTTTGCTAGCTGGTTTCGTAGAGTAAACAAAACAAAGAGAATATACAGTGCCTTGAAAAAGTATTCACACCCCTTGAAATTTTCCACATTTTGTCATGTTACAACCAAAAACATAGATGTATTTTATTGGGATTTTATGTGATAGACCAACACAAAGTGGCACATAATTGTGAAGTGGAAGGAAAATGATAAATGGTTTTCAAAATATTTTACAAATAAATATATGAAGAGTGTGGCATGCATTTGTATTCAGCCCCCTTAACTCTGATACCCCTAACTAAAATCTAGTGGAACCAATTGCCTTCAGAAGTCACCTAATTAGTAAATAGAGTCACCCTGTGTGTAATTTAATCTCAGTATAAATACAGCTGTTGTGTGAAGTCCTTAGAGGTTTGTTAGAGAACCTTAGTGAACAAACAGCATCATGAAGGCAAAGGAACACACCAGACAGTTCAGGGATAAAGCTGTGGAAAAGTTTAAAGCAGGGTTAGGTTATAAAAAAAAATCCCAAGCTTTGAACATCTCAAGGAGCATTGTTCAATCCATCATCTGAAAATGGAAAGAGTATGGAAAAGCTGCAAACCTACCAAGACATGGCCATCCACCTAAACTGACAGGCCAGACAAGGAGAGCATTAATCAGAAAAGCAGCCAAGAGGCCCATGGTAACTTTGTAGGAGCTGCAGAGATCCACAGCTCAAGTGGGAGAATCTGTCCACAGGACAACCATTAGTCGTGCACTCTACAAATCTGGCCTCTATGGAAGAGTGGCAAGAAGAAAGCCATTGTTGAAAGAAAGCCATAAGAAGTTCCATTTGCAGTTTGCGAGAAACCATGTGGGGGACACAGCAAACATGTGGAAGAAGGTACTCTGGTCAGATAAGACCAAAACTGAACTTTTTGGTCTAAAAGCAAAACGCCATGTGTGGCGGAACACTAACACTGCACATCACACTGAACGCACCATCCCCACCATAAAACATAGTGGTGGCAGCATCATGTTGTGGGGGCGCTTTTCTTCAGCAGGGATAGGGAAGCTGGTCAGAGTTGATGGGAAGATGGATGGAGCCAAATACAGGCCAGTCTTAGAAGAAAACCTGTTAGAGTCTGCAAAAGACTTGAGACTGGGGTGGAGATTCACCTTCCAGCAGGACAACGACCCTAAGCATACAGCCAGAGCTACAATGGAATGGTTTAGATAAAAGCATATTCATGTCTTAGAATGGCCCAGTCAAAGTCCAGATCGAAATCCATTTGAGAATCTGTGGCAAGACTTGTAAATTGCTGTTCACAGACGCTCTCCATCCAATCTGACAGAGCTTGAGTTATTTTGCAGAGAAGAATGGGCAAAAATTTTACTCTCTAGATGTGCAAAGCTGGTAGAGACATCCCCAAAAAGACTTGCAGCTGTAATTGCAGCAAAAGGTGGTTCTACAAAGTATTGAGGGGGGCTGAATACAAATGCACGCCGCACTTTTCACATATTTATTTGTAAAAATAATTTAAAAACCTTTTATCATTTTCCTTCCACTTCACAATTATGTGCCACTTTGTGTTGGTCTATCACATAAAATCCCAATAAAATACATTTACATTTTTGGTTGTAACATGACAAAATACCTTTTCAAGGCACTGTATGTTATTCTGGTTAGCTCTGTCTTCTCTCAGGCATTTGCCATTATTTGTCTTCACCAGTTTTCATTTGCTGTCAGTAAATAAATAATGGTAGACTATTCCAACAGTACTCTTAGGTTGACATTCATCCCTCCTCTCACGCAAAATTATGAAATAAATAAATAAAATGTTCTAAAACAATGAGGGGTAGACTGCTGGGAAGTAGAAAACACCCATACAACCACCACAACCTTTCCATATAATCACTGGTACAACTGCGTCTAGCATCATGACACAAAGCTAGAAAGCACCATAGTCATATAGTCACTATAAGTATGCAAAGGTTTCCTTTCCTTTTCTTGTTTCTCTTCTATTGCTTTCTTTACCTGAAAAACTCAGAAGCTGCTAAGTGGAAAAAAATTGTAAAGACAATAGCTGTAAACATGTTCTAAGTGTGTCTGAATGCTCAACGAGGCAATGTGAACTCCACCTGTGCTCACAACAGAAGCATGCTCGTTCTAAAATGGCTAATGGCAAGCGTGTCCATATACAGAACAAACATTTCCTAATCATCAATGTGTACATACCATTTAGTGTCATACGGTGCAATAGGAGCACTTTCTTCTCCATTCAGGGGAGAGGGGGGATTTGTCTAATATCATTTGTACGTCAGTTTTCAGGTAGTGTAGGAAATTGCTGATGTTTATTCTGATTGCAGCCTGCTGTATAAATTGTCGTGTATCTCTGATGTGGCAACAATGAATCATTCACTGACGAACACTTATACATTTTGCCGCACAACAAGACAATTAATAGGAGCAACGACAGAGAAGAAGGAGATGAGGAATGCCCATTTTACTCACCTCAGGGCATGGGCATTGGTTTGGTCCACATCTGGGTTTGGACTAAACCAGGGAAAGCTGTCATTCCTCCCCACTGCTGCCCAATAAATTGGGTATTCCCTTTTGGGCAGGGGATCGTGTTCCCTTGTGGGTGGGGGACTGTGTGGGGGACTCTAGAACTACACTCGCTAATTGCCTTGGTTATAGGCAGAAGTTTGCTTTCATGGGAAAATCAGCATTAACGCGTAACTGCAGACTTAGAAACAAGCCACCCAGAGCATAGTTAACCCTCTAGTAACCCTATACTAACTGACTATACTGCTACACAGTAGAAACCACTACAGTTAGAGAACACCAATTCCCAGATGCACAGCATTTATGTTGATGACCCCTGGACTAGAAGATTTATATGCACTAACAAATTGAAGCCAAGCCTCCAGATAATACTATATAAACGGTTACAGCAACAGCTTTTTTTTCTGATGTGATAAAAGTTTTACATAAATGAGTAAAAGCTGATCATTGTAAACACCCCTGTCACTGTAATGCCGGGTACACACGATCGGAATTTCTGACAACAAATGTTCCATGTGAGCTTGTTGTTGGAAATTCCGACTGTGTGTAGGCTCCATCGGACATTTTTTGTCAGAATTTCCGACAACAAAAATTTGGGAGCTGGTTCTCAAATTTTCCGACAACAAAATTGTCGGAAATTCCAATCGTGTGTACACAATCCCGATGCACAAAATTCTACGCATGCTCGGAATCAAGCAAAATAGCTGCAGTGGCTATTGAATTTCATTTTCCTTGGCTCATCGTACGTGTTGTACGTCACCTGCGTTCTTGACGTTCAGAATTTCCAACAACATTTGTGTAACCGTTTGTATGCAAGACAAGTTTGAGCCAACATCCGTCGGAAATAAATCCAGGATTTTGTTGTCGGAATGTCCGATCATGTGTACAGGGCATTAGGTTGTTAGGCTTTCACACCAGCGGACTGATCAGGTTCTCCTGTCCATTTTTCAGGTGGACCTGATCAGACCACCCATTGTTCTCTATGGGGTGGACACTGTCACCCGTCAGCATCCAATCTCAAAATCTACAAATCTTTGTAAATGTTAAATTGTGCCTTTTTGCGAAATGGTGAAAATCAAACGTACGCAAAAATGGAAATATCCAAATTCCTCTAAAAAGCTGGAGGTTTTCATTTTTCACTTACAGCTTTCAGCGTTTGTAATATACCCCCCAAACCATATATTTTCTGAAAGCCATGACCAGTCATTTCTGCAAATGTTTATCAAATAACTATTTTCACTAAAAACACTAAAATCCTTATTTGCACACATAAACACAATATAACTTATATAATTCCTCCTAAATTCCTACTGAGGCCTCGTTCAGTGGGGTGTGCTAAAGCGTATGCATATGAAGGTCCGTGTTTACCTGCACAGGGATGCACAGGTTTTCACCTGGCGGGAGGGCAGAGGAGGGAAGACGCAAGCTGCAGGGGAGGATTGGGGGGGCAGGGGGTGTACAGGATCGGTGCCAGGCGGGGATGAGTGTAAAGGGATAGCGAGAGGTGCTGCAGGGATAAGTGTGGTGGGAAAGGGGTTTATTTTAGGTTACTGTAGGGGACAAATGTCATTGTACTAGCGGCGGCTGTAGGGGGGGGGGGGGCACCTTTTGTGGGTAAATAGTTCTGAGCTATTGTTTTGTTTAGCAGAGTCAGCTGAACAGTTCTGATATAAGCTCGTGGTCACTGACATGACCATGAGCTTATAACAGAATGAGGAATGTCAGCTCCATACAGCCAGCTAGAAGCAGTGCTGTGGGACATGGGACATGTAGTACGGCTTTGGCAGCGAAAGGGTTAAACGGTTTGTCTCATCCCTCACACTGGTACCTCTGAGGAACAGCTTGTTCTGTTGAAAAATAACAGACTTGCTTTCCAGATCACCAGATGAAAAGAAAGGAAAGAAAAAAAGAAAACAAATGCCGCTACTACATCTTATAAACTGCAATATATTAAATGTATGCTTTTGGGTTTAATACTGCTTTAACTGTGGATTATTTTATGGGTCTGTTTATATGTATTTTGCCAAATAAATATTACATTTAAACCACAAAACTTACAATGCATATTTGTACAGGTGACAGGTACAGTTTAATCCAATGAACAACGTACAAGTTTTTGTAGTCAATCTCTTGGCATGCCAAGTAAGCTTAGTTGGTGTTATATGTGTCATCTGGGGATGCTTCACACTGCAGTTCTGTGCTTTGTAGATTGATACCAAACCCCTCGGTGCCTGTCATATACAGCAATTAGGAGCAGGCTAGGGCACAAGGTGCAGGATCTGTTTGTGAAACCTTCTATAAATGGGATAGACAGAGCTAGTGTTTAACTACTTATTGGGTTTGGGAACATATTTCCTCATACTCCCCAATCTCTTTCTATTATATCCATTAATCAGCGCACTTTGCCTGCTTTGGACATAGCTTCAGCTAATTTCCTCCCTTGACAGTTGTGACTCAGAAATCTCCCGTGGTTGTGATGTCTGTAGTGACGCCAGCAGTGGATCCTCGCTGGCTCTGTTAGAGCATGTGAGGTTTCATTGGATTGTTTGTGCAGGTTCAGCTCTCAGGGACACATTAGCAATGTTTAACTGTTATTGCTCTTAGCGATCCCCTGCTCCCTCGTCTGCTTTCTAAAAATGACCCCATTTACTTCAAAGACAAAATCTTTCCATTTTATACTAACGTTTTCTAGGTCTAAAGTACAGGCTCACACGTTATAGTAGTCAAAATTACAAACATATATTTGAAAATGAATACACGAGTGTATTTTCCTCCCCACATAGCGAAGACCTACTTATAGTAGTAGCACATCATGTAAAAGCTCAGGGGGCCCAGTACACAAAGAAAAATGTATCCCGGAGGCCTCCTCTGTCTGACTGCATTATCTAGGAAGCAATAGTATTTAATAATATACAGTGGAACCTTGGTTAACGAGTAACGCGGTTAACAAGCGTTTTGAAAGACGAGCAACTTTTTTTTATAAAATTCTGACTCGGTTTGCGAGTGTTGTCTTGCAAAACGAGCAGAATTCAAGCTAATGGGGTGCGCAGTACCGCATTTGGCCAGAGGTGCGGGGGCGCCGATGACACTCAGAACGGTTCAGAGCCATTCAGAAATACTCGGAATCACTCAGAAATACTCGGAAACACTCGGAAATACTCTGTTCCCCAATGTTTTCGAGGGTTTCCAAGTTCAGCCAAGCTGTCCCCGAGTATTTCCGAGGCTCTTTGGCGCCTGCCCACCTCTGGCCCGATGCGGTATTGCATGCAATAGAAGTCAATGCGGAACAAATTATCTTCGTTTCCATTGACTTCTATGGGGAAACTGGCTTTGATATGCGATTGCTTTGGATTACAAGCATTCTCCTGGAACGGATTATGCTCGTAATCCAAGGTTCCACTATATATGGTAAAAGAAATGCTATCCCTGCTCATTTTTTATCTTCATTTAGAGCCTTAGGGCAATTATATGACAGAAAGATTTCTGAGCGTTAAGTCTCTTCAGAGATCACCATTTTTGGGGTGGAAAGTTAGATGGCCTCTGCATGTTACATTTTGTTTTCACAGCTCATCTTTTATAGTTTTGCCATCTTTTGTGTTTTAGATTTAGCTCCCAACTGTCCCTGATTTCGAGGGACTGTCTCTGATTTTTAACAAAGTGCCTCTGTCCCCCATTCCTCCTCATTTGTCCCTCATTTTGGTCTGATCTATATAGTCATATATAAAATGCACTATTTTTCTTTCAAAAAGTGTTTCCCAGTGCTAAATATTTCATCCAATTTCTAAATGGTTGCATTTGTAAATTTCAAAAGCCAATATAAAGGAATAGAAGTGGTAAAAAAACACACCTGGGGTATTAACGAATTTATTATTTTTTTTGTATAATTTTCCTTTGAGGGGGTGTGTCCTATGCTAACATACTTTTGCTAATAGTTGTCCTTCGCTTCCATCTCAAAAAGTTGGGAGGTATGAGTATATACGATCATATACCTTGTAGTAGGCTAGTGAAATAGTCAAGGAAGAAATTACAGGAATGAACACCAAACAAACTCAAAAAGGTTTCACGTAGTCATGATGGCATATTCTGTTATGAGGATTTGAAAGATTTGGAATTCTGTTCTATTTTAATCATCTGGTGGAAATATTTATCCAGTCACTGGAGCTTGCAAACAGGGGTGGATTGGGATTCTGGGGGCCACAGGGGGATTTCAGGTCTGGGGGCTCTCCTTCACCAACCCCTTAAATTTTTAACACAACAAACTACAGCCTTCACCCAACAACATTCAGGTACTCCGGTTTCCTCCCACACTCCAAAGACATGCTGGTAGGTTACCGTAATTGGATCCTGTCTAAATTGGCCCTAGTATGTATAAATGTGAGTTAGGGACCTTAGATTGTAAGCTCCTTGAGGGTAGGGACTGATGTGAATGTCTAATATATATATGTAAAGTGCTGCGTAAATTGACAGCACTTTATAAGTACCTGAAATAATAATAATAGTCATTTGAATTATCCACTTGCAGGCTGCCCGCCTGTAACGTACTGCGAACGGGCGGCCCGCAAAAAATAATGAAAATTCCCACCCGAAACTCATAAGGACTGTTTTGCCAGCTGAATGATTTGTAAGGCTGTGATATTATGTCTAGAAATGCCATTGGGAGTAGCTGGGTATTATGGGCTTTCCTACTGGTGATTTGGTCTGTAGCTGCACTCACTCACTCACTTGCCCACCAACAGCAATCCATCAATTTTCTTTTACTACATTTTTTCTCAGTTGTCCAGTGGAAAGAGGGTTGTTAGTGCTTAGTACAGGATACACAAAAACAGCAGCAGTAGTGCTCAGTAGTATGCTGTAATATCTCTAAAGTGTATGGTCAAAATGTAAAACCCTATATTCATTTTCACATTGTATAAATTATTTTTAGACTTTTCCTAATCTGAATAATCTTGAAATTTGTAACTTCCTTTCTGAAGATCCCCAAAACATTTACTTCATTGAATTTCGTGACACCTTTTTACTATGCCCGTGCATAGCTCCTAACTGTCCCTGATTTGGAACAACGTTCCTCTGTCCCTCTTTCCTCCTCGTTTGTACCTAATTTTGGTCTGATCTTTATAGTTGTATATAAAATGCACTACTTATCTATCAAAAAGTGTTTCCCAGTGCTAAACCTTTCATCCAATTTCTAAATTGATACATTTATACATTTGAAAAGCCAAATACAAAGGAATATTAGTGGTTACAAAAAGCACTTGTGGGTTTAACTAATTTTTGTTGTTAAACTCTCCTTTAAGGAGGTGTGGCAGGGTGTGTGTCCTGTGCCTACATACTTTTGATAATAGGTGTCCCTCATTCCCATCTCAAAAAGTTAAGTATGCTCGTGAATAGGCACAGAATTCACAGAGCCTGCTTTATGAACTATAGAGGTGCTGTGAGGAGGAGTTTCAAGAGGTGGAGTCAGTACCAGAATCACAGCTTGCAGGCAGCAAGGTACCATGGGATATGTAGTCCTTAGGAATCAAAAGTAAACAGCAGAGGAGAAACGGAAAAGCATGCAGGGAATCCAGGAAGTTGTGAAATAAGAGAGACAGCAGATAGGCAGAATTTACAACATGAAAGGAGATTTTTCAAAAAAGCTAATATTGGTTTGTCAAAAATACATTTTTGGCTATTACAGCGCAGAATGTTATAGCATGAAAGTATATGTTGTGACTATAGATCTCCTTTAACCTCTACCACAGGCTAATGCAGATTCAGTAGACCAGATGGATAGCTACCTTTTTATATTTCAGTGTTTTTATTGAAAAAGAAACAAATTTCAAAATATACAGACACATCAATAGAACAAAATCGATTTCTCAGATTGTCAACTTAGCAATACAGAAGTGCAGAAGGTATGATCGTTATACATATCTGTCCCCTACCATTACAGTAGAACGCAAAATGTGCGATATGTAAGTACCAATGGGACTGAGTAATAATTTCTCCCCATGATCCGGAACCCCACCCAGTATGGTGAATGGTAGAGACCCGGAATCACAGGGAATTCTGATAGTGAACCCTGAGATTATCCCGGGGTCCACTACTGTGTCAGACCCTGTAGGCGATCATCTGTATTGTACATATAAGAACCAGTAGAAGAAGGATGTAAGGAAGAAAAAAGAAAAAAAAAGGGGGGAGAAGGAGATAAAGAAGGGGAGGGTCAACCCGGAGTTCCCCACGGAGTCAAGATATAATCGATCCACAGGTCGCACACTATGTTAAATTTCTTGGTGTTATTACAAAGTATATAGGTGAGTTTATCGTTAATCATGATCCAGTTGAGTTTACTTTTAACCTGGTCAAGAGGGATTACCGACTGTCTCCAATGCCTAGCAATCGTAATTTTCGCTGCCAACAACATATAAGTAATCAACTTTACTGATTTTTTTGGGTGTTTCATCAGGTAGTTTGTGTAAAAGAGCAGCTTCTGGAGATCTGCGAATGTTTACCCCCCGTTACAGAATTTATTAGGTTGAAAATCGTAATCCAGAACCTAGTTACAAGGAAGCACTGCCTGGGTAGCTACCTTTTAAAGTAGACCTTTCCCCACTTCATGAAAAATCATAGCAGCAAACAGCTCAGGATGATCTGATCTGAAATCATCTTACATTTATTAGTTAAACAAACATTTTTTTTTGCTTGTATTTGCAATTGCTGTTTTTCCACTTCCTGATTAATTGAGGCATGGACAATATAACCAGGACCTCAAAGATGCATACTGGGGAGTTCTTGTTATATGTTCCAAAAGGAAGTAAAGGGAGGGGGATTCATGTGCCCTTAATGAAAATGGACCCTGAGAAGAATGGGGAGGAACAGAATAATAATTTACGTAAAGAATAAAAAGTCTGGAATTAGCTATAAGTATCTGTAGATTGACATCACTAACCATTTCTAAAGGTGCCCTTGTCGTAACTTTAATGATATAGGTGAACTTTATTTTTAAGCATCTTCAGCCCCTCCCACCATTTATTTGTGGATCTTTAAACTCAAATATGCAGTTTATCGTTGTAGACCTATAAGCCCAGATAGGCAATTACCAAACCAGGATTCTTCTCAAGATTCTCTTTTCATTCCCAAGCAGCAGGCCTAAGAAGCATATGCTGGACCTCTCTGAAACTATACCTTTCTCAGGCAGCAGGCCTGATGGGCAAGGACACCTGGACTCACATCCTCTCCAGGCAACAGGCCTGGGAGGTGAACATTGGATCCTTCACATGCATATTCTCTCCAGACCAAGCCTGGGAACAATGGCCCTTTCTAGAAAGTCTCTGTAAATATTTATCCTCTTCCAAGGTCATATCACTAGCACAGCCCCTAAATAATTGGCCAGGGCAGAACAAATATTCATACAATTCATTGAGGGGAATTTACGAAGACTAGGGAAGCTGAAATGTGGAGCAGCTCTGCCTAGCAATCAATAAGCTTCTAGCTTCCATTTTTAAAACCTAACTGAACAAGCTGAAGCTAGAAGCCGATTGGATTAGTAAATTCCCCCATTGCATATTCTCACTCAATTTACAGTTGAAAACTCCCCAGTAGCAGCCAGAAGCAATGCCCTTGGCCTTAGGAGAAACCTAACAAACCCAGATAATGTATACAAATAGTGCTCAGGCTGGCTACAGCCTTGCCAACCCTAAATTTAAACTAGGGACAATCTGGTTTATAGCAGCTCAGCAGTGTGTCAAAAGTGGCCATTTATGTGACAAGTCTGCTTTAAATCTCAACGGAAATCAACTAATTATATTTCAGCTGCATCAAAACTAAATATTTAAAAAGTCTTACAGTTTGTTTTCTCTAGAATTAGCAAGAGCCTGATTAGAAAAGCTATCTGTGTGGAAGCAGTGAACCCTGTGCTGCAGTCCAACATGCTCTCTGCAGAGTTAGAAATAGTTTCCCAAAAAGAGGGGGAAGGGGCTTTGCTGACTGCAGAGCTATAGGAGACGCAGCAGGGGGTGTCACAGCCCTCCTTAGAGAGAGAGAGCACTGCTTCCACATAGAGAGTCTATCTCTACAGCATACTGGCATTGGGTAGGCTTTTCTATTTAGGATATGGCCAACTTCTAAAGAAAACAAACTGTAAGGCTAAGTTCAAATATATGCGTCTGCATTTTTCGTGCATTTTTCATTATTTCTTTTTCATGCTTTTTCATGTGCATCCAATGAAATCTATTTGGTCAAAAACACACAATGGCACACCAAAAACAAAAAAAAAATGCATAGGTGTGAACAAGAAGAAAGATAATATGAGATTCCTCTTGTGGTGTCAACGGGTACTTAGACTTTGAACATCTTTTGTATTGATGCACCTAAAGTTCCACAACTGATAAGACAAAAAGAGTAACAAGATTATATAATATTCTGTTCCCACAAGAAAAAAAAACTTTACCTCCTCTCATTGACATCTGTAGAGATAACTGACCTTCCCAAAGCCTAATGGGGCATACACACGGTCAGACTTTTCGTCTACAAAAGTCCAACGGACGCCGACGGACTAAAGCTGGCTGGTAATCCGATCGTGTGTGGGCTTCCCCGGACTTTCAGCGGACTTTTTCAGCCTCAAATCCGACGGACTTTAGATTTGAAACATGCTTCAAATCTTTACGTCGTAACTACGACGGACCCCGAAATCCGCTCGTCTGTATGCTAGTCCGACGGACAAAAACCCAGCTAGGGCAGCTATTGGCTACTGGCTATAAACGTCCTTATTTTAGTCCGGTGTACGTCATCACGTACAAATCCGTCGGACTTTTGTGTGGTTGTGTGTAGGCAAGTCCGTTCATTAGAAAGTCTGCCACAAGTCCACCGCAAGTCCGCCGAAAGTCCGCCGGAAGTCTGTCGGACAGGCTGTCGGACTTTTGTAGACGAAAAGTCCGACCGTGTGTATGCCCCATAAGGATGGACAAATATGGATGACACACACACACACACACACACACACACACACACACACACACACACACACACACACACACACATAGTCAAAAGTATTGGGTCACCTGCCTTTACATGCACATGTCCTTTAATGGCATCCCAGTCTTAGTCCGTAGGGTTCAATATTGTGTTGGCCCACTCTTTATATAACAATATAGTGTGTGTGTGTGTATATATATATATATATATATATATATATATATATATATATATATATATATATATATACAATGTACAATAATTTTACCTCCATCCTTCTGTTGGACTAGAAACAGAAGTTAGAAACACAACACATTACAATATACACACAATATACGTTCTTCCTAATAAACTCCCCCCTAGTAGTTATCCCTTCAACAAGTGACAGCATTGATGGAGTAAATACTTTGATTTTACTTTGATTATAAAATGTTACAGAATGCCATTTGCTCAGTACTAAAGTTTATCACAACAGCAATGTTTAACTATATTAAAATAAAAACATTTATTTATTGTTTGTGGATGGTGACAATGGTCATAAGAAGGAATTTCACAATCAAATCTCCAAAACAAGGCAAGGAAATAATAATATAACATAATAATAACAACCTGATAGTAACCATTCCCTACTCTATCCAAAACAATAAAAAATTATCTTATGCCGCGTACACACGGTCGGACTTTTCGTCTACAAAAGTCCGACAGCCTGTCCGACAGACTTTCGACAGACTTTTGTCGGACTTTTGTCGGACTTTTGGCGGACTTGCGGCAGACTTTCTTATGAGCGGACTTGCCTACATACAATCACACAAAAGTCCGACGGATTCGTACGTGATGACGTACACCGGACTAAAATAAGGAAGTTGATAGCCAGTAGCCAATAGCTGCCCTAGCGTGGGTTTTTGCCCGTCGGACTAGCACACAGACGAGCGGATTTCTGTGTCCGGTGTAGTTACGACGTAAAGATTTGAAGCATGTTTCAAATCTAAAGTCCGTCAGATTTGAGGCTGGAAAAGTCCACTGAAAGTCCGCTGAAAGTCTGGGGAAGCCCACACACGATCGGATTGTCAGCCAGCTTTAGTCCGTCGGCGTCCGTCGGACTTTTGTAGACGAAAAGTCCGACCGTGTGTACGCGGCATTAGATTCATTTTAATGAGTTTTTTTTAAATAATCTAAAATGACGAATGTGTCAAGAATTGCTCATGCCCCCTACCCTGTGCCCCCATAGATGCTCATAATTTTTTGAGATTGTCAAAACTCAAAGCTGTTAAGCATCCCTAGGTTCCACATTCTAGATAATTGACTAAAATGAAAGAGATGTCTCAGGCCTGTCTACAGTCCAGTATGGCACGCTGCTCTGTAACAACTAGAATAAATTGTCCTAGAAAGTCTATTGAAGGGAAATGTTATATTTAATTCAGACTGGAAAGAAATAACCTCATTTTTAGTCTCAAGGACAAGTATTGATGGGCGATCTTCAGTTTTAGCTATTCCTATTATCTAGAAATCAATTAACCAATAAAATCTTTACAGGAAATCTGTACACGCACAGCTCTGGAGTCTTGGTTAATATGCATATTTCTAGGGTATTGTCTAGGACATTTCTCTTCTCTGGCGCGTAGAATCCAATATTCCTGATTAGCTTTCAGGAAACAAAAGCTGAATGAACAATTTTACCAAAGCGTACATGGCCACCAATTACTACAAAATTGCTTCAGAGCTGTTAGAGGCTCCCTTTTAGGGAATGACATGTTTAGGATTATTCATCAAGACAGCACAAACAATGGCGACCAATTGCAGTAACCAGATAATCGAAAACTGAAATCTATATTGTCCTTCTAGGATGCTGCACTTTTAATATTACCATAGGTTCCTGCTACTTCCTTGCTGCTGTTTTTGTCTGTTTAGATTACTTGAGTTCATGAACAGAATTTATCTCTATAGAGAACCATACACATTAGAGGGCAGTTGTATATTAAGAAATATTTAATGTAGTGTATATCCCCATGCTGACAATTCTTTAAGTTGTTTTTTTTTCTTTTTTACATGTTGGGAAAAAAAAGAACCCACCCAAAAGGTTTCAGGTTGGCACCCCAGTCTAGTCACTCCTGTGATGGAGTGTCACAAATATTAAGGTCCCTGCTTTAACACCCGTCAGTATTCCTGCTAGCATTGAGGGCCAGTTCACACTTAAGTGTTTGGTTGTGGTGCAATAACTTATTATTTTATTGAGCTGTTAACACACCAAAATGAAAAAATATGTGTGAGCTTTTTTTAATTACAATGCTGTATGGCACAACACACAATGTTTGTCTTGTGGTGCATTGTGGTAAGTTGTTTGTTGCCATCAAATGCATTGGGATTTCATTCAAAATGAATGATAACACAATGCATCACATACAGAGCAAGTGTGTGCCATGTGTTGTGGTAACATTCATTAACTTGTGCATTTTAGTGCATGATGCCACAGTGCACAAGTGTGCGTAAACCCTGAAGTAAGGCTTAAAAGGAGATACCATTTGAGTACGGAGGGAAATTCACACTTCCACATTGTAGTAACGCTTGCATCAGCAAATTATTTTGAATAGCACACAAAGGGAGCACACGTTAATGGATCGCAGTGCAATGCATTACAGAAAAAGTAATTTTTAAGCTCATTAGTATGCATTGGCATAACATTTCAATTGGCTGCCTTAACGCAATGCATATTAAAATGCAACATGACACAAAATAATTGCAAAGATATGCATGGGTCCTGAGCCAATCAGCTACAAGTATTCTGGGCAGGAGGTTATGGGCGGCTTACCTGGTACAGACAGGTAAATGGGGCCATTTGGTATGCAAACACAATATATAAGCATTAACATGTTATTGTATTGTTAAAAGTTATTTTTAATATTGTAAATCTGTAGCTTTCATTAAATTAATATCTTGTAATGCTGTTATAAATGTCCTCGTTCAGGCAATTCTTCTCATAGGGTGGCAATAGTTGGATCCTGTCTTCCAATTTTTCTGCCATATTGTATCCAATATTTTGCCATTATATAATGAAGAAAAGGAAAAACTAGTATTTTATTTTAAAAATAGAAATTGATTTAAAGCGGAGTTCCACCCATTTACAAAAAGTGTAGCTGCTGACTTTTAATAATCAGACACTCACCTGTCCCAGGATCCAGTGATGCGGGCGTACGAAGCCCCGCTCTTGCTGGCATTCTAACTGTGGGCGCCTGGCTGTGGCTTCACAGCCGGGCACGCGCTGAGCATGCACGAGCCACGCTGTGCGCTGTGATTGGCCAGGCAATCTTCTGGGACCTGTGATGTGTCCCAGAAGATTGCAGAGAGGGAGGGGGAGAGGGGTGATCTTCCTTTCCGGCACTGTTGTGCCAGGGAGGAAGTGGGAGCTAGGTGCCTGTAAAAACAGGGTACCCGCTCCTCCCCTAAAAAAATGACATGCCAAATGTGGCATGTCAGGAGGTCACCAACACTTAAAGCGGAAGTTCCATTTTTTGGGTGGAACTCCGCTTTAAGTGTATGTAAACCCTCACCTTGTAAAACAACCCATTCCCTTCAAAATAGAAATGAAAGGCAAAACATTTTTTGTGCAGAATTAAAAAAAATTATAAATACCTTTTTTCCTTTTTTTTTTATAAGTGAGCACATTCCCTCTGTTCTCAGCTGCATACAAGCTGGTGGAGAAGAAGCTGCAGCACACTGAGCTTCCAAGTGTGCACAACGGTTGTGCAGCGGGGGCATGTCAGGACAAGTCTGATCATTGGAGGAGAGCAGGCTGAGTTCCGACCATAGCAGTGTGTTCTCCTGCTTAGTGTGGTCAGTTTTTAATTAGAAAGCAGAGGGACTGTCAAGAATACCAGGGATTACACACAAAGGAAGCTATACAAAGAGATAGAGCTTTACAATTAATAGTTAAAGAATCGCGATTGCAATTCAACCCCCCTCCCAATCTTAATCTTTCCTCGATTCAGTGCAGAGCCGTTCTGTCAGGGGATGTTATACACAACATCCAATGCAGGTGATCAGATCGCTGGGCTGCACCAAGGAATCAGGGACAAACAAGTAAATAAAGTATGTTTATTATTAATGATAAAGATACACGTGAAAACAAGACAACAAACCAAAAACAAGAAAATGGTGAAAACACAGCAAACCCCCAAACCCACCTAACTATCTATCTAACTAATATAATACACGAGCAAGGAAACCAACATGTAATAAAAATAGGGCATGGGCAAAAGCGACAAGGGAACAGGGAACAGGAATAATGAAGCAGACCAAGGAGCAGGGAACAGGAAACAGGACTCAAGGTCAGGATACACAAATGGGGTCCAGGAACAAACAGGAACAGGCTGGAACAAGAGCAGGGAGACCCCCGCTGGTGGCCACTGGAATTACACCCTTTTGGTGCTGAATGTAATAGGGCCACCAGCAGAGAAACCGGAGATGACACCGTTCCTGACACGTTCTCTGCTCACTGCTGACAGTTGTAAAAACAAAAAGAACAGGCAGCCTGCCAAGTTTATCACAACATCGCTTAGGCGGCAATAAAGAGAAACGTTGTAACATTTAGCTCTTTTAGATCAATGGAATGAACTTCGGTCTGTAAATGAGGTCAGTTTAACCACTTAAAGACTAAACCATTTTCTGACACTTGTTGCTCACAAGTTAAAATCATTTTTTTTTGCTAGAAAATTACTTAGAACCCATAAACATTATATATATATATTTTTTGCAGAGACCCTAGAGAATAAAATGGTGGTCGTTACAATATTTTATGTTACACTGTATTTGCACAGCGGTCTATCAAATGCAATTGTTTTGGAAAAAATACACTTTAATGAATTTGAAAAAAAACAACTAAACAGTAACTGCCGGTTCACACAGGGGCAACACGACTTGCAGGCAGACTCACAGAGGCAACCTGCACACGACTTCAGCGGCGACTTGCAAAACGACTTCTGTATAGAAGTCAATGCAAGTCGCCTGAAGTCACCCCAAAAATAGTACAGGAACCTTTTTCTAAGTCGGAGTGACTTGAGTCGCTCCTATTAGAATGGTTCCGTAGTACAGAATGGGATGCGACTTGTCAGGCGGCTAAGTCGTCTGACAAGTCGCCGCTGTGTGAACCGGGGCTTAACCCCCCTGGCGGTATTCCCGAGTCTGGCTCGGGGTGGATTTTTCATACCAAAAGCGGTATCCCCGAGCCAGACTCGGGCTTGCATTGCAGGATCCAGGAAGAGTTTACTTACCTTGTCTCCTGGATCCTGCGATGTCTCCCCGCTGTGATCGGCGAGCCGCCGTGTCTCGCTCGATTCACAGTGCCGAGCTCCGTTCCCTGCGAGCGTTGCGACGCACGGGGACGGAGTTCGGCGGCAAATTCAAAAAGTGAAACACACAGTACAGATACAGTATACTGTAATCTTACAGATTACAGTACTGTATCAAATAATGACACATCCCCTTTGTCCCTAGTGGTCTGCCCAGTGCCCTGCATGCAGTTTTATATATATAAAACTGTTCCTTCTGCCTGGAAACTGGAGATTGTCCATAGCAACCAAAAAGTGTCCCTTTACGTCAAAAGTGGCTTTAGACCAGCTAGAAAACAGCGATAGTAAATTAGAACACTTGCAGAATTGAGCGATAGTGAATTGTGGGGAAATTTATTTTATTACTATTTTTTTAAATTTTTTTTTATTATTTATTTTTATTTATTATATTATAATTTATGTTTTTGTGTTTCAAACTTTATCATACCCGGGATATCTACTAGACTCTGGTTTGGACAGATTTAAGTGTATTATTGTTAATATTTACAGACCTACAATATAAAACGCCAAATTTCCATGCAAAATAATGGTACCGCTTTCAGCACCTAAAATCCGAAATAATCATACCGCCAGGGAGGTTAAGTTAGCCCAATTTTTTTGTATAATGTGAAAGATGATGTTACTCCGCGAAAATTGTAAGCTTTATTCTAAGAAAAAAAATTGTGATTCTCATTTTAGCCAGAATCGTATAGCTCTACAAAGAGAACAGGATACCTTTTCATACAGGTATATGGTAGAGCAGGCACATATCAGAAATATAAAATGTTGGGGTAACAAATTCTTTAAGATACACAGGGAAAAATATAGCAATTCTGTTGCAAATTAAAGCAATGCTAAAATAGAGCAATGACAACTATAAAATTGCAGCTTAATTCATAAATTCCTTCCTTCTTTAAAGGAGAAGTAGAGCCAAAAGTCCTTTGTCAATACTTTTCCCAAGGATCACAGAAGTGTACTTCATTCTGCACTCCTGTGACCTGTATTTAGCCAGCAGCACATTAAAGGTTGCTGTCGGCTGATGTCACTCTGGTCCAGACTTTAATGTCGGGATCCACCCAGATGCCTGGACTGGCAGATGGCTCAGCGTTTAAGTGTGCGGCTTAGAGGCTCAACCAGCTGCTCCCGGCCCCTCCACAGCCCAGCATTCCAGTGAGCGCTGGAAGGAAAGAGCAGAGAGCCGGTGACTGACTGTCTTCGGCTCTCTGCTCACTGAAGACCAAGTACTGAGTGATCAGCAGTCTTCGTCTTTTAGTTCAGAGGCGGCGGGGGACAGATGCAGCATTGGATTGACCCTGCATCCACCTAGGCGAGTATAAATCTTTGCTTTTTATAAAGAGAACTGAACTTACTCTTTATACCCTCATAGTACGTCACTACGTTTGTGTTTGTCAAACGACAATTTGCGGATAGTTAGTATGCTAGACAAAATCTTGCACACACGCTTTTGACAAAAATCAGACGCTCTGTCGTCCAACAATCAAACCGTGTGTGCGAGGCCTAAGTATTTCCCAAGATCATACATTTCTCTTACTTTGATTTGTTTTATTCTTTGTTCACTCTGCTGTCAAAAACTAAAGAAATAAAACACAATTCCAAGATATTATTAACCCCTCTTTCCAACCCCCTCTAACTAACCACTGAAAAAAAAAAATGCCCATTTTACTTAAAGCGGAGTTCCACCCAAAAGTGGAATTTCCGCTCATTTGTCATTTTTTTAGCTTTGGAAATAACGGAGAGGGAGTAGAACATTTTTCAGGCTTGTATTGCAGTCTGTACCTCCGTTAGTGAGATTCACCCTATTTTCCTGTGTACTATTATCACCAAGAGTAAAAGTGAAAGAAAATCCCAATTTTTGAAGAAGAATTTTTCAAAGAATGAAGAAGAACAGGAATAGAGGGGAAATCTTCCAGGACACTAGACCTCAGGGATTTCCCCACTTTCGAGGGATTTCCTGTCACGTCCTCTTTTAGTCATGAGACGGGAAGTGAAACAGATGGCTAATAAAAAAAAAACCTGACAAGGGTTATTACTCAATCCAAAATTTAAAAAGTTTG
This sequence comes from Lithobates clamitans, assembly GCA_037952925.1. Taxonomy (NCBI): domain Eukaryota; kingdom Metazoa; phylum Chordata; class Amphibia; order Anura; family Ranidae; genus Lithobates; species Lithobates clamitans. The sequence goes on along the minus strand of JBBGZY010000421.1, from coordinate 1,024,297 downwards.
CTTTTAGTTCTGCTTTAGTAATATCCCTCTATTATGCAGGAACTCAGCGCTCAGTCTGTTTTGAATCTTGACTTTCTTGTATTTGGAGATAAGTACTGCCCGTGGATCTAAGTCTTACCTGCCATTTACATAAGAAATTGGCACTGAGTTAAGCTGGCCATACACTATACAATTTTCCTGTTCAACTTTCCTTTAGATTTACCAAAACCATATAATATGAGGTCAAACCTAAACCCTTTCAATTTGTATGCAATCAGACAGGCCCTTGCACTACATAGTTGAAGGTAAATCTAAAGGAAATTGAATCAGAAAATTGTATAGTGTATGGCCAGCCTTACTCTCCTTGGATAGTGGGATGATAGTTGACCAGTAATTTAGCACAGAATATGGTGGCTGTAAAGCTGGCCTTACATCAGTATAATTTTGTTCAATTTTTTTAGATAGATTTTCTAATGGGGGGGTTCTAGTGGTGTTGACAATAGTTTTCAACCATAGTGATGAGAAAATTTGAAGGTGTGGCATGGAAACATTTTCCCAAATTTAATTCTTATCGTGAATATAGTTTCTGTGCAATAAAAATTGTACATTATTGTAATATACATGTTCTATAAAACAAACCTGTTTAATATTTCTGGCATTCCATTCAACTTGCAGGTCTGGATGAAATTTTAAGGACTTTTGAACAAAATTAGTTGACTAATGATGGCAAAATTGAATTTTTCTGAATTTCTGTAAAGTTCTGTAAATTTCTGTAATTTCTACTGGTGTATGGCCAGCTTTAGACACAATATATGAAAGCTAAGGATAGCTTTGTAAATTGCCAGAACAGTAAATAAAGTGATTGGAAAGTAAAAAGGGGATTTATGGAAAAGGGTTCAAAGGACTGCATCATATTGACAGAACTCATATCTAACCTCGGCTTGATTCCTATTTATTTAGTAAATACAAGAAAGCTAATGCGGGTTCCCAAAATAACTTTATGCATTTTTTTTTGTAGAATTGCACAAAAAACTTTCAATGCAAAATATGTACTCCGCCATCTGCTGCCTTTCTGATGTTGCACTTTCTTAGCGTAGGCTGCTAGGCAAATGTAGCTTTGTCTCATTTGAAATCAAGCAAGCAGTAATTGTTTGTTCTGGCCTGTTCAGGGTCTCACAGGTTGGGATTTTGATGGAGGGGAAGTGTCCAGGAGGGGGCTGGAGTGTGATAGAGCAGGGTTCTTTCTCCCCAGGAAGGATGCAGAGGTACAGTGGCTGCTTTTGCTGGCAGCCCATGGACTAAAAAGCTGCTCTAGAAGGCCTATGAGGGGCCAGGAATAAAGGCTCAAATGGACTTGCTTAAAACTATCTGAAGACCAAACAATAAGTGATCCAGTCCTGAAAGACACCATCTCACTCATGGGTTTGCGTCCGGGGGAAGCTGGAAGGAAGCAGCTGTCTTGGGGAGGTGTGAGTAGTGACCTTAAGTTGATCCCTGAGACTGTGTGCTGTACTCTACACCAGGTACTGATGGTTGCGCATTGGTGAAGGGCCTTGGACAGTTCACTGTTACATACTACTACTAGAAAGACTTCTAGACTAGACTTCTAGACTAGAAAGTCATTTGTTCACATTGTTCATATATATCCTGGGGCCCTTTACTACGATCCCACAAAGGCCCTTTCACATGTTCTGCAGTGAGCTCCCTTCCTACTCTATTGGGCCCCCCCCAGGGTGGCAGAAAACAAGAGATATATGTCATCAGCATACCAAGAAAATATAAGGGTCCAAAGCAGTAGAAGAACTATCAGGGTTGCAAAGGTTGTCTTGCCACCGGGCCCTGGGATTTTGCCACTGTGGGGTTCCCCAGCCTCCTCTTGCTGTCCTGCCCCTGCTGTTGACAGCGCTGGTCTGGCATCTCTTGGAATTTACAGGCTGGTTCTCCTGTCCTAAGAACGGGAGAAATCATTTTGTTTTTTCAGTAACTGAGAGTCCTGGTGGAGTCCTTCCTGCCACTCGCTCTTCTCCCTGCCAATGAGGATGCAGGGGAAGGAGCAGATCGGGCAGCTGTGGTTGTGTGAGCACTCGCATTATGCAGTGTCAGCGAGCAGAGGGAGGTGGGAGGAATCACCCACAGGAGCTGACTGGGAACGCTCTCCCTCTTAGACATTGACTTTTTGTAAAAAAAAAAAAAAAAATGTTAATGGGGGGGGGGGTGCACATGGTGGGGCACAGCATAATATTGGGGGGATCAGGGCCCCCTCTGCCCCCCCCAGGGACGCCATTGCTGTCTCTGTACTGTTTGGGAAAGAACCAGTTAATCTTAGTAGCCCCTGCAGGGGTAGTGCTACACTAGCTTAAGGTGGAGATAGAAATGTGGCTTAGCTGCTTATTTTTATCACCGACCAAAACAGATGTAAACAAAGCTTGACAACAAGTTTATAAAAAATTGGCTTGCATCTTCTTACCCAGAACCCCTTCCCTGAACTTCTGGTCCGGGAGTGCGCTCAGTAAAGTTACAAAAGGTTTGCGTGACTTCAGGGTTCAGGACTAGATGACCCTTTATGATCAGCACCGTCTTAACAAAGAGTTAATGCTTGTGTCTCCCACATCTGTCTTTAGTTCAAAGTGCATGCGTGCCTGTTGTGTCAATTAACTCTCTGTGTATGTCAGAATGTAGTTTTGGGTAGAAGTGTGAGCGTAAGGGTGGCTATGGCATGGCTCCAGGGGACCCCACAAGGCAGCTGAGCCACCGTTATTAATGATACCTTGGGAATAAAAATTTTATGGGGGATTTACAAAGAAGTGAGAGACTGTAAACACAGAGCAGACAAAAAACTGTGTAAGTGCTGTGGTATACTGCTGTATATCATGTTTTTTGTGGAGGGTTTAATAACACTTAAGGCCCTATTCACATGGGTGGCAAGGGGGCAATAAAAGTAGGTGAGAAGGTGGATCCCCTTTTTACCAACTCCCACTTGCCCACCTAAAACCTAACACGGCAGATGGAGGGGTTAGTATCCATGCTGCACCTGTGATGCGATGCGATGCTTTGCTTTGCAGCCACAGCAAATTTAACTTGGCATATTGAGTTTGATAGGCGCCACAGCCTGTCAAACGCACCCATTAAAGTCAGCGGGACCACACCACGATTGAGTTAAATGTTTGACTTTCAAAAATAGCCCAAAAAAGTGTTTTGAGGTGACAATGTCACCTCCTGAACATCTGCAAGCCAACTCTGAAAAGTGATCCACTGCAGATCACTTTTCGGAGGGGCAGCAGGGACTGACATTCATGTGAAAGAGGCCTAACTCTTCTGCAGAGATGAAAGAAAGCAACACAATGTATAACTTTATTCATATATGCACTATACCCTCTAAGAATATAATGATTATAATGATGAGCCAACCATGATGGTGCAGTGTGGAAATGCACAGCATGTAGCAGAAAAACTTTTCCTTGACTACCACTCTAATCCTGTTGTGTAGCAACTACCAAGCTAACAACATAAATCACAGATCACCAGTAGATACTGTGAAATATCCTATAACCTCTTCGAAATGCCTGATACTAATGATACCAAGCTCATCCTGCATGCCAGAATATGACAGGCTCATTAATTACAATTATGAAATACTGTGTGCTTGTCCAAGTCTAGGTGTCTGTTCGTATTATATTGATCACACTTATATGCCATAAATACCTTGCTAGTAAGAACAAATAGTACAGAAAATGTATTATTATGTAGACATGATTCATTCTATCTTTCTGTCTGTCTACTATATCTACCTAAAAATGATCTCCCTCTTTTCTACTTTCTTTCTTCCAACATCTAATCTTTTCATTCTTCATTATCACCTGCTGTATCTGTTATCTATTGTTATCTCTTTTATTCCTTCCTTCTTTCTGTCTCTACTGTGCCTATAATCATTCCTTTCCGATCCTCCTACTCCTTCTCCTTCCTCCTTCCTCCTCCCTCCCTCTTTCTCCACCTTCCTTCTTCCCCCTTCTCTTCCCTTCCTTCCTATTCTCCTCCTTCTCTTCCTTTCCTTCTTCTTCTCCCCCTCTTCCTCTTCCCTTCCTTCCTCCTTTCCTTTCTCTTCCCCTCCTTCCTCTCCTCCTCCTTTCCTTTCTCTTTCCTTCCTGCCTCTTCTCCTCCTCCTCTTTTCCTTTCTCTTTCCTTCCTTCCTCTTTTCCTCCTCCTTTCCATTCTCTTCCCTTTATTCCTCTTTTCCTCCTCCTTCCTCCTCCTCCTCCATCTCTTCTCTTCCTTCCTCTTCTCCCCCTCTGCCTCTTCCCTTCCGTCCTCCTTTCCTTTTTCTTCCCTTCCTTCCTCTCCTCCTCCTCCTTTCCTTTCTCTTTCCTTCGTTCCTCTTCGCCTCTTCCTCCTTTCCTTTCTCTTCACTGCCTTCCTCTTTTCCTCCTCCTCCTTTCTTTTCCCTTCCCTTCCTCTTCTTCTTCTCCTCCTCCTTTCCTTTCTCTTTCCTTCCTTCCTTCCTCTTCTCCTCCTTTCCTTTCTCTTCTCTTCCTTCCTCCTTTCCTCCTCCTCCTTTCTTTTCCCTTCCTTCCTCTTCTCCTCCTCCTTTCCGTTATCTTCCCTTTCTGCCTCTTTACCTCCTCCCTTTCTTTCCCTTTCCTTCTTTCCTCTTCTCCTCCTTTCCTTTCTCTTCCTTTCCTTCCTCTTTTCCCCCTCCTTCCTTCCTCCTTCTCCTTTCTCCTACTCCTTCTGTTTTCTTCCTTCCTCTTCTCCCCCTTGTCCTCTTCCCTTCCTTCCCCCTTTCCTTTCTCTTCTCTTCCTTCCTCTTCTCCTCCTCCTTTCCTTTCTCTTTTCTTCCTTCCTCTTCTCCCCCTTGTCCGCTTCCCTTCCTTCCTCCTTTCCTTTCTCTTTCCTTCCTTCCTCTTCTCCTCCTCCTCCTTTCCTTTCACTTCCCTTCCTTCCTCTTTTCCTCCTCCTCCTTTCTTTTCCCTTCCTTTTTCTTCTCCTCCTTTCCTTTATCTTCCCTTACTTCCTCTTCTCCTCCTTGGCCTTTCCTTTCTCTTTAGTTCCTTCCTCTTCTCCTCCTCCATTCTTTTCTTCATTTCTACGGTATCTCTTGTATCAGTTACCTAATTGTATCTCTTTTCTTCCTTCTTTCTGTATCTACCATACCTATATTCTTTTTTTATTTTATTTTCATCTTCCTTGCTCTTTTGTCTCCTTCCTGCCTTCCACCTGTCCATCCATCCTTCCTTCCATCCTTTCTTTTCTTCTTTTGTTCCAGAAGATGCTAACTTTTAAGACAGTAAAAAAAAATGTCAATGTTCCTCTTTCAGAGGATTTCAGTAAATCTTTGTATTCTTTTAATCCTACTCTCTGGCAGTTCTTTTAATTGATGTGATCATTATTTAAGCTAATAATCTGATCTGCAATCCCTATAAAAAATGTAATAATGTATTTAGTGATGGACTGTTAAAAACCTCTGAGTTCACATCTGATAAGCAAAGCTTCATATAATCTGGCATTGTGCGAGTTGTAGGCTTTGATTCCACTCCTTCGCGCTGCACTGCAGTCTAGTGTGGGGCAGCAGTATTGGATGATGTAAATGGCCAATTTGAGCAGATTTTTTTTTCTTGTGGGATAAATCAATCCAGATGTTGGATTCTAAAGGTTACCATACATGGAACAATTGTAAAACAGTCTGTGCTTGGAGAGAAAATTGTACTCGCTGATCTGTGCCAAATATTGGAATGTAAATTCAGTTTTCTCTTCATCTCTGTGACCCAAGTGTAGCTGTAGTACACCATAATGATAATGTGTTTTTGTATAATCTCCACCTCTTGTATCATGCAATTATTTTTAGTAAAAACCAATGTTAGAAAAAACTATTGGAGGCAGTGTGATGTTTGCTTTACATTTACAGCTACTGTACATACCAAGAAGAGAAAGAGGAGATGGCTTCATGTTTCTTGAACTACTTCTTCTGACACCTCTCATCTGACACCACACACTTTTCTCTGCGGGTTGTTGAATTTACCCACAAATATCCAGAGGGGGCCAGAAAAATGATATAAAAATAAGAAAGAAACTCATAGTAGATTTTAGAGGCATAGCTGCTGCCCTCTAACCGGGAGTGTTGCTAGGATTGTGACAGTCCTGGGGTACCCTGAATGGAGCACTGACGCAATGTGCATAGCACTCCACAAGTAGTGGTGGGTGTAGCAAGATTGCGCCAATGGCGTTAAGGGCTTAAAGGGGTATGGCTAAATACATGATGATTGAAGATGATGGGAAAACAGTAGGGCTCTCATAGTGTAGTAAGTGAAAACTATTTATTAAATAAAAGCACAATAAACACAAAATAGATATTGCACTTACAAAAGCAGTGGTACAATCCACCTTAATAAGATCACATTTTTAATCAGTCCAGCAATCCACTGCTCTCAGAAGGTGGTTGAGGCAGCACCTTTGAAAGGGACCACTTGTCTGTAGCCGTGTATAAGTTGATTCCAGCCAGCTCTCAGCCCTGACAGGAACGCCATAAGGTAACACTACTTTCCTCCAAACTAGCAATGCTTAGAACATGTTCTAAGAGGTTCCGAGAGGAACCTCTTCCTCAGTTTTACCTGGGCAAAGAATTATCGAGATTGATAAAGGCTGGGCAGGGAGATTAACCCTTAGAGCACCCAAAGGACCCAGAGGCTTCTCAAACTGCGACAGCAGTAACATACTAAACACTTCACACTTTAAGGCAGATTTATAAAAAACATAAGAAATTAAGAAATTGTTTTAAAAAGTTGTGATCTGTCATAGGAAAGTCAACCACATAAATGGACAGATCTACCCATTAAACTGTACCATCGGTATAACCCATAAAAAGTGAATTAATTGGGAACAAGCCAAGAATAAGGGTGAAAAACTATACAGGAGTTGTCAATATAATCCAAAGGGAAGGTAGAAATGGGAATGATAATAAAAAATTTTGAAAAAAAAATAAACATGTAATAATATTGAAGAAACAATGGCAATGGCAAATACAATAAAATATACAATAATAAAATACCATAAAAATAGTAATACCATAACAGTAATACTACCTATGAAAATCAGAAAAAAATGAGAATGTTGTGACTAATGAAACGTGGTGGATACAGAGAATAAGGATTCAAAAGTACTCCACTGAGCAGAAGTGTATTCTCCAATAGAGGGACCTAGAATGAAATAAGAGTATAAGTTGTATGTGTGTGTGTGTGTATATATATATATATATATATATATATATATATATATATATATATATATATATATATATATATATATATATATATATATATATATAGTATCTCACAAAAGTGAGTACACCCCTCACATTTTTGTAAAAATTTATTATATATTTTCATGTGACAACACTGAAGAAATGACACTTTGCTACAATGTAAGGTAGTGAGTGTACTGTTTGTATAACAGTGTAAATTTGCTGCCCCCTCAAAATAACTCAACACACAGCCATTAATGTCTAAACCGCTGGCAACAAAAGTGAGTACATCCCTAAGTGTAAATGTCCAAATTGGGCCCAAAGTGTCAATAATTTGTGTGGCCACCATTATTTTCCAGCACTGCCTTAACCCTCTTGGGTATGGAGTTCACCAGAGCTTCACAGGTTGCCACTGGAGTCCTCTTCCACTCCTCCATGACGACATCACGAAGCTGGTGGATGTTAGAAACCTTGCGCTCCTCCACCTTCCATTTGAGGATGCCCCACAAATATGCAATGCAGCTGAATCTTCCTGGTGCATAAGTTTTAAAATACAGTAACTGATTCACCTGCAGTGAATATTTGGCAATTGTCCCATTAACTGCTTGATAAATATGCCCCTTAGTGTCATTGACCTACAACTAATATAGAGCTTACCATAACTTCACTCCCTGAATCTTGGCCCAGGTCAATAACTGAGAATGTAAGGAAACCAGAGACAGCCAAGCAAATTACATTTTCATAGGGAGGTTGGCAGTGGCATTCAGATACTTCTTCTGGTTTACCTGAAGGCTAACTTTTGCCCTGTGTGCCTCTATGTTATTTTGCCTGTTACCACTGCAGAAATAAGGCTGCAGGAAAGGCCAGTGAGACAAAACTGTATTATAATCCACTTTGCTGAAACTTCACTAGATACCATTTTTTAGTAAACTATAAAAAAAATTCAGTAATAGAAAAATAATCATCTATATTTTAAAGATAATATCATGGCCTGCCGTGCATACAGACTATCATCCCTAAAGCATGGCAGTCAGTGCATCTGGAGCCCTGTAATATATAGACACCAGACATATGCCTGTTAGCATTTGTATGGAGTTGTGAAGGGGTCTGGAAAAAAACAAAAAAAGGACCCTACTCTGAAAACACAAGCACAGTGCTTAAGGTACTGTGTTCTTCAACACTTCCTCGGAATTTGCAAGAAACCATCATAAGAGAACCTTACAGAGGTCAAGTGGTAAAAGTGCTTTACAGTGTGACCTTTTCTTTGCTATCCAACATACCTGTTGATCCTTCCATTTTAGCTGTCCCTAGGTCTCTTCCTGTTGTGGGGTGACAATGCTGTAATGGGCCTTTTATATTTCAAACAGTGTTGTCAAATTTTGCTCAGTGGTACTGCTGCGGGGCTACAAAGCTGTGTGTTGACTCTGTCACTCCACTTACAGTAGCTGGGTGTGCTACAAGCACAGCTGGGAGTTGAAGACCAACAGAGATTTGTGACGGCGGGTGAAGAGACAGAGCGCCATGCTACTCTCTCCTTACAATATTTGCCCAGCACGCTGCATAGACTAAGAGAATGCTGCGGCTCAAAGAAGGGGGTCCAGTGCGTCCTTGTGCACCAATTCACCTGTGAACCAGCTCCGAATTTTTTCCTGAATTTGCACCTGAATCGGAACCAAAGACGCACAGGATCATTTCCAAATGCGGACCACGGCCGCCCCAGACCTCTGTGTACCGGCTCCTGTCATGCAAATTGGATTCAGGAAACCCGTATCCAATTCGCATAAGTGTGAACCCAGACTTACACAGGAACATAAAAAGTACTGAAAGTTGATATATCACACAGTGTCCCAACTTAAAAAGAAACTGTCCTCCCTGATTCCACAAAACCTCCACAATGTTGTGTAAATACCTGGTGATCCTGCCAGTCCAACAGCTAGTCAGCCTATTCTGGATATCACCACTCTGTGTTGTCACTCTTGCAGCTGCTGTGCTTGATTGTCTAATCTCTCTTATCTTTCCCAGAAGGATCTAATGTGATGCCTGTGAGCCAGCTGCTTAGGAAACTTGAAGGCTCTGAATAAAAAAAAAAAAAAAAAGATTAAATGCAATTTAGCAGTGCTAAATGTGTAGGTCATAATTTCTTAATGTACAGTGCTGTGAAAAATATTCACACCCCTTAAAATATTCCACATTTTGTCATGTTACAACCAAAAACGTAAATTTATTTTATTGGGATTTTATGTGATAGACCAACACAAAGTGGCACATAATTGTGAAGTGGAAGGAAACTGATAAACGGTTTTCAAAATTTTTTACTAATAAATATGTGAAAAGTGTGGCGTGCATTTGTATTCAGCCCCCGTGAGTCAATACTTTGTAGAACCACCTTTCACTGCAATTACAGCTTCAAGTCTTTTTGGGTATGTCTCTACCAGCTTTGCACATCTGGTACTGAAATTTTTGCCCATTCTTCTTTGCCAGATAGCTTAAGCTCTGTCAGATTGGATGGAGAGTGTCTGTGAACAGCAATTTTCAAGTCTTGCCACAGATCCTCAATTAGATTTAGGTCTGGACTTTGACTGGGCCATTCTAAGAAATGAATATGCTTTGATCTAAACCATTCCATTGTAGCTCTGGCTGTATGTTTAGGGTTGCTGTCTTTCTGGAAAGTGAACCTCCGCCCCAGTCTCAAGTCTTTTGCAGACTCTAACAGGTTTTATTCTAAGATTACCCTGTATTTGGCTCCATCCATCTCCCTATCAACTCTGACCAGCTTCCCTGTCCTTGCTGCAGAAAAACATCCCCACAACATGATGCTGCCACCACCATATTTCAGGGTGGGGATGGTGTGGTCGGGGTGATGTGCAGTGTTAATTTTGTGTCCCCCCCATTGCTTCTTGCAAACTGAAAAAGGGATATTTTATGGCTTTTGTTTTAAAGGCTTTCTTGTTGCCACTCTTCCATAGTGTCCAGATTTGTGGAGAGCACGACTAATAGTTGTCCTGTGCACAGATTCTCCCACCTGAGCTATGGATCTCTGCAGCTCCTTCAGAGTTACCATGGGCCTCTTGGCTGTGTCTCTAATTAATGCTCTCCTTATTAGGCCTGTTAGTTTAGGTGGACGGCCATGTCTTGGTAGGTTTGCAGTTGTGCCATACTCTTTCCATTTTCGGATGATGGATTGAACAGTGCTCCATGAGATGTTCAAAGCTTGGGATTTTTTTAAAACCTAACCCTGTTTTAAACTTCTCCACAACGTTATCCCTGACCTGCTTAGTATGTTCTTTGGCCTTCATTATGCTGTTTGTTCATTAAGGTTCTCTAATGCTGCGTACACACAACCGGACTTTCCAGCAGACTAGGTCCGATGGAATCAGTCCATCGGACATTCCGATCGTGTGGGCTAATTTGATTTCATTTAAAAAATCCGACGGATAAAAAAAAGAACATGTTTCAAATTTGTCCGACGGACTCAACTCCTATCGGGAAAACCGTTCGTCTGTATGCTGGTCCAACGGACCAAATACGAAACAAGGACAGCTATTGCCTACAGGCTATTGAACTTCCTTTTTTTAGTCCCGTCTTACGTCATCACATTCAAAACAAACGGACTTTCGAACGTACTTAGTCCGTTGGTGTGTGGGTAAGTCCGTTCGTACGGAAGTCTGTCAGAACTCCGCCGAAAGTCCGTCGGGATGACCATTGGACCTGGTCTGCCGGAAACTTGGGTGTATGCAGCATAAGAAACCTCTGAGGGCTTCACAGAACAGCTGTATTTATTCTGAGATTAAATTACACATAGGTGGACTGTTTTTTAGTTGGGGGTATCAGAGTAAAGGGGGCTGAATACAAATGCATGCCACACTTTTCACATATTTATTTGTAAAAAAAAAATTGAAAACCATTTGTGCCACTTTGTGTTGGTCTATCACATAAACTCCCAATAAAATAAATGTAAATTTTTGTCTTATATAAAGGTATCCGTTAACATTTTTACAATTTTTTGGCTTAAATCAAGTACACCCTTAAATAATGGTCTGTTTGAAATCACTGTTATATAGATTTTTAGAGTAATGTTTGCTGTTTGTGGTGTATACTGCAAACACAAGCACTAAATGTAGCCTGGTCACATCATTCCTGTTTTTATTACACCTATACTTGCCATATGTTTACCTGTCAGTCATCTGTCATATCGTGCAGTTGTCATGCTGATAACTATGATGTTGAGCTTCTGAACTGACATGTTAATATATACATATACAGACACGACTAGGTTATTGTGACACACACCATTATTTTTGGTTGAAAGGTATTTACTTGCTATAGAAATTGAATAACCTATTATTTTTTCTTGTGGCAGCCCCTCCATTGATGGCTTTTGCAAGCTGTGATGAAGCTTCCTATGCCGATCTTCTGAATGAGTACTGCCTACCTCAATTCCAAATGCAGATGCAAGATTTGGGAGTTCAGCTGTGGTGTGACTGGAAGGCAACAATAGGGTGAGTGTGTCTGTCAAGGATTAAGCATAGTTAAAAAAAACAAAACTAACTTTTGCAATCACTTTAAGTAACAAACATGTCATACTTACCTGCTCTGTGCAAGGGTTTTGCAAAGAGCAGCCCTGATCCTCCTTTTCTGGGGTCCCCCAGAAGCTTCTCCTCTTTGGCGAGTCCCCCCACGGAGAGCCGATTTCCATGAGGGCACCCGTGTGGGCGCGCTACCGAGTTCTGCTGCTGCGTCCATTGACACAGACAGCAGGACTCGGCCCCGCCCCGGTTCCTGTGTCACTGAATTTGATTGACAGCAGTGGGAGCCAATGGCTCCTGCTGCTATCATTCTATCCAATGAGGATCCGAGACAGCAGCTGGAGCCGCTGGGCTTGTGCTCATTGCTGGAACGATCGGGTTCAGGTAAGAAAAAGGGAGGCTCTGGGGGGCAGCTGCAGCACAGAAGATTTTTCACCTTAATGCATAGAATGCATTAAGGTGAAAAACCCTGAGACTTTACAACTCCTTTTAAGTCCATCTATCTTAAAAAAAAAAAAAAAAAAATATATATATATATATATATATATATATATATATATATATATATATATATATATATATATGTATATATACAGTGAGGACAGAAAGTATTCAGACCCCCTTAAATTTTTCACTTTTTGTTATATTGCAGCCATTTGCTAAAATCATTTAAGTTCATTTTTTTCCTCATTAATGCACACACAGCACCCCATATTGACAGAAAAACACAGAATTGTTGACATTTTTGCAGATTTATCATTAAAACACTGAAATATCACATGGTCCTAAGTATTCAGACCCTTTGCTGTGACTCTCATATATTTAACTCAGGTGCTGTCCATTTCCTCTGATCATCCTTAAGATGGTTCTACACCTTCATTTGAGTCCAGCTGTGTTTGATTATACTGATTGGACTTGATTAGTTAGCCCTGGTTCACACTGGGATGACTTGTCAGGCAACCTAGTCGCCTGACAAGTCGCCTCCCGTTCTGTGCTATGGAACCGTTCTAAGGGGAGCGACGCGAGTCCCTCCGACTTAGAAAAAGGTTCCTGTACTACTTCGGGGGCGACTTGGGGCGACTTGCATAGACTTCTATACAGAAGTCGTTTTGCAAGTCGCCCGGGAAGTCGTTTGCAGGTCGCCTCGCTGAGGCGACCTGCAAGTCGTGCCGCCTCTGGTGTGAACCGAGGCGAAAGCCACACACCTGTCTATATAAGACCTTACAGCTCACAGTGCATGTTGCTCTACATAAAGATGGCCTAGGCTATAAGAAGACCCTGAAACTGAGCTGCAGCAAGACCAAGACCATACAGCGGTTTAACAGGACAGGTTCCATTCAGAACAGGCCTCTCCATTGTTGACCAAAGAAGTTGACTGCACGTCATATCCAGAGGTTGTTTTTGGGAAATAGACGTATGAGTGCTGCCACCATTGCTGCAGAGGTTAAAGGGGTGGAGGTCAGCCTGTCAATGCTCAGACCATACGCCACACACTGCATCAAATTGGTCTGCATGACTGTCGTCCCAGAAGGAAGTTGAAGGAGTGCAAGGTCTCTAACATCCACCAGCTCCGTGATGTCTTCATGGAGAAGTGGAAGAGGACTCCAGTGGCACCCTGTGAAGCTCTGGTGAACTCCATGCCCAAGAGGGTTAAGGTAGTGCTGGAAAATAATGGTGGCCTCACAAAATATTGGCCCAATTTGGACATTTTCACTTAGGGGTGTACTCACTTTTCTTGCCAGCGTCAACATGTTTCTATGGTTCCAGCAAGCCACCCACACAGTACCTTATCAATCATCTAAAATTATCACTATTCCATTTGCATACCTCCTGTTGACCACTGTTGCCCAGCAACGCTCCCCCACTTCACTACAGCCACTTTCTACCGTAATACAATCATCCTCTTGTCCACAGTTCTTCAATGCAGTTCAGGAGAACTATTGATATCATCTTATAGCTTTTACTTCATGGTATGACCACATCTATTCTCCCTTTTTGGAATAACAGTTTTACCTTGATTCTACATTTGGGTCACTTTTCATCGTTTAGACCTGGGGATATCATCCCAGCTGTATTACAGCATTCTCAGTGCTTCTACAATTTTCCAGTCCTTTTGTTTTTATAGTTTTGATGCTAATGTATGTATGATGTTTTTTAATGTCTTTTTCTTTTCTTTGATATTTATAAATCATTTTTGCTAATTATGTGTGTATGGTGAGTGAAGTTTCATAGATATGTGCTACCATAGGGTTGGTTGAGCTAACACAGGTTTTTTTAAAGTTTGCTATTCAAATTTCATACCATGAGCTCCCATTCCTCTCCTTCTCCCCCTTTTTTTCATTCCGTCATTTTTACTCTAAACGTTTTTGAGGTTATCCAATCCCCATACGTGATTATTGTTTAACCCCTTTTTACACACTAATATGTATGGTAGGTGGCACCTTGAGGGTCCAGTAATATTCTTAGTGTATCAATACTTTATGTCACACCGTATTTGCACAGCGGTCTTACAAGCGCAATTTTTTTGGAAAAAATACACTTTTGTGACTTGAAAAATAAGACACCAGTAAAGTTAGCCCATTATTTTTTATATTGTGAAAGATAATGTTACACCGAGTAAATTTATAACATGTCATACTTCAAAATAGCGCTCGCGTTTATGGAATGGCGACAAACTTTGACCCTTAAAAATCTCCATAGGCGACATTTAGAGATTTCTACAGGTTACATGTTTAGAGTTACAGAGGAGGGCTAGTGCTATAATTATTGCTCTCGCACTAATGTTCGCGGCGATACCTCACATGTGTAGTTTGAACACCATTTTCATATGCGGGCGCAGCTTACGCATGCGTTCGCTTCTGCACGCGAGCTTGGCGGGACGGGGCTCTTTAAATTTTATTTATTTTTTATTATTTATTTAACTTTTTATTTTTTATTTTTACACTGTCCTTTTTAAAAAAATGTTTAGGGTCACTTTTATTCCTATTACAAGGAATGTAAGCATCCCTTGTAATAGAAAAAAAGCATGACAGGACCTCTTAAATGTGAGATCTGGGGTCAAAAAGACCTCAGATCTAACATTTACGTTAAAATACAGTAAAAAAAAAAAATGAAATGTCATTTCTTTTGCAAAAAAAAAAAAAAAATGTCCCTTTTCAGACCATTGGGCGGAGGTGACGTTTGACATCGCTTCCGCCATTCAACCCACCCCTGTTAAAAGTGATCTCGTGTCGTATCTGAAAGAGTGCTGCTCGCTGTTGTTGAAAATACCGGGATTTGCGGTACTTAGCGGCAAAGTACCAACGTACAGCTATGGCGATTTGCACTAAGTGGTTAAACAGAATTGATCGCAAGATAGAGCTCTGGGGTACCCCTCTCAGAACTCCAGACCATTCATAAAATATGCCATTAATCACCTCTGGACATGCTCCTGCACTCAGTTTTCTATCTAGGTGCATACAATATTACTATGTCCACAGGCCTTCCTCTATCCAGGTAACAGCTTACCCTCTCATAGAATGTTAAAAGGTTGGTCTGACAAGAAAGGTTCTTCATACCATGTTGGTTGCTACCAATGATGCTATTTTCACCTTCAAATACTTGGATATGGTCCCTTATCATTCCTTCCAACAATTTACATACTATTGATGTTAGTCTGACTGGTCTGTAGTTTCCAGGTATATATCTTGGCCCTTCTTTGAATATTTGTACACCACATTTGCTTCTCACCAATCTGTTGTTACCATTCCAGTCAGTAAGCTGTCCAAAAAAATTAGGCGCAATGGTCTGACTATAACATGACTAGGTTCTTTGAGAACCCTCAGGTGTAATGCCGCATACACACGAGCGGACTTTACGTCAGACTTTGCCCGGCGGACTTTTCGACGGACTTTATGACGGACTTTCTGAATGAACGGACTTGCCTACACACAATCCACCAAAGTCTGTCAAATTCGTACGTGATGACGTACGACCGGACTAAAACAAGGAAGTTCATAGCCAGTAGCCAATAGCTGCCCTAGCCTGGCTTTTTGTCCATCGAACTAGCATACAGACGAGCGGACTTATCGACCTGACTCGAGTTCGACGGAAAGATTTAAAACATGTTTCAAATCTAAGTCCGTCCAACTTTTGAGAAAACAAAATCCGCTGGAGCCCACACACGATCGAACTGTCCGACGAAATCTGGTACGCCGGACCAAGTATGCCGTAAAGTCCGATCGTGTGTACGCGGCATAAGCAATCCTGTCCTCACATCTGGTCTCTACAAGCCACAAGGGTACAGCCAATGTACTATTATTACCATTACTATCTGGTTTATTACAGTATAACCATTCTTTCCCTTCATATAAACCAAGGAAAATAATGTATTTAATACAGTTGCCTTCTTCTTCTTCCCCAGATCATCTTTTATGGGTCAATATGTTCTGACCTTGCCTTTTTACTATTAATATAGTTGAAAAAAAATGTTTTGTTTTTTGTTTTGTTTTTTACTCTCTTCAGCAATTAGCAATTTGTCTCTCACAAACTATTTTAGCTGCCCTAATTGCATGCTTGCATTTCTTTTTGCAACTTGTAGTTTTGGAATGCCAACGATGACCCTTTGGCCTTATATTTAATAAAGGACTGTTTTTTTTCTCGGTAATATGCCTTTTTACATTAGTATTTATCCACCCAGGTTTAACTTTTGTTCTTTTATATTTGTTGCCCAATGGAACGCACTGACAAATATCATTGTTTAATATGACCTTAAGACACACCGACTTTTCTTCAGTTTTCTTTGCTGCAAGAATTTGATTCCATTTAGTATCATGCAATATGGAGCGCAGCTTAGTACAATTGGCTCTTTTAAAAGTTTGTGTTCTTGTCCTATTGTCATGTCTAATTTTCCTATTATTTAAAACAAATGTAATTGGTCTGTGATCACAGTTGCCTACATTTTCCCTTATTTCTACAAGCACAATCAGCTCTGTATTGTTTGTAATTAGTAAACCCAGCTGAGCATTATCTGTAGTTGGGGTGTCCACCATTTGACTCATGAAATTGTCCTGCACTGCATTTAAGAAATTATGACCCTTAGTTGAGTGAGCAGTACGATCTGCATAATCAGTATCAGGATAGTTGATGCCCCCAATGAGTATAACATTGCCCTGTCTCCCCACCATCTCCAACTGTGAAAGTAGAGCGGTCTCCTCCTCCTCCTTCTTAATAGGGGGCCTATAGCATTCACCCACAATAATTTACTGTTTGTTTCCTTTGAAGCTCAAGCCGCAAAGACTCCACTTCCTCACCAGCCTTGTTAGCCCATATTCACTATCACATCGCTGTTCACGTATAAGCACACCCCTCTCCCTCTTCTACCCACCCCTGGCCAGTCATGTGAGCTGTCAAACTAGGCTGTTGATATTCCCATTAAGACACACCTTTTGATTCCCCTTAGGTTCCGCATGCTAGCCTTGGAAACTTTAGCTGATTTGAGGCCCCCTCCCCCCTTGACTTTGCTCACATCTGTACACAATGAACCTTGCTCTCTGCATGGTATACCTTCCTCCGATCCTCCCCCCACATTCTAGTTTAAAAGCTCCTCCAACCTCCTGACCATCTTCTCCCCAACAGAGCTGATCCCTCCCCATTTAGGTGCAGTCTATCTCTGCTATAGAGCTGGTACCCGATCACAAATACAGCCCACTCCTCCATGAACCCAAAACCCTCCTTCTTCTTACACTAGTTCCTCAGCCTCTCTTGTGTGGCTCAAGGTACAGGCAGTATCAGGGCTGGACTGGGACAAAAATTTGGCCCTGGACTTCATCCAGACCGGCCCACTTTAATTTTTCAAACACACACAAAAACAGTATATAAACTGTTGTATTGCACAGCATTGCAGAGTATTGTGGGGGCATTGCAGAGTATTGCACAGCATTGCAGAGTATTGCACAGCATTGCAGAGTATTGCACAGCATTGCAGAGTATTGTGGGGGCATTGCAGAGTATTGCACAGCATTGCAGAGTATTGTGGGGGCATTACAGAGTATTCCACAGCATTGCAGAGTATTGTGGGGGTATTGCAGAGTATTGCACAGCATTGCAGAGTATTGTGGGGGCATTGCAGAGTATTGCACAGCATTGCAGAGTATTGTGGGGGCATTGCAGAGTATTGCACAGCATTGCAGAGTATTGTGTTATCCAACCGCCCTGCAGCCGTCATTCGGCTATGGGCCGGTTGGTAAGTGGTTAATATTAATTTAATGCCACTGATCAATTATTAATTTAATGCCACTGGCCATGGTAACTGATGGATGAATAATTTAACCATGTCCAGTGGCAGTACATTTACAGTACAGATTAACCCCTCCCCCCCTCCCCCCGCCATGCTGCATATTCAGTTACTTTATAATTTAACCATCACCAATGGCAGTACATTTACAATACAGATTTACCCCCCCCTCCCCCCGCCATGCTGCATATTCAGTTACTTTTAGTAACTGAATATGCAGCATGGCGGGGGGAGGGGGGGAGGGGTAAATCTGTACTGTATAAATGTACTGCCACTGGTCATGGTTAAATTATTCATCAGTTACCATGGCCAGTGGCATTAAATTAATAATTGACCAGTGGCATTAAATTAATATTAATGCCTGGCATTAATATTAATTTAATGCCACTGGTCAATTATTAATTTAATGCCACTGGCCATGGTAACTGATGAATAATTTAACCATGACCAGAGGCAGTACATTTATACAGTACAGATTTACCCCTCCCCCCCTCCATGCTGTATATTCAGTTACTTACTAGTAATTACTATTATTATTAGAAAAGTTATTATTACTATAGTGCTGCACTGCTGCTTACTTGAATGATGACAGACTCAGTGACACTATAGCCTTGGTCTCTCTGTACTTGTTGCTGGTGGTGGTTCAGAACTTCTGATCCGATTCCGAATTCTCCTCCTTGGCTTCGGCTCCTCTAGGTTGCAGACTTGCAGCCAGGCTTGCTTTGCTACGCCCTGGCTCCGCCTCCTCCTATGTCCCCGGGCCGCCTCCGCCCTCCGTCCGTGAGTGACGTCACGGCGCCGGGACAAAGAGGCCGCCCAAATAGCTATATTGATAGCTGTTAGGGGGAGTGCCTGGGGGAGTGTCAATGCCTGCCTGTTCTTTTGTGACGCCGGCGGCCGGCCCGCCCGCCGAGTGCAGGAGCGGAGCCGCCCGGCGCCAGGCGACGCTCAGACGGAGAGAGACAGTGACACAGTCACTGTCTGACATCTGAGTCATTGTAGTGGCCCACTGCCAATCGGCCCACCGGGAATCTCCCGGTAGTCCCGATAGCCAGCACAGGCCTGGGCAGTATTTCTGAGAATCCTACCTTGGAGGTCATTTTCTTTAATACAGCAGTCCCTAAAATAGTTTTTAAGGACACTCAGTTTTCCTCTAATTTTACCAATGTGTGCCATGACAACCGGGTCCTTTCTAATCCCTCCCAACAATCTCTTCATCTAATCAGCAATGTGCTGAACCAGAGTGCTCAGTAAACATACTGTTTGGCAATCATAGTATTTGTGACAGATTGCCCTACATGTCCCCTTTGCCCTACGTTTATGTGGAGCAAGATGTGCACTTGGTCGCATCACCACTCCTGTAGGACATGTTACCCACTAATGTAATGGGGATAATCAAATGTTTTTATTTTAGAAGGTTTGTTTTTTATTTAAAGTGGTTGTAAACCCCCTGACTTATTTTTACATATAGGTAAGCCTATAATAAGGCTTACCTATATGTACTGAAAATATCTCCTAAACATGTGCCGTTTAGGAGATATTTCATGTATACTGCGACTATTCTTCCCCAACGTTTGCCGTGACTGGCGGCTCCCGTGTGCATGCACGCGAGTGACATCACGTGGCTCTGGCCAGTCACAGAGCTGGAGCCCGTGGCCTCAGAAGGAAGAGGGGCGAAGATGGATGCTTCCACCAGCGGGCTTCCTTTGCAGGTAAGTGCCACATAATGGGCTAGTATGTGATGCATACTAGCCCATTATGCTTTTACTTTGCAGGGGAAAAAAGAGGAAGTAAAACCCATTAGGGTTTACTTCCTCTTTAAGTTTATTTTTAGCACTATTTGTTTGTCCTAAATGTTTGAAAATCTCACACTTATAGCACCCTTCCGTACTCACAATCCCCCTCGGTCACACCCAATGACCCTCAGTTTTCTTACAGTGCCCCCTCAGCACTCACGGCACTCCCTCAACATTCACAGAGATGCTCACTCCCACTCCCTGGGGATAGCGATTTTCAGTTTAAATTTTAAGTTTAAAATTAAAGCCGAAATCCAGACAAACAGCTAAATGTACTTTTAAAATGAATACGTCAACTGCTTTACCTACCAAATCATTTATAATTCTCTACAGCCAATCTTGTGATTTACACACATCTGTCACACTGTACAGCCAGACAAGTGACACACTTATTTCCAGGTTCAGCAATGCAGTCTCCTATCTTCTCTTTTCACCTCCAGCCTATTAAACCAACATCACCACCACTGATTTATTAGAAGAATTTTTGGTAAAGTTGAACCAGTAAGGTGCAGGGTGCTGGGAGGTAACCCTCTGAACCTCCATGCAGGACAGTGTCCATGACTGTGAGCTCTGTCTACAAGCTTTCAGAAACCTTGTCTCTCATTTAGCCTCTCTTATCATCTCCACACTTGGGCCCTAGGCATAGCACAAATTGTGTCATTTTAAATGAAGACCATATTGTGTAGTCTGTGCAAGCTGAATAAGATTTCATCTCTGAAATAATATTTGACAGTGAGGCTGTGAGAATGTTCTTTTCACACATCTAGAAATGATGAGATCTATATTCAGTATGTCACTTCAAATTGAATACCTCCTGATCTACACCCTTGTCTGGGATTTCCAGAATTAGAGTGGTCATTTCTGTGATAAGGAAGTTACTGTTATGATGTCATAGCAGATCTCTGAATGTTCTTGTATAGCCCATAATATATCGATGTCCTCTGGGCTTTTATGATACAGTTATTTAATGGAAAACACACCAGTTGTTTATAACCTTCTTGCACGGTTTAATGTAGAAGGATTGTCTATATGACTCTGGAGGGGAAATGGAAAAATGATCCCTTTCAGTAGTTGTGACAGGGCTGACAGCTGTGACAGTCATTTACAGTGACATAATGAAAAGATTCCCCCATCACTACAACACTTTATAGATGCTGCTTTTGTGTAAGGATGAGCTGAACCCTCCCCCCCCCCCCCCCCAGTTTGGTTCGCACCAGACGAAAAAATTTGTGCGAACATGCGGACACCGTTAAAGTCTATGGGACACGAACATGAAAAATCTAAAGTGCTAATTTTAAAGGCTTATATGCTTGTTATTGTCATAAAAAATGTATTTGGGGACCTGGGTCCTGCCCTAGGGGACATGTAGCCATGCAAAAAAAAGTTTTTTTCAGAAACAGTGATTTTAAGAATGCTTAAAGTGAAACAATAAAAATGAAATATTCATTTAAATTTCGTGTCTGGGGTCCCCTCATTCTGCCTGTAACGTAATACATTTTTCCCATGTTTAGAAAAGTACAGCAGCAAAATTACATTTCTAAAGGACAAAATGTAATTTAAAATTGCTCATGGCTGTAATGTATTGCCAGATCCTGGCAATATACAAAATTTAAAAAAAACCAAAACAGCATGGGTCCCCCCCCAGTCCATAAACAGCGTGCTATTCGCGATCTGTGATCCCGTGGCTCTCCTATTCCTCTAGTCATGATTGGGCCACCCTCTCTGTTCCTCCGCCCTGGTGAGGCTGCAATGTTGGGCACAGTGAGGCTGCAATGTTGGGCTTGGTGAGGCTGCAATGGGGGCACGGTGAGGCTGCAATGGTGAGCACAGTGAGGCTGCAATGAAGGGCACGGTGAGGCTTCAATGATGGGCACAGGTCACAGGGCATTATGGGGTGCTCGAATTTGCTGCGAATGCTCCATAAAATTAGTTGTTCAGCGAACGCGCTATGATTATTTTTTCTAAATTATAATATGACCACTGCAATTTTATTGCCACCAAAACCAAAAAAAAAATGTTACTTAAAAAAAAAAAAACGCATACACATGTGCACAAAAAGCAACAAAATATAGGCCACAATTATCAAAATCTTCTGATCTTCCTGCATAATTCTATTGAGAAGAACAAGAAAGTATTTTTTTTAACTGTGACCCACGATAAATGCTTAAAGTGTTACTAAACCCATAACAGTAAAATCAGTCTGTATATGCAGTAAAGCATGCTTGTTATACTCACTGTGGATCCTAGGGGGTTAATCCTCTGCATTGTGTAAAAAGTCTGTTTAAGCATGATCAGTTTGTTGATTTGCTAGAGTTTTTTTATTTTTTTGGGGAGAGTGCATTCGATCAGCGCAGGACCAATCAGCACTGTCCAGACAGAGGGTCAGGGGTCCTGCAGCCTCATAGGACTGACAGAGGAGAATGAAAACTCCTCCTACAAGCTTTAACCAGACACTGATAGAAGTCACAAGACTGCTTTAGCTGCTGATAAGAAAATGCATTTAGCAGTTTATATTTACTAAAATGGTTGTATTTCCATGTTCTGTTTGAGACCAGATATAGTGAATGAAGGGTGCTGGGTTTAGTAACCCTTTAAGGGTCCCCATTCAGGCTATCAAGGTCCGATGACTAGTGAGGGTGCAGGTTGAGGAGAGGTCTGTCCAGACCCAAAGCACGCTGCAGAAATAGAAAGAGATAACCAGACTGCCGCACAGTCAGTCTTTCAATAATTGTTACAATACAAGCATACACATATAAATATACAGGGAACAATAAAGGAATAAACATACCCGCATGTTATTGGTAATGCCAACCAATAGCTGTGGCACTTTTTGCTCATTCCTTCCAAAATCCTTGTTACAGCTTTAAATTTCAGGCTTTTGTTTTTCATTTCTCTTTAAACTAATACAGCTGGGTCTTCTGTGTTTTTGATTTTAGAGTGACCTGTGACCAGGTTAAGAACATTCAAGTACTTCTGTATTCTATATAACAGGTTGATGAGACTTTAAACAAGCCTTCACTGACCTATGAACCTACAGGCACTGTGGAGAAGATAACTTTAGACCAAAGCAAAAGCACTGAGGTTGCTCAAGTCATGCTCTCAGCAGCTCGGTTTACCTTGCAGAAAGTGATTTTGGCATCCTTTTATTAGAGACTATGACAGATACTATGACAGAGACTATGACAGATACTAAATCAAATTTGGGAAATGGAGCAGAGTAATCTGAGCTGCAAGTGATCTGAGAATGGCTTTAATTACTTCAGTACTTCTGCTATGAACCTGCAAGATGAATTGCTCCACAGTATCTACAACTATTGAGGTTAGTAAGGACTTGTGTTAACGCATTTACTGAATGTTGGGAAAATGTAACTTCTTGAATGTCCATATCTTGGCCAAAGGTTCACTTTAAAACTGAATTCCAGGTAAATATAAATATTATACAAATGATTTCAAATATGTATGTGTTAAAAAAAAAATGTAAACGCAACTAGTGTAAATACGTAAATTTAACCTAATGTCAGTATCTTGTAATATCCTGTACAATAGAACTGTATGCATATATGCTGATAACGAACATGTTGAAAAGAGGAGAGGACAGAGAGATTACTTAATCAGCTTGTTGTTGCTCCTTCACCGTCGCGTTTTATGCTTGATGATCAGACGTAATTAAGCTGTGTTTCCTAACTACAGTGAAGAAAAGTCGGTCATCAGGCTACAGTTCTCTATGGCAGAACTGTTTAAATCTCAGGAGAGGATTGGCAAAAGCCATTGGTGGATAAAACAGGTCGCATATATGTATTCTAATGTGCATGTAGCTTGTTGTTTGGAGTTCAACTGTATGATAAAAAAAATTAAATAAAGCTACCTACTATATATTTAAAAAGAGCTGGTTATCCCCCCAAAACTTCTTTATTTTTGGTAGAATAGAAGCAAGGCTCATTTGGAAATGTACTGCTGTTTGGGTCCCTAGCTGGGATATCTGCCATTATCTCCAGTATGGCTATGAAAGCCCGAGTTTAGCTTTATAGCTAAGCTACTATTGGAAATGTCCAAAATACTCCACATTTTTCTATGTCTAATACAATAAAAGGCACAGGATCCAAAAAACCTGCCCACCAATCTGTAACAATCACCAACATGAACATAAATTCTCATCATTTATATTCATAAACCACACTCTAGTGCAGTGATGGCAAACCTTGGCACCCCAGATGTTTTGGAACTACATTTCCCATGATGCTCTAGGTGAGCATCATAGGAAATGTAGTTCCAAAACATCTGGGGTGCCAAGGTTCGCCATCACTGCTCTAGTGTCTTTTGGCAGTTTTAAGCTACTTGAGACAAGTTGGTTAACAATCTCTTATCTAAGGAACACAACCTGCATGGGACTGTGCTCATGATGAGCAGACAATCCCTATAATTATCTCCTGTCATACGTGTCCCCAGCAGCATCAGTCAGCACTTTTTATCTACTCCCTGCCTCTTCTCCATAGCATCACTTATCCAATCCAAGCTGCTAAGTGATGCTATGGAGAAGAGGCTGTGTACTTGGTGTCTAACAACATGTATGGCGGCAAGTAGATGGTTAAGACTGCCCTCAGGTGTATATAGACAACCTTAGAGATGAGTTCTTCAGATTTGGTAAAGAAAAAAAAATCTTACAAAGTGATGGAATATGTGTACTAATTTCTTGACATCCATCTTGCGAAGTATAAGGAAATAGTCAGCAATCTCTTAAATATGTACATTAATAACCATTGAAGTATAAGGAGGGGATGCCCAGATGTTGTCTACGTTGCTTGTTAATTGTGGCATCAATCATCTGAGATCACTTGCAGATCCAACCATTAAAATTCTCTGCCTTCAGCATCAGATGGAATTCTACTTTTTTCCTTAAAAAAACAAAAATTGCACAATTGAAAGTAATCACTCAGCCCTAATTTTATCTTCCCACACTCACATCCTGTTTCATTCATTGCACCTGACGAATGTACTGACATCTAGTACACCCAGGTCTTTTTATTATGTATGAGACTGCACAACAGCTGGATGGGTCAACCACAAGCTAAACGGAGGGGCTAAAGTCAGAGACTGTATTAGGAGCATCTGTGCAGAAATATCTGAGTACAACTGTTCTATGGAACAATAAACAATGAGTGGACTCACTTCTTCATTTGAGCCCTGGTTCACATTGATGCTACTTTGAAATCGCGCCCACTTCACTTGGAGTAGTGCGATTTCAAAGTAGCAAGGTCAGCACAATTTCAGGTGCTACTTGAGTGGCTTCATGCACAGATGTCTATTGAAGTTGCACCTGAAATTGGCAAAAAAAAGTGCAGGAACTACTTTTGCAAATCAGTGCGCCCTGCAAAATTGGTGTCGCACAGATTGGAACAGTGTCATTGGCTCCAATAGGCTGCGACTTGTCTTGCGATTTGGTCTCTCAAATCGCATGACAAATCGCTCCAAAGTGAACCTAGGCTTAAGGCAATTGGAAGATGGGGGTGTTATGATATTAATCAGGCTTAAAGTGATTGTAAACCCTCACATATACCCAATGAAGTGACTGGCCCCAGGTGATACACAGAGATGACACAGAGATGAAACAAATCGTCCTATATAAGTTGTACCTGTTTATCATAGGAAAGTGACGGCAGAAAAAAACAAAAAATGAGTGCTTCATGAAGTCTGCCTGTTTTTGTTTTATTTTTATACATGTTTTGTATTTTTGTTTTTTTCTCTTAACTTTTTTGCCTGAGTATAGATCTATGTTTGAAACTATTTACTGTTGACTGTCTCACTACCGCTGCTGGAAGTTTATTCCAAGCATCAATTACCCTCTCAGTAAAATAATGCTTTCTAAGATAAAATAATGCTTTCTAAGATACATTTTTAACTTCCCTTCAGTTAGTTTGAGGTCATGTCCTCGTGTTCTTGATTTTGGTTTAATATTGAAAAAAACTGCCCCATGAACCTAATTAAACCTCTTAATGTATTTAAAGGTTTTCAATCATGTCTCCCCTTTCCCTTCTTTCCTGCACACTATACAAATTAAGTTCCTGAAGTTGCTTTTGATATGTTTTATCCCCCAAACCTTTCACCATTTTTTGTTACCTGTCTCTGGACTTGTTACATCTTACCAACATCTTCAGGTAAGACCGGTCTCCAGAACTGGGCACATTATTGTAAATTAGTTCTCACTAAAGATATATATATAGAGAGAGAGATCTAATATAAGATATAAGTTGTACCTGTTTATCTGCAGTATTCTCTTTCCTACAGCCATTCAAAGTGCTGAATTTATAAAGCTTGTAGGAGAGTTCAGGAAAACGGGGATGGTGAGCTGAAGTCATACTCTGAAGGGCTCAGTGAGGAGAGCTCTGAGAGCTGATTGAAGGAAAGGGACACACCCCTCTTCACACAGCAAACAAGAACAGAGCTGAGGCTGTCAGTCGCAAGTGACAGTGGCAAGTGACAATCCACATCTGGTGGCAGGCGACATGGCAATTGCTAATCCACACCTAGTGACAGACGACGGGGGCAAGTGACACGCTGCATCTGGTGGCAGGAAATGTGGCAAGTGACATGCCCAGGGCTCCCACTGATTCTGCATTATGGTTATTTGCATTAAGTGTCATTTCTGTCTGCTGCTTCGCTTGTCTGCTATCAGCATGAATGACTTCTGACAAGTTCTCCTGACACCAAGAGAAAAATGTTGACGGGGAGGAACCTCTAGCAGATGTGGATTGTCACTTGCCACTGTCACCTGGCACCAGATGTGGATTGTCAGTTGCCAAGTCACCTGCCACCATTTGCAGATTGTCACGTGCTACCTGATGCGGATTGTCACTTGCTATATCACCTGCCACCATTTGCAGATTGTCACTTGCCCCATCACCTGCCACCTGATGCGGATTGTCACTTGCGATGAAGGAAAGGGACACACCCCTCTTCACACAGCAAACAAGAACAGAGCTGAGGCTGTCAGTCTGCTAGAGGTTCCTCCCCGTCAACATTTTTCGCTTGGTGTCAGGAGAACTTGTCAGAAGTCATTCATGCTGATAGCAGACAAGCGAAGCAGCAGACAGAAATTACACTTAATGCAAATAACCATAATGCAGAATCAGTTGGAGCCCTGGGCATGTCACTTGCCACATTTCCTGCCACCAGATGCAGCGTGTCACTTGCCCCCGTCGTCTGTCACTAGGTGTGGATTAGCAATTGCCATGTCGCCTGCCACCAGATGTGGATTGTCACTTGCCACTCTCACCTGGCGATGTCGCCTGGCACCAGATGTGGATTGTCACTTGCCAACTGATGTGGATTGTCACTTGCCATGCCAACCAGTTCCAGCAAATGTGCATTGTCGCTGCATTGGTGGCAGGCTGGCAGCATTGGTCCATTTAGTGAGGGCAGGAGAGCGGTGATGGGGGGCGGGCAGTGAGAGATGATGTCATCTCTGCTCGTCCACCCGCTCGCTTCTCTCCTCTCTTTTAGAGTAGCCTCTGTGGCTGGGACATCTGCTGCAGGGAAGGCAGAGAGGGAGTCAGTGTTGTTCTCCTCATGATCAGCGGGCTTTGCTGGCAGTGAAGCCCGGTGCTGCTTTTTGGCTGAGCGCAGCTTAGTGGGTGATGAGACTGGGGAGACTGCAGCTCTCTTACCTTTGTCAGATGAGGAGGAGAGGGAGGCTTCAACTGTGGACTCGTCCATGTCAGAGTCTGGATGACAGAGTCTCTGGGCAGTGGTTGTGGTGAGGCAGGGCGGCCGCTCTCCGCAGCGCCATCTTGGACTGCTGTGTGTGGCAGCTTCATGAAGAAATCTGTGACTCGGCGGGGACCCGATGTCTGCAATCGCTGCTGGTTCATGGTCCGCTGGTGTGCAGGGATCTTCTCCTCCCTGGGAGAGACAGACTCGGCGGGCTGGGATGCAGAGAACCGGGTTTTTCACTCGGAGCAGCAACGGATCACACAGCCATATTGCTCAGTGGCCAGGACACGCCCCCCGCTTCTCTTCTCTCATCCGCCTCTCTCATGCAGCCTGCCCACCCGCCGCAACCGTGGCCTGCTGGTTAGACAGGGACCCTGTGGCAAGAGACTCGGGGCTATGAGCCCCTGATTCGGGGCTATAGCCCCAATAGCCACCCCTAGCGATGCCACTGGCTGTAAGTTATATACTCTGTACCAATCAATGGCTGTTGCTGTTCACATGTAACCGCTCATCTGTGGATTGTCTGTCAATAAAATGAGGAGTGTAGAGGTGAATTAAAACTTCTTTCTCTATTTTCTCTAATTTCAAACTATTTAATTTTGTTTTTTGTGTGAGCTCCTGAAGCCTAGTCCCATATTTAGATTTTTTCATGCAAACTTAGTTCGGCCTTCACATATGTATTATATCAAGCAATCAATCTCAGCCTTGTTTGAGCATTCTGCAGTGCTCTTTGTTTGGACGTGTTCTCATACATATGCAAGTCTAATCACACAGGAGACCAATGAGAAAGCTATATGATGACTGAATATACGCAAGATGATCATGAGACCCGCATTTCCTTGTCACGAACCCAATATCCAGGCAGATGTTCATAATGCAGGGGGCGTTTGTTATCCATTCAAAGCTGATCGTTGTTGCATTCAAACTTTAAAGAGCTCATCTATATAGCCAGCTTAAAAGTACTCACAGACGTGACATGAGTCACTCAATCTGGCTGTGTTTTATCTGGATTAGGTGACAAACTCATGTCTGTGGGTGCCTGGCAATGTCCCAGGCCAGTGGCTTTACTGAGGAATGAACAATTGAAAGGTCAGAAAACCAGTCCTAATCATTAGTGTTCCCCCAGATAAGCTAGCAGCCTCTTCCCTCCCACTTGCGTTGCTGGCTGACCATCACCCTAAGTGGTTGTCCTAAATTACACACAGCCCACACTCATCATCCAAGAATTCACCTGTGAACTGAGGACTGCTTGCAGGGCAATGCAACAGGCTCACTGAACTTCAGGAATAGCAGGACTTTTTAGAAATATGCTGGTTTATAAGGGGTCAAGTCCAACAAGTTAAATGTGACCGTGTGGACTTACCTGTTTTATTTACTATTTACGTTTTTACTGAGCATTGAGAGTACAGTTATCGCTATACTCCCGGAACCCTGAAAAAAGAAATGCTACACAGCAGCTTCACTGCCCATCCCTCCCCCCCCCCCCCCCCGCTGTCCATTCATAGAATAATTTGTGTTTTGTGAATGGGTTTATATAATACAAAGCCTTCTGGGATTGGGCAAGAGGAGAGGAGGGGTGGACAGAGCAGCTACAGGGTCAGGGACCCGAAGGTCCACTTTCAGAGCCCCAGAAGTATAGCGATAGCTGTACTCCTGGCACTCAATAAAAATTAAAATAGTAAGTAAATTTGATTATTTCAGGAGGCGGCATACATCTTGTTAGACTTGAACTCCTTTAAAAGAGAACATTTTTAAGAGTAATGCAATTCCTGGAGTTCTTCCTTAAAAAGACCCTGTCACATGTAACTTGAGAGCTCCGTGGTGCCCCGAAGCTCTCTTTGGTTCTTTCTTCTGACCTCCACATCATTCCTTAAGAAAGTGGAGGTCAGCAAAAGGAACCAGTGAGAGTTGCTGGGGACCATGGAGATTGACACTTCCCAGAAATGTCAGTTTCCCAGCAGTCTTTGGGGACCATTTTTAGAGAGACAAGTGGAATTCAGTCTCGTTTTCACAAGTTTGTGCTTCTTTAGGATGATTTAATTATGTGACAGGGTCACTTTAAATAATGCCCTCACCAGCTGTACATATTTTCCTCTGATTTCCCACCTGTCGGTTTGGCAGCCAGGTAGAAAGCAAGAACACCCTGTGAATTTGATCCAGACAGCAGCAGTGTGATGTTCTTGATTAGCAGAGGTGTATGGATCATAGAATGGCTGGTCAAATTCACAGATCCTTAGGCAAAATAGTAAACCTGCATTTCAAGCCTCTAATTAAATGTTTGCCTGAATTCTTTAAAAGACAACTTCAGCTTTTTCTCTGAAGAATAAATGACTGTGGGGCCCTGACATGCAGAGGAATTCAGACAGCTGGGATCTGTGTACGTCCGCTCCTTATAGTCATAACTGAGCAGGAGAAAAGAATGTTTAGCTTCCATGATGCAATGGGAGCCTTCTATAGAAAGCTTTATGTAGTGGAGGGGGTCATCAAAGACAACAGTTTTTAGAGTATCAGTTTCAGGACTGCATATTGGTGTCAGCTGAGAAACAAAGTAATTTGGTAGCATTCATAACCGGTCATAATTCATGATTTCCATAAAAAAAAATTACTATGGTTATGCAATAGATTAGAGTTCTTCTTCAATGGGCCTCTTAGCGCAATAGCATTATCAAAGCAGTCTTTGTTTTTGTTTTAGTACCCCCCCCCCATCACGTTCAGCCAGCAGTAAGGCTGCCGAAAACTACATATTCAAGTGAATGAGGCCACTCTGCAACTGCGCGCCAAGTGCTAGGCTTGAATGTTCCCATTCAAACAGCCCATTTGGCTGTCAAAAAAGAGACATTCAGGAGACAGCAGTATCGCCTCCTGAATGAGTCAGGCATGTATGAACTGCTCTGTGAAAAGCGATTCACCGCAAATCACTGCTCACAGAGGGACACATGTGTAAACAAGCCCAAACTCCTGTCGAGTGCCACCATAGCAAGCGGCTTTCTATGCAGCTTTTAGCCCCCTCTCTCTCCTGATTGGCAAACTGACTTTGATTGACAGTAGCGGGAGCCAATGGCGCCGCTGCTGTGTCTCAGCCAATCAGGAGGAAGAGGCCCGGACGGCCGAGGAACTTGTGCACATCGCTGGATAGAGATGGGGGTCTGGTAAGTATTAGGGGGGCTGAGGGGGGCTGCTGCATACAGAAGGTTTTATCCTAATGCATAGAATGCATTAAGATTAAAAAAAAAGAAAAAACCTTCTGCCTTTACAGCCATTTAAAAGGTGTTGGCTAGAAGTTCTGCTTTCATTTGTTAGCCACTTGTGTTAAGTCCATCTTATGCTACTAGTCCATCTAACAGTACTCCCTCCAGACAATGCTGTTGTCCAAGGGTGACTCTGTTGCTCCTCCACAGGTAGTGGAGCCACCATAAGACAGGAGGTGTGTTGCTGGCCGTATTACCAGGTAAAATTAAGGAGAAACATAAGCTAAAAAAAAAAAAACTAAACTAATGCAGCCACCACATTAGATTAGTATGCTGCAATATACTTAATTTTTGTTTTTGCGTTTAATACTGCTTTAACTAATGAGCAGCAGGCAGTAACAGCTGTCTGTATAATCACTGTCTGCTATATACAAGACACTCTTATCAGTACACACCAGAGTTCTGTGCCCTTTGTTGGGTTCAGTGCACTGCTGTCTTGTCTGTTATATAGTGGCTCAAACCTTTCAGATTAGGGGGTCAGAGGAAGTTATTAAAGCCCCCCAGATGACTGACTCAGACTCGTCAGACCCTAGCTGATAAACAGTGTCTCCCTCGGGTGCTCCAGTTCCACACTGCCACAATAGAATTCAATGACCTCTTTCTTGGAGAGTATCAGCATCATTACTAAACCGTTCAGTGAGCTTTAGGAAATGCTGTCAGTGAAGCTGAGGACACGCTGGATTTTATCATCTCACATTAACCCAGGCCATCTACACATATTGTGAAAATGTCTACTTTTACCCCATGATGACAAGGCTTGGGACAACTCCAATCACCGCCAGCTGTTTTTCACACTGATTACCCCAGGCTGGCAATGACAGCGAGTGTCTTTCAGCACAGCAGCCGGCTGATTTCCACTCCTGGTCTCTAGATACTATTAGTCAAGATACAAAAATAGCCAAGAGACAGTGTATGTGCATGTCTAGAGTCCATAGAGGTTTATGTAGGAAGGATTAATGGCTCTGTTTAAACATACCTCAACATCTTCTTAATGGGTTCTGTATTTACTTAGACCTTAATTCATTAAGACCAACCTCTCCCAGATGTCTTATTTGTTTACTCAGAATAAGATGAAAAATGCTTTATGGTGTAATGATACCTTAAATTTCCTGATTCTTCTCTGTTTTTCCACTACTCAGGTGTTAGCAATGGACCATGAAAAATCACTCAAGGCCCATGCTATATTTCATGTAAAACAACAGGGCATGTATATGAAGCAGTGTACAAGCAGGTAGCTGATCATCCGCCACTTATTTGCCATTTACTTATTATTATTGATTCCCTGTTGTTTTCTGTTCAAAATCAATACGCTACAATTTAAAGCCTGCCGGGGTATAGTATTCCAGCAGCCACAAGTGCCAGCTTTCAGAATATCTAAACAGTGCCTGCAGCTGATTGGCTGCTTAGTTCTGCGCCAGTGCTCATGGCTCCTCCCCCCTGCTGAGTACCCTTAGGCCCCTTTCACACTTATACGACTTGTCCCACGATTTTGTACTGCAAAATCGTATGACAAGTCATTCTCCATGATTTTCAATGACTACCATTCATATTGGCACGACTTTAAGTCGTGCCGACTTGAAAGTAGTCCCTGCACTACTTTGGTCCAACTTCTATGCGAGTTGTACTCCATAGACCTCAATGTTAAACCCTGAAGTAGCATGCAAGTCGTGCCTGAATATTATATAGACACGACTTCAGCACGACTTTGTAAGCACAAGCCTGGCCTCGCTATTCGGGAAAGGAAAACTTTTCTTTCCTTTCCCGATGAGCGACAGGCAGTGCTGACAGCTGTCTGGTATGAATCCAGAGGGGGAACGCTGCGCCAAGTTTTAAATGAAAAAACCGGCGTGGGTTCCCCCCCAGGGGCATACCAGGCCCTTAGGTCTGGTATGGATCTAAGGGGAACCCCCTACGCCGAAAAATCGGCATGGGGTCCCCCCCAAAATCCATACCAGACCCTCATCCGAGCACGCAGCCCGGCCGGTCAGGAATGGGGGTGGGGACGAGCTAGCGGCCCCCCCCCTCCTGGACCGTACCAGGCCGCATGCCCTCAACATGGGGGGGTGGGTGCTTTGGGGCATGGGGGGCACCCTGCGGGCCCCCCCACCCCAAAGCACCTTGTCCCCATGTTGATGAGGACAAGGGCCTCTTCCCGACAACCCTGGCCGTTGGTTGTCGGGGTCTGCGGGCGGGGGACTTATCGGAATCTGGGAGCCCCCTTTAATAAGGGGGCCCCCAGATCCCGGCCCCCCACCCTATGTGAATGAGTATGGGGTACATGGTACCCCTACCCATTCACCTAGGGGAAAAAAAGCATCAATAAAAAACACACTACACAGGTTTTTAAAATAATTTATTAGGCAGCTCCGGGATCTTCTTCCGACTTCGGGGGTCCTCTTCTGACTTCGGGGGTCTCTCCGGCGTCCGCATCTTCTGCCGGCTCCACCGCTATCTTCTGGCGCTCTTTTGCCAGCGGTGGTCCGGACCTCTGGATCGTCTTCTTCCCTCTTCTCTTCCAGAGATGTTGACACTACGCTCTCTCCAGCCAGAATGGTCTCTGTGCGCTCCGCAACTGACTTATATAGGCGGTGGCCCCGCCCCCCTATGAGGTCACTGTCCCGGGGCATGCTGGGACTGTGCCGTCATAAGGGGGCGTGGTCCTCACCCAGTCACCACGCCTCCTAAAACGTCACAGTCCCAGCATGCCCAGGGACTGTGACGGCATAAGGGGGCGGGGCCACCGCCTATATAAGTCAGTTGCGGAGCGCACAGAGACCATTCTGGCTGGAGAGAGCGTCGTGTCAACATCTCTGGAAGAGAAGAGGGAAGAAGACGATCCAGAGGTCCGGACCACCGCTGGCAAAAGAGCGCCAGAAGATAGCGGTGGAGCCGGCAGAAGATGCGGACGCCGGAGAGACCCCCGAAGTCAGAAGAGGACCCCCGAAGTCGGAAGAAGATCCCGGAGCTGCCTAATAAATTATTTTAAAAACCTGTGTAGTGTGTTTTTTATTGATGCTTTTTTTTCCCTAGGTGAATGGGTAGGGGTACTATGTACCTCATACTCATTCACATAGGGTGGGGGGCCGGGATCTGGGGGCCCCCTTATTAAAGGGGGCTCCCAGATTCCGATAAGCCCCCCGCCCGCAGACCCCGACAACCAACGGCCAGGGTTGTCGGGAAGAGGCCCTTGTCCTCATCAACATGGGGACAAGGTGCTTTGGGGTGGGGGGGCCCGCAGGGTGCCCCCCATGCCCTAAAGCACCCACCCCCCATGTTGAGGGCATGCGGCCTGGTACGGTCCAGGAGGGGGGGGGCCGCTAGCTCGTCCCCACCCCCATTCCTGACCGGCCGGGCTGCGTGCTCGGATAAGGGTCTGGTATGGATTTTGGGGGGACCCCCACGCCGATTTTTCGGCGTAGGGGGTTCCTCTTACAATTCATACCAGACCTAAGGGCCTGGTATGTCCCTGGGGGGGAACCCACGCCAGTTTTTTTATTTAAAACTTGGCGTGGAGTTTCCCCTTATGATTCATACTAATTACTGTAATTTGTTAATGCCAAAAACGTGGCAAAGTAGCACTGCTCCCAAATCGCGGTAAAATCGCGGCAAATCGCGGTAAAATAGCGGCAAAATCGCGGCCGCAAAATCGCGGTAAAATCGTGCGACTTTGAAGTCGTATAAGTGTGAAAGGGGCCTTATAGTAAGCTGCCTGCTATGGGGGCACTCATGCGTGTTTGCTCCTGAGCCAGCTCTGTGAGTCCATAAGACACAGAGTGGCGCTCAGTCCTGCCCTCTGCTTTCTCGTCACTGGCTGTGATTGACTGGGATTGTAAAAAAAAGAATATTCCCTTTTATTGAATGGACTAGATTGATTTGTATCTTTGTTCAACCAGGCTAACTATGTAACTGTGTTGGAAAATCTCTGCCAGTTAAATAGGACTTTTGACAACACACTGACCAGTAATTATGTGTCATTGATAGGACAACTCTTAGGCTGGTTTCACATGGGCTGTCTGATCAGGTCCACCTGTCAGTTTTTCAGGCGGACCTGATCAGACCATCCATAGCTCTCTATACACCCGCCAGCATCCGATCCTATCCTGTCCACTAAAAACAGTGCATCAGATGACAATCGGATGGAAACGGACAGGCGGTTCATTTCCATCTGACAGCTCCATAGAGAAGAGCGAGGCTGTGTCTGCTCTGCATAGCGGAGTGAACACTGACCTGTTATGCGCCTGCTCAGCGGTAAGATCCCCTGCTGAGCAGGCAGATGTGGACTATGGACAACACCCGTATGAAACCAGCCTAACAGTGAAATCTTGCGGGCTACTATTGCTTATTGCTTAAAGTGGTTGTAAAGGCAGAAGGTTTTTTATCTTAACCACAAGCCCCGGAAGGATTTCCCCCTTTAATGACCAGGCCATTTTTTGCGATACGGCACTGCGTAGCTTTAACTGACAATTGCGCAGGCATGTGACGCTGTACCCAAAACAAAATGTATTTCAGTTTAGGCCGATATATATTCTTCTACATATTTTTGGTAAAAAAATCGCAATAGGCGTATATTGATTGGTTTGCACAAAAGTTATCGCATCTACAAACTATGGGATAGATTTAGGGACTTTTTTAAAATGTTGTTGTTTTTACTGGTAATGGCGGCGATCTGTGATTTTTAGCAGGACTGCGACATTGCGGCAGACAAATCTGACCCCAAATGACACTTTTTGGGGACCAGTGACATTATTACATTACATTGATCAGTGCTATAAAAATGCTCTGATCAATGTAAAAATTACACTGGCAGGGAAGGGGTTAACACTAGGGAGCGATCAAGGGAGTTAAGTGTGTTCCCTAGGTGTGTTCTAACAGTAGGGGGGATGGGCTTACTGGAACATGACAGAGATCACTGTTCCCAATCACTGGGATCAGTAGATCGCTGTCATGTCATCTGGCAGTACAGGGCATCGCCTTGTTTACATAGGCAGTTCCCCCGTTCTGCCTCTCGTCACTGCGATCGCTGGTCGCCGGCGGACATCGAGTCCGCAGGACCCGCACGCGTGCTCGCTATCCTTCTTGCATGGACCGACGTACAGGTACGTCGGTTCGCGCTGGAGAACCGACCTGCCACAGTATATCTGCATGAGCTAGTCGGCTAGTGGTTAATGCATTCTAAGCTTTAAGATACAAAAACCTTCTGTGTGCAGCAGCCGCTCCAGCACCCCCTAATACTTAGTCCCATCTCTATCCAGCGCTCCATGTGGGACACGTCTGATGTACTTTGCACTGCTGGCGGTTGAGATAAATTGCCTATTCTAGTCCGATGTAACACACCTGTATTCAGCCAAGGCTTTTTATATATACCGTTTATTTTGGGTCCTAAGAGGCTCCTTGTTTATGGTCATCACACAGATAACTTAATTTGTTACTGGTGTTTGGGGTATTACATTGATAACATCTTCACTCCAAGAGACTCACTGAGTACATACAATCAAGGTTGTTGAAGTCAGCGCTGAGATCCATCTGCCTTCCATTTGCCCTTTCCCCTTTTGGGGTCTTGCTGGTCCGTCATTTGGGTCTCACTTGATGGGCTGCTTTCCCTGCTTGCTGGCACACTTTCTAGCAGTGTTTTTGTCTTTTTTACTCTTGAGCAAAGACTCCCACTGGTTTATTCATCAGCACATAGGATTAAGTTTAAAACCAATTTGGAACAGTATAACCTATTGTCCCTGAAGAAGACCTGCATTTACAATTTCTGTTGAAACGCGTTGAGTTTCTTCTGTCCCATTCCCATGGACAGTTGACCTCCTAGGTTATCAACTGGTTTGATTTCATGGTGTTATCCACATCATGTGCTTGCTTTTATATAATTTAATCCTTATATTATTTTTCAATAATAAATTGTATATTTTTCTACTACATTTACTGTTTTCAAAGTCTCACCTTTTGAGGAAAATTCTTTGTTCAATCTATCCAGTGATGTCCACGAGTGCCTCAGCCGTCCGGGACTCTCCCTCCTGATTGGCTGAGACACAGCAGCGGCATCAGTGGTTCCTGCTGTTGTCAAAATCAGTTAGCCAATCAGGAAAGAGAGGGGCAGGGCCAAACCAGGGCTTCGTGTCTGAACGGACCCATGGAGCTGCTGCTCGGCTCAGATGCCCCCATAGCAAGCTGCTTGCTGTGTGGGCACTCGACAGGAGAAAGGGACCAGGAGAGTCGTAGAGGGAGAGGAGGAGGATCTGGGCTGCCCTGCAACCACAAAACCACTGCACAGAGCAGGTAAGTATGACATGTTTGTTATTTTTATAAAAAAAAACTAGACTTTACATTAATTTTAATGCACATCACAGTTACTCCAAGATCTTAAACCTTTGCTTTTTCGGCCAAAGTATGATAATTAGGAGATGGCTGCTGATTGGTCGATTTTGAAAGCCTGGATTGTTTTCTATTTTTTCTTTTTACAGATCAAACCCATGATTATAAACTTGTCTTTTGGATGCACAATCTTGATATTTTATTCCTTTAAATCAAAAGCACCATAGAAGGCTAGTTTCTGCATGTTTGCTTAAATTCTGGCATTCAATAAAAGAATACGCTGAGATTTGCAATAAATATTTACTGAAGACCAGCATTTAAAATGGAAACAGTTATTGTGATTACATTTTGTAAACATGTTGTGATTGTGAGCATCGTATTCTGTTCTCTGAGACCGAATTGTGGCATGGGTTCACAGCAATGCAATGACATGTTTTATCGGACATAATGTTTTACTTTAGGAAAATTTACCTCCCCTCTAAACCATTTCTTCGCTGTCCATAGTCCTTGCATGGTGGAATTGGTAGTTCACCATCGGACCCATAATCTGCATGTAGCAGATCTTTGACTTAATAATTGTTCCTGGTACTGTCTGACCTGCCTGGTGATAAGCCATTGCATGCTCTTTCTTTGTTTGCTAAGCAATTAAGAATCTTAATAGGTAAAGCAGACAGAGTAAAGCTTATCAGCCACTTGTGCTTTCTTTTTTTAAACCTTTAAAAGTAAAAATGCATGTGTTGTCTCAAATATTTATTTTCTCATGCTTTCTGAAACCAGAGGCTAATCCACAGTCATTAATAAAGTTATCCAAATAAGAAACTACATTCATGGCCACATTAATATAAACCTGTACTGGAAAAAAAAGTACCATTGCCAACATCCCTTGCTGAACATGCTAATTGCCTGGCTGTCATGCTGTCCCAAAAGCTTTTTTACTTTTACGGACACTGACCTTCAACAAGTAGGAGGAGGAGCTCTGATTTTCCAATTTGCTGGCTTGTCTTGGGCCATTGACTTAAAGTGAAAAATAACAAACGTGTTATATTTACCTACTCTGTGCAGTGGTTTTGCACAGACCAGCCCAGATCCTCCTCTTCTCTGGTCCCTCTTCAATGCTCCAGGCCCCTTCCTTCTGTTGAGTGCCCCCACAGCAAGCAGCTATGTATGGGGCCCCCCAAGCCAAGTTGCAGCTCTGTGTGTCCTTTCAGACACGGAGCCATGGTTTTGCCCCACCCCCTCTCTCTCCTGATTGGCTAACTGACTTTGATTGACAGCAGCATGAGCCAATGGCGCTGCTGTTGTATTTCAGCCAGAGAGTCCCGGACAGCAGAGAAACTTGTGGACATCGCTGGACCGAGAGGGGGCTCAGTTAAGTATTAGAGGGGCTGCAGCACACAGAAGGTTTTTTTTATCTTAATACATAGAATGGATCCAAGTGGACACTTTAACTATTACTGTGCTTTCTTGTAAGTTCATGACAATCCCTTCTACACAAACCGATTAGAGAACATTGTCTGAACCTACATCAATTTGTTTCCACTTACCAGATGGGTTACATACCTTTTTAAATGTTATTCTAATGTAACCACATACAACAATCTCAATTTTTGACTTGTTAGTGTATTTTATGTATTTTCTCTCAATAAATGTCATTTTTTTATTCTAACTTAATTCAGTTACTGGGTACCGAGATAGTCCTTCCATCACCACAGATGTTATAGTGCATTTTTTTGGAGTAGTCCTTGTTAACCTGTTTCCTTTTCCATTGACTAAATTTAGGATGATGGTACCTACCCCTACCCCTTATTTAATATCAAGTGAGGCAACATACTTAATCTTATTGTTTAGGGTTGAGAGGCGGGGAGGGGTGTTATTGTTTAGGGTGGAGAGGTGGGGGGTGTTATTGTTTAGGGTGGAGAGGTGGGGGGTGTTATTGTTTAGGGTGGAGAGGCGGGTTATTGTTTAGGTTGGAAAGGCGGGGAAGAATGTTATTGTTTAAAGTAGAGAGGTGGGGAGGAGTGTTATTGTTTAGGTGGAGAGGTGGGTGATTGTTTAGGATGGAGTGGCAGGAAGGGGTGTTATTGTTTAGGGTGGAGAGGTGGGGAGGGGTGTTATTGTTTAGGGTGAAGAGGTGGGGAGGGGTGTTATTGTTTAGGGTGGAAAGGTGGGTTATTGTTTAGGGTGGAGAGGTGCAGGAATGCAGGGAGGGGAGAAGAAGGGGGGTATTTTGGAAACCACATACTGCCAATCACTGCACTACAACACCCAGCAGACCTGTCCTCCTCCTACTCCAAGAAGTTCTGCAGCAGCCTGGCTCAGTGCAGGACACACACTACTCACCAGGCAGATCTGTCACCCAGCAACCGCCCGCAGAGAAGCCTGAGGAGGAGAAGCACATCACCGGAGGACACAAAAAAGAGGGAGCTAAGGGGGAGGGGCGGCGCCGGACTGGGAGGGGGCAGGGCCACTGCAGGGAAGGGAAGTACACTGACAGATGAAATGTCATCAGTTGTTAAGGACGTGGTGGCCCCGCTCCTTAACAAGCAATGAGTGCCTGCATTCTTTTGTATACATTTCATCTGTCAGCGGGAGAATCCCGCTGACAGATGAAAGAGCCGAACTTGAAGGTATCGGCGCATTTGCGGCAGTATCGGTATCGATGCAACCCTACTAATTACACATATTTTTATGGCTACCTAAAAACAATATTGAGGTCTTGGAAAACACCTATTTTTAACTTTCATGAATTATGGGCACCGTGGTTAATAAGAAATCAACCAAATTTTTGAATGAATTCCATAATAATTTCATGTGAGGGTAGGTAAAAGGAGCACCCGGTATCCAATTAGAAGTGGAACACAGGTGAATATGTAGTTGTTTTATTGAAAGTCGTAAAACATGATAAACCAACACGTTTTGGGGGAACAAAGACTCCCCCTTCTTCGGGGCTATCAGAGAAAAAATCTTAATGTACAGGAAAAAATATATATATAGCATGATATACATATACGGAAATAAAGGATAAAACTGTTTATGTGTTGACACATTGGCTACATGGGTGAAGCTGTATTTGAAAAGCAAACAGTATACATTTTTAAAAAACTAATAAAAACTCATAAAAGGAATTCAGGGGAAGCAGAATCTTGAAATGGATAAGAAAAGTACCTTTAAAAAGGGTCTAAAATTCATCTAAAAAAAAGGAGTGGGGCGCTGAAGGAAAAGGGAGGAAGCATGGTGACAGCTGGTGGGAGAAAGATATGACCAGGTCAGCCGGCTCGGGCGGCGGAGAGGAATGACAAGATTAGGGCTGAGGATCGGTAGGCAAGGGGGGGGGGAGAGTAGGGGAGGGTGGTGTGGGGCTGGGAAATGAATGGATGGTTGGTAATACTGAACGGGAGAGTGTCTTTATTCTCTGGTAATTACAGCATAGAGAGAGGCAGTTGGCGCCAGTGATATTTAAATTTGACAGGTGGGCGTGGTTTTAGGTTTGACAGATGTGAGAGTGGGCTGGGTTCTCAGAGGGTCACGTGGGTGTTTGGTGGGGGCA
The DNA here is from genome assembly GCA_037952925.1 of Lithobates clamitans. NCBI lineage: Eukaryota > Metazoa > Chordata > Amphibia > Anura > Ranidae > Lithobates > Lithobates clamitans. The sequence continues at coordinate 983,674 of JBBGZY010000421.1, read as the reverse complement.
GTGTGTGTTCGATTGGGTTGAAACCTTTGCAAGAAAAATAAAAAATGTAACAATGATAATGAAAAAATGTGTAAAAGAAAAGGCAGAAGAAAAGGCAAGTGCAACTTGGTATCAATATGAAACTAGTATATATACACATATGACCCTATATGGCCTATATATACACACATACCTACGCACACATATATGCATCAAAGAGCATACTAGAAGATGGAAATGCATCCTAATTATGGGTAAAAATGTTCGAGAGGGTGTAGGAGTATACTGCCCATACACCCGTCACCCCCGTCAGTGGTGAAAATAGAGCAACTGAGAGGAAAGGAAATGGTGATGAGTGATTATCAAAACAGTGGCTCTGGGGACAGCTGGAGGGTTCATCGTACAATACATTCATTCATTCTTATTATGATTCTATCATCACATTGAGTCCTTTTGGATTGAGAGTATTGAGCTGATATATCCAAAAGGATTCCCTTTGGCACAGTCTGGTGTTTTGGTTGTAGTTGATGGATTCTGGACTCTGTTCAATAAGTGGTGGTGATTAGGTCTGGGTTGCGATCGTGATGCATGGAGAAATGAAGGGAGATACTGTGTTCTGGGATTGCATTCTTGATGTTAAATCTATGCTTATTGAATCTTTGGCAGAAAGTCTGGATTGTCCACCTGACATTTTGCAAATTGCATGGGCAAGTTAGTAGATAGACAATGTACTGAGAGGAACAATCTAGGTGAGAAATGATTGGCCAGGTTTTTAGTCGATTTGTTGACTGGAAGGTTTTGTTCCCATTGGTGATTATGAAGCAGGAGAGGCATCTGGAGCTTTTACATCTGTAACAGCCTACATCTTCTGAGGACCTGAGGTTCTGTTGAACAGGAGGTAGTCTACTAGGGGCTAGGTGGTTTTTGATGGTTTTCAGGAAAATTAGTCTGGGTTGGGGGGTAGAGTAAGTTGAAGTGGTCGATCTGACTGTAAAATGTGCCAATGTTTGGAAAAGAACCCTCTGATTAGGGTGTGAACTATGTTATACTTAGTGATGAAATTGCCTTGTGTGGGGAGATTTTTTTTGGACCCTTGGTGGAAGACGGTTTCAAGCAGTCTTCATATGGGGTGTTGAGAGCTCTATTAATTGCTCCCTCGATTAGTTTATCTGGGTATCCTTTGGCTTTGAACCTTGATCTGAAGGTCTGTGACTAAGCAAGAAAAGCAAGAAAATCCTCGTCAGTTGTGAGTCTTTTGAATTGACAGAAGGGTATGTTCTTTAGCCATGGTTTGTGGTGGCAGCTTTTGAAATCTAGATGTGAGATCTAGATCTAAACTGTTGCTGTCTACCTTCTTAAAGAAATTAGTGGTAGTAATTGCATTCTTGATGTTAAATTGTGCCATCCGAATTTCCATTGATAGCGATATCTAAATAGTCTATGGTAGTTGGGTGTGTATGGTAGGTAAAGGTGAGGCCCAAATTGTTCTGGTTGAGATGGTTGATGAACTCCCTGGATCTTCTCTGGGTCGCCATGCCAAATGAGTTTTAGGCCATCTATGTACCTTTTGTAAAAGTGGGTGTATTGGGTGTAAGGGTTTTGGGACAGAAAATATTCTTGTCCGAATTGGCCCATATAAAGATTCTCATAGCTCGGGGCGAACCTGGTTCCCATCGCTGTTCCTTTGGTTTGGAGGTAGAAATCGTCTAGATGAGTAAAGTAATTGTGGGTAAGGATAAATTGGATAGCTTCTAAAAAGAAAACGGCTTGTTGCTTGGGCATGAGTGGGTCAGTGAGTAAGTAGTGTCTGGTGGCCTTGATTCCATTGGAATGAGGGATGTTGAAGTATAGCGAGGCTATGTCTAGAGTGAGCCAGTGGAGGTATGTGGCCAAGGTATAGTCCTTTAGATTGAGTAAGAGGTCTGTTGTGTCCCTGAGGTAGGATGGTAGCCTTTTCACACATTTTTGAAGGTGGTGGTCGATACAGTGGGAGAGATTGGATGTGGGAGAATTAACGCCAGATATAATTGGTCTGCCTGGGGAGTTGTCTTGAGACTTGTGGATCTTTGGAAGGTGACAGAAAAACTGAATGTTTGAATAGTCTATGGTGAGCAACTCCTTTTCATTTTTTGCTAATAGGTTTTTAGTGTGCGCTCGTTGGATGAAATGTTGGCATTCTGTCAAACTTTTCTGTGGGTCTTCCCTGAGAGTCATATAACATTCGTTATCTTACAGGATTCTTTTTGCTTCTGCGATGTAGTTTTCTCGATTCTGGATTATTATTCCTACTCCTTTGCTTGCATTTTTTATGACAATTTGGCTATTTTCCTTTAGACTCTTGATCTCTTTATGTTCAGATTTCTTCAGGTTCTTACTGGTTAGCTTCCGATTGGTCATTAGGCTGCTAAAATTGGTTGTAACCAGAGATTGGAAGTTAGAGATAAAATTGCCTTTGTATTGTACAGGATTAGATTTAGATTTTGCTCTGAAATCTGTGGTTATGCATCTGGAGAGGATGTCATCTGTGGTTGGAGGGCTGTCCAGCAGAATTGGGGTTACTTTTTCTGTGATTTTCTGTTGTTTTAGTTTTTTGGATGCATGGAAGTTCTGGAGGGTGAGTTTTCTTATGTAACTCTGTAGGTCCACAAATAGCTTGAATGTGTTGTATTTGGTTAATGGGCAGAAGTTCAGGCCTTTCCTCAGGAGTGATTCTTCAGCCCAAGAGAGTTGATATGTAGAAACGTTGAAAATTGTCTCTGTGTTTTGTGTTTCTTGTTGTGGTTTCCCTTTTCCAGCTCCTCCTCTGTATCCTCTCCTCCAGTGTCTGTATGTTGGCGCTTTGATCTTAGGGGTGTGAAGAACTGGGTTATTTTCTGGGGTCTTGGACTCTGTATTTGGGGGTGTATTCGGATGCTTGTGGAACTGGTGGGTAGGTCTAAAAAATCAAAAAATGGGAGTTAGGGTGGTGGATGGAGGTTAGGAGGGGAAGTGGGGAGGTCTTGGATGGCTATATCTGTGGGAATTGCGAAGGCTGGAGGGGAGGGTTCTACCTCTTCTGCTCTTCTCACCAGGTTTCTAATTGGTTGTTTTTGTTCCTGGGAAAAGGTGGCTCTGATACCTGGGTTCTGGGGAGAATTTTGTTTAGGTCTGGAGTTTCTGGAATTGAATGTGTGGTTTGGAAGTAGGCTGTTAAACATTCTGTTTCTGTTTTCATACCTATTTTGTGTCTGATTGAGTCTTGACCTATTATTTGTGTGTGTGTATGTGATAAATTGTGTGTAGTTTTCTTGTGGGGGGGTCTAGAGGTAGAAAATCTTCTGGGTCTTGGTTCTTTGGGTTCGGGGGCATGTGGTGGATTTGATGGGAATACCTTTTTGTATTCCTAGGGTCTTGTCCTGTTGTTTTCGTAGGCTCCCTCATCTCTGTGTGTTTTCTTTAGTTTCTTCATGTAGTTTTCTTTTTCTAGTTTCAACAGTCTGGTGGTGATGTTTTCTTTTAACTTTTTATATATTGGGGGTTGTTGATATGGAAGAAGTCTTTCTCTGAGGGAGACTATTTCTATGTTGAGTTTAACTGCTAGACTCCTCCTTTTGGCAATGATTATGTCCATCACTTTTTCGTCCCAATACTTATACCAGATGGTGCAATAGTCATGATCCCCCATTAAAGCCGGTGGTATACTCCTCCTTTAACTTTTTATCCAGCCTCTAAATTTGTGCATTTATTCTGAAACGCTAGTATATAGGAAAAGTAGTGGTTAAAAAAACCCTTGTGAGCATAACCAATCATATTAGGGTATTTATTTTTTATGTTCCGGGTAACTGGGCATGTGGCAGTGGTTTATTTTTTTGCCTACATACTACTAAAAGTTGACATTTCACAAAGTATGGAGATATGGTTATGGACCTTATCGGCAGGTAATTAAACTGTGAACTCATTCAGCCAAGCAATATTAGATCTAGAATTATTTAAATGCCCCAAATGGAAATTAGGTTGCATGATAACCTCATCTCCATGTGTAAATCATTTTTGTTGTGAGCAATGTCCTTGCTAGCACTTGGCACTTGATCATCCATCCATTTTGCCATGTGGTCATCCTACAACTAGAAAATGTTTTTTCAAGCAGCAGCCTCTGTTCATGTGTGGCATTCTAGACAGATGTCAGACATGGATCTTTGTGCTTAGTCAGTTTGCATCCCCGGTCCTGTCACACGGCAGCGTCTGAGCATATTACAGTCTCCGTGACAACAGACTTTCTCATTTGCTTTCAAAGCACATGGTGAGTGAAAGAAAAACTTTTGAAGGTCATCTTGCTTGTAAATGAATAAGTGAAATTATCCATATACAAGTACATTTACCTGGCAGACAGCAGTTTAGAAATAGGTTTAGTGGTTAGTTCTTGTAAGGTGACTATAGCCTGGGGGGATAGGTCAGTGCAGAATTCAGAAGCCATTCAGTCTAATTAAGAAGCCAGCCGGCACTTTTGAAGATGGCCGGAATTCAGAAACAATGCTGTGAAAGAGGTGGACTTCAGCAGAGTGAATTCTGATGGGTTACAATGAGTTGCTACAATTAAAAAATATTTATCAAATAAAGCTGATAGGATATTTTGGAAGTATCACCTCTTGTGTGAATTCATAATTGATCGTTACCATAGTAACACAGTGATAAGTCATTATGGATGACAGTATCAACCATAGTACAACAATGTTAGCTAAGGCTGCTAGGGATAGTAGACACAATTAAATGCCAGATAATACATATATGGGGACAGCATAACTCCCAGAGTTCTCATGCAAATTTGACATTGCATAGGCATGCTCTCCCTGCCTTTATCATGGCAGCGCTCCGGTCTGGGGGGGTCTCCGGGGATTGACCAGGAATTGAGAACTGCATTAGGGGATGTGAGAAGGGTATGTCAATTCTTTCCTTGAAGGGAGGGGCTTTGGTTAGCTTTGCTGGCATTTTGAGGAGAAAGACTGTCCACATAAAGGTATCAAACCATAGGGTTCCTATGTCCTAGTAGCCTCCATGTGTAGCTCAGTCCTAACCATTACTGTAACAGAGTAGGCTATCTAACTCCTTGGTGATGCCTCCACTGGGAAATGTGCAATTTCAGGACGAGTATACCAGTGTACAATCTGCTTCACTTGAGATCAACATTATTCCACTCCCTTGATTCTTTACATGGATGCATATTCATATCACAGGGGAAACACAGATTGTAACAATCAAACACATTCCTGAAGACTATCCTCTGTCAGATGCCCAAGGACAAGATTTTGTGTTATGAAACAAAGCCACAAATAGAGCGCATTGACATATTGTTTGAAACCATTTATTATCCACTTCAATGAAAACATAATACACTTACATGAAGTGTATTGAAGGATAGATTTGAATAACATTAAATGTCACAGGTGCAAAAAGAGTATTGGTATCAGAAGTGACTGTGGTGAAGGCATTTCTGCATGTGTGGAAACATGCTGAGGGTTCAAGGCTGACCTAGATAAGGGTAGAGCACGCTCTATCCTACTAGCTAGCATATGGCATCCACTTCATAGAAGTGTATTATGTTTTTATTGAAGAAGATAATAAATTGTTTTAAGCACTGCATGCTCTGTTTGTAGTTTTAGCAGTGTAACAGTGCTCTCAGCCTGATTCATAAGGACAAGACAGAGTTGTATGTGATTTCCTTTAATACTGTATATAATTGATATCAGTGGGTTACTCATATGTGAAATATTCTTCACAATTGCCACAACTGTGTTTTTTCATTTTAATGGATATTACTTAGGTGAGCATTTTGTGTGCCCATTACTGATAACATGTCTCTTCAAGTATTCTCTCAGTTTTCTACAGATCTAGGACATTGGCTAGGTATTACAATACCAACTCTTTACTATTGCACAAGATGACATAGGATTAATGGGACAACACAAGATGACTTTAGCAGAGAAGATGAAGATTTACTTGATAACTCCAAAGCTGTATTTACAGCAGTCCAAAAGTTCCCAAGCCCACAGCATTGCTCACAGGTCCTGTGCTGTATCCATCTAAGATGCCGTGTCGCAGGTGCCAGCTGCCTCCGGGATCCATCAATCCCCTAACCAATTTCCACTAGTACAAAAATGAAGCCACACACCATTAATGCATTAAAGCTTTATTGATCCAGCACAAATGAGGGCTCTCCACCAACACCTCCTGCTAATGCTCCCCCCCCCCCCCCCACTGCTCTATGACTATGTGCGAAAATGAGCAAAATGTTTTAGAGGGAGGACTGTGTGACATGTCCTTATTGCTGCTGGATCAATAAAGTTGTTTTTAACTATTTGGAGTGGATTTGCAGTCCCTCATGGTCAGGGCAGGACTTAGGGTGGTGGGGCCCCTGGGCTTGAGTCACTACTGGGCCCTACCTTCTATACATTACTTTAAATAGCACAAAATGTTGACTGGTACCGTAGACAGTGTTACATTTTAAAAAAACGTAATAATCTATTTATATGACCACTTAATAAAGCTTGAAAAACGTGACACTGATGACAGATGACACTAATATGTGGCACTGATGACACGTGGCACTGATGACACGTGGCACTGATGACAGATGGCACTAATACTTGGCACTGGTGACACGTGGCACTGATGACAGATGCACTAATACGTGGCACTGATGACAGATGGCACTAATACTATTATTAGATTGTAAGCTCTTCTGAGCAGGGCTCTCTTAATCCTATTGTATTGTATTGTATTGTAACTGTATTGTCTCCCTTTTTATATTGTAAAGCGCTGCGTAAACTGTCGGCGCTATATAAATCCCGAATAATAATAATAATAATAATAATAATAATAATAATAATAATACGTGGCACTGATGACAGTTGGCACTACTACGTGGCATTGATGACACGTGACACTGATGACAGATGACACTATGTGGCACTGATGACACATGACACTGATGACAAATGGCACTAATACGTGGCACTGATGACAGATGGCACTAATACGTGGCACTGATGACAGATGGCACTAATACATGGCACTGATGACACGTGACACTGATAACAGATGGCACATGACACTGACAGGTGGCCCTGATGACAGATGGTACTGATATGTGGCACTGATGACACGTGACACTGAGAGGTGGCACTGGGGACAGGTGGCACTGGAGGGAGGTGGCACTGATTGGTGGCACTGGGGACAAGGGGGGATGGGGACATTTGGCATTGATAGGTGGCACTGGGGACAGATGGCACTTTGTTGTGTAGTGTAACTGTAACTAGTGTGAGTGTTCACTCACCGCTGCAGCATGGAAGCTCTCCCTCCTCACACGCTGTCTCTGTGTGAGGAGGGAGAGCCGGTGATGAGAGATGATCTCATATGCTTTCATATGAGATCACCTCTCATTGGACACTTCGATTCGATTGTGATTGGCCATTAAGCACGATCTGTGATTGGCTGTGTCCAAGGGACACGGCCAACACAGAACTTCCCCGATGCACACCCATGGCGGCGCGCAGAGGAGAAGTAAACAGGAGGACGTCCAGGGACGCCCTCCCGGCAATTGGCATCCGCACTGCAGCCATCTTTCGGCTATAGCGCGGGCGCCGCAGAGCCCATGGGCTTGAGCCCAGTTAAGCCCAATAGTAAGTCCGGCCCTGCTCATGGTGCCTCTTCACCTGCTTCACTCGGATGTTCCTGCAATTCTATAATTTTATCATGGGAGGAGGCAGCAAAAATCCACCTCTTTGGGGTTCCCTGTGGTACCATCCAGCCAAGGCAAAATTTTGTAATGTTCCCCAGTCTGAATATAATAAAATGGATCAGGAGAACATTCTCATCTGGAGCTACCTTCAGGAATCTGTAATAGTGCCATAATATGCCAACAGTGCCTATAGAAAGATCACCCACCCAGTCTAAAACAAAGCATTAGAAGCCTATTTGTATGGACCTCTGTTCTTTGCAAAGGTGCCAAACTTGAGAAAAGATTTGTTTTATATTTAGACCACATTTATAATGTATTTCTTTCAAGCACATTCATATGTTTTACTTTGGATTCAGTCACTTTAAAATACATACATTAAGGAGCCATAGTTAGGTGCATGAAATGTCACAAACAGAATTGTTAGATAATAATTTTTATTAGTCAGCTTTATCAAAATAATAAATGACTGCACTTATTGCAGCAGGTACAATCGATATATTAAAGAGCAACTATCAGCACCAGGCATATTAATTAGCATAGATACATGTGTGAGTAAATTCTAAATCTAATAATGGATCTAATAAAAGGTATTACCGGTACTATTGTGCCGCGTACACACGGGCGGACTTTTCGACCGTACTGGTCCGACGGACTTTTGACGGACTTCCGACAGACTTTTGAATGAACGGACTTGCCTACACACGATCACACCAAAGTCCGACGGATTCGTATGTGATGACGTATGACCAGACTAAAATAGGGAAGTTGATTGCCAGTAGCCAATAGCTGCCCTAGCGTGGGTTTTCGTTCGTCGGACTAGTATACAGACAAGCAGATTTTTGGACCAGACTCGAGTCCGTCGGAAAGATTTGAAGCATGTTTCAAATCTAAAGTCCGTCAGATTTTCGACTGGAAAAGTCTGCTGAAGGTCCGATGAAGCCCACACACGATCGGATTGTGCGCCGGACTCAGTCCGGTCGAAACGTCAGCTCGTGTGTACGCGGCATTAGAGACATGCATATTAGTAATGGTGGCATATTATTGTGAATTGCATTCATCATTTAGGATTTACTGTAATTTTACCACATATGGGCACTTTCTTAATTTACTAACATGCACATTATTTGCTAATATTACCATTAGGAAATTGGAAAGAATGCATCTAACCAATATGTATGTGCGGAGGGTGTCATTGCATGATGCCTGTGGGGCATCAGAAATCCAAAGCCAAGTGAGGAACTGCTGACAAAATAAATAGTGTATAACTTCCTATGGACATAGTGCTGGAGGTGTCCTTTACTTGTTCGCAGCCCATAAATAGGACTGTAATCCCTTTACAGTAACATTCTGTGGCTTGATGTGACACTGTTAGTGACCGGAGGACAAGATTTCTTTCTTCTATAATTTTTTTTTACAGTAATTGATTTATATATCACCCTTGGCCTGTCACTATTTGACCAAATACATTTAGATTACCCTCGTACTATCCATTGCACTCACGAGTATCATGCATCAAGTTTAATTTTAATCTACAAAGGATGAAGCAAACATTGCTGAACTCTGACCTTACTTTCAGCTTTGCACAATTGTATAGGCTCCTCTCCTGCTCTGAAATGGCTTAGTCTGATTTCACTGCACACACTCAATGATACATATGGGCTGTACCTGGTGAGAAGGACTGCATGCAGCCTACCTATGAATGGCCACTCCTTTAGATAGACACACACCCATCACTTTCATATTTGCATAACTCTGTCCAAGAGCCAGCCCACATCAGGATTGAGGGCTCTTGAGAGGAGTACTGAGGCAGGGTGCTCTGATGTGTTCAGGAAGCCAAATGGTGCCTACCACTAGCCATAATCTGCCTGCATTGCCTGCATTGCACACAGAACCAGTGATAAAATTGCTGGGCCTAAAATAAGGTGCATACTGAAAATGTAAAGGTTTTATTTTAAAAAAATGTCATGTGTTAAAGATGCATTCTGTTGAAGATAGTTTTTCACAGCACTTGTAGCTCAAATATTAATCCTATATGGACTAGCCAAATACATTAATGCAGGATGTTGTAATGTACACTAAACAAAGATGGGAGATTATAATGGTTTGGGGTAAATGTTTTTTTTTTTTTTTTTACATGATCTTTTATAATATTTTATTCATTTTGCTAAAATCTTTACTTTATATAGACATTTAATATAAGGCCCACTCATGACACTAGTTTTTCAATGCATTCTTTAGCAGGGGTCTCAAACTGGTGGCCCTCCAGCTGTTGCAAAACTACAAGTCCCATCAGGCATTGCAAGGCTGACAGTTACAAGCATGACTCCCACAAGCACAGGCATGATGGGACTTATAGTTTTGCAACAGCTGGAGGGCCGCCAATTTGAGACCCTTGCTTTAAAGAGATGACCCAGCAGAAGGTTATACTCTTTGCGACTGTCTCTTTGTAGGTCTCCATACGGTGTCCTATGAGCAGAACAAACATGGTGGAGAGAAGCAATGAGTCACTCAGCTCAGTAATCAAGATTTATTCCAACCAAAGTTGTAAACATGTGAAAAGAAGCATAATGCTCCACCTTCTGGCTGAAAATAGCACATGCGAAACTTTTAAATGCAATATATTTATTTACCTGGGAAAAAAAAAACATGAAAAAAATATTTTATAAACATTCTATTTTTAGTTAATGAAGATAATACATTATTACTATTATTATTATACAGAATTTATATAGCGCCAACAGTTTGCACAGTGCTTTACAACATGGGGAAAACAGTACAGTTATAATACAACTCAATACAAGAGGGATCAGAGGGCCCTGCTCGTTAGAGCTTACATGCAATCTATAATGTTTTGTATGTAGTTGTTTTTAAATAATTAGTGGATTATCAGTACAAAACTGATGTTTTTATCCTTTTCTCCTCCAGGATCTATATTGATGTGACGAACTGTACCTATCTCCTCGCCAACCATCAGCACTGTTTCTGGCCGAACCACATAGTGGATCATTTCTTCACAAATATCCATAGAAACTATTTCAAGAACTGTGCCCTGACTGGCAGGCTACCAGCTGACCCGCCATTTCCTGTTCTGTGCTCTTTCATATTTATCCCCATCCTTATAACCCTCCTGATGACAGCACTTGTAGTGTGGAGAAGCAAGCGCAGTGAAGGAATTGTTTGACAGCAGTGACAGTGACAAACCCTTTCTAGAGATTGTGTTTACGTCTAAGCTTTGGGAAGAATGGAACTCTGTTACCTTAATTCTGCATTCTGTTTGAAGCACAAGCCTCTAAAACGAATCCTGTAACAAGTTGTTGTGAAGTTTCCAAGATGGCTTCCATTACAGCGTTTTGAGATCTATTTGACTGAGTGGCTCTTAATATAAAGCTAAGGACATATAGATTGAAGCTGCAAGCATAAGAACTCGCCACCAGTTCAATTTAGCGGTACCAATTGTGATAGACGACAAAGCAACAGGGTTTTTTCCAATAAAACAGTAATTCTGATGTGAATTAAAGACTTAAATGACTGAAGTACGGTCACTAAGGCTGCTGAAAGACACGATATTTAGTGATAAATCTTAATACAGATAATATTGCATTACATGTGGATTTCTTTGTAGCATAGTTCCCAAAATGGAACATAGTAAAGCCCAGTTAATATCTGTTGATCAGCTGGTTTCTCTGATGCTTAGAAATATCCTGTAATATTATATATGGCATTAATTAGCCCTAAATCAGTAAGAAAAATATTGCTGTGCAGAAAACACATCAACCAATCAGAAATCATCTTTCACTGGTCTGACAAATTTGATAAAGGCTAAAGTCTGACTGGCTGCTGTCACTTTCTGCACATTGCTCTGGATTATCAAATAAGCTTAAAGTGGTTGTAAATGTTTGTTTGTTTTCATAACAAACATGTCCATATGTACCTGCTCTGTGCAATAGAATTGCACAAAGGGGCCCCGATCCTCCACTTCTCGGGTCCCCCACTGGCACTCCTCGATTCTCCTCTTTTCCTGGTGCCAATGGGAAACCGATTCCCATAGGGGCACTTATGAGGGCTTGCTCCTGAGCCCCACTGCTGTGTCCATTGACACAGACAGCTGGACTCAGTCCTGCCTCCTCATCAGGGAGTTGATTGACAGGATCAGGAGTCAATTGCTCCTGCTGCTTTCGATCTACCCAAAAAGAAGGGACAAAGACAGGAGAGCTGGAGCTCTCAAGCACAGCGCTGGATCTCGATGGGGTTTAGGTATATATAAGGAGGGTGAGGGGGGCAAGTCTGTGACACAGATAGGGTTTTTACATTAATGCATAGAATGCATTAAGGCATGGGTACTCAACCTGTGACCCTTTAGGGTTCAGGTATATATAAGGAGGGTGAGGGGGTAAGTCTGTGATACAGATAGGGTTTTTACATTAATGCATAGAATGCATAGAATGCATTAAGGCATGGGTACTCAACCTGTGACCCTTTAGCTGTTGTGAAACAAACTACAAGTCCACTGAGGCATTGCAAGGCTGACAGTTACAAGCATGACTCCCAAAGGCAGAGGCATGATGGGACTTGTAGTTCCGCAACAGCTAGAGGATCATAGGTTGAGCACCCATGCATTAAGGTAAAAAAAAAATTGAAGCTTTAGAACCACTTTAATTCAGATCTATTTAGTCAAAAGGTGCAGATTGCAATGGCGATGCACAAAGGGCAAGTTACCTATAGCAACCATTTAGCTATCAGGTGTCTATAGCCTGCTCACTTAAGAGTTTGTGTCTAAATGGTTTCTGTGGTTTACTGCAGGGTGCCAAGGGTTACTGCCTTATTGTATAAGGCAACTTGTGTCTTAGGCTAACCACCTCATTTATAGCATTTTTCTGAAATGTCTTTTCCTCCTCTTTAATTCCCAAATGTCACACTTGAGGTTGTGGCCATTGCGCTTTGTTCATACAACGTGGCTTTTCTTAAACAGGGAAAAAATCATTTTATTTAAAGAAGCACTATTGCTGAAATGGTGTATCCTTTTCTTTTATGTGTAAAGATAGCTTTAAGTGAAGCAGAGAAGTATTTTCTATAGCTAAAATTTGTACTAATGTCTATTTTTGTTTCCTAAGAACTATATGTGTGTAATTAAATTGTTTCTATTGTTATTATCTTTTTATTGATGTGATGTTTTTCAGACTATCCAAAGTATGTGTAGAAACCAAGATCCAGGTAGCGTTACATAAAAGGGAAACAAATATCCACAACTGCATAATCAGTGTTCCTCACAGTGTCTTGGATTGTTCTCATAATCAGTGTTCCTCAAAGCGTCTTGGATTGTTCTCATAATCAGTGTCTCAGAAAAATATTGTTTTATGTATTCAGGCCTCCTGGACAAAAAAAGACTAATTACGTTGTCCAACTTGCCTTATTTTTGAGTGGAATGTGTAGAAGAAAATAAACTGTGCCAAGGTACCGTTAGGTTTTATACAACTCCTGGTCATCAAATCAGAGTAGAGATTTGCAGAGCAGTAATGATAACTGATGAAGACTCATAAATAAATAGTCACAGGTTCTCTTGTCCCTTTAAACTTTATCTACAAGGCAATCTTTCCATAGAGACATGCCAACTTGTAAAGTTTAACTTAACACTGCACTATGCAAATTAACTGCAAAGCATTCTGTCACAAGTGCCTGAACTAATGTATATATATTCACGTTATCCTATACAATCCTCATATGCAATAAATATTTGTGCAGTTATACAGAGGAAACTTGGCTCCTACATCAGTCATATCTGCTGCTATAGCTACAGCTAAAGCAAATATGCTCTGGTTTAAAATAAAATAAATTATATTTAGGTATGTATTCTTAATTTTAAAAAAGTACCTTCTATTGCTCTCAGCCTCCTGCAAATTCTTTATTTTTTTCTGCTGTTATTAGACTTCATGTTAGAGGGTAGCAGTGTTCATTTTCCATTGTTCCACTGTATGTGGGAACATAGCTTTCACCTCTTGCTCACTCTCAAGATGGACTAGGAATATGTACTATGGGGTGTTTAGCATGCATTACGTAGTGCACATGACCATAACTAACATGCACTGCTCATTGTAAACAAATGGACGTGATGGGGAAAAGGAGAGGTTCAGGAGCTCACAGGGGCCTGACTCTGGGCAATTTTCTTCATCATACATTGTCAGCAGACTAAATAAAAGAAAAGCAACTCTTTCTGCAATACTCACCTCCTTTCTAGTGCTGCCCTTACAGACTCACCTGCTCTGTGTATCCAACCCGAGTCCTCTTCCAAGTTAGATGTGACTCAGGGTCATTCAATCATCTTCCTGCAAATACAGAGCCTCACTGTACTCACATACAGTTATTCAGAGAACAGCTCTGATATTATCATGTCAGCCCACTCCCTGCAACATTTTGGACAGGCCAGTCCTAGACATCAGGAGAATATAAGGACCCGGTGCTTCAGGTCACCAGCACAGAGACTGTGACAACTGGAAAAAGGTAAGTTATTAAAAAAAAAACTTGCGGGAAGGTGGTCGTGACCATAATTGGGCTTTAAGATTGAATATTCTTGCAAAAGTCTAGCCATGACTGGTTCTTCTTAAGTCAGCCTGTAATGGGTTAATGCAGTTGATTGATTCATACACTGAATAAAATTATATCTAGTTTACAATTTAGTACATGTTGCTAGAAAGAGTGGAACCCCTTAGATTGGCCTTTAGATTGATCAGCAGGTTTTCTTATTTTAGTGGTATGCCATTAAAAGATTACATTACACAAAGACCAATGGCAATGGCACTCTTCCAACTTGTCTAAATAATTTTGATTGGGTTTTGGTGCACTTGTAATGTCATGTATATTAATATTGGATGTTAAAATATCAGTGCAAATGGCCACCCTGAAAAAACAGAACATTTGCTATGAAAATATTATCCCATCATATCAAGTAAGCTCTAGAAACACTCACAAGGACAAAAACTAATTTTAAAGCTTTATTGAGTTGCCCCCAGGCTTAAGCACTCATGGTGTCCTGTTAGAGAGTGATTCTCTTGTATTAGGGCTTGCTGGTATTTTACATCTCCAATAGCCGTGGCTAAATGGTTAGTAATCTTTCTTGCAGTAGTTAGGTCCTCAGTTCCGTAACCAATTTACAAACTTTGTGTTTGCATGAAGTTTGTATATTTTCCCTGTGCACTTTTTCTTCTTTTGCCCTCAACCCAAAAACATACTGGTAGGTTAATATTTTCACCCAAATAGTCTTAGAGCATGTAAGTGTGTTGGTGTGACTGTGGTAGAGATCCAAAATGTATGCGTCTTGGAGACGGTTCCTGAACATGGTTGAAGAATTTTGTCAGTAATATATAGATAATCTAGCAACTGGAGCACTTCCTTAGAGTCCCATAGTCAACATTTCAGTTTTGAGAAGATAACCAGGTACAATGTGCAAGGATTCTACTGAATTTAACACCACTATATATCATATGCATAAACTATTATGAGCACATTGCTCCTTTTATTTTCTCTAAATCTTGTCAATGTAATTTATTATGTTTACTTCATTTTTATTTAGTAGAATAATTGTATAATCTTTGCACAAGTGTTGTGAAAATCACTGCCCTTACTTTGTATAATAAATGTCATCATTATTATCAAACGAAATTATCAAAGCTTAAGTTAAATATTATTAATACGAAGTATGTATTTGTACATTAATGGTTTTATGTTTTCACTAATTTACCGAACAAAGGGTTTAACATTGATAGAATATGGATCTTAAAGTGTTTGTTAACCCAAAAAAAAAAAAATTCAGATTCTGTTCCTACAGTACAGTACTTGTGCTGTGTGATTTTGCATCCTGTAACACCTGTAATACCTGGTTGATCCTGCCAGTTTCTGCCCTCCCCCCTGTAAACTGACCACAGTGTATCATGGCTGCTGTGCCCTGACACCGTGCCTCCGTCATCCGCAGCCCTGCTATCTGCTCTCCTCTGTGCTCCTGTGTCCTCCTCCCCCCTCCCCTCTCTGTCCATCAGCTCTGTGTGTGAGCCGCTCCTCCCCTTCTAGTATCGTTTGGAGCAGCTCGCACATTACTGCTCCCAATCACTGTCAGCCCCTCTGCTAGGATTACATTATGTATATACTGTTTGCCATTTTCTAATATTCTTCTTATAAATACCATTTCTCTTATCCCCAACCAGCGGTCATGTGAACGCCCGGCGCTGTCTTTTTCCGTTATATGTATTACAGAAGGAGGGGCTGAGCTTTCCCTCTGACGTCTGCCGGGCGGTCACATGATCTCCTGGTGCGGTCTTCCTCCGATGTTTGTATTACAGAGGGAGATCATGTGACCGCCCAGCAGACGTCAGAGGGAGAGCTCAACTCAGCCCTTCCCTCCGTAATACATACAACAGAGAAAGACAGAGCCGGGCAGTCACATGACCGCTGATTGGGGATAAGAAAAATGGTATTTATAAGACGAATTTTGGAAAATGGCAAACAGTATATACATCATGGAATCCTAGCAGAGGGGCTGGCAGTGGCTGTGTGCACAAACACTTTAAGGCTAAGGATGTCTTCAAACAATGAAAATTGGAGTCAAGTATTGAAATCATTGAGCCAGGTGTTACAAACAATGCAGGTGTGAGCTTGCTTTGTCCTTTCATAAAACAGCCATATACAGTAAATTAGTTTTGGTTACCCTCTCTTGTGTTTGCTAAGTGTCCTGATCAAAAGATATTTGGGGAGAGTAGGGTACGTTGTGCTCAAGCTTAAAGGAAGCATTACCATGAAGTTCCAAGCACCACCAACATCTTTAAGCCTTTCCCAACTTAAATTATATTGTTCTCATAGGGTTTTAGAACCCCTATTCATTCAGGACCTCGGGGCAAAACATCAACCTGGAGCCTTACCAATAAGACAAGTCCACCGGCACTTTGGGAGACTAGTTCAGTAAGGGCCTGGCTGGGTTGTGCCCCTGTGAAGCCATGGGACTAGCTACAGCAGCAGAGTGAGAGGGAAGGTGAACTTATCTCTTAACATATATAAAATATTCTGTAAAATCAATCCCAGTATTTGGAAACTGGCAATCTTTGTCAGATCTTACAAGTGAAATGACCCATTGTGAATTATTCTAAAGCCCCATACACACTATCAGATTTTCTGCTGATTTTTTTCCTTCAGATTTACCAAAACCATATAATATGAGGTCAAACCTTAGGAGTTTCAATTTGTATGCAATCAGGCAGGCCCTTGCACTACATGGTTTTGGTAAATCTGAAGACAAAAATCAGCAGAAAATCTGATAGTGTGTATGGGGCTTTACTTTTAGCTAAAACACATCTAAAGCACAAGAATCATATATAGATATAATACCATCTTAAATTTTTAAATAAACCCCTCCAATATAAATGACAATGTATTTTTTTTTACTGTTTAAAGAACTGGAAATTCTGAGCTCACATTTATGAATTAAACAGGTAGTTTCAGTTTTGCATTAGGAGTGAAAGGTTGGTCTTTTCATGATGCCAAGACACGAAGTTGGATGATTTGTATTCACAAACAAATAGAAGACTTGAAAGAAAGATGGTTACTCATGAAATTTTTATCCTGCTTGGTAGGAAAAGTTGCTGCTATGGTTATTATGTACATAATTAATGGTAGTGGCATACTGTATATTGGATGTGTTGGTACTTTTTAAAGAATGTATATTACATAAAGCGTACAGCAGTGATTGGTGGCCATGGTGAAAGGTGACGGTTGTCTTAAAGTGTATCTGCACTCAAACACATTCACATTGTTTTGTTATGTCAGAAAGATTAAAATTTTTTATTCTTGCTCTGTTTCCAGCTAGATCTAACCATCAAAGTTTATCCACAGGTACTTCCTTCCCTAGGGTGACAATGCTTATTTAATTTAGCAGCTCTCAGCGTGGTGTTAATCATATAGGAGACAAAAGGAAAGAAACATTGCAAATCGTTAAAATAAAAAATATTTATTTCCATATAAAAATCCACTCACATTTCAGAAGTAAAAAACAAGCATTTCACAATACAATCCTCTGCATACACAGCTCCACCTAGTCCCAGCGTGATTATGGCACCGCCCACCTCACACATAGCGCCCAATGGGCTTTCTCAAAGGTTCAGGCTACAGCTGTGTATGCAGAGGATTGTAGTGTGAAATGCTTATTTTTTACTTCTGAAATGTGAGTGGATTTTTATATGAAAATAAATACTTTTTATTAGCGATTTGCACTAAGGTTCTTTTCTCTTGCCTCCTATATGATTGATACAATGCTGAAAGCTACTGCAAGCCACAGATTTGGAGTGTACAGCCAGTGGGAGCGGTGCCACTTATAACACTGCAAAGCGCATATAGACCTCCTGCAATTAGTGAGGTCCATTCAAGCAGGTGAGAAGACACCCATAGGTGGGGTGAAGGGCACTGTGGTGATCAGAGGCAATTACTGAAGGGTTTCTGGTGTATGGGACTGCACATTATTTTTTTACTGACATTGAATCATTTATTGATGGACTGTATATATATTTAAAAGAAAAGATGGACACACGTAAATTTATCATATATAGATGATTTTTACACTGTTTTCAGATATTTATTTATGCACTATAATTTGAATGCACTTTATTGAAGGAGAATGCTGCACTGTTCTGTGACTATAGCTCTAGAATTGTTGCCCATTCTTGTGCACTCCTAAATTGAACTTCAAGCAACTGTTCCAACACACAGTGCTCTGACACATTCGGCCTCATAGTCACTGCAGAAAAACTTTAATGTTCAGCGTATGGTTGAGTGTGCACACATCCATGTGAAGTTTATACATAGAGGCTATGGGATATGCGGAATGTACACAGAGCTGGGAGAGAGACATTAACAAACTAAGGGGATAACTTATATTTTAATTAAAATAATATACAATCCTGTTTAACCTACAGTGCTCTACAAAATGAAAGTATTCTTTTCCATTTTTTTCTACGGCATCACAGAGAAGAAACGAGGAAGAATCATTTAAATGGGGCCACAGAAAGAAAATAAATCTCGCAAGAAATGTAACACTTACCTACTGTACTGGAAACTAAAAAACTGTTGGGTTTTAAATTTGTCTGAGAGACAGGAATTACTAGCTAGCAGAGCTATGATATCCTGAATATATTGCAGTTCATAAATTGTAAGACCACAATGGTATGCACATGAAGGCCTCAATATAGATGGGGGTTAGTGACAGGAAAACACCAAACCAAAGCAACAATAGCCTGCTTGTGTGCCTCACAGAATAAAAACCATTTTGGAATACATACATCATCGTACTCTCTTCCAGGGGTCACATATGAATCATATTAGCAGGTTACTTCTTCTGCACTGGGAGACCAATAAAAAGACATGATATGAGTGTCTGAACTCATCTAGTTGCAATACATACAAGGCCCTAAATGGAAAATGTAAGAAACACTTGAACACGGCTGACGGATTTTTCCATGAAATGTAACCTACAGTCAAGAAAAAGCTTTAAATGGTCACTGTCAAGGCTTTTTTCTTTCTCTTCTAATAGTCAATTCTGGGTTTAGTCTAGTTTATAGCTGGTTCACCCTGCAGTCTGAGAATCATTTTCTCCACTTAAAATTATTCCTCTAATATTTAAACCCAAAGTATATCTAAGTTAGAATCAATTCACAAAGGGTTAAAACAAGGAAAAGGATTTTCATTTCACCCATATGACCACCATTTTTTAATCTTATTGGCTGAAATTAAGGATCTTTTGCCTAGGGTTTTCACTTTTTTAATTGAGTTGTTTCTATTTGAATTTGTAAATAGATTGTCTACAACTTAGAGAGACCAATATAATAAAATATTTACAGTATGCATTACAGTATATTCTCCTTTTTTTTCTCAAAGAATCACAAACACATAGGCAGAACAATACTACCTACGTGCTTGTGATTCTTTCATTGTTTTTTGCATTTACTCTGCCAAAAAAACTTTCCATTTAAAAGTAAATAGTAGTAAAAAAACCTCACTCACTGTCAGCGTATGAAACATGATAAGAAATATAAAACAGTTAAATAACATGTTAAACAAAGAAGAGAGCTACGAGTAGTGTTCCCTAATTAGATATATAATAGTATACAAAATAACTTTAAATTCAATAAAAATAAAGCAGAACAAAACTTTGTTGGCTAATTATCCCATATGAGACTCAGGATCTCAGGGACAGGTTTCACAGGTACAAGCTGCAGATCAGACAGCAAAGTCTCTGTGCAGCTGGGGGGTTTAAATAGGAAGTCTTGGCGCCAGTCTCTGTAATGAGTCTGTACTCTTGTTAACCCCTCAGTAACCACTGTGCCGGGTGGTGAATCCATGACAGGTGATTTGATCATAGATGAGTATATGGAAGGTAGGTTCAGACACAATCTGCAAGACAGTATAATCACTATGCCAAGGTGACTTACAATAGAGTTCTGTATCACTAGACTGGGATTAATTCAAGAATCAGCTAAGTAATAAACAGTGCATATAAGCAATGTATATAATACAATAACTAGTCTAGAGTGCACCCTAGGAGAATGACTGTGATATGGTGCAATATACCTCTTAGCATAGGCAATATAAAAATGGTCTCTGTGTAGTAGCTGTAAAGGGGCAGTCTTTTGTCCTAACTCTTCAGCCGACTAGCTTTGGGGCCCAATTTTGTCAGTGGTGCATATGAGAATAGTCCCAGTCAAGCATGCAGGTGTCAATAAGACTACTAGATGGCAGTATGGTCAGTTTCTAAAGGGCTCAGTATTGTTCTCTAGCAGTAGATAGTAAATCCCCACAGAAGCAGCTCCCCAGTCTCAGTGATTTTGCAGTTCACTAGCCCCAGCAATATTTCAGCTGACCATCCAGTCACACGCAGCGATAAGTCCACTCTCTGCTTTGCACTCAGGTGACTTTGTCTTCACTCAGCACTCCGGATCCTGCTCAGGCTGCCGATATGCAGCAGTGATCATGCACACTGGACAGTAATGTGCACTCTCCACTCTTCCTCACAGCAATAGGAAGCCATGTCCTGTACAGCTTGAGAAAATGCAGCTCGTTCCCCTCTTCTTGGCAATCTCCCTCTGGGAAATGCAGTTTAAAAGCTCTTGATTACAGTAGAGTCTCTCACCTCTGCAGGGGCATTGCTAGGTCTACGAAAGATCTGGGGCTAGAGCCCAAATATATACAGTCAATCTCGTGTATATATATATATATATATATATATATATATATATATATATATATATATATATATATATCCACTGCATAGAGTTTAGCTATATCTCACTGCAGGTCGTTCCTGGTGTACTGTTTCTAATATACGTCTGCCAGGCAGGTGATTCAGTGAGCTGCAGTGCATAAAATATATATACAGTCTCCTACATATATATATCCACTGCATTCCAGTCTAGCCAAGCCTATATCTGACTGCAGGTCATTCCTGGTGTACGTTTTCAAATACACTTTCAGGCAGGCAGGTGATTCAGTGATCTGCAGTACATTAAACATATATATACAGTCTCCTACATATATATATCCACTGCATTCCAGTCTAGCCAAGCCTATATCTGACTGCAGGCCATTCCTGGTGTACGTTTCCAAATACACTTTCAGGCAGGCAGGTGATTCAGTGATCTGCAGTGCATTAAGTATATATACAGTCTCCTACATATATATATCCACTGCATTCCAGTCTAGCCAAGCCTATATCTGGCTGCAGGCCATTCCTGGTGTACGTTTTCAAATACACTTTCAGGCAGGCAGGTGATTCAGTGAGCTGCAGTGCATAAAATATATACACAGTCTCCTACATATATATCCACTGCATTCTAGTCTAGCCAAGCCTATATCTGACTGCGGGCCATTCCTGGTGTACGTTTTCTAGTAAACTTCAGGCAGTGTTTTGCTAATAAACTTTTACAGCATGTGTGGAAGGCCACCAAGGAGAGGCAGATGCTCACAGGCCACTAAAAGAGGGCAAGCAGGCTCTCTGTCTACAGCCAACAGTGCTGGTCATGGACACGGTGCATCCTCAGCATGTGGCCATGGTGCACACTTGTCCTTTTTTTTGGCTGCTGGCCCTGTTGATCCACAACATGCAGAAGAGTTGGTAGAGTGGATAACTAAGCCGTCCTCATCCTCCTCATCCTCTGTCACCCAGGCTCAGAGTAGTTTGCCTGCCAATGCAGCTGCCAAAGTGGCCTATTCCATCGGCTCAATGTCATCAGTCACTCCTTCCCTAGCCCAACCATCATGCACGAAGGAGTCCCCCGAACTGTTCGACCACAGTGTTGGGTACATGCTGCAGGAGGATGCGCAGCGTTTTGAAGGCTCCGATGATGGTACCCAGGTTGAGGAAGACAGTAACCTGAGCCCAGAGAGAGGAAGTGCCCAAGAAGGACAAGAAACTGGCAGTCATGTTCCCCCAGCTGCAGCATACTGCCAGGTTTGCCCCAGTGACAAGGAGGGAGGGGATGATGAGGTCACTGACGCTACGTGGGTGCCTGATAGAAGAGAGGAGGAGGAGGAGTAGGCATAGCTCCAATGAGGAAGGATGCCCTCCAGGGGCCAGCTTAAGGGCAGCCACCCGACTGTATCACACCGCAGAGCTCTGCATGTGCAGGGCGCTGCTGACTCCCCGCGTATTTTGAAAAGTTCTTTGGTGTGGGCCTTTTTTTGATACGTGTGCAGCAGATCGCACTGTTGCTGTTTGCAACATATGTCTGAAGCGTATCAAGCGTGGCCAAAACAGCAGCTGCTTGGGCACCACATGTTTGACCTATGTCGACCTCCAATGCAGTCCGTTGGCAACAGTACTTAAAAACCCACACCAAAGAACAAGGCGGACCTCTCCTTGCTCCTCATCAGCTGGGTTCTCCAACCCCACTATACCTTCAGTCCTCTTAGAAACCTGCACTGAGAGGAATGAAGGTGTAGAATTAGGTGTGCCAAGTACTTGCGGGCAATCTGCTATCGCTACACTAAAATCCGATTGTAGCAGGCAAATTTCTCTACCCCAGTTGCTAAACCGTCGAAACAAATTCTGTCCCAGCCATCCACATGCTCAGTGGCTGAATGCTAGCTTGGCTAAATTGCTAGCACTCCAACTTCTGCCTTTTCAGCTGGTAGACTCTGCCCCCTTTCGTGAATTTGTGGAATGTGTGGTACCTCAGTGGCAGGTTCCCAAACGCCATTTCTTTTCATGCAAGGCCATTCTGCTACGCGGAGCACATGCTATGTGGAATAATGGACAGGGCACTTGAGGCAGAACAGAGGGAGGAAGAGAAGGACTTCCTTACCTCTCAAGGCCCCCTTTATCCAGACAATATTCCTAGGGGCCCGCCGATCACACAGGAAGTGGAGGAGGATGATAAAGATTGTGTCAGCATGGAGGTGGAGCCTAGCACTCAGCATCAGCAGCAGTCTTCAAGGGATCGTTTTTAGTCCCCAGAAACCCATGGACTTGTACGTGGCTGGGAGGAGGTGGCTGTGGATCATGTCATCCTTAGTGACCCAGAGGACTCTGGATCAAATGCCTCAGCAAACCTTCGCTGCATGGCCTCCCGAACCTGCAAAGCCAGCGAAAGGACACTCGTATTCGTGGTATAAGGAGAGGGATCATTACTGGCTGGCAACCCTTCTTGATCCACGTTACAAGGGTAAGATTGCAAAACTTATCCAGCCTTCACAGAGGGAGCAGAGGATGAAACATCTTCGGGAGGCCTTGCAGAAAGGTTTGTGCAATGCAATTCCAGAGCCTGGGAGGTTACAATTTCCTGGTCCTTCTGGACAACGTGTTGCTGAGGCTTCGGTCAGTCACAGAAGGAGCGGTAGAGAAGGTGGCCACCTGATGGATGCGTTCAGACAATTCTTTAGTCCGCAGCTCCAAGGTATGATCGGTTCCAGCGACCATCGCCAGCGTCTGATTTACATGGTGCAGGAATACCTAGGGGCAAGATCAGACTTGGAGACCTTTCCAACCGAAAATCCACTGGGTTACTGGGTCTTGAGGATGGATCACTGGCCAGAGCTTGCACAATATGCAATTGAGCTACTGGCCTGTCCTGCATTCAGCTTTTTTTCTGAACGCACATTCAGTGCTGCTGGAGGCTTTTTAACCGATCACAGAGTGCACTTGTCCACAAACTCAGTTGATCGGCTCACCTTCATAAAAATGAATCAGTCTTGGATCACCAGCTACCAAGCACCTGATGCTGATGTAACCGATTAATTTTTTTATGAATGTGAGATCGCTTGAAGACTGCCTATGCTGAGTGACTATTCTGTTATGCTGAGTGACTATCCTATTCCTCCTCAATGTTCATGTTGATAGCTTCTAAGAACATTTTTGTTTCAGGGCACCACCACCAGTGCCTAAGGCCCAATTTTTCTGCCCCTGTTTAACAGTGGCGTATAATTATAATTTTTGCTGTAATATTTTGCAGCAGGGCTCGTTTTTGCGCTCAACTAGAGTATCTGTGAGGGTTTGCAGTGTTGTGGCACCCCCACCAGTGCCTAAGGCCCAGTTTTTCTGGCCCTGTTTAACAGGGGCATGTAATTACAATATTTGCTCTAATATTTCAGAGCAGGGCCCGTTCCTGCACTCAACAAGAGTATCTGTGAGGCTTTACAGTGTTGTGCTACCACCATCACCACCGCCTAAGGCCCAATTTTTCTGCCCCTGTTTAACAGGGGCGTGTAATTACAATTTTTGATCTAATATTTCACAGCAGGGCCCGTTCCTGCGCCCACCAAGAGTAGCTGTGAGGGCTTACAGTGTTGTGGCACCACCACCACACCACCACCAAAGGCCCAATTTTTCTGCCACTGTTCAACAGGGGCATGTAATTACAATTCTTGATATAATATTTCACAGCAGGGCCTGTTCCAGCGCCCACCAAGAGTAACTGTGAGGGCTTACAGTGTTCTGGTACCACCAAAACCTAAGGCCTAATTTTCTGCAGAGTATATACTATATACAGGCGGTCCCCTACTTTCAAACATCCGACTTACAAATAACTCCTACTTACAAACGGAGGGAGACAACATAACCCAAAATTTTCAAAATCCAATTGTCATTGGGACAGAAAGTGAGGTGAAATCTTCTGAACAGGGCCACAGACAGCAAAACAAATTTTACAGGGGTGATAACCCTTCCCTATGTTATCCAAAAAGCTTAAAAATCTATTTATTTGGCTGGAGCTACACTTACAAAATGTACCTGTTCCAAATTACAAACAGATTCAACTTAAGAACAAACCTACAGTCCCTGTTTTGTTTGGACCACCTGTATACTGCTGTTCAGAGTATATAGGGCCTGGGGGCCGCACACCTTTTCTTTTTTTTAATTTGGGTGCGGAGTTCCCCTTAATATCCATACAAGACCCAAAGGGCCTGGTAATGGGCTGGGGGGGTACCCATGTCGTTTTTCTCAATAATTTTCATCCATATTGCCAGGACCCGGCATTACATTACAGCCGCAAGCAGTTTTAAATGACTATTATTCCTTTAGAAATGTTATTTAGTGCAGGGACTGTTCTAAGCACGGGAAACATGCGCCACTTTACAGGCATACTATAGTCACCCCCCCAGGTACAATATTTAAAGGAATATGACACTTTTATTTTTTTCACTTTAAGCATTATTAAAATCACTGCTCCCAAAAAAACTGACATTTTTTTTTCTTAAATATTCTTTATTAACATTTCTTAAAATTTACATACCTTCCAACAGACATGTAATGACAACACCAGGTTCATATAAACAAGATTCTCTGGGGAGAAGGCACCATACCCCACATCTGTATATACTGTACTTCCATACCAACAAGCCTACTCTATCCCCAAATTAACAATATGTGCCCATTATCTAATCAATATCTATTTTAACCTACCCCTTCTTCCTAACCCCTCCCCCCCTCCCACCCCATTCAGGATCCCACATTCTTTCAGTTATTCCTTACAACCAATGCTTATCAACCAGGGGTTCCACATCTTTTCATATTTTTTTAGGTTCCCTCTTCTAATGTATAGACTCCTCCACCGTCGGGGGCGCGAGTGTTTGCCATCTTTGCATGATCAGCTTCCGGGCTTGATACAGACACCTCAAGACTGCTGTTTTTAATGCTACCTCTTCCGATCCCCATACTCTATCTCCAAGGATGCATAATCTGACCTCTGTTTCCAAAGATATCCCCCACCTGCTGCTAATGGCTTCTACTACCCCTGTCCAGTATCGGACTAGCTTGGGACATCTCCAGACCATATGTATCAGATCACCCTCCTCACCACATCTAGGGCATTTAGCATCTAATCTTAGTCCAAATCTAAATACTTTTTTTGGGGTATAATATGCTCTATGTACCAGCATTAAGTGAGAAACTCTCTGCGTAGGGGATACTGAGACCAACTGCCCAGTCTCCAATATTTTCCTCCATTGTCCATCTGTTAATTTCCCAACATCCGCCTCCCATCCTTCCCTACAACCAAGGTGTTCTGGCCTTACGATACTTTCACTACACAGCTGCACATATATTTCTGAGATAAAACCCTTTATTTTCCTAGACTTGACCACTTTCTGAAGCAATGCTGCCTCGCTCCACACTAAAGGGCGTATCCTAAACTGGGCATTCAAAGCAGATCTCATTTGTAGGTATCTAAAGAAAGTTTGCCTCGGGATTCCATTTTCAGTTTGAAGTTCCCCAAAGGATTTTAATACGTTCCCTTTATATAGCTGAGATAATCTATTTATGCCCCATCTCTCCCATTCTTTAAACTCCCTCATGGCCACCACCTCCTGTAAATTCCTATTATGCCACAAGGGGGCATATTCTGTGAACCCAGCATATTCCATTAAGCTCTTCATTGCCTTCCAGACCTTTGTTATCATCCTAATTGTGGGGCCGCTATCAGGGAAAGAGTCTGCCTCCAATGCCTCCACCACTGTCTTATGTGGCGCCTCCAGAGTCAACAACTCTCTGTCTGCACTTCCACCGCTTATATGCTGCAGCTGTGCCGCCAGAAAGTAACACTTTGGATGCGGGAGTGCCATTCCCCCCTCCTTAGTTTACAGCTGTAAGCTCTGGAGGCTAATCCTAGCCTTACCCCTTCTCCATACCAACTCCCTAAATAGTGTGTCAATTTTCTTAAACCATTTTTTATTCACCCACACCGGTGAGTTATGTAGCAAATACAGTAGCTGGGGCAGCCAGACCATCTTAATTAAGTTGCCTCTCCCTGCTACTGTTAGGGGCAGCCGGTTCCAAATATCTGTTTTGCGCTTAAATTTAACCAGTAATGGAGCTAGGTTATCTTCAATCTACTGATTGGGATCCTTTGTCATGTTTATACCCAGATACTGTATTGTTGCAACCACTTTCAATTGGGGGGTTCCCAGTGTCGAAGAGTAATTAGGGATATCTATTGGCAAAAGTGCCGATTTCCTCCAGTTCACCACTAATCCTGACAGGTTACCGAACCTCTCCATCGTGTCCATTACCTGCCTAAGGGAGCCCTCAGTGTCTCCAAGTAACAACAGGACATCGTCGGCATACAGGGCAATTTTCTCCTCTCCTGTTCTTCTTATAAACCCCCTCACCCTAGGACAGGACCTGATATAGATTGCTAGTGACTCCATGGCGAGGGCGAAAAGCAGGGGGGACAGAGGGCACCCCTGCCTCGTCCCTCTTTCTAAACAACTTTTTCACTTTTGTGAACTTTCATTGTTAACCTTAATCCTCGCACTTGGACCCTTATACAGTATTTTTATCCATTTTATAAAAACGGGACCTAGGCCGAATTCTTCCAGAACCCGCCAGAGATAACTCCACTCCAGGCTGTCAAAGGCCTTGGTTATGTCTAAAGACACAACGGCTCTTGACCCCATATTCTCTGTCGGGGTCTGGAGATTCATGTATACCCTCCTTATATTCATACTAGTGGTCCTGTGGGGGATAAATCCCATTTGGTCCGGGTGTATTAGTTTACAAATGATTTTATTGAGTCTGAATGCCAACACCCTTGCCAGAATCTTGGCGACCGTACATAACAAAGATATTGGCCTAAATGCCGACGGTTCTAGCGGGTCCCCCCCTTCTTTGTGAAGTAGGATAATGGTAGTTTCGGTCATAGAGTCAGGCAACCTCCCTGCCTTTAGTGCCCAATTTAAAACCTTTTTTGCATTGATACATGTCCCCTGGGGCAGGACCCGGATCCCCAAACACTTTTTAGGACAATAACTTGCATATTAGCCTTTAAAATTCGCACTTTTGATTTTTCACGTTCAGGTCCCATAGACTTTAATGGTGTTCGAATGTTCGCGCAAACTTTCGGTCCATTCGCATGTTCTGCTGCGAACTGAACCGGGGGGTGTTCGGCTCATCCCTAGTTCTGACTTAGATGAGGATCAGATCACATTTTTGGCATATTACTGCAGAAAACCAGTTAATTCCAATACATACTTTTTCTTGCCACTGTAGGTCAACGGGTGTCTCAAAAATTGAAGTCATAACAACTCAGTGATAGAATCTTAGGAGTACAGCCAAAATATTATTAAGAGAGAAGTATGGCCAAAGCTTTTTTGGTGATACTTCTCTTGTGGGTCACAGAACTGAACTTACTTGAGCTCTACTTTGACTCACAATCAGCCAACAGTGGGCTAAATCCCGTTGCTGGCTGGTAACACAGAGCCACTCCAGGCTCTGAAGGGATCCTGACTGTATTGTCGAGATTCACCCAGCTGCTTAATTGACAGCTGGCTTCACCTCTCAGTGCATAGCTGAAAGTCGAAGCCAGCTGCACACGCCCTCTCTCCTGCCCAGCACTCCAGTGAGCGCTGGAGGAGCAGAGTTCCCCAGTCATCTGTCTCCGCTTTTTACTTCAAGAAGACTGAGTACTGAGTAATCAGCAATCATATGATTGCTCAGTTCTCTGTCTTAGAGTCAGCAGGGGACAAGATATGGATGTGTGTTATTTTTACCCCCCATACTTCTCCTCTAACTTGATGTAAGCTTGGGTGATTTAAAATAAATCACATTAGATCACATTAGATGCAGTGTGCTATTTAGAAGTTCATAGAGCTTATACTTCACTGGACTCAGATGTAGCTGTGAAGAAAAAGGGTACGTTCAATGGTCAAAGTAGATGACAACGCCAGTGTCTTATGCTTTTGTTTTACTGTTTCACTGTATTTCAGTCTTACTGTAAGGAAATAAGTGGTATGTTTATTCTTTGCAGTGTGTAGTGGGATTTTGGAAACACCACTACCCCACAACTTTTATATGTTGGCTTGATACTGATAATGGTGATTCAGGGGTATATGTGTATTTAGTTTATGTAATATAGAGCAGTCATATGGCTTATATTTTTTCTTTATTTTAAGTGTTCTTTGTGTGTTTGTATAGATATATTTGGGGGGTCCTATGGGATAATAAAGTTTTGTTGTGTTATTCAATGTAAGGTTTTATCCTATATTGTATATTTAATTTGGGAATAGTACCCAAAGCTCTCTTCTTTGTTAGCAGTGTAATTAGAATTTTTGGAGACCCAACAGCTCACTTTTTTCCCTCTCAGGGCTTACTTCACCTAAAAATACATACAGTATAAAAGTCACACAGGTTGTGTGTCTATGTGTGATGGGTTCTCATAGCAAAACCATTAAGGAGCCCCCTTGTCTGTTCCATGCTGGTGCACAGGGGAAAGGAGGATATGAAACAGTGATGCCTCTAATATTTATGTTAAATAGGGTTCATTTTATTTTTTCTAAAAATATTAGACATATACAGTATGCCCTTTACAATAAATATACCCGTGAGCTATATTTTTGTGTAGAAACCCTTGAATTAAAGTGGTATTTTGAAAAAATGCAGCTGATCTTTGGCTACTTTTATTACAGGATGGTCAAATGGATATTTAGCTTCATGACAGACTGTAAACAGTTGTTTTTTATGGCTTGATTTCTGAGTACCTCTATTAATACATTTTAGATTAATATTTTAAGACATATTCTTTGACAGCCAAAGAAAAATTAGTTCAAAGATTAAATGTTTTTGTAAAGTTTCCTTCCTTAATTTTTTTTTTTTACTAAAAAATAAAACAGGCTCAGTGCCCCTCTCAGTGATACCATTAATAATCTCTTTACTATTTATAGGAGATGTTCTATATACTAAACAAATGTTATGATTTCTGGCCTTGGCAATTCTCCTCTGGGCGCTAATAGAATATGGGAACCAGAGCCTTAAAACATTCCTAAAAAAACTGGAGCACTTTTCGTCAAAAGGAAAAATGTTGCCTCACACATTACACACATAAGCATAAAATGCTGTCATTTCTGGAATGAGGAGGAAATAAATAAGTATCCTTCAGTTGGGTTGGAAGCCTCCATGTCCATGTGCCCAAATACTAATTTGTCTACCTCCTCTGTCGGTACAGCTCTGCAGGTGTTCAAATAACTTCAACAACAACTCTAGATATCTAGAGAATCTCATAAGCATATATCTATTTCACATATGATGCTGTGAGGAGAGTGACAAAACGTACTCGGAACACAGGCTTGAGAGACACTGAGTTTTGCTACTATGCAGGGGCGGACTGACCAATCGGGCACTTGGGCACTGCCCGAGGGCCCCATGGCACTTAGGGGCCCCATCAGTGTTGCCAGCCTCAAAAAAAAACAGGGACAGCATGTAAAAATCTGTGTTTTTTTAAAAAATCCCAAGATTATAGCTGCCCCCAGTACCTTTTCAGTGTGTGTATGTGTATTCTGTGTGTGTATATTGTGTGTGTGTGTATACTGTGTGGCCCCATAATCCATTGCCTAGGGGCCCCATAATCTTCTCCTATTGCCCGGGGGCCCCATGAGTTGTCAGTCCGCCCCTGCTACTATGTATAGTAAAAGTGTATCTCTAGTCAAAACCTTTTTCTTTTTAGTTTTGGAAAGTGTATGGCAGGGTTAGACCCTCTGTCAAGTTTTTATTGCCAATAAACAGAAGCGCCACTCTACATACAAGAGTCCAGAATAATATTTTATTTAAGATCACCAATGAAAAGCCAACACATTTCAGGGGTTGTAAAAGCCTCCATTCTTCAGGGCTGTGAACAAAGAAACTACATATATTATTAAGGTCTTATCTAAAACCATGTTATTAAAATATTTACAGATAAGGATAAATATATAGAATAAGAAAAAAACGCCTAGATTGAAAGAGTTTAATTACCAGATAAAAGTACCATCATCCCAAATGTCTAGTACAAAAGGAGGCAGGGGGTAGGCAACGGCCGCAGTTGGCTGCTTCTGTCGGCCAGTATCTCAACACCCCACGCAGGGGAAAAAAAGGGGGGGACTATTGCGGTACTGGATATAACTGAGTATTTGGTAAGAAAAGGTAAAGGGGAAAATAGTAGTTTGATAAAATTCAATTTTAATAGAAAACAATGTTAAAAAATTACAGTGTCACATACAGTTGTAGTTCAGAGCAAAAGCAGTAAATACAACCATATGGAATACACCCAATAGTAATGGTGGATACAAATATAGCTTGAATTCTCAATTCTCGACCGGTTTCGCGGTTTTCACCGCTTCCTCAGGAGAGCAATATCTGTAGTACAACATACAATAAATTGTAATCAATACACACAAATCAACAAGTGCATGGGAAAATTATTGTTGCAGCAAAGTCATTAAATAATACATTAAACAGTTACATACAAATTATATACAATAAGGATGAGCTCACCAGCTCAGGAATTCTCTGTGGGTATGTAAAGCCCCATGTAGTTCCCCCTGCGGCGAACACAGGGGATAGCAAACAGCCTCTGGTGAATAAATTTTGAATGATTGAATTATATAAGTCACTGGACTCAATGATCAGAAAAAGGGGTGGAATAAGGGGGTGCCAGTGATGTAGCTCTAAGATTTAGAAACCAGTGTGTGGGAAAGAACAGGAAAAGTTGAGTAGTGATAGACAGGTAATGCGGAAGGATGGGGAGGGGGAGGGAAGGAAGTGGGGAGGGGAAAGGCGGGTGGAGGAGGGGGAAGGGGAAAAGGGGGGGGGAAAGGGGAGGGGGAGTAAGGGGAGGAAAATGGCAAGGGGGGGGAGGGAGGGGAGGGAGGGGGGGGAAAGGAGGGGGAAGGGAGGGGAGGGGAAGGGGGAGGGGAAGAGGGGGGGGAAAGGGGGGGGAGAGGGGAAGGGGGGAGAAAAAAGGGGACCAATAAGAGGTCAGTGAAAGAGGAAAAGAGAAACCCGCTAATTCCATCTGTGTAGGACAGGTCAGAGCTGAAAACTGCACACAGGTATATAGAGCTGGCACTCACCACTAAAGCATTAATATGTTGAAAGGCGCATGAGCTGGGATAGATGAAGACAACATAACAGGGGATCATATAACAAGAAAATTGGAATCGCCAACCGCTGTTAGATTAGCAGTGAGAGCCCCCCAGGGCTGGAGCCATTAATATATGCAGAAGGAGGTCACAGCAGCAACTGCAATCAAAGTTTATAATAGAATTACCAACCACAAAATTATATAGGGGGTTTACCCACAGATAAAGAGCAATAGAAGCAACAAACTGAGATTAGAGTTTGCAAGATTGTAAATAATGTGGATTGGCAATAGGTACAGAACCATACCGGGTTGGGAGGTATTGATCCTCAATAGAGGGGAAACACTCTGATATGGCAGTAAACAGGCATGTATTAACGCTACAGGTGGCGTTAACTGGAGAGGCCGTATAATTGAGCTTGGTGCTGAACGAGGGTACAGGATAAGGGAAGGATCTGGCTGAGAACAGAGAAAATGAGGGGAAGCAGAACTTACCCAGAAGGTGATCCTCAGCTAGTGCGGTATCAGGAGGCTGTAGGCCCGTATAGCGGCCATGGCCGGCCGCTATAAGAGCACCCCAACCCGGAAGTCAGGGACGGCGTGACAGGGGCGGTCCCTGACGTCACCGGTCTGTTCACCCGCACTGCGCAGGTGCACACTAGGTGCTCCTGCGCAAGCGCGCGCTCCTGTCAAAGGGAATCGAGTTCCCAGACATGGAGACACAAGCAGCCCTGAGGCTGCCAGGGCGAGCATGTGTCCGCCACAGGGAGAAGAATCGAGGCAAAACGAAACCACCAGAGTCTGATAACGGGGAGGAGGTCATCCTTGCACAGCAATACAAATGAAAACATAATAAAACATAATCAAGTGGAGAAAAAGAACAGTACATTAATTCTGTATATAAGCATCAGGATGTCAACAACAACAGCATTCAGGAGTAAACCTGAAGCAGACAGGCATCATATATAGTATTAGAACCGAATGGTGACAGAGGAGGGGGGGGGAAGGAGGGGGGAAGGGGAAAGTAGGCAATGACCTGGTAATGGATAGAGGGGGAGGGGAAAGGGGGGGGGAGAAGGGGGGAAGGAGAGAGGGGAAAAGGGAGGGAGGGGTTTAGAAAGGGAAGGGGGAGGGAGGGAAGGGAAAGGGACAGAGCTAGGAAAGGGAAAGGGAGAATAATAGAGAGGGGAAGGGGGGGGGGGAAAGGGAAGAGGGGAAAGGAAGAGATAAGGGACAAGACCTCATAAGAAGGCCCTATAGGACACTGACTCATTTAAGCCGGGGGGATGGTGGCATTGAGTCGCTCGATCCAAAGGGATTCCCTCTGGAGTATCGAGCGATCCCAATCGCCACCCCTGGGGTTAGGTTGAACCACCTCCAGTACCAGAAATTTGGCCACGGAGTTATCGAATCTATGATGTAGGCCAATGTGTCGGCCGATAGTAGTCAATTTGCCGTTTTCTGAGTCATAGAGGTGGTCACCGATTCTCTGTCTAAATTCCCGAATTGTTTTGCCTCGTCTATCTTATGAACTGTGTATGTAAAGCCTTTTATGCGGGGAAAACAATTCGGGAATTTAGACAGAGAATCGGTGACCACCTCTATGACTCAGAAAACAGCAAATTGACTACTATCGGCCGACACATTGGCCTACATCATAGATTCGATAACTCCGTGGCCAAATTTCTGGTACTGGAGGTGGTTCAACCTAACCCCAGGGGTGGCGATTGGGATCGCTCGATACCCCAGAGGGAATCCCTTTGGATCGAGCGACTCAATGCCACCATCCCCCCCGGCTTAAATGAGTCAGTGTCCTATAGGGCCTTCTTATGAGGTCTTGTCCCTTATCTCTTCCTTTCCCCTCTTCCCTTTTCCCCCTCCTTCCCCTCTTTATTATTCTCCCTTTCCCTTTCCTAGCTCGGTTCCCTCCCTTTTCCCCTCTCTCCTTCCCCCCCCCCCCCTTCCCCTCCCCCTCTATCCATTACCAGGTCATTGCCTACTTGAATGGGATGTGAGCTGTTCTCCGCTCGTGCATTGATTACACTACACAAGCAGAGCCTCCTCATCCCTCCTGCTCTGAGCTAAGCGGGGGGGGGGGGGGCAGAACACAGGACTGATGGCTCCCAATTGACAAAAGGGCATGTTCGCCCTTCTTAATTAAGAGCAGCATCTGCTAATTTTTTTGATGTTTAAAAGAGTGGGGATATAGTGACCATCCGCTTGGCTCTTTGATCTGAGCGAGTGATACCGATGGTTTCAATGGCGTTGGTGGCTCCCATCGCTTCCAGATGTCGCTTCCTCTATCTGGTTGGTTTGACCAATTAGGGACAACCATATTTTTTTCCCAGAGTTTTAACCGAAAATGAGAGAGTAAAAGGTGAGATGTTCAAACATCATTAGTCAAGTGAATTAGAAGTGACAAGTATTTCAAGGTCTTTGTAGCTTTGCCAGAATATGGGTACCATTCATGCCCATTTGCCAATAACAGTCTCCATTCTGAGGGGTCTGTCATTTCCATGTGGGAAGCAATGTGATATCAAAGTTACAAATTGTAATGAAATGACAGTATTGCGTAAAGAAAAAATAAAAATGATCTTTGAATGTGCAATGTATACAATGTCATATAGATTTAACAGTCCCATCAGAGGCCTTATGTCTCGTTCTAATTTATCAGTAACTAAACTAAGCTGGACCGAGGCTTTAAAAATTTCAGGGGCTTATAAACTGAAATGGGTGGGACAAACATAAGGTGGAAATCCCTTAACACAGTGGCTGGAATGCTGGAGTGACATGAAGATGTGGACATGAACTGGAAAGTCACAGGAGGGCATGACTATAAGCTGTATGTGTGTCTAATGAGATGTATCTGAAACTACCTATTTATGTGTGTGTAACAAGTAAATAAAGATGAATAGGATACCAGATGCTCCCAGACATAAGAGTAAAATTGTTAGCAAAAAGAAATAGTGCGGTCAACCTCTAAAACATTACAAGTAGAAATTAGTTTAAAGTTTAATTCAAACACACGTTCAAATGGAAAACCCTAGCTATTCGGGCATTCAAGCAAATGCTCAAACATAATTTACTCATTCTCCTGGAACCTAAAATCATGTATAATAGCAGTATTACTACTACTACTGCTTCCTACTGTCAACGGTTTCTTAGGTTGCAGTCCTTAACAACCAGCGAAGTCACCGGTCCTTTTCACATACATGGTGAAGAATCCCCAGACATGTAAGGAATAGATAGTTATAAATCAAAACAGCAGCCCTTCATGTCTGGTATGAATTATAAGAGCCATTATACACAAAAAAAGGCAAAAAGTAGTGAGGCCCCTCCAAATTCTATTCAGACCCTTTGGATTTTAAGGGGAACCCCTTGCAAAATTTAACACACGTGAGATTCTCCCCCCCCTAATATCCACACCAGACCCTGATCTGAGCATGTAGCCTGATAGGCCAGGGGGAAAGGGGGAGGGGGTGGGGGCTTAGAGCATGCATTCGTCCTCTTGAACCACACCTGTCCACAGACACACACAAAAAAAAAAAAAATTGCCCCATTTTGATGAGGACAGGGGCCTCTTCCCTACAATTCTGGCCTGGTGGTTGTGGGGGTTTACAGGCTGAGAGCTTATCGGATGCTGGAAGCCTCGTTTAATAATAAGTGGGTCCCCAGATATCTGATTTTTCACTATTTGAAAGGTACATAGTACCTCTACTCATTAAAAAAAAAACATTAAAACATAAATAAAGACAGAGACAAGTCCGTTATAAAAAATCCCCCAAAACTCCAAATGTACATTCACTGTGCATCACGTCATTCTGTAGATCCACAGCAATCATGATGCCCAACGGCTGTCAACAGAAAAAACTTGTTGACCACAGACACACATCTGATCCTGGTGCTTCACTCTCACTAAATGACAGGTCCAGTGGTCCATTGTTTATATCATCTGTCTTATGCCGGACCTGTCATTTGGTGGGAGTGAAGTGGCAGAACAAGACATGTGTTGGCAGTCAATAGGCATTGTGATTGATGCGGATGTACATTGTGGAAAATATTTTTTTTTCTATTAAAGAACTTGTCTTATTCATTCACATAGGGGGGAGGTACCTTGAGGCTCCCTTAAAATAAATGGGGGTTGCCAGATTCCAACCCCCCCCCCGTCTGCAGACCCCCACAACCACTGGGGTTGCGGGGGAAGAGGCCCTCGCCTTCATCAAGATGGGGACAAGCTGCTTTCCCCCCTGGCAAGGTTTTCTTCCCATGTTGAGGACATGTGGCCTGTTATAGTTTGGGGGGAGGGAGAGGCCTGCTTAACCTCCCTACTTTCCTGGCCTACCTGTCTGCATGCTCAGATAAGTGTTTTATATGGATTTTTGGGGAGACCTTTTTTTGTTTTGCATGGAGGTCCCTCTTAAAATTCATACTAGACTTAAAGGGCCTGGTATGAATTAGATAAGAAACCCTTTTAGGTTTTTGTGTGTGTGTGTTGGTGTGGGGGGGGGGGGGTGTACAACATTTACATCTATATTAGACTCTCGTCTAGGATAAGGGTCTGGTATAGATGGATGGAATGCCCAGTAGTTTGGTGTACAAGCAGAACAAACTAGCCAGGAGCTGTCATTTTGCCAGCAATTTAACACAGGCAGGGTCGGGGCAGCCTTATGACATACTAGTTAAGGGCATTTTGCATTTTTAATGTTTCACTTTAAGCATTACTAAAAGGTTACAAAACTTTTTATAAAGTGTGACATAAGTATTTAATATACTGTAAAAAGGGTAATAATCATGGAAAAAGAGGAGAAAGCACAGAAACAAAAAAGGAAAAGAACGAAATACAGAAAATTTGGGTGGATATTGTTCGGTGATCCTAGGTACATATTGCATACTTATTTCTGCATTAAAATGTGAATGCCATATGAGTGAATAAAAGAATCAAATGCAAGATGTTGAGTGTATTGTATACCTCTGCTTATTAATGCATAGTGTCTTGAAATAATAGTCTAGCCTTATTAAGTGCTCCTTCTATTAGGGTTGCTGAATATTTCTTGCCAGCAAACCTTGCTTTTCCCGCACACATACTATGTTAATGTCTTTAAGTATTCCATTTACTAATTCATCTAATGTCACTTGGTAAAACACCATATCTTATTTCCATTTTTTCCTATTATATAGTTAATTACTTTCTCCTTTAGTTATGCATTACCCTCCACATCTTGCACTTGGTTCTTTCATTCACTACACTTACATAGTATTCACCTATTAATGCTAGACAGAATCTGGAGATTTTCTCTTATGTCATGTTGAATTCCTGGGACATGAAGTGAAGGGAAATATCCCCAGTAGTGCACAGACATTTTGCTATGCATACACTTTAATAATAGTAAGGAACTGATGGAGGGAGATAGAGATGACAGCATGTGTTTTCTGTTACTTAACCACTTGCCGACTGCGCACTGTAGCTTTACTGCTACAGTGCGGGCCTGCTGTGCAGAATCACGTATATATATATACATGATTCTTCTTTTACAGGTAGGGGGCGTGTTCACCCGCCAGCCCAGCTGTGATGTGATTCGTCACAGTACATGACGATCACTGGCTACGATCTTTCCTGAACACAGCGCTTTGAGTGTAAACAGCACACAGCTGTGTTCAGTGACAAGGGATCTGGCTGCTTTTTCATTCCCTGCTAAGCAGGGAATGAAACCAATTAGATCCAAAAGTAAGAGAAGCACACAGTACACACACAAACACTTGTTTAGCCACATATTTAGCCCCTTGATTGCCCTAGATGTAAATCCCTTCCTGTCCAGTGTTATTAGTACAGTGACAGTACATATTATTAGCACTGATCACTGCTATAATGACACTGGTGATGGCAGTAAGTTAGTTCTCCCCAGCGTCGGTTAGTGTCAAATTGTCCACCGTAATATTGCAGTCCTGTTACAAGTTGCTGATCACCATTACCACTATGAAAAAAAAAAATCAAAAAAATTCCAGTACACATCCCATAGTTTGTAGATGCTATAACTTCAATTCAAACCAATCAATATACATTAATTGGGCTTTTTTTTTTTTTTAACAAAGACATGTAGCAGAATACATTTTGGCCAAAATCCATTAAGAGATTTTATTTTTACATTTTTTTATGGGATATGTTTTGTAGCAGAAAGTAAAAAATATTGTTTTTTTTTTCTTCAAAATTGTCATTTTTTTTTCCGGTTATATAATGATCAAACACCACCAAAACAAAGCTATTTGTGTGAAAAAAATTATATACTGTAAATCTCCTTTCAGTTCAGCATTGCATGACCAGGCAATTGTCAGTTAAAGTAGCACAGTGCCGCATGGCAAAAAATGGCCTGGTCATGAAGAGGGTAACCACACTAAAACAGCCCTAGCATCTTGTTCCACAATACTACAGTGACCTCAAAAAAGTAACAGAAGTATCATCAAAAGAAAAGCCCGTAAGAATTGTCTATTGGTTTTAGCTTTTTTTCCCCTCTCCCTGTTTATAATAATGAATCATTGTCCAGTGAAGAGTGTGGATGCAGGGAGTTGATACCGATGAACCAGAAAATTAACCACTGTTCAGTCTGGCAGTTGTGTGTAGACAACAAGACTGGCTGAGCAGAATTACAAATCATTTGGC
Source organism: Lithobates clamitans (assembly GCA_037952925.1). NCBI lineage: Eukaryota > Metazoa > Chordata > Amphibia > Anura > Ranidae > Lithobates > Lithobates clamitans. Next base: position 944,982 of record JBBGZY010000421.1, on the reverse strand, counting down.
AGCTAAAACAGTAAGCATACATATTTCATTGTGTGTTTGGTCTTTAGTAAGGAGTTCCACTTAAAGCAGAATTCCACCCAAAAGTGGAACTTCCGCTTTAAGCACTCCTCGCCCCCTGACATGCCATATTTGGCATGTCAATTTTTTGGAGGGGAGTGTGCACCCTTTTTTTCGTGGGACTTCCTGCCCCACTTCCTGCTTCCTATCTTCTGCCGCCTAGGCGACTCCTCCTCTCGCCCTAGGTGGCCCTTCACTGCCAGCAATCTTCTGGGACACATCTCAGGTCCCAGAAGATCGGCTGGCCAATAGAAGAGCGCAGCGCGACTCGCGCATGCGCAGTGCGCGCCCAGCTGTGAAGCCATTAGCTGTCACGGCCAGGTACCCACAGTTACCATGATGGTGCTGAGGAGAGGAGGGGGAGAGGAGCTAGCCTCCGGGCGGCCACATCGCTGGACCGTGGGGCAGGTAAGTGTCGGTTTATTAAAAGTCAGCAGCTATGCTTTTTGTAGCTGCTGACTTTTAATAAACTAAAAAACGGGTGGAACTCCACTTTGCTAGGACACTTTCTGTGGTGCTAGAAGAAAGGAGAACAGCTGAATATCACAACTATTCAGCTGTTGACTGTTGTCTTTCTAACCTGCACTTGACAGCTGGAGTCTAATTATCTGCTATGACAAACAGTCACACTTTCATTTTCCTCTAGTCTGTAAACGACTTTTTCTGTTACTTGTTCTGCAACCACGCCATCAGTTTCTGGTAAATTAAAGAAGAGCTTAAAAAAAAAAAAAGCTTTCTGCGAAAACAAATTTTATGGTGTCTCCATGCCGCTAATTGCCGCTGTCAGGAAACTTTTCATTTCAGCTTGTTATCGATCAGAAAGTCTGAAAATAACAGCTCTCTCATAATGCAGTACAAGTCTCCTCTATTCTCCTGCTTGTAAGCTGTACCATCTACCAGCACCAGGGGCGGACTGACAACTCATGGGGCCCCCGGGCAATAGGAGATTTTGGGGCCCCCCAGCAAGCTGCATGCTGTGGGGGGCACTCCATAGGCGGGAGGGGCGAGGAGCAGCGAAGAGGGACCCGAGAAGAGGAGGATCTGGGCTGCTCTGTGCAAATCCAACTGCACAGAAGAGGTAAGTATGAAATTCTTGTTATTTAAAAATAAATAAAATAACAATCCCTTTAATTAAAAGCCAGCAACTGTTGAGAGAACACCTGGGTCAGGTCTATGTACAGTATAATGTACAGAGTACGTGGGTTAGTACTGAGTAAGTAACAAACAAAACAACATATAGAGTACAGCAGTCGGGATGAGCGCCACGCTCAAATCAGAGTCCTCCCTTACACCAAAGTCCCAACATTCTCCCTATACATGACAGTCTGCAGAGTCAGTCCTCCCTTACATCAGAATCTCCCCTTACGACAGAGCCCCCACAGTGGCACCCTATGGCAGAGCCCCCAGAGTGTCGCCTTTTATTGGTGTCCCTTTACACACACCTTTGCACCTTAGTGCTTGGTGAGGTAGGCAGCTGGCAGGAAAAGGCTTTAAAAAAAATCCACTTGTTGCAGCCTCTGAACTGCGCAAGTTGTCACTGCACAGGTGTGTACCCAGACCTGCTGCCGGTTCTGAGGCTGAGCTCAGCAGTTCACCGATCAGAAGGCTCCAAATGGCATTAAGTGCATTTTTCATGGGTACGGGATTGTTAGAGCGATTTCTGTTGAGCTGCAGTGGGCACACATGGATCATACGGTATACACACACAGTATACACACAGACACACACACGGTATACATACAGACACACACACAGTATACACACAGACACACACACAGTATACATACAGACACACACACAGTATACACACAGACACACACACGGTATACATACAGACACACACACAGTATACACACAGACACACACACGGTATACATACAGACACACACACAGTATACACACAGACACACACACGGTATACATACAGACACACACACAGTATACACACAGACACACACACAGTATACATACAGACACACACACAGTATACACACAGACACACACACGGTATACATACAGACACACACACAGTATACACACAGACACACACACGGTATACATACAGACACACACACAGTATACACACAGACACACACACGGTATACATACAGACACACACACGGTATACATACAGACACACACACGGTATACATACAGACACAGTATACACACAAACACATACACAGTATACACACAGACACACACACAGTATACACACAGACACACACACACAGTATACAGACACAGTATACACACAGACACACACACAGTATACACACAGACACACACACAGTATACACACAGACACACACACGGTATACATACAGACACAGTATGCACACAGACACATACACAGTATACAGACACAGTATACACAGTATACACACAGACACACAGTATACAGACACAGTATACACACAGAGTATACAGACACAGTATACACACAGACACATACACAGTATACACACAGACACACACACACAGAGTATACAGACACAGTATACACACAGACACACACACAGTATACACAGTATATATACACACACACACACACACAGTATACACAGCATACACACAGACACACACACAGTATATACACAGACGCACAGTATACACACAGACACACACACAGTATATACACAGACGCACAGTATACACACAGACACACACACGGTATACATACAGACACATACACAGTATACACACAGAATACACACAGTATACACACAGACACACACACAGTATACACACACAGAGTATACACACAGACACACACACAGTATACAGATGCAGTATACAGACACACACACAGTTTACACACAGACACAGTATACAGACATGGACACACACACGGTATACAGACACAGTATACACACAGACACACACACAGAATAAACACACAGACACACACAGTATACAGACACAGTATACACACAGACACATGCACAGTATACAAACACACACAGTATACACACAGACACACACAGACACACACACGGTATACATACAGACACATACACAGTATACACACACAGTATACACACAGACACACAGTATACACAGAGACACACACACAGTATACACACACAGAGTATACACACAGACACACACACAGTATACAGATGCAGTATACAGACACACACACAGTTTACACACAGACACAGTATACAGACATGGACACACACACGGTATACAGACACAGTATACACACAGACACACGCACAGTATACACACAGAAACACAGTATACACACACAGAGTATACACACAGTATACACACAGACACACACACGGTATACACACACAGAGTACACACACAGTATACACATGCACAGTATACACACAGACTACATACACATACACATTAGGCATATACATACACACACAGTATATACACACCAGCACATTTCATTTAGAAATCAGTCTAACACTCTGCTGCTGCCCCCATCTCCTGACATGCTGGGACTTGTAGTGCCCCAGCAGCTCACAGACACATTCAGTAGTAATACAGGAGGATGATGTGCCTGTGTAGTGGTGGGCAGGTATTCAGTAGGGAGGTGTAGCAGAGATTGGGGGAGAAGTTCAGAACATCCTTCCCCCAGGAGAAGTGCACTTCTCACACACAGAAAAACGATCTAACAGGCTCAGTAACAGGAGCTCTGCTAGAGGAAACACAGCCTCCCCTTTCTTTTTACCAGAGAAAGCACTAATAAAACTACATTTAACTTAGCCAAGTTCGTCAACTTACCTTGCATCAGCCTGAAGTCCATCCCACACTGCAGGCTGTGTCCCCGCCTCCCTCTCCTCTCCTCCAGATGTCGGCATATCCTGCTCTGTATTCAAAGAAGCCGCGTGGGGGAAGGGGGCGTGTACACTGTGTTCCCATTGGCTGAGGAGGTAGTGGAGGGGCGGAGCAGCTATAGCCTCCAAAATTTTACATCAAAATGATGTCGGTGTCAGACATTTCAGGGACAGATGTAAAAATACACAGATTTTTACAATCTTTCCCTGGTTTTACTGAGGCTGGCAACCCTGATGGGGCCCCCTAGTGGCATGGGGCCCTCGGTCCGTGCCCGAGTGCCAGAATGGTCAGTCCGCCCCTGACCAGCACCATGCATGCAGGCCTTTAGACCCCATACACACTTAGATTTTCTGCAGATTTTTGTCTTCAGATTTACCAAAACCATATAATATGAGGTCAAACCTTAAGAGTTTCAATTTGTATGCAATCAGACAGGCCCTTGTATTACATGGTTTTGGTAAATCTGTAGACAAAAATCTGCAGAAAATCGAATAGTGTGTACGGGGCCTTAGAGGTAGGCACAAAGTTTCAGTCAGATGCCGGAATGAATTTTAACTTACTTCCCATTGCCAAGCAAGGGTTAAAGCCATGTCACAAACAGAGCTTTCTTTTGGTGGTATTTGATCACCTCTGCAGTGTTCATTTTTTGCGCTATAAACAAAAAAAGAGCGACAATTTTGAAGAAAACGCATTATTTTTTACTTTTTGCTATATTAAATATCCCTCAAAAATATATAAAAGAAATATTTTTTTCCTCAGTTTAGACCGATATGTATATGTGTATATGTATATTCTACAAATTTTTGGTAAAAAAAATTGCAATAAGCGTATATTGATTGGTTTACACAAAAGTTATAGCGTCTACAAAACAGGGGATAGTTTTATGGCATTTTTATTACTAATTTTTTTTTTTTATTAATAATGGCAGCGATCTGCAATTCTTATCGGGACTGCGACATTATGGCGACACATCGGACACTTTTCACACTATTCTGGGACCATTGTCATTTATACAGCGATCAGTGCTATAAAAATGCACTGATTACTGTGTAAATTACACTGGTAGGAAAGGGGTTAACCACTAGGGGGCAATGAAGGGGTTAAGTGTGTCCTAGGGAGTGATTTTAACTGTGGGGGGGATGGGCTTCAAGTCACATGACAGCGATCACTGCTCCCGATGACAGGGAGCAGTGACCTCTGTCATGGCACAAGGCAGAATGGGGAAATGCCTTGTTTACATAGGCACTTCCCCATTCTGAGGCTCCGTGACTAGGGTTGCCACATCATCCCTTTAATCCAGGACACATATTAATTACACAGGTTCTGAGGCCGATTTAATGCAGATAAGGCTTCAAGTGTGTTTAATTAACACCTTAATCAGGCACAGAACCTGTGTAATTAATGTGTGTCCTGGATTAAAGGGATGATGTGGCAACCCTATCCGTGACACGATCGCCGGGAGACCGCGCGCGCACCTGCTATCCCCGCCTCTTAAAGGGGATGTACAGGTACGCCCATTTGGCCACCGCTGCCATTGTGCCGACGTATATCAGCGTGCAGCGGTCGGCAAGTGGTTTTAAATCACGTTTTTACAACCCCTAACTCCACTTATTGCAAAGACAACAAATGGGGCTGTATACACATGCCATGGCCGGGATACTTTGCACAGCTGAGTTACAACACCCCCCCCCCCCATCACGTTTGGTGGGAAGTTTGCTTGCCAAACATGAGTCAATCAAGTCAATGCAGTTGCGCCTCAGCTCCATGTAATGCACACAGTTGTGGCGCAGCATAGCAGTCTTTGAACAGTCTTTAAACAGGCGGTAAGTGTTATAACGCCTCTTTCTCTGCCTGTCAAACATCCTCTGAAGAGAGATCCACAGCAGATCGCTGCTCAGAGGTTAATGTTAGTGTAAAGGGAGCACACCATCATGGACAGGAGAAGAGCTGGCACCACGGTAAATCACAGTATTGCCTGAAGTTTTATTGTAAAGTGGTGCAAACAGCACAGAAAGTCCACGCCCCTTAAAGGATAAATTCACCTTTTAACAAAAAAATAATAAATTCACAAAGCCGAAAAAGTCTGTCGGGACTTGTAGTTTTCCATTCACAGAGCAGTGCTTGCCCGCCCATGTTTTTTGTATATTGTGACAGCTAGTGGAGGGGGGGGGGTAGAAGATCCCCACTAACTGTCTGAGTGGGGGATTAGGGAGGTCCATTTGTAACATGTTACACCCTGCATATGGGTGTAGCATGTACCATGCTAGGAAAGGTGAACTTATCCTTTAATCGCATGCATCACCAAGTTGGCCAGGGCTCACAGTATGATACTGCACTGTCATTGAGGTCCAAACATAAGCACTATCTGCAGTGCTGAAAAGTATAAGGGGACTTTTTAAAACATTTTAAAACAAATGTGCTGTGTTTGCTGGTAGGGGGTGAGAATATTTATTTTACTGCTGAGTCTGCTTTAAATAATTGTATTTACTATTTTTAACAGCTTGTTATAAGACCTGAGCTCTTATAATTCCTGAACAGTATCCTGACTCCTTATATTTAGTGCAGGCTTTGTATTCATGCTTTCAGGATAAACTAATTTCTGCAGCTATCTGCACATGTCCTTCACACACACACAGTAGTTGCTATGCATATTGTGGCATACACGTATTATATTATTGTAAGTTATGCAGACTGTAAGTTGCTGATAGGGAGTTGAATGAAAAGAACAAGTTTACAGACAAAGCGTTTTTTAAATGGAGGAACAGGAAAATTGCCTATGACAGTATATATGTGGGTATAGGAGTGGGTGATGAGACTGATGACTTTATCTGAATTGTGGCACCATAAATCAGTTCAAAGCTGAAATACACTATATTACCAAAAGTATCGGTGGCTTTACACGCATATGAACTTTAATGGCATTCCATTCTTAGTCCATAGGGTTCAATATTAAGTTGGCCCACTCTTTGCAGCTATTAAAGCTTCAACTCTTTTGGGAAGGCTGTCCACAAGGTTTAGGAGTGTGTCTATGGAAATGTTTGACCATTCTTCCAGAAGCGCATTTGTGAGGCCAGTCACTAATGTTGGATGAGAAGGTCTGGCTCACAGTCGCCACTCTAATTCACCCAAAGGTGTTCTATTGGGTTGAGGTCAGGACTCAACCCGACCTGTGACCTGTGCAGGCCAGTCAAGTTCCTTCACCCCAAACTCGCTCATACATGTCTTTATGGACCTTGCTTTGTACACTGGTGGGCAGTCATGTTGGAACAGGAAGGGGTCATCCCCACACTGTTCCCACAAAGTTGGGAGTATGAAATTGTCCAAAATGTTGTGGTACGCCTTAAGAGTTCCCTTCTCTGGAACTAAGGGGCCAAGCCCAACCTCTGATGAACAACCCCACACCATAATCTCCCATCCACCAAATGATTTGGACCAATGCACAAAGCAAGGTCAAAAAAGACATGGATGAGGGAGTTGGAGACATGGATGGAGGAACTTGACTGGCCTGCACAGAGTCCTGATCTCAACCCAATAGAACACCTTTGGGATGAATTAGAGCCAGGCCTTCTCGTCCACATCAGTGCCTGATCTCACAAATGCACTTCTGGAAAAATTGTCAAATTTTTTACTATAAAAACAAATTTGTTATAATATATAAACGAAAAAATACCAATAATGTAAAAAAAAAAAAAAAACAGGTTTTTCTTAGTTTCTGTTATTATTATTTGCAAACAAATAATCTTTCTTCATAAATTTAGGCCAAAATGTAGTCTTCTACAATTCTTTGATATAAATAACCTAAATAAGTGTATATTATTTAGGCCCCTTTCACACTTATAGGACTTCAAAGACGCGCGATTTTACCGCAATTTTATTGCGATTTGCTGCGATTTCACCGCGATTTGGAAGCAGTACTACTTTGTATGACTTTGCCACATTTTTGGCATTAACAAATGAAAATATATAGTGGTTGGTATGAATCATAAGGGGGAACTCCACGCCAAGTTTTAAATAAAAAAACTGTCGTGGGTTCCCCCCCAGGGGCATACCAGGCCCTTAGGTCTGGTATGGATTGTAAGGGGAACCCCCTACGCCAAAAAATCGGCGTGGGGGTCCCCCCAAAATCCATACCAGACCCTTATCCGAGCGCGCAGCCCGGCCGGTCAGGAATGGGGGTGGGGACGAGCGAGCGCCCCCCCTCCTGGACCGTACCAGGCCGCATGCCCTCAACATGGGGGTGTGGGTGCTTTGGGGCATGGGGGGTGCCCTGCGGCCCCCCCACCCCAAAAGACCTTGTCCCCATGTTGATGAGGACAAGGGCCTCTTCCCGACAACCCTGGCCGTTGGTTGTCGGGGTCTGCAGGCGGGGGGTTATCGGAATCCGGGAGCCCCCTTTAATAAGGGGGCCCCTAGATCCCGGCCCCCCACCCTATGTGAATGATTATGGGGTACATCGTACCCTTACCCATTCACCTAGGGAAAAAAGTGTTAATAAAAAACACACCACACAGGTTTTTAAAGTAATTTATTAGGCAGGTCTTCTTCCGACTTCGGGGGTCTCTCCAGCATCTTCTGCCGGCTCCACCGCTATCTTCTGCTGCTCTTTTGCCAGCGGTGGACTTCTGGATCGTCTTCTTCCCTCTTCTCTTCCAGAGATGTTGACACAACACTCCAGCCGCAATGGTCTCCGAGCTCTCCGCAACAGACTTATAAGGGCGGTGACCCCGCCCCCTTATGCCGTCACAGTCCCTGGGCATGCTGGGACTGTGACGTTTTAGGGGGCGTGGTCACCGGGTGATGACCACGCCCCCTTATGACGGGACAGTCCCAGCATGCCCGAGACAGTGACCTCATAAGGGGGCGGGGTCACCGCCTATATAAGTCCATTGCGGAGAGCTCAGAGACCATTGCAGCTGGAGAGAGCGTTGTGTCAACATTGGAAGAAAAGAAGAAGGCAGAAGGCAGAAGTCCAGGCCACCGCTAGCAATTGAGCTGCAGAAGATAGCGGAGAAGCCGGAAGAAGATCAGGACACCGGGAGAAGACGCCGGAGAGACCCCGAAAGTCGGAAGAGGACCCCCGAAGTCGGATTTTGGGGGGACCCCACGCCGATTTTTCGGCGTAGGGGGTTCCCCTTAGATCCATACCAGACCTAAGGACCTGGTATGTCCGTGGGGGGGAACCCACGCCGTTTTTTTTGTTTAAAACTTGGCGCGGTGTTCCCCCTCAGGATTCATACCAGACAGCTGTCAGCACTGCCTGTCGCTCATCGCGAAAGGAAAAAAAGTTTTCCTTTCCCGATCAGCGAGCCAGGCTTGTGCTTACAAAGTCATACTGAAATCGTGTCTATATTATTTAGGCACGATTTGCATGCTACTTCAGGGTTTAACATTGAGGTCTATGGAGTACAACTCGCATAGAAGTTGGACCAAAGTAGTGCAGGGACTACTTTCAAGTTGGCGCGACTTAAAGTCGTGCCAATATGAATGGTAGTCATTGAAAATCATGGAGAATGACTTGTCATACGATTTTGCAGCACAAAATCGTGGGACAAGTCGTATAAGTGTGAAAGGGGCCTTAGTCTGTACAAAAGTTACCCCTTTTTGTAAAGCAGAGAGTCCAAGGTATTTAGTATGAGGTGTGGCAAGTTTTTTGAAGTTGTAATATTTTGTCACAGTTTTTTGGAAAATTAAGAAATGAAATAATTTTTTTTCACAATTAATTATTTCTTTTTACATACTGTCACCAGTGCAGTACAGCACCATCATATGTATGTCTGGTGTGGTGGTGATCAGGGATACTGACTGGTGACAGTATGTGTAAAAAAATATATATATATATATATATATATATATATATATATATATTATTCAATTAAAAATACATTTTCAAACTTTTTCTACATTTTTTTTTTACATCCTTTCATCGGAGTAGTTCGGTGACACCATAGTGACTTTTTACTATTCTAGGGGGTTGATCAGGGATTTGTTTTTACACTATTATTGCTTATAACAGTGATGATCACTGTAAATAACAATAGTTTTAGCTGTCATGAATGGCTTTCATTCATGACAGCTTGCTTACTATTGTGATCTGTGACTAACTACAGCTAATCACATGGTACAGGGTGCAGTAAATGGTCCAGGTACCATGTGATAGTTGTGGGCCAATCACAGCATCACAATAGTAAGCCGAACAGTTATTTAATGTTTGTTTGCATTGTAATCATTTGATCGCTATGACTATTCATAGCGATCGCATGATACCCTGACCTGGTTGTGTCTACCACTGAGTTTGCTCTGCTGTGCGCCCCAAGGTGAACGCCAGTGCACATGTGCTCAGTGCACTGGCATGCCGCTGAGCCTGCAGCTGCCACCCGCTCACAGTATAATTACTGGGAGTGGGTGGGCAAGTGGTTAAGGTGGTCTTGTAAGGTGCTAGACCTTTAACAGGCCTGCTTTTCCAATACTTTGAATTTATCACCGTAAATAGTTTTATCTGTTAAATCTGAACCCCAGGCAGATACAAAAGTCACACATTTAAGTATATGTGAACCTTGTAAAACATATATTAATATATATACAGTATCTCACAAAAGTGAGTACACCCCTCACATTTTTGTAAATATTTTATTATATCTTTTCATGTGATAACACTGAAGAAGTGACACTTTGCTACAATTCAAAGTAGTGAGTGTACAGCTTGTATAACAGTGTAAATTTGCTGTCCCCTCAAAATAACTCAACACACAGCCATTAATGTCTAAACCGCTGGCAACAAAAGTGAGTACACCCCAAGTGAAAATGTCCAAATTGGGCCCAAAGTGTCAATATTTTTTGTGACCACTATAATTTTTCAGGACTGCCTTACCCTCTTGGGCATGGAGTTCACCAAAGCTTCACAGGTTGCCACTGGAGTCCTCTTCCACTCCTCCACCTTCCATTTGAGGATGCCCCACAGGTGCTCAATAGGGTTTAGGTCTGGAGACATGCTTGGCCAGTCGTTCACCTTTACCGTCAGCTTTTTTAGCAAAGCAGTGGTCGTCTTGGAGGTGTGTTTGGGGTTGTTATCATGTTGGAATACTGCCCTGCAGCCCAGTCTCCAAAGGGAGGGGATCATGCTCTGCTCAGTATGTCACAGTACATGTTGGCATTCATGGTTCCCTCAGTGAACTGTAGCTCCCCAGTGCCGGCAGCACTAATGCAGCCCCAGACCATGACACTCCCACCACCATGCTTGACTGTAGGCAAGACACACTTGTCTTTGTACTCCTCACCTGGTTGCCGTTACACACACGCTTGACACCATCTGAACCAAATAAGTTTATCTTGCTCTCATCAGACCACAGGACATGGTTCCAGTAATCCATGTCCTTAGTCTGCTTGTCTTCAGCAAACTGTTTGCGGGCTTTCTTGTGCATCATCTTTAGAAGAGGCTTCCTTCTGGGATGACAGCCATGCAGACCAATTTGATGCAGTGTGCGGCGTATGGTCTGAGCACTGACAGGCTGACCTCCACCCCTTCACCCTCTGCAGCAATCCTGGCAGCACTCATACGTCTATTTACCAAAGACAACCTCTGGATATGACGCTGAGCACATGCACTCAACTGCTTTGGTTGACCATGGCGAGGCTTGTTCTGAGTGGAACCTGTCCTGTTAAACCACTGTATGGTCTTGGCCACTGTGCTACAGCTCAATTTCAGGGTCTTAGCAATCTTCTTATAACCTAGGCCATCTTTATGTAGAGCAACAATTCTTTTTTTCAGATCCTCAGAGAGTTCTTTGCCATGAGGTGCCATGTTGAACTTCCAGTGACCAGTATGAGAGAGTAAGAGCGATAACATCAAATTTAACACCCCTGCTCCCCATTCACACCTGAGACATAGTAACACTAATGAGTCACATGACACTGGGGAGGGAAAATGGCTAACTGGGATGCATTAAGGTGAAAAAACATGAGGGTTTACAACCCCTTTAAGTCTTTGAAATTGCAAGCTACTGTAGCTTGATGAGGGAGAGGGAGAAGCAGCACAAGGAGTCAGTCAGGTATGCTGCAGTGCAAGGAGCACACCAATATAAAGAAAGAGCAGAGTGACAGAGAGATGGACTTATCAATGTGCTGCTTCTCTTTTCACTGCCCAGTCAAAGGCTGTAGAAAAAAAGAATTGAAAGCAAAACTGTAACAAAAATAAAATCAGGTCCGCTCCCCAGCCAGAAAGGGCTTTGATTTGGGGCAGAGGTGTGTAAATCTCAGAGAATCATTTTCATAAAAAAACGTTTTATTCTTTCTATTATAAGACTCATTTTCATTGCTATATAATAAATCCCATTATCCCCCTCAAATGATTCTTTTCTCCACACTGCACTGAACACTACATGTTCGCTAGGTTGGTGTTACTTTGTTTCCATGAAAATGTAATATTGATGTCATAATGCTCCTTCCTGATTATGAGGTAATGTGATACCATAACAAACTGCACGTTGTAAACACATTTTCAAAGAACCCACTTAAGGAACATCAGTTCTTCATTTGTAATAGTTTTTATTTGATTTTGTATAACTCCTCACACTAAATAAATGTATTTCGGGAAACCAATAAACAGGCTTCATTCCCTATTTTCCCACATGTCCTTCCACTATGTATGTCACACCACCTTTTTAAAAAAAATAATGCGATTGGTGGTATTTATTTCTTCCTTGTTCTGTGCTGATCCACCGATGATGTCTGCACTTAGTCTTTCACATTTGCCACATTAGATTTGGCATGCTTTCATTAACAAACCATGTCAGACCCTGTATTCTGTACCATGCCAGATTCTGTATAGTGCAGAGACCTTGTAAGATTTCTTAGGAGATCTGACACTTTACACAGGAGAGGTGACAATGTCGCAGCAGAGACCACTTTTATCTTGAAGTGGACCGCCCGCTGAAGAAGAGGATACTGGGGTTATGGCAGCTATATTCCTCTTCAAAGTACTGACGTATAACGACGGTGGGCGGTCCAGAAGTGGTTAAAGTTCATGTGCGTGTAAAGGCAGGTGTCCCAATACTTTTGACAATATAATATATATAATTATATATATATATACACACAAGCACGTTTGTTTGAGCTTTGGGGTGCACACCCTAATGCAATAGACTGTGCACGCCTATGTATACATATATATGGACTGCACTATATACTCTGAACTGTATTATATATACTACACTGACTGCACTATATACTCTGAACTGTATTATATGTACTACATGGACTGCACTATACTCTGCACTGTACTTTATATACTATACGGACTGCACTATATACTCTGGACTGTATTATATATACTACACGGAGTGCACTATATACTCTGCACTGTACTATATATACTATATGGACTGCACTATATACTCTGAACTGTATTATTTATACTACACGGAGTGCACTATATACTCTGCACTGTACTTTATATACTATATGGACTGCACTATATACTCTGGACTGTATTATATATACTACACGGAGTGCACTATATACTCTGCACTGTACTATATATACTATATGGACTGCACTATATACTCTGAACTGTATTATATATACTATACGGACTGCACTATATACTCTGAACTGTATTATATATACTATATATACTATACTGGCTTCACTATAAACTCTGAACAGTATTATTTATACTATACGGACTGCACTATATACTCTGAACTCTATTATATATACTGTATGGACTACACTATATACTCAGAACTGTATTATATATATTACACGGACTGCACTATATACTCTGCACTGTATTATATATACTATATGGACTGCACTTTATACTCTGAACTGTATTGTATATACTATATGGACTGCACTATATATTCTGAACTGTATTATATATACTATGGACTGCACTGTATTATATATACTACACTGACTGCACTATATACTCTGAACTGTATTATATGTACAATAGGGACTGCACTATATACTCTAAACTGTACTATATACAGTTGCAATAAAAAGTATGTGAACCCTTTTGGAATTATATGGATTTCTGCACAAATTGGTCATAAAATGTGATCTGAACTTCATCTAAGTCACAACAATAGACAATCACAGTCTGCTTAAACTAATAACACACAAAGAATTAAATGTTACCATGTTTTTATTGAACACACCATGTAAACATTCGCAGTGCATGTGGAAAAAGTATGTGAACCCCTAGACTAATGAGATCTCCAATAGCTAATTGGAGTGAGGTGTCAGCCAACTGAAGTGCAATCAATGAGATGAGATTGGAGGTGTTGGTTACAGCTGCCCTGTCCTATAAAAAACACACACCAGTTCTGGGTTTGCTTTTCACAAGAAGCATTGCCTGATGTGAATGATGCCTCTCACAAAAGAGCTCTCAGAAGACCTACGATTAAGGATTGTTGACTTGCATAAAGCTGGAAAGGGTTATAAAAGTCTCTCCAAAAGCCTTGCTGTTCATCAGTCCACGGTAAGACAAATTGTCTATGAATGGAGAAAGTTCAGCACTGCTGCTACTCTCCCTAGCAGTGGGCGTCCTGTAAAGATGACTGCAAGAGCACAGCGCAGACTGCTCATTGAGGTGAAGAAGAATCCTAGAGTGTCAGCTAAAGACTTACAAAAGTTTCTGGCATATGCTAACATCCCTGTTAGCGAATCTATGATACGTAAAACACTAAACAAGAATGGATTTCATGGGAGGATACCACAAAGGAAGCCACTGCTGTCCAAAAAAAAAACTTAGCTGCACATTTACAGTTTGCACAAGAGCACCTGGATGTATATATATTCTGTGGACAGATGAAACCAAAGTTGACTTGTTTGGAAGAAACACACAACACTATGTGTGGAGAAAAAGAGGCACAGCACACCAACATCAAAACCTCATCCCAACTGTGAAATATGGTGGTGGGGGGAACATGGTCTTTGGTTGCTTTGCTGCGTCAGGGCCTGGACAGATTGCTATCATCGAAGGACAAATTAATTCCCAAGTTTATCAAGACATTTTGCAGGAGAACTTAGGGCCATCTGTCCATCAGCTGAAGCTCAACAGAAGATGGATGTTGCAACAGGACAACAACCCAAAGCATAGAAGTAAATCAACAACAGAATGGCTTAAACAGAAGAAAATACGCCTTCTGGAGTGACCCAGTCAGAGTCCTGACCTCAACCCGATTGAGATGCTGTGGCATGACCTCAAGAAAGCGATTCACACCAGACATCCCAAGAATATTGCTGAACTGAAAGAGTTCTGTAAAGAGGAATGGTCAAGAATTACTCCTGACCGTTGTGCACGTCTGATCTGCAACTACAAGAAACGTTTGGTTGAAGTTATGGCTGCCAAAGGAGGTTCAACCAGTTATTAAATCCAAGGGTTCACATACTTTTTTCACCTGCACTGTGAATGTTTACATGGTGTGTTCAATAAAAACATGGTAACATTTAATTCTTTGTGTGTTATTAATTTAAGCAGACTGTGATTTTCTATTGTTGTGACTTAGATGAATATCAGATCACATTTTATGACCAATTTGTGCAGAAATCCATATCATTCCAAAAGGGTTCACATACTTTTTATTGCAACTGTATACTATACAGACTTCACTATATACTCTGAACAGTATTATTTATACTATACGGACTGCACTATATACTTTGAACTGTATTATATACTTATATATATTTATACTTAGCCCTGCCTTTGGCCAATCATGGCTCTCACAGCACATCGCGTTGTGATTTAATGTCATGTCGGGTCCTGGCAATATGGATGAAAATCAGTGAGACAAACGGCATGGGTACCCCCCAGTCCATTACCAGGCCCTTTGGGTCTTGTATGGATATTAAGGGGAACCCCGCACCCAAATTAAAATAAGGAAAGGCCCTATATACTCTGAACAGCAGTATACAGGCGGTGCAAACAAGACAGGGACTGTAGGTTTGTTGTTAAGTAGAATCTCTTTGTAATTTTTAACGGGTACATTTTTAACGTGTTTAGCTCCAGCCAAAAAATCTTTTTTAAGCTTTTTGGAAAACATAGGGAAGGGTTATCACCCCTGTGACATTTGTTTTGCTGTCTTTCCTCCTCTTCAGAAGATTTCACCTCACTTTTTGTCCCAATGAAAATTTTTTTTTGAAAATTTGGGTTTTTTTGTGGAACAAGGATTGGAAAGCATCAGTGGAAAGGAGAAATTGTTTTCCCATATTAACTCTTACAGGAGAGAATTTCCCTTCCTAGGGGTAGATTTCATCTCACTTCCTGTTGTCTCCTTCCGTTTGCAAGTAGGAGTCGTTTGTAAGTTAGATGTTTGAAAGTAGGGTCCTGCCCTATATACGCAGCAGAAATTTGGGCCTTAGGTGTTGCTGTGGCCACAACACTGTAAGCCCTCACAGGGCCCTGCTGTGAAATATTAGATCAAGAATTGTAATTACATGCCCCTGTTGAACAGGAGCTGAAAAATTAGGCCTTAGGCACTGGTGCTGGTGCCACAACACTGCAACCCCTCACAGACACTCTAGTTGGAACGCAGGAACGAGCCCTGCTGCCGTGGTACTAATAGGATCAAATAGAACACCAGTAATTTTCTTCAGGTAGCTTTATATACTGTAACAAGACAAGCCTGCCTGTCAGTAGGAAGATAACAGGAATGGATCTAGCTGAACACTGTGAGCAGGACGCACTGTACTAAATGTAAATAGTCTAGCTGCCTGACCGTGGTACTAACAGGATCAAATAGAACACCAGTAATTTTCTTCAGGTAGCTTTATATACTGTAACCAGACAAGCCTGCCTGTCAGTAGGAAGATAACAGGAACGGATCTAGCTGAACACTGTGAGCAGGACGCACTGCACTAAATGTAAATAGTCTAGAAGATAACAGGAACGGATCTAGCTGAACACTGTGAGCAGGACGCACTGCACTAAATGTAAATAGTCTAGAAGATAACAGGAACGGATCTAGCTAAACTGAATACAGTGTATATATATATATGCAACACCTGGGATGCATATATATACACAATACACTGTAAGTGCAGCTAACTGACTGACTGTTCTGCCTAATCTATCTAACTCAAATCAAATGACACTGTCTGTCTCTCTCTCTCTCTCTCTCTCAATGAACGCCGGAACACACACACTACACAGGGCCGCCGTGCAGGCGGCCTTATATAGTGTGGGGCGTGTACTAAATCCCCTGAGCCATAATTGGCCAAAGCCTCCTTGGCTTTGGCCAATTACGGCTCTCTGTTCAGGCGGCGCTGTGATTGGCCAAGCATGCGGGTCATAGTGCATGCTTGGCCAATCATCAGCAAGCAATGCACTGCGATGCCGCAGTGAATTATGGGCCGTGACGCGCCACACGAATTTGGCGCGAACGGCCCATATCGTTCACAATTCGGCGAACGGGCGAACAGCCGATGTTCGAGTCGAACATGGGTTCGACTCGAACACGAAGCTCATCCCTAGTGCCCACCACTGGCAGCAATCAGTGCCCACCACTGCCACCAATAAGTGTCCATTAGCGATGCCAATCAGTGCTGGCAATCAGTACCACCTATCAGTGCTGCCCATCAATGCCCATCACTGCTGTAAATCAATGCCCATCAGTGTCACCCATCAATGCCACCCATCAATGCCCATCAGTGCCCACCAGTACCGCCTATCCGTGGCGCCTATCAGTGCCCACCAGTGCCGGCTATCAGTGCCCACTAGTGCCGCCTATCAGTGCCCATCAGTGCTGCCTATCAGTGCCCATCAGTACTGCCTATCAGTACTCATCAGTGCTGCCTAACAGTGCCACCTATCAGTGCCCATAAGTGCGGCATATTAGTGCCTCCTCATCAGTGCCACCTAATCAGTGCCCATAAGTGCCACCTCATCAATGCCCACCAGTTCAGCCTATCAGTGCCCATCAGTGCCGCCTCATCAGCGCACATCAGTGAAGGTGAAAAATTACTTAGTTACAAAATTTACTGACAGAAAAAATTGAAAAACATTTTTTTTTCAAATTTTTTTTTTTTTTTGTAAAAAATAAAAAACCCATCGGTGATTAAATACCACCAAAAGAAAGCTCTATTTGTGTGAAGAAAATGATAAAAAATTCAGTTTGGGTACAGCGTAGCATGACGGCGCAATTGTCATTCAAAGTGTGACAGCGCTGAAAGCTGAAAAGGGGCTTGGGCATGAAGGGGGTGTAAGTGCACGGTAGGCAAGTGGTTAATAAACAAAAAGAGTGTGCAAACTTTCATTTCTATTATATCATTGTTTGATTTATATTGACTATGCCTTTATTTTTTCAACTTAATTGGTGGTTTTATTTACTGATGCTGATATTATTTGTATCACTTTATTGTTTGCTTTTATTGTGATTTGTGTGGTCAGAGGTTTTGCACACTCTTTTTGTTTACTATTTCGTTTTTTTTCCTGTATACAGAACATGCACCAAGTGCATAATTATTTGGTGGTTTATTAGTACCACTGGATTGGCATAAGGCCAGGGTGGTGCCTATAGTCTTTGCCAAGTAATGACACACCAATACAGTACTTGTAGCTGCTGACTTAATTTTTTGGTCGGGGGTGGGGGGGGGGGGGTGGGAGCTCCGCTTTAACCAAATCTGTTTGGTTTTGGGTATCAGTTCACAAAAAGGATCAATCGGGGAACTGGCTGGAGAAAGTGCACAGAAAGGACAACCAAACTGATAAGAGGCATGGAGGAGCTCAGCTATGAGGTAAGATTAGAGGAACTGAATTTATTCTTTCTTGAGAAAAGGTTTTAAAGGGAGGATATGATCACCATGGATCAGGAAGAAATTTATGGACCATGCTTCCTCTGGATCAACTATATAGGATCGTGTATAGGATTGTGTATTTGGATGTTATTGATTTATTTATTTTTTTCTTACGGTTAACCACTTGCTGACTGCTGCAGGCCAATATACGTCGGCACAATGGCAGCGGTGGACAAATGGGCATACCTGTATGTCCCCTTTAAGAGCCGGGGGTAGCAGGGGCATGCGCCGCCGCATACAGCGTGACCGTGCCCACGGGGCTGGCAGACTCAATGTCCATCGGTCTCCCGGTGACCGTGTTTACGGGGCCTCAGAAAGGGGAAGTGCCTATGTAAACAAGGCATTTACCCGTTCTGGCTTGTGTCATGACAGAGATCACTGCTCCCTATCATCGGAGCAGGGATCACTGTCATGGGATTTGAAGCCCAACCCCCCCACAGTTAGAATCACTCCCTAGGACACACTTAACCCCTTCAACGCCCCCTATTGGTTAACACCATTCACTGCCAGTGTAATTTACACAGTAATCAGTGCATTTTTATAGCACTGATCACAGTATAAATGACAATAGTCCCAAAATAGTGTCAAAAGTATCCGATGTGTCCGCCATAATGTTGCAGTTCCGATAAAAATCGCAGATCGCCGACAATTAAACAACAAAACAATTAAAAATAAAAATGCCATAAAACTATCCCCTATTTTGTAGACGCTATAACTTTTGCGCAAACCAATCAATATACGCTTATTGCAATTTTTTTTACCAAAAATTTGTAGCAGAATACATATTGGCCTAAACTAAGGAAAAAAATTGTTTTTTTATATATTTTTGGGGGATATTTATTATAGCAAAAAGCAAAAAATAATGTGTTTTCTTTAAAATTGACGCTATTTTTCTGTTTATATTGCAAAAAATAAAAACCACAGAGGTGATCAAATACCACCAAACGAAAGCTCTATTTGTGGGAAAAAAGGACGTCAATTTTGTTTGGGTGCAACATCGCACGACCGCGCCATTGTCAGTTAAAGCGGCGCAGTGCCGAATCGCAAAAAGTGCTCTGGTCAGCAAGGGAATAAAACCTCCCGGGGCTGAAGCGGTTAAAGGAGATGGACTTGTGTCTTTTTTTCACCCTATGTAAATCGTGTCATATCCACATAGAATGTAGATGGCATGGTTAAATATTTCTAGGCTTTGTTTTACTTTTCTAGAGATACCACATAAGCTAGCCACTGTACATATTTTTAGATGGAAATAAGACATTTACTCAATACAAAATACATGTATGCCAACGTGTATAAAACATCCATTGTAAGAAAATCAAATGCTACTTATAAATAGGATATCATTTTGCTTCAACATACAAGATAATAAAAAGAGATGCCATGTTGCTCTTTCATTGCTAGGCAACTATGTTTCTGTACATAAGTCCTATTTATGTACTTTGTTCACTGTCACAATGCGATCTAGTATACGTAAAATGACATTGTTAATAGAAATGTGAAATTCTAAATTCTCTTGCCTGAGAACACTGTATTCTGGTCCTGAGCTTTGACTTTACCAACTTTTCTGCAGCTGCCTTGGTAATTATGAATAAGGCATACCTAATTAAATTCTATCTGCGCACGCTCAGCAACAAACATGGCATAGCCTAAAAATGTTAATAAAGCAGGATATTAAAATCAGGCTGGAGAGAAAAGCTTGCTAGTTGTCTTTGTGTCCCTTGAGGAACTTTAAAGACATACGTTATGGCATCTTGACATGAGGACCAAGTGGATTCGTTCCACTGTCATGAATTTAATCCTTAAAAGGGAAATGCTGATGTTTTCATCAAGATTGACTCAGCTCCCTGCAGGCTTTATATATGAGCTATAGAGAACAGGCTGTACGAGGCTCTTGAATCCTGGAGCATACTGGGAAGGATGAAACTTGTATATAAAAAGAAGCTAAAGTGTTACCCAACCTTTGTGAAAGTTAGTAGTGATAAATGAAGCATAAATACATTTCAGTTTTCACTTGCTCATGGTATTTCTATCCTTTTTTCAGTTTATAATAATGTCTGTAAGCGCCCTGCAAGAAAAAATATTAATTTTCTATTTTTAATTTAAAAAGATTGCTGTCTTCCATATGGTTTGTGAGCGATACAAGCAGTAGGACGATGTTCTCTCTCTTTTTTTCTTTCCCTTGTATGGCACAGCGTAAGTTGATTTGATGTATCAAGTGCTGACAAAGAGAGTGGTATCTCTGCAGTAATTACCACTCAACATCCTATTCTAATTAGCACTTGAGTCATTACAAATCTTTGTAGGAAATATGGCAAGTGACGCTTGGTGATAATTACAAGCAATGCCACAGTTGTTTTTCAAACTCTAATGCCCCGTACACACGATCGGACATTCCGACAACATAATCAGTTTTTCCGACGGGTGTTGGCTCAAGCTTGTCTTCCATACACGCGGTCACACAAAGTTGGTCGGAAATTACGAACGCCAAGAACGCGGTGACGTACAACACCTACGACGAGCCGAGAAAAATTAAGTTGAATAGCCAGTGCGTCTCTTCTGCTTGATTCCGAGCATGCGTGGAACTTTTTGCGTCGGAATTGTGTACACACGATCGGAATTTCCGACAATGGATTTTGTTATCGGAAAATTTGAGAACCAGATCTCAAATTTTGTGTGACGGAAATTCCGATGGAAACTGTCCAATGGAGCCTACACACAGTCGGAATTTCTGACAAAAGGCTCCCATCGAACATTTTCCGTCGGAAAATCCGACCATGTGTACGAGGCATTACAGTAGACCTGTCAGTAACTTTACAAGTCTGCTGGATTACATTTTTGATATTACAGTATATCACAATATATGGCAAAACTATTATTTTTCACTAAATCTTTACCTTTTATTTAGTAAAATTTGGGGAAATTGTAACATCCAGCTGTTGCAAGCATTGCGTCAGTCTTCCCTCTCTCAGAGTGTAAATGAGAGGCAGCAGCAGGGGGGCTGATCTGTGTGAAACATTTCTAAACACATCCCAGATTATAAAAACTGATCCCCTTGGGAACGTCATTTTTTACGATGAAACGCGTCGGGTGGGACTAAAGCTGACGTCATCACGCTTCCGGACCTGCTAGCGGTTCATTTGTTATATCGCTCCGAACATGTTGTATAATGTGAGTAATTTTTTTTTAGATAGAATAAACTGGTGATATCGTTTTACTGTACGGTTTCTGTAAATTATGTCTTTTACCAGTGCAATATTCCTGCTGACAAAGCCTGTGAATCCCATTAGCTGGTCCTGATATGAGATTGCAGTTGATAAGCCGCTCACTCAGTGAACGCCATAAAGACCTCCCATAATTTGGGGTCTAGTAATCTGGTAAGAAGCTGGTGTTTATTTGGTGAAGGAATCACGAGTCACAAAGAAATTTTTGATCAACTTTATTTTACTTATGCAGTTTGCACAGATTGCACATTTTATGGTGTTTCCACAATCTCCATTAACTATTGGATAAACAAGCATATATAATTAATTTTTATGATTAATGATGATGATTTTTTATCAATTAACTTTTTGTTTATTTATTTGCAAGTTTTGCAAAATTTAGTGGTTGCATGATTTAAAGGCACAGCTAAACTCTTTTTTTTTTAACAATAGGCAAATGATTGTCAAGAAAAGGGTACGGGAAGCTGAGCACTACCAGGAGGGACATCTACAGCACCAATGCTAAATAAAATTCATAAAATACATTTGGTGGGGATCAGCTCTTTTAATAAGGCTTAAAGGGCACCTTTTAAAATACACATTTCCTTTTAAATAACGTGCTGGGGCATGCCTTAAATCTGCTTGTGAAGCGGGTCACCTGTAGGATGTATAAAGCTAAAAGTCACATTTACAAAGAAAAAATATTACATTAGCCACTAAATGATAATTCCTAACAGACTGTCTCTCTCTTTGTAAATAAAGCAATTTTCAATGCTAATGGACAAAAGTTTTATGTAAAAAAAGACAACTGTACCAAAAAACACAGGAAAAAAATGTGGGGTTCCATGTCAAAATTAATACCTAGTTCTGATAATGCCGCCTGGCTGACCAGGAAAGGAGGAGGGAAGTGAGCATGCACCACCTCCAAACCATACTAGGCCACATGCCCTTATCATGCGTAGGGTACTGTGCCAGGGGGATACCCTAGTCAAAGCACCTTTTCTCCATGTTAATGGGGACAAGGGCATCTCCCCCATATTCCTGGCTCAGTAAATGTTGCGATATGTGGGGGGGGGACTAATCGGAATCTGGAAGCTCCCTTTAAAATAAGTGGATCCCCTGATATCTGTCCAGCTTATGTGATTGACTAAAAAATAAAATTAGACCCTCTCCTTTCCCAGTCGATGCCTTCTACGGGGAAACGCGTCAACTGGAGCTATAGGTCTTGACATCATCACGCATCAGTTGGCTGGCTTGAGTCTCGGCTGCTTTGAATTGTCTGTATACCACTTGTGATGGAGGTCAGTGCCGATGGAAAAACTTTTTTTTTAATAAAACTTTCTTGAGTACTGCACCATGAAGCCTCTCGCTTCTATTCCATAATATACACCTTTGCATGGAGTGTTCCCCTTGGAAGATTCAGGAAAATAATACTGCAGCAGTGCTGAGCGGGAGTAGGAGGAAGGATTTTGTCATCGCTGATCGTTTCATCCTTTGCTGAATCTACCCTTCCGGAGTGTGCCCGTATGATCTCTACAATTTGAGATCCTCCTGATCTGGTAAGCAGCGCTGTTTGCTTTGATTATTGAGGAACAGAACAAAATTGTCTAAATGTTTTTCTTAGATGCCCTATGAAGTTTTGCAAACAGTTTGCTGAAGACAAGGACATGGATTACTGGAACCATGCCTGTGGTCTGATGAGACCAAGATAAACTTATTTGGTTCAGATGGTGTCAAGCATGTGTGGCAGCAACCAGGTGAGGAGTATAAAGACAAGTGTGTCTTGCCTACAGTCAAGCATGTTGGTGGGAGTGTCATTGTCTGGGGCTGAATGAGTGCTGCCGGCACTGGGGAGCTACAGTTCATTGAGGAACCATAAATGCCAACATGTACTGTGACATACTGAAGCAGAGCTTTTTAGAGAGAACAGACAGATCACTGTTCACTGTACACCAGACTCTGTTTTGATTGGATACAGCTGATTAGCAGGTTTCAGCCAAAATCATTGGCTGAAATCTGCTGTCAAACTCATGCTATGTCCAGCCACAGCACGGGTCGGGAGGGGCACGCGCACAAACCCAAAAGCAAGTTGTAAATGTACATGTACGTTGCTGCACCTGCACCTGCACCTGGCACCCGCTCAACACGTTGTGTGATATAGCATGGAACTCCCCCTTACCAAAGCCTTTTGAATATCTACAGCATCTAATTTATGCAAGCAAAGAAGTCAAGTGTCAATAAGTGTGTGTGTGGGGGGGGATATAAAATATTGTGGAACTTTTCTTATGCGTTTGTTTTTATTAAGGAAACACTTTTGTAACATGATTTATAATTTTTAATGTTTTTATGGCTTTAATAAATGTTTGGATTTGAACAGTTGTGTAGAAATAGTGTATTAGTGGGCACCAAAAAGTCCTAATTTTTTTGGTAAGTCTGTTTGTGCATACCTTCAGTCAATGCTCAGGTATTATGAGTGAAAAACCCTAAGTGTATTTCCACTTTTGCAGCCAAATTGGGATAACACCTACTTAATATTTGTTACATGTCCCCATTAATATAACAATAATCTTTCTTCCCATTGACAACTTTATGGCAGAGGGCAGCAGATTTTCTTCAAGGATGTGACAGTATTCTTGCCCCATGCATTTTCTTTCTATCCTGACAAGTGCTCCAGTCCCTGCTGCAGAGAAATACCTCCATAACAGGATATTACCACCTTCATGCCTTACTGTAGGGATGGTGTGATTTGGATGGTGAGTAGGGATGGGCAAACACCCCCCAGTTCAGTATGCACCAAAACACCTTGAACAGGCAAAAAGTTCTAGCAAACATGCAAGCCCTATTAAAGTCTATGGGACACGAACATGAAAAATCAAAAGTTCTAATTTTAAAGGCTTATGTGCAAGTTATTGCCATAAAAAGTGTATGGGGACCCGGGTATTGCCCTAGGGGACATGTATCAATGCAAAAAAAGTTTCTAAAACTACTGTTTTTAAAGGAGCAGTGATTTTAATGATGCTTAAAGTAAAACAATAATAATGAAATATTCCTTTAAATATCGTGCCTGAGGGGTCCCCTTAGTCTGCGTGTAAAGTGGCGCATCTGTACCATGTATAGAACATGCCGCAGCAATAATGACATTTCTAAAGCATCGGCCCTTGTCCCCATCAACATGGTGACAAAGTGCTTTGGAGGGAACCCCAAAGCACCCTCCCCATGTTGAGGTTAAGCAGCCTGGTATGGTTCGGGGGGGGGGCTTTTGCTCATCCCCCCCTTTTCTGGCCTTGTTAAAGGGGGCTTCCAGATTCCGATAAGCGCCCGCAGACTCCGACAACCACCGGCTAGGATTGTCGGGAAAATGCTTTGATGGGGACAAGGGCCGATGCTTTAACAAGGGGCCCCCAGATCCCGCCCCCCGCATGTAAATGGGTATCGGGTACATCGTACCCCTACCTATTCACCAAAAAAGTGTTTAAAAAGTAAAAACCTCCAGAAACAGTTTTTCACAAATCCTTTATTTAAGAAAGAAAAAAAAAAGTGTCCCGCGATGTAAATCCACTGTCAATCACGCCGCCCCCTGGGGACCGAAAATTATTTTATAGGGGGGGTTAAAACCGCCCGAGCTAATGGACGAATAGCGCCACTAAAACGCAGTAAAGCGGCACTAAAAATAGCGCCACTTTAGCGCTGACGCCCGGGGGCAGCTCAGTGTGAAAGGGGTCTTAAGCGTGCTAAAATAGTTTTTCAAACAATATTATCATATGTCATTTGAAATCACTTTCTAGTATGCCTTATGTGATATAGATTCATCAGAATATTAATATTAGCTTAAAATAAGGAACAAGAAAATCATGATTAGCCAGAATAACTAGAAAATGCCAAGACCGAGAATGGTAGCCATACGGCATTGTGGTGACCTTGCACGAAGAAGAGGGATTTCTACTCTATTCATCTCCTCTTTTTTTTCTAGGTCTTTATTTCATTCCATTCTCTATCTCTTCTTTTTCTATATTCTCTTCCCAAGCCACACTTTCTCTATTCCCCCCTCAATCCCCCTCTCCTATCCCCTCTTCCTACTAACCTATAGAACTCTAGAGTACAATACACAAACCCATAGATAGTTTTCAGCTCTCCTCCCTACCCAGATGAATGATAAGAACAGAAGTCACCTAGACTTTATGGAGATAGCATAAATGTTTTATTGTCACCTTCGGTAACTGTCAGTATCATATATCAATCGTTAACCGTTCAAATATTCTTTTCAGTGCTGGAATATAAATTATGTTTAGAACTGTCAAAAAAGGTCTTTTAAACATAAAGAATATACTAGAACACAAACTGTAAATGGAAAGAGAAAAGCACAAATCATTTTTATTAGTACACAGACGGAGCTCTTGTAGCACTCTGGAATGATAAAATTGCAGTAGGCTTGGTATAATCTCCGGTTGCAGCTCACCCAGACCTCTGCTAGGCCATCTCTTCCAGTGCTGTGTAAGCAGCTTGTAGCTTTTCAGGAAAACAGTCCTTCAGGAAAATAATCAATATTCATATAACCTTTCCATAGCTAGAGATTGCGTGTCATTTCATTATTTGCTTGATCTTTTCATGGCATCTTATCCTTTCTTCTTATTTTTATGTTATTTTCCATTAAACCCTCCCTGTATTTTTTTTTCAGATCAAGCTGTCCACATTAACATGGCTCTCAGGTTTTCTGCAGGTAGATAAAGCTTCTAGTCTGGTGAATAAGAATGTCACGACTAAAAACACAGGATTTAGCAACAACTGTTTAAAGCTACAGGCAGATCTAACGCAGCTTAATTAATGTAACCCTCCAGCAGGTGTGTGTGTGTGTGTGTGTGTGTTTGGGGGGGGGGGGGGCATGACAAATGGTCCTCCCCAAACAGAATATTGTGCTAAACATGTAGGAGAACCAGAACCTTTGCTAAGTAGAAGAGTGGGTTTGATAATAAAATCAGGGGGATTGCCTTCTTGAGAAATGAACCAGTTATTTAATCAAAGTAGTTGGGAGCATAAGAACTACTGCAACCAGCATATAACATTAACCATAAGTATATAGATGCACAGTATCGAAATAACACAAGCTTTAAATAAGAAAATATGAACAATAGTGCATAAATTCAATGTACAAATAGGTATTATCAGCAAAGGGCCCAACAAGAGTTCTGGTGTGTTATACACACATACTTGGGTATAGTATACAGTTATTAACAAAGATAACTCCAGATGAATGTTGCAGCAAAGTTTAGTTGCAGGGGCATCTGAGGATAATTGTGATGCAGCATCCGTCATTGTGTCAGAGACCTGAAGACAAGATCAACAGTTATGGGAAAATCCTCCATTCCTTGTCTAACCAGCCTGGAATGCAGATTCTCACCAGCCGAAACTGATTGGACCCAGCTGATCACATGGTAAAGGGCCGCTGTGATTGGCCCTTTACCCGTTCTGTGATAAGCTATGTCTGAAAGACACAGCGGTCACAGAGCGCACCCGATGTGCATCTCAGGAGGTGTGCAGGGGACGGGGTTCTGGGAGGACATCTATGGATGCCCTCCCAGAACTACAGTACCGTGCTGTAGCCGTCTTTTGTATATAGCGTGGTACTAAAGCACTACCTCTGCTGCTAAATTCCTCCCCTTCTTAGCTGCAGTGTCTGGGAAGGGAAGCATGAGAGACACAAATAAAGGAGGATTTGGCTCAGTCAAAAAAGGTAAAAAATTGTAGCTTGTGCACCACTGAATTTTGGACTTTGCTTAGACTGTCATACAAAAGCATTCAGATGCAATTTACAGTTTTGTGTATACTACTGTGAATGTTCATCATGCATTTTGCTTGAAAGTCTTGTGCATTGTCTAAAGTAGTAGCCTCTGCTTTTTCTGCTGCTACATATTGGAGGGTCATTTACTATAACGCCAATATATGATCCCGCAGTCCCGGAAAATATCGCCCAATTAGGACTTCAACTCTCAAAAACTGGGCACACATGCAAATGGAAAGCGCGCTATTGCCGGCAAACATACCTGTCAGAAGGGCATATGCGGGAATAGTGGAAGTCAATGGGGCTCGAACCTGCAAAATCCAAAGTTCTCACTAAAGGTTTGTATGCAAATTCTTTGCCATAAAAAGTGTATGGGGACCTGGGTCCTGCCCCAGAGGTCATGTATCAATGGAATTTTTTTTTTTTTAATGGCCGTTTTTTCATGAGCAGTGATTTTAGTACTGCTCAAAGTGAAACAATAAAAATGAAAAACTCCTTTAAATATCGTGGCTGGGGGTCCCCTTTGTCTGCCTGTAAAATAGCGCATCTTTCCCGTGTTTATTACTGTATTGCAGCAAAATGACTTTTCTGAGGGTTAAGGAGGGGGGGCGCTCTCTTGTCCCCCCCCCTCTTTTTGCAGCCTGCTAGGTTGCGTGCTCGGATAAGGGTCTGGCATGGATTTTGGGGGGACCTCACACCATTCTTTTTTGGCGTGGGAGGGTCCACTCCGAATCCATACTAGACCCGAAGGGCCTGGTATAGACCTGGGGGGGGACCCCACGCCATATTTTTTTGTGATTTTGGCATGGAAGGGGCCCCTCAGAATTCATACTAGACCCGAAGGGCCTGGTATAGACCTGGGGGGACCCCACACAGTTTTTTTTTTGCAATTTTTTTTTTGGCCGGCATTTTTCTTTTTACATTCAGTGGGGAAGCTGCTGACAGCTGATGACACATTGGTTGTTGACGTGACGGCTGGCTTCCCGGTCCCCTAGTCAGCAACCAGCTATATACAGTGTTAAAATAAGAACCGCAAAACACATCAAAAATCGCATCGCAAAGGCAACAGTTGCGTTTCTGGTGCGGTTTCCAATCTACTACCCACAATTCGTGGGGAAAAAGTCCCCGACCATTTCCAAAAACGCATGGAAACCTTAGGAAACCTTGTTAAATGGACTGTAGAGCATTTGTGCAAACTTCAAAACGCACTAAAAATGCATAGGTGTGAACCTAGGGTCAAGGCCAGTTCACACTGGAGGGATGTGGGAACCCTGCGAATCCAGTGCAGGTTCCCGCATCGCATACAACTCGCGGACAGTTCACACTGCCAATTGCGAACTACTGGGAATGTCAGTAGAAAGCTAATGACACCCCCAAATCAGTTCACATATCTCTGCAAATTCAGACAGGAATTGGATCGCATGGGTGTAAACACTATGTGATCCAATTCTGCTGCGGACTAAAAAAAAGGGTCCTGTGTGAGTTTGGTCCGAATGCGATGCAAATTCAGCCATACAATCTATATGGCTGAGTTTGCATCACACAGACATCACATGTGATTTGCAGTGCGGGGCAAATCAGATCCGATGTCGGACAGCAGAGCAGTGAGAACCAGCCCCAAGGCCCCGTTCACACTTGTGCGACTTGTCCTGCGACTCCTGTGTTTATAGACCTCAAGATTACACTGGCATTGCTTAGAAATTAAAACAGATTTGCGGCAAAAAGCGATGCAAAATCGCGGGACTTTCAGGTAGCACAAGTGTGAAAGAGGCCTTATGGACCTCAAGTTGCATGAAAAGTCAGCCAAGTGTGAAAGGAACCTAATGAGATTTATTGATAACACCTTTGAATTAGGCCCTATTTGCACTTGTGCGACCAATGCCTGTGTAATCTTGCGGTATATGAATCTCAAGTCGCATCAAAGTCAAACCAAAGTAGTGCAGGGACGAATTTGACCCACTTGCAGGATGCACAAGTAAGAATAGGGCCTAATTCAAAGGTATTATCAATGAATCTCATAAACACTGCTGCGACCTGAAAGTCACACTATTTTGCTGCCACTTTGCTGCTGCAACTTGGCCCCAACTTCTGGCAATGCCTGTGTAACATTGTGCTCTATGTACCTCAAGTAACATGAAAGTCACACCAAAGTAGTACAGGGACTACTTTGAATTTGTTGTAACTTGAAGTAGCACAGATATGAATGGTTATCTTTGAGAATCATGGGGTACAACTTGTCATGCAACTCGGAGGTCCAAATTTGCTGGAAAAGTCGCCCAACTGTGAAACAAGTCATATATATTTTAATAGAAAGGCGCTCTCATTTATATTTGCATAGTCCTTACTGATTTACATGGGCAGAACAAATGCAGGAAGTGATGTGTGCACATGGGCCAAGAAGAAAATGTGTGGTAATGCCCAACCAAATCAATGAACCCCACCCACACCAAATCTAACTACCACATCCATCCCCACATTGAGTAAGCTCAAGTACATATCCTACACTTACCCGGCAAATGAGAAACACAACAAGGTGACCATTGTGACTGGCTGTCACAATGGTCACATGATCTGGAGTCAGTCCCACCGACTCCCAACCATTACAAGAGTTTTACATATCAGTGCTGGGAGTGCGCAGTGCGTGCACCCTTAACACAGAAACCAATGCTGGCCACAGACACAACTGTGTGGTGTGTGAGCATTAAAGATCATCCTCTTTTCCACTGCAGATATGGCTTACATGGGCAGCAATAGGTTAATCCATGTTGTCATGCCTCCTGTATTTTCTATTGTTGTTCACATTGACTTTCTTGGGCTTCTCCCAGTAGCCAAACTTCCCTTTGTTAGTACATAAATCTGTTTTAGCAAAATGTTTGGCCCCTATAAGGTTTTTATCCTCACATAATCCCTCAATCAGGTGGATTTTGAGAAGATGAACTCTTGAACCTTGCACTCTGTATGTAATGCACGCTTGAACCCTGTGTTCTGTCGGTAGTGCACGCCTAAATCCTGCGTTCGTGTGTAGTGCATTCCTGAACATTGCACTTAGGCCCCTTTCACACGAGGCGGGCTCCGCTTCTACGGAGCCCGCCTCGGTCCGCCGGCTCAGCGGGAGATCTGTCCGTTGATCTCCACTGAGCCGGCGGATGACAGGTCCCTCTCTGCTCACTGAGCGGGGAGGGGCTTGTCAGGCGCCGCTGCCGCCTATGGAGGAATCGGACGAAAACGGACAGGGTGTCCGTTTTCGTCAGATCTCACCCGATCCGATCCGCCAGCGACGGATCTGGACATAGAGCCATACGTCTGCTTTTAGCGGATCGGACGGGGTCGGATGTCAGCGGACATGTCTCCGCTGACATCCGACGCTCCATAGGCTAACATGGATCGCTAACATGGATCGCCTGATCAGATCAAAACTAACAGGCGGACCTGAACGGTCCGATCGTGTGAAAGGGGCCTTAGTGTGTTATGCACTCTCAAACCCTGCATTCCTGAACCCTGCACTCTGTGTTTATTGCACTCATTGACCCTGCACTCTGTTGGTAGCACATTCCTGAACACTGCACTCTGTATGTAATGCACTCATTGACACTGCACTCTGTGTGTAATGCACTCATTGACACTGCACTCTGTGTGTAGTGCATTCCTGAACACTGCACTCTGTGTGTTACACAGGATATATATACACATTCAGAAAAAAACAATTAGGAGTGAGCAGAGCACAGCCAACTCTGCTATTGGCTAGTTAACAGGAAAAGGGGAAGGGAGGCAGCTGTCTCGCCATAGCAGCAATGGAACAGCCTATAGGGGGCAGGAATGGAAAAAATCAAACGCATGGACCATACATTGTTCATTATTGCTTCATTCTGTGGCAGTTAGTTCTGCTGCCACTTACCCATTACCAATTGGTCCATCCCTTTGATTTTTTCAATTCCTGCCCCCCTCCCGCCCCTAGGCTTTGAGCTGCTGTTCCATTACTGCTACAGTGAGACGGCCTCCTCCCTTCCCCTTTTCTGTTAACTAGCCAATAGCAGAGTTGGCTTCGCCCTGCTCACACCTAATTGTTTTTTTTTCTGAATGTGTATATATATATATATATATATATATATATATATATATATATATATATATATATATACACATATCCTTCTCATTGTGTGGGGCGGGTTAGCCTAATGAAGGAGGCAGGGCCTTGGAAACATGTTGTAGCTCCCCTCCCCCACCTGTGGACACACTGACAGTGGCGTGTGTTAGAGCTCCTGAGGTCCAGGACGCCACCGGACATTTCCATGGCAGGGCCTGGCCTGTGCTACTCTCCGGTCCATTGAGACCGCTGCTCCTTTCTACCAGCCCTGTGTGCAGTATACAGCATTTTAAGATGTAAGTGTTTTCAGAATAAATTGCGGTTAATGTTTGGCATATACTGATCTGGCGCCCTTCTTTATTGTTTACATTGCCAAATGTGAGCTTCCAACTGAATAGCACTAATATTCCGCATTGCTGCCAATTCCCTCTATCATATTGTGATTTAGTCATTAATCTGTGACTGTTCATCACACACACTGATCCTCATTTGTGTTAGAAATTAATTTCATCTCGTCACAAATAAAGATTCCTGCCTTTATTTGCGGTTTCTGTTAACACCCGTCCAGAAAGGTCACAAAGCAAGGTTGTTCCTGCCTTAATTTCATCAACATTTATCTGTAACCAGGAAGATAAGTATTACCAGCCAGAGCCCTATGTAGTGACTTAACAGATGTTTAAATAAGGAAGCATTTAAAGGGAAGTGGAAAATATGCCATGCATTGTCCCTGTGAGATGAATCTTCGTCAGCAGCACCATGTCATTGCCATAGGAGCTCATTACAACACTCCTTAATAAGTCAGCGGTCACAAAACCCCCCTCTCTGCCCACTGGCTTTGTGCTATTCCTGGCCCCACAGATGCTTGCATTGGGAGACAGGAGGATGGGGCTTCCTTCTTTCACACAGATACTGGGAAAACTTTTTTCCACAAAGGTCTGCTCCCAAACAACTTATAGTGGTTGTGACCACTGAACAGCACATGTCTTGTTGTGGGAAATCTTCATTCCCTCTGGTGCTTGTCAACAAATTTGCATTTCCTATCTTTAGAGACATGACCTTGGTGATTCACAGGCTGCTTACAGGAAGCTTACATTAGATCCCTTTTCTTCCTTGTGATGATGCAAGTGTTCAGCGGAGCTTAGAAGGTCATCTCTTGTGGTAGAAGTGATTGATCCAACTAGATGGTGGTTATATGGCGCTGAACATCCGACACTTTGAAAACAGAGGACCTTTTAAAACCTTGACTCAGTATTTTCTCTACTGTTAACACTATGGGGGTTATTTATGAAAGGCAAATCCACTTTGCACTGCAAGTTCACTTGAAAGTGCACTGAAAGTGCACTTGGAAGTGCAGTCGCTCTAAATCTAAGGGGTAGATCTGAAATGAGTGGAAGCTCTGCTGATTTTATCATCCAATCATGTGCATGCTAAAATGCTGTTTTTTAGTTTCCTTGCATGTCCCCCTTGGATCTACAGCGAATTTACTTCCAAGTGCACTTGCAGTGCAAAGTGGATTTTCCTGTAGTAAATAACCCCCTATGTGTTTTTTGCTGTGATGATTTAAATTTTGCCAAAGGTGTAATATAAATCTGTACTTTGCTCATTCAGGGAAGGGTAAGGCACACTTTACCTTTACTTTTATCCCTGCCATGCTTTTCAACCACCAGAATCAGAAGAAAACCTGGTATGGTTATGTTTCAATCAAACCTGTTTCTTTGCACTCAATGTGCAAAGTACATGATAGCTTTAACCAGCTGAGATACTTGGCATTATAATGATCACCATACAGTAGATAATACAATCAAAGTCATCCTGCTTTACTGCTGACACCAGGGCCAGCCACACAGAGAGGAACAGGTATTAGAGAAGGCTTGATGAGCTGCCTGGGATTTTTGTAGGCAGATTTGTCCCCTATGTTATCTCTGCATGGTGTCCATCATTCTAATGCTTTATAGACTCAGACATACAGAAACTGTCCTGTTAACCCGTGGGATGAACTTTCACAAAAGCGTTTACCTCTAGCCATAGCAGATTATGAGATGTATATGCGACCCAATATGACATAAGGCCCAAGGCAACTTTTTGATCTGAGTGTTGAAGTAAGCAACATGTCTACTCATTGGCCAATAACTGCAAAGATACTTGGACATGTTGTGCACTTCAACATCAAGCAACCATTGAAGAAATCATTTTTGGTAAATGACAGTCTTTATAATTTACACACCTCATGTTGCCTAGGAAAGCAATCTGTCTCTGCATGCTAATATTTTATAATAGCACCAGTGCCACAGTTGGGGTTAAAGGCCAGAGGGTTCTATAAATGGTTATGGGACCCTACTTCATGTAGATGTGCCATTGCATAGGAAGTGTAAAAGTGCATTTCTGATTGACTTCTGTGTGCAGGAAGAACCATTTTCCACAC
The DNA here is from genome assembly GCA_037952925.1 of Lithobates clamitans. NCBI lineage: Eukaryota > Metazoa > Chordata > Amphibia > Anura > Ranidae > Lithobates > Lithobates clamitans. The sequence continues at coordinate 910,840 of JBBGZY010000421.1, read as the reverse complement.
TGAACATCTGATGAATAAAGCCAATGGCTTGATTTTCCTCTAAAGCTAATAAACACAGCTGAGGTAAGCAGACAACTGCTCACCTTTTCGTTTGAGGCCAAGTGTCAGCAGGATGGGAAAAACAAGCCAGCATGTAAACACACGGTTTAATTCCTTGTTGAAAACCTTTCACTTAGCTCTGTTACCACATGTTGTGCCATGTCCTTTTTGCAGTGTTTACTCCTAGAAAAGCAGTGTGCCTGCGGGAATGGTCCAAAGAGCAGTCCTGGAAGTAGGCCACTTCTATTGTGCCTCTATCTGCTAAATATACTTACACTTCCAACACAAAATGAGTTTAATGCATGACCTGGATAGCTGGAGTTAAATTCAAAGTGACAGACTTATATTTTAAAACTATTTTCTGGTCTCTATTTTTCTCCAAAACCAATATAGTCAAACAATAGAAGAAAGACAACTTCCCAATTTTAACAACACAATGGAGGCACTTGGATGTTACAGCACCAAGACTAAGGGACCAGTTTTGAAATACTACCACTTCAGGGCATCATGACAGTGTCTAAAAAATTGTTCTACCCATAGAAGTCAATCAGCTTATCAAATGATATATCTGAACTACCATAGCAACTTTAAACAAAGAAAATACCAAAGCTTTTTGGTTATAATGGGATGTAATACTCACTTTTTATCATAAGAGACACAAACAGCAGGGCTAATTGATAAAACCAATATGAAGGAATAAGAAAGGAAAATTAGCCGAAGTCTGGTTCCTATGGCAAAAAAATGTTTTCATAGCTCCAGCGTGAAACTCAAAGGGCTCATGAGAAATAGATTTCAACTGGAGTATCTGCAATGATAGTAGATTTAACCCTTCATTCACAGTGAATCCAACTATGAAATCATGCAACTTCACTTGAAGTCACACGATTTCAAAGCTGCAGGTCAGTGCAACTTAAGGTGCGACTTGGCTGACATCTGTGCAAGTTCACGCACAGATGTCAATGCAGGTCACACCTGAAATTGCAAAAAATAGCGCAGGAACCTTTTTGCAAATCGGCGCAGCACCACAAAGTCAGAGTCACACTCATTTGAACGGTTCCTTTGCCCACAATATGCGACCTGTCAAATTTCATTAAAAGTCGCACCAGGGGGCTAAGGATGTTAATGGCCCTGGGATTATTTTTTGTGGCCTTACACAGGGCAATTTTGAGTACAATTCAGAGAAGATCCGAGGCACATACAGATGCACAGTTGCAGACCTGCAGTGCTCATATAGGTATGCATAGGTGTGCACATGCCCAGGCATGCACACCCGCCACTAATACTGGCGCCACATGGGCTATTTAAGTTAAGCAGTTGCAATGGTTGGTTGCTGTCTGATCTACAGGGTTTGCTATGTATTTGGTGCAAGTTCCCGTGCTTGACTTCTGTGTTTGACCCGGCTTGTCTTGACTATGTTTGAATGCTACCTGCCCTGACCTCAGCTTGTCTCTGGGTTCTGCCATGCCTTCTACTCTTCTACCTGCTCCTCTGATGCTGACCTCATGCCTGTGCTCTGACCATTCTCCTGCCTACTGTCATTGCCCAATCTGACCGTTTATTACCGACCTGGCTCACCTGACCTTGCATCTTGCCTTACTCTCTTCTGTCCAGTGTCTCCTGACCTGCACACTACTTACCTGGTCCCTGCAAGTCATTGGCCAGCCAAATATCTGTCATTCTGCCCTGCACCTGTGGCTAGTTATCTGCCAGGCAATAACTGCCAGTCTGGAGTCTGCTGCACCTGCTGCCATCTCCTTTCCTGACTACCTATCTGGGAAGTCTGCTGGATACCTTACAGGCACTCGTACCTCACCCTCTTGCGACCACCATCTCACCACTAGTGGCCCTTGAGCCAGAGCTGTATGCGTGGCCTTCCTCTTCACATCAGGCTCTACAACCAGGTCCTTGACAGACCCACTGCTTGGCATAGGCCACAACATTTAGATCAGCACAATCCTGTTGAGATGAGGGGAAGCTAAGTTAGTTTAAATTATAGTTGTTTGTTAACTACAAAAAATTGGTAAATATTGGCAAAACACTTTTACAACTTGTTTAAAATATTAAATCTGCAAATTCTTTTTCAAAAATGTTATCAATATAAACCAGTGTGGACAGGGCAACAGCAGCCTAACCTATACAGTGCCTAGAAACATTTTCATCCTCTTAGAAGTTTTCAAGTTTTATTATCATGGCTTATTTAATCAGTGGATTTTTTTTTAATTAACTCATCAAACAATAGACTTTTTTAATGTCAAAGTGAATACGGAGCTCTGCTGAGTATAGCATCTTTCACATATACAGTTGTGCTCATAAGTTTACATACCCTGGCAGAATTTATGATTTCTTGGCCATTTTTCAGAGAATATGAATGATAACACAAAAACTTTTCTTTCACTCATGGTTAGTGTTTATTATCAATCAACTGTGTTCACTCTTTTTAAGGCTGGGTTCACACTGCTGCGGTGCGGGAACGCAGCGAATTTACTGCGGGTTCCCGCACCGCACCAACTCGCACGGCAGTTCACACTGCCATATGCGAACTGCTGGGGAGTGTCATACAATGTTAATGACACCCCCAGTTCAGCCCGCATATCGCAATGCGAACTGACAATTCGGACACTTTCGGATCGCATAGGTGTGAACACCCATGCGATCCGATTTTGGTCCGAACAAAAAAAAGGGTCCTGTGCGAGTTTGGACCGAATGCGGTGCGTTATCAGCCATACTATCTGTATGGCTGATATCGCACAGCACAGACATCGCATGTGATGTGAACAGCAGTGCGCTGCGAATCACATGCGATGTCTGCAACGGCAGCAGTGTGAACCCAGCCTTAATCATAATCAAAACAGAAACTACCCAAATGACCCTGATCAAAAGTTTACATACCCCAGTCCTTAATACCGTGTATTGCCCCCTTTAACATCAATGATAGCTTGAAGTATTTTGTGGTATTTATGGAAGAGGCACTTTATCTTCTCAAGTGGTAAAGCTGCCCATTCCTCTTGGCAAAAAGCCTCCATTTTCTGTACATTCCTGGCTGTCCTGCATGAACAGCACGTTTGAGATCTCCCCAGAGTGGCTCAATGATATTGAGGTCAGGGGACTGAGATGGCCACTCCAGAACCTTCAGTTTATTCTGCTGTAGCCAATGAAAGGTCGACTTGGCCTTCTGTTTTGGTTCATTGTCATGTTGGAATGTCCAAGTACGTCCCATGCGCAGCTTTCTGGCTGATGAATGCAAATGTTCCTCCAGTATTTTTTGATAACATACTGCATTCATCTTGCCATCAATATTGACAAAATGCCCTGTGCCTTTGTAGCTCACACTTTCTCAAAACATCAGCGATCCACCTCTGTGTTTCACAGTAGGAATGGTGTACTTCTCATTGTAGGCCTTGTTGACTCCTCTCCAAATGTAGTGTTTATGGTTGTGGCCAAAAAGCTCAATTTTGGTCTCATCACTCCAAATAACTTTGTGCCAGAAGGTCTGAGGCTTGTCTCTGTGCTGTTTGGTGTATTGTAAGTGGGATACTTTGTGTGGCATTTGCATAGTAATGGCTTTCTTCTGGCAACTCGACCATGCAGCACATCTTTTTTCAAGTGCCGCCTCATTGTGCATCTTGAAACAGCCACACCACATGTTTTCAGAGAGTCCTGTATGTCACCTGAATTTGTGTGTTTTTCTTTACATCCCGAACAATTTTCCTGGCAGTTGTGGCTGCAATTTTAGTTGGTCACTCACTGACCTTTTATACACACACACACACACTAATTACAAGTAAACAGATCACAGGTGAGGATGGTTACCTTTAATAGCCATTTAAACCCCTTTGTATCAAGTTGTGTGCATGTTATCAGGCCAAAATCACCAGGGTATGTAAACTTTTAATCAGAGCCATTTGGGTAGTTTCTGTTGTGATTGTGATTTAAATAGAGTAAACACAGTTGATTGATCATAAATGGCTTCAGCCAAACACTAACCATGTGTGAAAGAAAAGTTATCATTCATATTCTCTGAAAAATGCCCAAGAAATCCTAAATTCTGCCAGGGTATGCAAACTTATGAGCACAACTGTATAGCATGAATCAGACTTTTTTTCTTCCAGGTGCTGTATGCTCGCAGCCCACTGAAGAATATTAGGACGTGCAGCTGCACGGACACAGCCACTTGTCCTAATGTTGTCAGGCATGCGGCTGAGCAGCCCCAAACACAGACAGTGCGTATTTGGGGTTTCTCAACTGTACCCCTTTCACATTAGGACAAATGGTTGTGTCCATACAGCCTCATGTCCTAATAGACTTCATTGGGCTGCCTGCATGCAGCACCTGGAAGATATAGGTGCTTCTAAAAATGGCCCATTCACAGTATACCTCACATGTGCATCACAGCCCGTGTGAACGAGGCCTTAATTAATCATACAAACACACAAAATAAATGACTTAGGAATACACCCCCTTCAAGTCAGTATTCAGAAAATGCACTTTTGACAGAAATTACAGCCTCGAATTTGTATGGATAGGTCTATGTCAACACTGCAAGTTTAACCTATTCCTCTTTAAAAAAAAACTGCTCCAGCTAAAATTGCATTGGGATAGTGAATGAACAGCCCTTTTAAAGTCGAGGTCTGATTTACTAAAATATGTTGTTCATTTTGCAAGTGAAATGTCCCCATATCTTAGTGAATGTAGTGAAATTTCACTTTGCAAAGAATATCTAATCATATGCAAAGAAAATGAAAACAGCATTTTTGCTTGCACATGTTTGGATGGTGGAAGTCAGAAGAGCTTCACCTCATTTACCAAGCTCTGAGGAAACTTTCCTTTCAAGGTGAACCATCTATTTACCTTTTGACTCTGACGTGTCTCTTCCAGGACATAAACACTGTTGTTTTTAAATAATTCTTGTGTAGTTTTGCCTTTATGCATGCCTTGTCTTGCTGGAAGACCAACCTTCTCTGTAGAATCTGTTTTATTAGGACTAAATAGTTTTTTTCTTCCGTGATTTTTCTGTAGTTTGATACAATCATTCTACTTTCAAAAGCTTACCAAGGCTTGCTGCATCCCCACAGTATGATGTTACCACCATGTTTCATGGTGAGAATGGGGTATTTAAGATTACCTCTAACCTTCACGGTGAGAATGGGGTATTTAATATGAAATATATTGTTTGGCTTACGAACAAAGTGTTTGGTCTGATAGACCATTAGTCTAATATTGGTCTCCCCACAGCATAGAACCTTCTTAAAGCTACCTTCAGAATCTCCCAAAAGAGTTGTCATATGTGTTGTAGTTAATAGTGGCTTTCCTTTGCCATGTTCCCACAATTCTTTGGTTGATAAAGCATAGAGAAAAAAGGGCATAGTCTCTCCAGTCCCAGCTGTTGAGGTTGTATCTCCTTCAGTGTGGTCAAATGTCTCTTGGTGACCTCCCACTCTAGTTTCTTATTTTTATAGTCCCTTACTTTTGGTAAATTACCTGTTCTTGGCAGATTTACAGCTGTGCCATACCTACCAAATTATTTATCCTTAACTCTGTAATTTTTTTTTATATTCATCCCTGACTTGTGTTTTTCTTTCTCCCTTTTTGGAGTTGACTACTATGTTCTTTTGTATTTATGGAGTATATGTATTCACACTACAATCACTTGAAATGTCTTTACTACATACAGGTGATCTGCTTTTAACTAATTTTGTGACTTTAGAAAAGAATTGGCTGCATCGCTGATTATTTATGTGTCATATTAAATAACTAAAGCATATATATATATATATATATATATATATATATATATAGCAGATAATCTGCTTTTAAAGTGTGTGAAAAAGTGATTTCTACATGCATATGGCCTGGTATGGTTCAAGAGGGGGCGGGGCGCCCGCTTGTCCCCCCCCCCCCATCCTGACCTCCAGTCTACATGCTCGGATAAGGGTCTGGTATGGATTTTGGGGGGGACCTCCACGCCAATTCTTTTTAAAATTTTGGCGTAGAGTTCCCCCCAAAATCCTGGGGGGGGCCTACGCTGTTTTTTTTCTTGATTCTTCATCTATATTGCCGGGAGCTGGCGATACATTACAGCCGCGAGCAAGTTTAAATGACATTTTTTCCTTTAGAAATGTAATTTTGCTGTGGCACTGTTCTTCAACACATCGCACAGATGCTCCACTTTACAGGCAGACTAAGGGGACCCCCCCGGCACGATATTTAAAGGAATATTTCATTTTTATTGTTACTTTAAGCATTATTAAATACACTACTCCTGAAAAAAAACAATCGTTTTAAAAACTTTTTTTGCATTGATACATGTCCCCTAGGGCAGGACCCAGGTCCCCCATACACTTTTTATGGCAAATAACTTGCATACAAGCCTTCAATGAGGACTTTGGATTTTGCAGGTTCGAGCCCCAATGACTTCAACTATTCCCGCATATGCCGATTTGACAGGCATGTTTGCTGGCAATAGCGCGATTGGCAATTTGCATGTCCACCCACTTCTAGTCTTAATTGCTTCATTGGGCGCTATTATCATGTACCGCGCGATTGCATATTCGCGCTATAGTAAATGACCCCCTATATCTATTGTTCGAAGCACAAAATCATAAACCATTATTAATGACCGTAAAATCACACAGGTTGGATAATATGTTGCTATGGCTCATTAACCATTACCATAGTGATGTGAATAAAAATAAATCTTAATTTTTTTTAATCCTTTGAAAAATCAGCAGTGCAGCCAGCCATCCAAAGATATCCTCGTACAATTTTATTTGTCATGATCATATCTGGTGAATCCTGATGCACATTTCTGTGTGGTCAAAACATTTTGATAGAAAGCAGAAAACATGCAGAGAACCATTACTTTTAAAATTTAATTTCTGAACATCATACATTCATTCCCATTGTATCTCGAGGACGCCAAAGACTTGTCTTTCACCACTTCTGCCCTAGCTTTCTGCTTGGCTTTTTCTCTCAAGGGGCCCATTCAAAACAGAGACAATGTCAAGGGTTGCATGACTTTTCTGGAATGATTGATGAACTACATTGTAAAACTGTTCAACTGTCCAACCAAAGCAATAAAAAACATTTTTTTTGTTTATCCTTAAAGATTGCTTGATATAAAATAATAAAACTACTTTACAGATTTGGATTTTGTTGTTTCGCTTGTGGAGTACAGAAGCAGAGAGATGAAGAAATGTGCATCCTTAGCTCACTGCCACAGTGACTTTATACTAAGCTTAGAGAATCGTAGCATGAAACACATTCACAATACTGAGCTGTTCAATTTGAACTCTTATAATGGCTGTTTGGCACTACACCTAGTTACCTGGAGCCAGCACAAAAAAGCACTAAGGATTAAATCCAGAAGTTGTGCCAGCAAAACTGGAGAAAAGCTCTTGGCATTGTAAAACCGAGGATAATCAGTTGTAACTAAATCAACATTTTTATCTTTCAAAAGTAAAATACCTAAGTTAGAAATGGAACTCAATTTTTGAAGCCTAATGAACCATTATTTGTATCTATAGGTCTTCAGATTATCTGTAACCCTTAATTTAGACACCTTACAAACTTTTGTGCACAAACCTTCTTAGTACAGTGGTCTAGTGGGTAGCACTCTCGCCTAGCAGTAAAAAGGGTCGCTGGTTCGAATCCCAATCACGACACTACCTGCCTGGAGTTTGCATGTTCTCCCTGTGCCTGCGTGGGTTTCCTCCGGGTACTCCGGTTTCCTCCCACACTCCAAAGACATGCAGGTAGGTTAATTGGATCCTGTCTAAATTGTCCCTAGTATGTATGAGTGTGAGTTTGAGAGTGAGGGTAGGGACTGATGTGAATGTACAATGAATATGTAAAGCGCTGCGTAAATTGACAGCGCTATATAAGTACCTGAAATAAATAAAAATAAAATAAATAGTATACATCACAAATAGGTATCACTACATTGAACCAGATTTAAAAAAAAGACTATCATATGAAAGAATGGACTGTGTTTTTCTATGACAAAAAAACAACAAATAAAAATTCCCAGCTTACTTCCCAGCCAGCATGCAACAAACCCAATTGTCCTGTCTAACCGTTCTTATTAAAACCAGGGGTTTACTTTGCACACATTTGCAAATATATGCATAAGCTGCAGCCACTTCACGGCACCCTACTGTACTGCAGTCCTAACTTTATAAATTTTGAGAGTCTCCAAAGTTTGAGCACATATATATAAGTATATATAATAATGGATAGATGGAGGACAGGTATACCTGGAGGGAGCCCACTTCTCAAAGATACAGGACCCCCAGCAATAGCACAATGGCAGCGAAGGTATCAAGTGCGTCCCCTAACCAATAAACCAACAGTAAAAACAAATGGCAACCACCCCAACCTATAACTAGCCTTTGCAGCAAGGAGCACATGCATGTAAAAAAAAAAAACAACAAAGAAAATTTCCCAGCTTACTTACTAACCAGCCTGCATCAAACTGAATTGTCTTTTGATCCAAGTGTTTTACTATGAGCAAAGATACCAAGATACAAAGATAACCCAACTCTCAAAACCTGAAATTATCCTCCCATCCTTCTGGCAAGTTAGAGTGGATTAGATAAGGATTAGATAACTCACTCCCCCAGCTAAACTCAAGAACATTCAGCCAAACTTTCCTTTCAAATGGATTACCTCTTCTCTACCTAGGTGTTGAGATCTCGACTGCCTTAGAGGACACCTTCCATGCCACCTTTCAAAAATGGAATAAATGTTTCTTGTGGTTTGGCAGAAACAGCATACTAAAAAATGGACCCGGTTTAATCACTTGCCGCCCGCCATATAACAAAATTACCTCGGCAAGGTGGTTGCTATATCCTGACCGGACATCATATTATGTCTTTCAGGATATCAAGCCGCTGCGCGCCCCCAGGGGCACGCATTGCGGCGATCGTTGTTGCAGCGTGTCAGTCTGACACACCGCAACTCCGATCTAGGTCTTGACAGAGACTCTTTACCACGTGATCAGCCGTGTCCAATCACGGCTGATCACGATGTAAACAGGAAGAGCCGTTGATCGGCTATTCCTCACCCCTCACTCGCGTCTGACAGACGCGAGTAGAGGAGACCCGATCGGCTGCTCTCCTGACGGGGGGGTCTGTGCTGTTTATCAGTGCAGCCCCCTTCAGATACCTGCCCAGGACCACCAGGATGGCCACCACACTGGACCACCAGGTATGCCACCCTAGACCACCAGGGAAATGCCAATCAGTGCCCAGGCAGCTGCCAATCAGTGTCCAGGCAGCTGCCAATCAGTGCCAAATAAAAATCCCTGCCAGTGCCACCAGTGGTGCCTATCAGTTAAATCTATCAGTGCCAGCCATCAGTGCCCATTAATGCCCATCAGTGGTGCCTTTCAGTGCCCATCAGTGGTGCCTTTCAGTGCCCATCAGTGTCCAGCAGTGCTGTCTATCAGTGCCACCCATAAGTACCCATCAGTGCAGCCTTTCAGTGCCCATCAGTGTCGCCTATCAGTGCCACCTATGAGTGCCCATCAGTGCTGCATATCAGTGCTCATAGTTGCCTCCTCATCGGTGCTGCCTTATCAGTGCCCATCAGTGCAGCTTAACAGTGCCCATCAGTGAAGGAGAAAATTTACTTATTTACTACATTTTATAACAAAAACAAAGAAAAACTTTTTGTTTAGCAAAAAATAAAAAACGTAGAGGTGATCAAATGCCACCAAAAGAAAGCTCTTTTTGCGGGAACAAAATTATAAAAATTTGTTTGGGTACAGTGTAGCATGACCGCGCAATTGTCATTTAAAAAGTGACAGCGCTGAAAGCTTAAAATTGGCCTGGGCAGGAAGGTGAGAAAGTGCCCTGTATTGAAGTGGTTAATATACTTTTTTCAGACCATCCCACCACATTTCCCCAATTCTTTTTTGTGCATTCTGTGGATGAAATTCTTATCTTTTCTATGGGGCCAAAAACATCATCTACCCTCTATTTTTAAAGCACTTCACCTAAAACAGGAAATCATACTCCCCCCCCCCCCCCCCCACACCACCACTTTTGGAATCTTTTTTTTTTACAGGTACCCACTCCCCAAAACCTCCTGAGACACATCACGGGCCTCAGAAGGCTGTGGGTCATTCACAGAGTACAGAACAACTCACCAATGCGCAGTGAGAAGCTAGCTGTGCAGCGGCAGGAAGTCACAGCTAGATGTCAGTGTCAGAAGCTCAAAGACTATCGAAAAACAGGTGAAAAAAGAGCTAGATCCCTGGTCTAGTATGTGTGTATTAAATGTCAGCAGCTACAGTATTTTACATTTTTTAGAAATGACTGTAGCTTTTCTTTAAACTCTCAAAATACCTAACATAACTATTCTTTTTCCTCTTTCAAGGATCTGTTGCTCTCCAGCTCCAGTATCATCTCCTCCAATGCTTGCCTTGGGGACTTCTCCAGAGCTTCTTCCATCCTTTGGAACTCCTCACTCCAATCTGTTCAACTATCTCCTACTCCAGTGTTTCTCAACTCCAGTCCTCAAGGCGCACCAACAGGTCATGTTTTCAGGATTTCCACTATTTTGCACAGGTGATTTGATCAGTTTCACTGCCTTAGTAATTAACACAGCCGTTTCATCTGAGGGAAATCCTGAAAACATGACCTGTTGGTGCGCCTTGAGGACTGGAGTTGAGAAACACTGTCCTACTCTATCCATCTCTATTTCCCTCAAAAACCCTTCTCTTTAGAGATGCCTATCCTGTCTCTAACTTACAAACTGTACTTATACTTTCTCCATCAGCTCATCCCTAACAGTTATTCTCTTTTGTATTACTTGACCCTCCCATTAAGGTGGCCATACATGGCTCAGCTGGCTGAAAGAAAAAAAATGGAGCTCATTTCCCCATCCACACATTCCCCCCGTTCAAATGCAGCGATTGGCACTGCATCCTATTGGCTGTGTCACGTCTACCCCACTGCAGGTGGTCAGACACTATAGCTGGCTACTGTGTTCTTCACCTATAGCAGCCCCCTTTCCCATAAGGCAAGCAGGCCTACTGGTACTCGGTTGCCCTCAGGACTTATACATAATGCTATAGTGCCTGGCCACCACACCATGGCAGATGAAACTGAGCAAAGCAAATAGATACTTGCGGTAAGCAGACAGATAGCGTGGTTCTATGACAGTCTAGGTAAGGTTGAGTTCAAGGAATAGTCCAAAATCCAGTCCAAAGTCATACAAAGGGAAATCCAATCTAGCAGAGTAGGGCAGACAGATAGGGAGCTTTATCAGGAACAACACATGTACTCTCTTTTACAAGCATCCAAATGAGGGTTCAGCTGTCTTACAACAGGCTTGGTTTCCACCCAGAGACTGATCACATTAATCAGCCTGCAGATGGACAGACAGACAAGGCGAATGCCATAGCCAAAACCCCGAATGCTGGAATGAGGAACAGGAGCACTAAATGCTCCTGACATTACACCCCCCCTCCTGAGGAGGGGTCCCCGGACCCTTAAAGATAAGCACAGGACCATCAGACTGGGCAGATGTCAGTGGATCAACGAGGTCAGGTTGGTTAGCAGGTGACGTGTCACAGGAGTCAAGCCGGATAGCTGAAACACAAACAGAATACGGAGAGCCCTGAAAAAAAGGTTGAAAGACCCACCTGGCCGAATAAGGCAGTCTATCCAATGGATGGATAGAACTTTTTAGACAGGTTTGAATAAATGTAGTAGAAGTAGGGTGTGGCCAGGTTACAGAAAGTCCTGAATAAGAAAAAGCAGGAGACTCAATGGACAACTACAACTGAATCGCATCGCCAGGTGTAGCAACTATCTGTATCGCATTGCTAGGTGTAGCGACTGTGGAACTTGCGAACAAGTTAGCCTGGCTGTGTGCCCAAGGGAGTTTAGCGATAGGCAAAGGTAGGGGTAGTCCAGGGGGCTTGACTTCTGAGGACTTGGAGGAAGCTTCCAAACAAGGCTCAAGGCTGCAAGACAGCGGGTAAGTTTGGCTTCTAGAAGGAAAATATTCAGGCTGTGGCAATTGGCAGGAGAGGTGACCTGTAGATAATTCAATAGAATTGGCATTGTCTTTTGCTATAACAGAATCATATAAAGGCAAATGGTTATGCAAACTGGAGTCACACTTGTAAACATTGTCATGATCAGGATCCGAATAGGACTGTAATAAAGGAACATGACTGGTACTGGCCACACAAGAGTTATAAATGGGCAACTGGTCAGCAGTTTTAATGCAGTTCTGGATGCAGGTCTGGGACCAGGACCTAATCTCCTCTGTAGCCCAATCTATGTGAAGGTTGTGAAGTTTAATCCCGAGATACCTTAAGATAAGGGGATAAGCAGGAAATGAGATCAAGTAGAAGCTGATTGTCTCCCTATGAAATTCCCCATTGGTCACGGTAATAGGTACAAGTGCACAAGGTGACCAGGCCCATGGACAAGGGAGAATTATCAACAGCTAAGACTGAAAAGGGTCCGTGCACCTTAGTCAAAGGAATCTAGACGGTGTGCTAGGTCCCTATCAATGAAGTTACTAGTAGCACCAGAATCTATGAAAGCTGAGAGGTGATGAGAATACTTGGCAGAACTAAGTTGTGCAGGAAAAAATAGTTTATCTCTGAGGGAAACTTACACAGTATAGTCTATAGAAGCAGACCCCACCCGCACAAGACTCTTGGCGCAGCTTATTAGGGCAGCTGACAACAAAGTGTCCGTGGTTGCCACAGTATAAGCAGAGTCCCTGAGATCTTCTTCTAGCCTTTTCCCCAGAAGATAAAGAATTAGCTTCAATTTGGGCCCATCCTCCAAGAGAGGTTAAAGGACTCAGGAAGGGTTGATGAAGAATAAGAAGCAGGTGGCGTACTGGGGGGGGGCAAAGAAACAAACCTCTCTGTATGCCTTTCCCATAAATGCCTGAGTGCTGGGTCATTCCACCCTGAGTCATGTGCCCAGCGGCGGAAATCAGAACAGTATTGTTCAGTGGTGCGCTTATCCTGACGTAATGACCTAAGGCTAGTTTCAGCTGATTGTGCATGATCAGGATCATCATAGAGTAAACCTAAGGTCTTAAAAAAAGCTACAACTGACCCTCTGGCTGGGTCATCGGTGGGGAGACTAAACGCCCAAGACTGGGGATCCCCCTGCAGCCATGTAATAATCAGGTCAACCTGCTGTGCTTCAGAACCAGAGAAATGTGGCTTAAGCTTAAAGTATAACATACAAATATTTTTAAAGTTGGAAAACATATGGGCATCACCAGAAAAATGATCAGGGGGGTTAACTTTGGGCTCCTGCATTACTGCTGGAGGTGCTTTTACATGCAAAGACAGTTCCTGGACTTGGCGTGTCAGTTTGCAAATTTCCTCAGCAAATAAACGGGCCTGTGTAGAGTCCATCTTCACAGATTTTTTTTTTTGTTAAAGGCTTGTGATAATGTCACGTCTACCCCAACGCAGGTGGTCAGACACTATAGCTGGCTACTGTGTTCTTCACCTATAGCAGCCCCCTTTCCCATAAGGCAAGCAGGCCTACCGGTACTAGGTTGCCCCCAGGACTTATAAACAATGCTATAGTGCCTGACCACCACACCAGGGCAGATGCTAACTGAGCACAGCAAATAGATACTTGCAGTTAGCAGACAGATAATGGGGTTCTTTGATAGTCCAGGTAAAAGGCAGGCTGAGTTCAAGGAATAGTCCAATAATCTGGTCCAAAGTCATACACAGGGATATCCAAACTAGCAAAGCAGGACAGAGACAGGGAGCTTGATCAGGACCAACACTTGTATCACGCATCCCAAATGAGGTTTGAGCTGGCTTATACAGGCTTAGTTTCCACCCAGAGACTGATCACAATAATCAGCCTGCAGGTGGACAGACAGACAAGGAGAGTGCCATAGCCAAAACCCCGGATCCTGGAATGAGGACTAAATACTCCTGACAGGCTGCATGCGCTAATCAAGCGTAAATTTTCCAACAAGTTCGTTCATGAAAAGTTGAATGATAGAACGACTTCTCATGAACAGGAATGGCCATACATGAATCGAAATAAAGCTGGTTCCTGCTGAACCTGCCAAATTTCGAACCATGTATGGACATCTTTGGATTGTAAAATCCAACAAGCAGGACCCTCTAATCCCTCTTGTATATAGTTGTATTGCTATCTATGCTATCTCTCCCTCATACCATCTCACTACCTCAGGTATAACATGAAAATGTTGAAAACAAGAAAGTTTGCACCACAGCTATATTATCTCACTTAAGTTGCGGTCACTATTACACACAAAGCGTTTTGCAACTTAATAAAAGAACATGTGACTGCGCTGTACTGTGCTACAATAAATAAATAAACCCTTTGTGAAATTGATACAGTATCTCACAAAAGTGAGACACCCCTCACATTTCTTATCGTACATCATGAGGCACAGAGCCATAGTAGTTACTGTGTGGGTTATAGGCCACCTTCAGGTTATGGACACTGGCATGCCCTAAGACAAAAAGTGCACTTCCTATATAACCCCTCCCACTACTGGGAGTACCTCAGTTTTTTCGCCAGTGTCTAAGGTGTTGGTCACGAGTAAAGATGTGCTGTGCTGAGCTCCACTGGAGCAATCCTTGCTGGGGCTAGCCATGCAGCCGGATCCATTCAAAGGGTCTTTTTGGCCGAATTGAATGGTACCTGGGTCTTGTATCCGAAGAAACAAGGTTTTGCCTGTAACGCTTCTCTTCTAGAGAGCTGGACCCCGGGATCCAGTACTTTTTGGTATTAAGGCCATAAAGTTTTAGTGGTGGTGGTGCTATTACAAGTAATTTATCAAAGTCTCTGCGCTTAGGACATATGGCAGAAAAAGGGGGGGAGGGGGGGAAGGGGGAGGGGGGAGAGGGGGGAGGGAGAGAGGTAGGATAGGGGAGAAAAGTGAAAAAAGTGAGGTATGCTGCCTCCCCAGGTTAAGTCCCCAAAAAGGATTAACATGTACAAGAATTAATATTTGGGGATGTGGCGCTCCCTAATATAGGTACGTGTACAGTGGCTAAACAAATAAATAGCTGTGAGACTCTAAAATTGTACCATATATAAATAATGCAATCCCTTATGCAGTGCATAAACCTCAGTTGCACTATTGGTGTCAATGAAGTACCACTAGGTACTAGATAATGTGATAAACCAATGTGTATATATAATAAAAAATTGTTATAACAGTGCAAGCCCATAAAATGCAGTGATATAAATGATGCTCCAACCCAGCATCCACATATATGATTAGCCGTGCAATCCAATTTCAAATAAGTCCAAAAAAAAAAAACAATCCAAAAAAAAGAAAAAAAGGAAAAAAAGAGAAAATTTGTGATTGACATCAAATTGTGAAAGTTCCTAATCAGTAAATAAATCCCAGTGGGATAAGCAGCAAAAAAAGTTCCAATGGCTTTGTGACTTTGGTGCCCACAGAGGTATTCCGTGACTTCTGTGCTCCCCTTTTGGCTCCCCACTCACCAGCTTCCACTACCCCTGCAGGGGTGACAGGCACTGTTAGATCCCAAGACCGTCCTCTATCCGATATCCCGTGGTTGCTGAGATGGAAAGCCTCTTTCACAGGGGTTCCGGACTCCCACCTAACCCGTATCCAGGAAAGGGGATCACCAACGAAAAGCCCTCATAAAAAAGAGATGCCACCTCATAGTGTAGTAAATTAAAAATGTTTAATAGAATAAAAAATCCCCAATAGGGAAAAAATGTATATAAATCGCACTACACTATGGGTGAAGCCGACAGCCAGGAAGTGCTTCCCCGCAGCGTGCGGCGTGCGGTCCAGCTGCGTTCCAGGCTCTCTCGCTCCGTACCCGGAAATGACGTAAGTGCGTAGCCCCGCCTTACGCGTTTCGTCATTGACGTTTTCAAAGGCGGCGCCATCTTACTACACCTCTCAGGTTTTAAGGTCGGCGGACGTGCAGGATCCTCCCCTCTCCCATCTCTAAGGGGTTATGATTGGATATTCCTCCCGTGGTTCCCCCTCCCGGTACATACTCATTAAGCGGTGCTCACTTCGGATCCCCATACGCATAGGTCGAGGCATTAATACTACATAATGATCCATGCATCTCCGCTGACCCTTTACATAGATTAGCAGACATAGTTCACAAGAAGTGGTGTGTAACAGGCATCTTGTATAATGTAAATTGAACTTAAACAGATTAAAGAACATCTTGAGTTGTAAACCAGGTAAGTATATCATACAGACACAGTTCACGGTGGTGGACAACGGTATTGCATGTCTTCCACCCTGCAAACCCAGCTTCTATCTTGCAAAAGTGGATGCAATAAAGTGTCGACCCAAGTCCCGTTCAACTTCCACCAGGGTATGGAAGCAGAACCAGGAAATTGGATATGTACTGTTATCTGTATGAACATCATCCTACGATCTACTTACTTTAAAAACAAAGACTTCATAATACAGACTGATGAAAAGTAAATAAAATTAATAGAAAATACTAAAGAGATATATACACAAAATAGATAGATATTATGTATAATATCTTCCAGGTACTTCAATAAAATTAAAAAATTATAATTATATGCCCAAAGGATATTAACCATAAAGGACTAGCTGACTTATAGGCATTCCCATATGAGGACAGTGTATTCCTAGATATAACTACTGTATAGGCATATCAGACCATAGGGTACTCCTTCCCATGGTTACTAACCCACGTACAGTAGCCTCTCTATGTTATATTGGGTGGTGCATTTACCCACTTGCACCCGGATACTCCTTAGCGTGCTTGCTGCAATATCATAATCTCATCCCAGGCTCCCCCATACCCATCTAAGGTGTTAGAATACCCGAGGAATGGGGTACATAGTATCAATCCGGGATGAGTTAAATTAAAAGCATAAAACAAACGTAAACTACAGACATCATGAACAGAAATTGTTAAGCACAAGGACATGTATATTAGGCACATACATATATATGGACCCCTAACTGTGTACCTATTGCCCCATGCTCAAAATGGGTATTTACACATATATCTGTGCATGCCCCTGTGTCCCATAATTATGAGGGGAATATTGGCTATATTCAGGCCCATATGCCAACCCCATAATAGTAGTTTCTACAGGTTAATCTATCACTGTCCCCTCCTCTCTTATTGCACTATAGCCCATATACGTGAAGGCAGTAAGGTAGTTGATGTTAGGGTTATATTCACCCCTAATGTTTAGGCAACTATCATATATCGGAAAAGATTATATGCCGGAAAAAGGGGGGCTAAGGTGAAGTCTATACTGTTACGAATAGACTTAAGGATTAGCTATAAAGCAGCTGAGGTCTATGTCCAAGTTTAGGCCTCTAGGGGCAATAGACCTCAGCCGATATATCCATCCTGTCTCATTCCTGGAGACTAGTGTTTCCTTATTACCCCCTCTCCAATGGGTTTTCACCTGATCAATGCCATAAAAGATCAAGCCACTGGGGTCTTTTTGATGGAATTCGGCAAAATGCCGTGATAAATGATGCTTCGGAAACCCTTTTTTAATATTTTTGATATGTTCCCGTATTCTGACATAAAGTGGGCGGGTGGTTCTGCCCACGTATTGTAGATGACAGGGGCACTCAATGATATAGGTAACATGAGTGCTGTGACAGGTTATCAATTCCTTGATCTGATATTCTTTATGATCCACAGTTGACTTGAACTTTTCCTTTTTCCTGGGTTGGGGCTTACTGACTCTGCAGGGTAGACATCTACGGCATCTGAAGAACCCTTTCATATTGGGTATGATATTAGTTTGTCTGGGGGGGTCAATGACATTATGCACAAGATGGTTTCGAAGGGTAGGTGCTTTTCTGTACACAAATTTCGGTTTGTTGGGGAGGATTTTGGCTAGTACCCGATCCTCCTTCAAGATGGGCCAGTATTTTTTAATGATTCGTTCCACATCCTTATATTGGTTGTTGAACCCTGTAATGAAGGTCAACTCCATCTGATCATTCCTGGCCTTGCTGGTTTTCTTAAGTAGTTGGTTCCTGTCCATGTTCTTGATCTCCTGCTTCAGCTTATTCAGATTTTCCTGTGAGTATCCTTTCTCTCGAAACCGCTGAATCAGGACATCTGCCTGGGTCTCAAAATCTTCCAGTGTGTTACAGTTTCTCCGTATCCTTAATAATTGCCCTTTTGGGATGTTGGATTTCCACTTCGGATGGTGGCAGCTTGAAGTGGGTATGTATCCGTTACGGTCTGTGCTTTTAAAGAAGGTACGGGTATTAAGAGAGTCGCCTACTTTGAAGACCTCCAGATCCAGGTAGTCAATCGCATGCAGGTTCCACTTACCCGTAAACGTAATCCCGTACCTATTCATATTCAACCCTTCAAGAAATTCCTCAAAACTGTCCGTAGAGCCATCCCATAGGATTATTAAGTCATCGATGTATCTACGGTACATTTTGATTTGGGGGATGTTTTTGTTGTAAATGTATTCCTCCTCCCACATGTTCATGAACAGGTTTGCAACACTTGGTGCATATCGTGCCCCCATTGCAACACCCTTGGTCTGTACAAAGTACTCCTTGTTGTACCAAAAGTAGTTGCACTCCATTGCCATTTTTAGGCCTTCAATAATATAGTTGATCTGCCCCTGTCTCATTCCTGTGTTCTCATGTAGGGCCTTTTCTACTGCAAGCAATCCATCTGGTTGTTCAATGCTTGTATACAGTGAATTGACATCTATCGTTGCCAATACCCAGTTTTCTGTACCTCTTATACTTTGGAGTTCTTCAATAAGCTGTAAGCTATCCCGCAAATATGATTTGCCTTGCTGTACCAGAGGTTTCAGGTATTTGTCTAAATATTCCCCTAATCTGGAGAAGATCGAATTTATACCGCTGATGATCGGTCTTCCAGGTGGTTTGTTCAGTCTTTTATGGATCTTTGGTGTGTAGTATATCACAGGAGTCTTTGTAGAATTAGAGTATAGGTATTCCGCTTCTTTCGCATTCAAAATCCCCATAGCTTTTCCTTTACTGATGTACTTCTTTAGTAATTTCTCATATTTTTTCTTTGGATTCGTTCTAAGTTTCTTATATGTATTTTCCACATTTAGTAAGTTGCCCATTTCCTCTTGGTAATCCTTTTTATCCAAGATGACCAGCCCTCCTCCCTTGTCGGCCGGCCTTATAACTACCTCATGCCGTTTCCCTAAATCCTTAATGGTCCTCCAGATATTTTTCCTCTTTCTTTCATTCCTTTTCAGATTTCTCAAATCCTCTTCTACCATTTTCTTAAACGCAGTCAAACATTGGCTCCCTGGGGTTTTAGGGTTATAGGTAGAGTTATTCTTTAGATTAGTTTGAATATATTCTGGAGTTTCCTTGATGTTGGTTTCTGTGTTTATGGCAAAGTGCTTTTTCAAGTTAAGTTTCCTCATGAATTTTTGGAGATCAATATAGGCCTCAAATTTATCCAAGGCCTTGTCCGGTGCAAATTTTAAACCCAAATCAAGCACCTGTAGTTCTTCCGCTGTAAATGTTACACTGCTCAAGTTATAGATGCCTTGTCCTAATACACTCTTCTTCTTTTTCTTCCTGCCTCCTCTACATCCTCTAGTCTGCCTCTTCTTGCCGGGTTTGTTCGCATCTCTTCTGTATTTCTTCTCTGACTGTGCTCCTGTTCGTAGTTGGGATTCCTCCTCTCTCCGTATTCTCGATTTATAATTGGGGTTCGTTCTTCTCCAATTCCCCATTGGTCCTCTCTCTGTGTATTGCCCCTGTGTGTATTCTTTCCCCTCCATCCATAGGTCCTGTAGGATGGGCGGATTTTCCATCTTCCCGGAGGTCTGTTCCTCTGTCCTCCATGAAAATCCCTCTCTTCCCTTGAGTCTCTTCTGTAGGGGGGGTAAGCTTCATTTTGGTATCTCAGGGGTGAGAACCTGTTATGTGTAGGTACCCCATACCTCACATTACTTGGTGTCCTATATTCGTGGGGTCTTTGGTGGCTTACCCTTCTATGGTTAGATCTGTCTGGGGCCCTATTAGAGGGTCTAGATCTGCTCCAGTTTCCACCGTTAAGGTGCTCTGGGGATGGAAGTTGGGAATTATCCCCCATCCATTCCATCAACCGGCCCCCCGAGGGTTCATCTGGGCTCTCATCAATGCTGATGTCATCCACCTCATCATTTTGATCTCTCATACTGGATTGCCACTTATAAACTTTCCCATTTCTGTAATCAAGGACATCCCTCTTAAATTTCTTTTGCTTTTTTGCTTGGATCTCCCCATCATATTTTTTAATGATTTCCTGGAGTTCCTTTTCTTTGTCCTTATATTCCCTTTGGTTAGAGAAGGGTGCTAGCATATTCTTAATCTCTGTAATGTTAGCTTCTATGCCTCTTAGTTTAAATTGTCTTCTCTTAACAATATTGTTAAGAGAAGACAATTTAAACTAAGAGGCATAGAAGCTAACATTACAGAGATTAAGAATATGCTAGCACCCTTCTCTAACCAAAGGGAATATAAGGACAAAGAAAAGGAACTCCAGGAAATCATTAAAAAATATGATGGGGAGATCCAAGCAAAAAAGCAAAAGAAATTTAAGAGGGATGTCCTTGATTACAGAAATGGGAAAGTTTATAAGTGGCAATCCAGTATGAGAGATCAAAATGATGAGGTGGATGACATCAGCATTGATGAGAGCCCAGATGAACCCTCGGGGGGCCGGTTGATGGAATGGATGGGGGATAATTCCCAACTTCCATCCCCAGAGCACCTTAACGGTGGAAACTGGAGCAGATCTAGACCCTCTAATAGGGCCCCAGACAGATCTAACCATAGAAGGGTAAGCCACCAAAGACCCCACGAATATAGGACACCAAGTAATGTGAGGTATGGGGTACCTACACATAACAGGTTCTCACCCCTGAGATACCAAAATGAAGCTTACCCCCCCTACAGAAGAGACTCAAGGGAAGAGAGGGATTTTCATGGAGGACAGAGGAACAGACCTCCGGGAAGATGGAAAATCCGCCCATCCTACAGGACCTATGGATGGAGGGGAAAGAATACACACAGGGGCAATACACAGAGAGAGGACCAATGGGGAATTGGAGAAGAACGAACCCCAATTATAAATCGAGAATACGGAGAGAGGAGGAATCCCAACTACGAACAGGAGCACAGTCAGAGAAGAAATACAGAAGAGATGCGAACAAACCCGGCAAGAAGAGGCAGACTAGAGGATGTAGAGGAGGCAGGAAGAAAAAGAAGAAGAGTGTATTAGGACAAGGCATCTATAACTTGAGCAGTGTAACATTTACAGCGGAAGAACTACAGGTGCTTGATTTGGGTTTAAAATTTGCACCGGACAAGGCCTTGGATAAATTTGAGGCCTATATTGATCTCCAAAAATTCATGAGGAAACTTAACTTGAAAAAGCACTTTGCCATAAACACAGAAACCAACATCAAGGAAACTCCAGAATATATTCAAACTAATCTAAAGAATAACTCTACCTATAACCCTAAAACCCCAGGGAGCCAATGTTTGACTGCGTTTAAGAAAATGGTAGAAGAGGATTTGAGAAATCTGAAAAGGAATGAAAGAAAGAGGAAAAATATCTGGAGGACCATTAAGGATTTAGGGAAACGGCATGAGGTAGTTATAAGGCCGGCCGACAAGGGAGGAGGGCTGGTCATCTTGGATAAAAAGGATTACCAAGAGGAAATGGGCAACTTACTAAATGTGGAAAATACATATAAGAAACTTAGAACGAATCCAAAGAAAAAATATGAGAAATTACTAAAGAAGTACATCAGTAAAGGAAAAGCTATGGGGATTTTGAATGCGAAAGAAGCGGAATACCTATACTCTAATTCTACAAAGACTCCTGTGATATACTACACACCAAAGATCCATAAAAGACTGAACAAACCACCTGGAAGACCGATCATCAGCGGTATAAATTCGATCTTCTCCAGATTAGGGGAATATTTAGACAAATACCTGAAACCTCTGGTACAGCAAGGCAAATCATATTTGCGGGATAGCTTACAGCTTATTGAAGAACTCCAAAGTATAAGAGGTACAGAAAACTGGGTATTGGCAACGATAGATGTCAATTCACTGTATACAAGCATTGAACAACCAGATGGATTGCTTGCAGTAGAAAAGGCCCTACATGAGAACACAGGAATGAGACAGGGGCAGATCAACTATATTATTGAAGGCCTAAAAATGGCAATGGAGTGCAACTACTTTTGGTACAACAAGGAGTACTTTGTACAGACCAAGGGTGTTGCAATGGGGGCACGATATGCACCAAGTGTTGCAAACCTGTTCATGAACATGTGGGAGGAGGAATACATTTACAACAAAAACATCCCCCAAATCAAAATGTACCGTAGATACATCGATGACTTAATAATCCTATGGGATGGCTCTACGGACAGTTTTGAGGAATTTCTTGAAGGGTTGAATATGAATAGGTACGGGATTACGTTTACGGGTAAGTGGAACCTGCATGCGATTGACTACCTGGATCTGGAGGTCTTCAAAGTAGGCGACTCTCTTAATACCCGTACCTTCTTTAAAAGCACAGACCGTAACGGATACATACCCACTTCAAGCTGCCACCATCCGAAGTGGAAATCCAACATCCCAAAAGGGCAATTATTAAGGATACGGAGAAACTGTAACACACTGGAAGATTTTGAGACCCAGGCAGATGTCCTGATTCAGCGGTTTCGAGAGAAAGGATACTCACAGGAAAATCTGAATAAGCTGAAGCAGGAGATCAAGAACATGGACAGGAACCAACTACTTAAGAAAACCAGCAAGGCCAGGAATGATCAGATGGAGTTGACCTTCATTACAGGGTTCAACAACCAATATAAGGATGTGGAACGAATCATTAAAAAATACTGGCCCATCTTGAAGGAGGATCGGGTACTAGCCAAAATCCTCCCCAACAAACCGAAATTTGTGTACAGAAAAGCACCTACCCTTCGAAACCATCTTGTGCATAATGTCATTGACCCCCCCAGACAAACTAATATCATACCCAATATGAAAGGGTTCTTCAGATGCCGTAGATGTCTACCCTGCAGAGTCAGTAAGCCCCAACCCAGGAAAAAGGAAAAGTTCAAGTCAACTGTGGATCATAAAGAATATCAGATCAAGGAATTGATAACCTGTCACAGCACTCATGTTACCTATATCATTGAGTGCCCCTGTCATCTACAATACGTGGGCAGAACCACCCGCCCACTTTATGTCAGAATACGGGAACATATCAAAAATATTAAAAAAGGGTTTCCGAAGCATCATTTATCACGGCATTTTGCCGAATTCCATCAAAAAGACCCCAGTGGCTTGATCTTTTATGGCATTGATCAGGTGAAAACCCATTGGAGAGGGGGTAATAAGGAAACACTAGTCTCCAGGAATGAGACAGGATGGATATATCGGCTGAGGTCTATTGCCCCTAGAGGCCTAAACTTGGACATAGACCTCAGCTGCTTTATAGCTAATCCTTAAGTCTATTCGTAACAGTATAGACTTCACCTTAGCCCCCCTTTTTCCGGCATATAATCTTTTCCGATATATGATAGTTGCCTAAACATTAGGGGTGAATATAACCCTAACATCAACTACCTTACTGCCTTCACGTATATGGGCTATAGTGCAATAAGAGAGGAGGGGACAGTGATAGATTAACCTGTAGAAACTACTATTATGGGGTTGGCATATGGGCCTGAATATAGCCAATATTCCCCTCATAATTATGGGACACAGGGGCATGCACAGATATATGTGTAAATACCCATTTTGAGCATGGGGCAATAGGTACACAGTTAGGGGTCCATATATATGTATGTGCCTAATATACATGTCCTTGTGCTTAACAATTTCTGTTCATGATGTCTGTAGTTTACGTTTGTTTTATGCTTTTAATTTAACTCATCCCGGATTGATACTATGTACCCCATTCCTCGGGTATTCTAACACCTTAGATGGGTATGGGGGAGCCTGGGATGAGATTATGATATTGCAGCAAGCACGCTAAGGAGTATCCGGGTGCAAGTGGGTAAATGCACCACCCAATATAACATAGAGAGGCTACTGTACGTGGGTTAGTAACCATGGGAAGGAGTACCCTATGGTCTGATATGCCTATACAGTAGTTATATCTAGGAATACACTGTCCTCATATGGGAATGCCTATAAGTCAGCTAGTCCTTTATGGTTAATATCCTTTGGGCATATAATTATAATTTTTTAATTTTATTGAAGTACCTGGAAGATATTATACATAATATCTATCTATTTTGTGTATATATCTCTTTAGTATTTTCTATTAATTTTATTTACTTTTCATCAGTCTGTATTATGAAGTCTTTGTTTTTAAAGTAAGTAGATCGTAGGATGATGTTCATACAGATAACAGTACATATCCAATTTCCTGGTTCTGCTTCCATACCCTGGTGGAAGTTGAACGGGACTTGGGTCGACACTTTATTGCATCCACTTTTGCAAGATAGAAGCTGGGTTTGCAGGGTGGAAGACATGCAATACCGTTGTCCACCACCGTGAACTGTGTCTGTATGATATACTTACCTGGTTTACAACTCAAGATGTTCTTTAATCTGTTTAAGTTCAATTTACATTATACAAGATGCCTGTTACACACCACTTCTTGTGAACTATGTCTGCTAATCTATGTAAAGGGTCAGCGGAGATGCATGGATCATTATGTAGTATTAATGCCTCGACCTATGCGTATGGGGATCCGAAGTGAGCACCGCTTAATGAGTATGTACCGGGTGGGGGAACCACGGGAGGAATATCCAATCATAACCCCTTAGAGATGGGAGAGGGGAGGATCCTGCACGTCCGCCGACCTTAAAACCTGAGAGGTGTAGTAAGATGGCGCCGCCTTTGAAAACGTCAATGACGAAACGCGTAAGGCAGGGCTACGCACTTACGTCATTTCCGGGTACGGAGCGAGAGAGCCTGGAACGCAGCTGGACCGCACGCCGCACGCTGCGGGGAAGCACTTCCTGGCTGTCGGCTTCACCCATAGTGTAGTGCGATTTATATACATTTTTTCCCTATTGGGGATTTTTTATTCTATTAAACATTTTTAATTTACTACACTATGAGGTGGCATCTCTTTTTTATGAGGGCTTTTCGTTGGTGATCCCCTTTCCTGGATACGGGTTAGGTGGGAGTCCGGAACCCCTGTGAAAGAGGCTTTCCATCTCAGCAATCACGGGATATCGGATAGAGGACGGTCTTGGGATCTAACAGTGCCTGTCACCCCTGCAGGGGTAGTGGAAGCTGGTGAGTGGGGAGCCAAAAGGGGAGCACAGAAGTCACGGAATACCTCTGTGGGCACCAAAGTCACAAAGCCATTGGAACTTTTTTTGCTGCTTATCCCACTGGGATTTATTTACTGATTAGGAACTTTCACAATTTGATGTCAATCACAAATTTTCTCTTTTTTTCCTTTTTTTCTTTTTTTTGGATTGTTTTTTTTTTTGGACTTATTTGAAATTGGATTGCACGGCTAATCATATATGTGGATGCTGGGTTGGAGCATCATTTATATCACTGCATTTTATGGGCTTGCACTGTTATAACAATTTTTTATTATATATACACATTGGTTTATCACATTATCTAGTACCTAGTGGTACTTCATTGACACCAATAGTGCAACTGAGGTTTATGCACTGCATAAGGGATTGCATTATTTATATATGGTACAATTTTAGAGTCTCACAGCTATTTATTTGTTTAGCCACTGTACACGTACCTATATTAGGGAGCGCCACATCCCCAAATATTAATTCTTGTGGTGCTATTACAGGTCCAGGATTGTGGGTTTCCTTGAGGATCCCCAGCTCCTGAAGGTTTAACAGAACCCACCGTGAAGGGTGAAGATTGGGTCTGTTGGTTTACCACAGAAAACCCTGCGGCGGGAAAGGTAAGTGGAGTTTTCTAAGAATTTTTTAAAGATTTTTCTTATGAATGACTCCTTTAGTTAGTAAATGTTGTCATGCCTATGTGTCACCACTGGGGGCTGTATAGAACACTTACTGTCTCTTGCTTCTCAGAGAGCCCACGATGTGTCCAGGAAACAGCAGTTTTGTCTTCCTCCGGCCAGCAGCAGACCTCCGGTAAGTCTGGGGGGGCTTTTACCTCCCCACCAGATGCCCTCCTGTGCTGTTTTTTCTTTCCCTCTTCTTGGGGAAGGAGCACTTGAAGAAAAAAAAAAGCACGAACGGTACGCCGCTTGGCGGCTTCCAGGCCCCCCTTCACCATTGCTGCCTCTTTCCCTGCTCATCCCATAGGATCACGCGGGAAAAAGAAAGAGGAAGAGCCGTAGACAGGCAGTCATGACGGCCTCCACTGTCAGGTTCAAGAGGTAAACTGCAGGGTCAGTCCCAGGGCCAAAAGAGGACCTGGGGGAGGAAACCCACAAAACAAAATACTAAAGCCTCCTTATGAAGGGCGCCCCCACTCGCTCGAGTGGGGGGGAAGGCTTCTACAGTTTTTTAAGGGTCTGGCAGGAACAATGTCAAGACAGATGGGTGGCTTCCTCAATTTCTCTAGGTTACAAACTAGAGTTCCGAGAATTCCTGTCTTTTCGTTTTCTCAGATCAAACGTTCCCAGAGATTCAGTGAAAAAGAAGTCTCTCTTTCTAGGTTTGGATCATCTCTTGCCTCAAAGAGTGATATCGGTGGTCCCCTTGGAAGAGCAAGGATTAGGGTTTTATTAAAATCTTTTCACGGTTCCAAAACCAAATGGGGATGTCAGACCCATTTTAGATCTCAAAGATCTAAACCAGTTTCTGAATATCCGTTTCTTTCGCATGGAGTCAATCCGATCAGTAGTCTCCATCCTACAAGTGGGAGAATTTCTGGCGTCAATCGACATCAAGTATGCTTATCTCCATGTGCCAATTTTCCCCGCTCACCAGAAATTTCTGCGATTCGAGGTAGAAAATCTTCATTTTCAGTTTGTAGCTCTGCCTTTCGGTCTAGCTACTGCACCTTGAGTGTTTACAAAGGTCCTGGCTCCTCCTTTAGCCAGGTTAGGGGTTAAAGGTATAACGATATTAGCCGACTTAGAAGATCTACTCTTGATAGATCAGTCGGTAATCCGCTTAAACCTAAGTTTGGTCACCGCAGTCAACTACCTAGAATACCTACTAGGTTGGATTCTCAACCTAGAGAATCCTCCTTAAAACCATCAAGGAGATTGCAGTACTTGGGGCTAATCATAGATACAGTTCAGAAGAAGGTGTTTTTGCCCCAGGAAATGATCAGTTCCATAAGGGAACTGATTCAGTTGATCAAAACAAAGAAGAGTCCTTCTATTCGACTTTGCATGAAGTTATTGGTTAAGATGGTGGCTTCTTTCGAGGCCGTTCCTTATGCGCAGTTTCATTCAACACTGCTGCAAAACAGTATTCTATCAACTTGGAACAAGAGGGTCCAAGCTCTGGACTTCCCAATACGTTTATCCCCCGAAGTGCGTCAGAGCCTCAATTGGTGATTGATATCCAAGAATCTTCAAAAAGGAAAATCCTTTCTACCAGTCACCTGGAAGGTGGTAACAACAGATGCCAGCCTTCTGGGCTGGGGAGCAGTCCTGGAAGAAGTGTCTGTCCAAGGGAAATGGTCCAAATCAGAGAGGACCTTGCCCATCAATATTCTAGAGATTCGAACAGTACGCCTGGCCCTAGAGGCCCAGACGCTCAGACTACGGAATTGTCCTGTCAGGATTCAATCCAACAATGCCACACCAGTGGCCTATATCAATCACCAAAGGGGCACGAGAAGTCGTGCAGCCCAGAGAGAGGTGAATCATATTCTATCTTGGGCAGAAAACAACATTCCTTGCCTATAAGCAAATTTCATTCCAGGAATAGAGAATTGGCAGACAGACTACTTGAGTCACCAACAATTGTTTCTGGGAGAATGGTCCCTTCACCCCGACATCTTCCTGTCAACATGGGGAGTTCTGGACGTGGATCTGTTTGCGTCCAGGTTCAACAACAAGATCGTCAACTTTGTATCAAGGACAAGGGATCCGTTGGCATATGGAACAGATGCCTTGGTTTTTCCATGGGATCAGTTTTCACTGATCTATGCGCTCCCTCCTGTTCTGCTACTTCCGCGCCTATCCGCAGGATCAAGCAAGAAGGGAAGGAAGTGATTCTTGTGGCCTCAGCATGGCCCAGGAGATCTTGGTTTGCCAAGATCAGAAAGATGGCAGTAGAGGACCCTTGGACCCTACCACTGTGGCCAGACATTCCCTCGCAAGGACCAGTATTCCATCCTACCTTACAAACACTAAATTTAATGGTTTGGCTATTGAGACCCACATTCTGAAAGACTGTGGGCTGTCAGCTTTAGTAGTTTCTACTTTGGATAATGCTAGGAAGCTGTCCTCCAGAGTCATATATTATAGAGTCTGGAAGGCATATGTCTTCTGGTATGAATCCAGTGGATGGCACCCCAGGAAATATGTCATAGGTAGGATCCTTGAATTCCTACAGATGGGATTAGAAATGAAGCTGGCCTTGAGTACTATCAAAGGCCAGGTGTCGGCCTTATCATGGTTTTTTTCAATTACCACTTGCTTCTCACTCTCTAGTTCGTAACTTTATTCAGGGGGTAACACGGATTAATCCTCCAGTTAGACCACCCCTGAACCATCGGTACTTAAATTTAGTCCTGTCGGCATTACAAAAACAGCCTTTTGAGCCAATACGAGATATTCTCTTAATCCTCTTGACGAGGAAAATAATTTTCCTGATTGCCATATCTTCTGCAAGAAGAGTATCAGAGTTGGCCGCTCTTTCTTGTAAAGAGCCATATTTGATTATTCATAAGGATAAGGTTGTATTGCGGCCTCATCCTAAATTCCTACCAAAGGTAGTGTCAGGTTTTCATTTAAACCAGCATATTGTTCTGCCTTAATTTTTTTCCAGAACCTCATTCTGCAGAAGAAAGGTCACTACATTCTCTTGATGTAGTGAGAGCAGTCAAGGTCTATTTGAAAGTGACCGCTCAGATTCGTAAAACAGATGTTTTGTTTGTGTTGCCAGACGGTCCTAAAAGAGGACAGGCAGTGTCGAAATCTACTATACCTAAATGGATTTGTCAAGTGATTGTTCAAGCTTATGGTTTAAAGAGGAAAATTCCTCCTTTTCATATTAAAGCGCACTCCACCAGGGCTGTTAGTGCTTCTTGGGCAGTGCATCACCAAGCCTCCATGGCTCAGATCTGCAAGGCCGCAACTTGGTCTTCAGTCCATACATTTACCAGATTCTATCAAGTAGATGTAAAAAGTCATGAGGATATCAGCTTTGGGCGCAGTGTACTGCAGGCTGCAGTATAAGTCCTCTTGTCTCTTGGTGCCCTACTTTTGTTGTGTCTCCCTCCCTTCAGTTGGCTATTTGCTATGGGACATCCCACATAGTACCTACTATGGCTCTGTGTCCCATGATGTACAATAAAAAAATAGGACTTTTATAACAGCTTACCTGTAAAATCCTTTTCTTTGAAGTACATCAGAGGCCCCTCCCTTCTTTGGTAGACACGTGTATTGCTTTGCTACAAAACTGAGGTACTCCCAGTAGTGGGAGTGGTTATATAGGGAGTGCACTTTTTGTCTTAGGGCGTGCCAGTGTCCATCACCTGAAGGTGGCCTATAACCCACATAGTAATTACTATGGCTCCTATTTTTTGTAAATATTTTATTATATCTTTTCATGTGGCAACACATGAAGAAATGACACTTTTATACAATGTAAAGTAGTGAGTGTACAGCTTTTATAACCGTGTCAATTTGCTGTCCCCTCAAAATAACTCAACACGGCTGTTTAATGTCTAAACCGCTGGCAACAAAAGTTACCCCTAAGTAAATATGTCCAAATTGGGCCCAAAGTGTCAATATTTTGTGTGACCACCATTATTCTCCTGCACTGCCTTAACCCTCTTTGGCCATGGAGTTCACCAGAGCTTCATAGGTTGCCACTAGAGCCCTCTTTCACTCCTCCATGACGACATCACGGAGCTGGTGGATGTTAGAGACCTTGCACTCCTCCACTTTCCATTTGAGGATGCCCCACGGATGCTCAATAGGGTTTAGGTGTGGAGACATGCTTGGCCAGTCCATCACCTTTACCCTCAGCTTCTTTAGCAAGGCACTGGTCGTCTTGGAGGTATGTTTGGGGTCGTTATGTTGGAATACTGCCCTGCGACCCAGTCTCCTAGGGGAGGGGATCATGCTCTGCTTCAGTATATGACAGTACATGTTGGCATTCATGGTTCCCTCAATGAACTGCAGCTCCCCAGTGCCGGCAGAACTCATGCAGCCCCAGACCATGACACTACCACCACCATGCTTGACTGTAGGCAAGACTCATTTGTCTTTGTACTCCTCACCTGGTTGCCGCCACACACGCTTGACACCATTTGATCCAAATAAGTTTATCTTGGTTTTATCAGACCACACGACATGGTCCCAGTAATCCATGTCCTTAGTCTGCTTGTCTTCAGCAAACTGCAGGCTTTCTTGTGAATCATCTTTAGAAGAGGCTTCCTTCTGGGACGACAGCCATGCAGACCAATTTGATGCAGTGTGCGGCATATGGTCCGAGCGCTGACAGGCTGACCCCCCACTCCTTCAACCTCTGTAGTAATGCTGGCAGCACTCATACATCCATTTCCTAAAGACAACCTCTGAATATGACGCTGAGCATGTGCACTCACCTTCTTTGATCGACCATGGAGAGGCCTGTTCTGAGTGGAACCTGTCCTGTTAATTCGCTGTATGGTCTTGGCAACCATGCTGCAGGTCAGTTTCAGGGTCTTGGCAATCTTTTTATAGCCTAGGCCATCTTTATGTAGAGCAACAATTTTTTTTTCTGATCCTCAGAGAGTTCTTTGCCATGAGGTGCCATGTTGAACTTCCAGTGACCAGTATGAGAGTGATAGCACCAAATTTAACCCACCTGCTTCTCATTCACACCCCAGACCTTGTAACACTAACGAGTCACATGACCCTGGGGTAGGAAAAAGGCTAATAGGCCCCAATTTGGACATTTTCTTTTTATCTTTCAAAATATTTTTTATTTATTAATGTGTTCAAATATACAATCATGTATACAGAACAATAAACAATGCAATAATGTAATACCATATGTTCTAAATAATATATGGATAAAACAGAAACAAAAAAGAAAGTGAGAAAAAAAACGGAAAATTCCTATCATAATACTTACCGTAATTTTCCTTTCCTGATGGACTCCATGGCAGCAACGTGTGGGTTAAGTCCCGCCTCTACTACCCTATAGGACACTACTCCCATAAATCTTTGCTCCCTGCCCCCGGCCGTGTTCGGTAACTAGCCTACTTCAGCCATTCGGGGAGGGAACTCCTGCTGCCATGGAGTCCATCAGGAAAGGAAAATTATGGTAAGTATTATGATAGGAATTTTCCGTTTTCCTGACAGACTCCATGGCAGCAACGTGTGGGAAATAACTCGCCATACACACCCGGGTGGGCTAAATGCTGAACAAAAGATTTATTTAACACTGTCAGCCGACAGCACTTTTAAACCAAATTTAACAGAAGATAAGGATGCTGGCTCAACACAATAATGGGTCATGAAGGTATGAATCGAAGACCAAGAAGCTGCTTTGCAGATCACATCAGGAGCAACATGACGTGAGGCCGCCCAGGACGTCGAAAGACTTCTCGTAGAATGAGCTGTAACCGCCTCAGGAGGAGCCAAGCCTTTCTCTCTGTAAGCCCATTGAATGGCTTGAACCACCCAAGCCGCGATGGATCTGACAGAAGCCCTAGAGCCCCTGTTTTTCCCATGGAATAGAACAAAAAGAAATTCAGATTGACGGAAAGATGCCGTAACTTCCAGGTATTGATTGAGAGTAGCTCCTACATCGAGAGGGTGTGGATCTGGACCTCCAGTGGATTTGAAGGTAGGGAGTGTGATATCCTGGTTCTCGTGAAAGACCGAGGTAACTTTGGGATTTGTCCCAAGCATTGGTATTAGGACCACTCTGTCCGGAAAAAAGGTGATGAATGGTTCCTTGGACCCCAGGGATTGAATTTCCGAGACCCTCTTCGCCGAAGTTATAGCTATCAGGAACGAAGTCTTGAGGGTTAATTCTCTGACTGAGAGAGATCTGTCAAGTTGAGCAAAGAAATCCAGGACTAACGGAAGATCCCATTTGGGGAATCTAGGTTTCCTCTGTGGCCTAAGCCTGACTGCTCCTTTGAAAAATTGCTGGACCAGAGGGTGCTTGGCCCATGCGACTCCGGAGAAAGCTGATATTGCGGAAACCTGGACACGCAGAGAACTGACGGACAGTGAGATGTCCAGACCCGTCTGCAGAAAACTTAGAACGTCCTGAATCGCCAGATTATCACAGGAGTTGGACCTGGAAGACATATGGCTGCTAAATTTCACCCAGATCCTCTCATACACTCGGTTAGTACTATTCCTTCTTGAACTAAGGAGAGTGGGAATTACTTCATCCGGGCAGCCTAGCGCCTCCAACCTTCCCCTTTCAAAAGCCAAGCCCTTAGGCGCAGGTGATCCGGGCAAGGGTGTAGCCTTGACCCCCGAGACAGGAGGTCTGGTCTGGATGGAAGAGGGATCGGATCTCGGACACTGAGGAGTGTTAGGAGAGGGAACCAGGGCCTGTTGGGCCAATAAGGAATTATCGCTAACACCTCTGCTGTCTCTGCCCTGAGCCTCTTCAGGAACTGGAGGATGATCGGAGTTGGCGGAAAGGCATAGGCTCTGTTGAACCACCATTTCTCCGTCAGGGCGTCCACCCCATACGCTTGAGGGTCCCTGTACCTTGAATAGTATCTTGCCATCTTTTTGTTGCAGGGGGAGGCGAACAGGTCGACTTCCGGAAGGAACCCCAACGAAAGAATCCACTTGAATACTTCTTCGTGGAGAGACCACTCGTTGTTGTCTAGGAGCCTCCGAGAAAGAAAGTCTGCCTGAACATTCTGAACCCCTGGAACATATGTCGCTGTCAGATCCTTCAGGTTTTTCTGGGCCCAGTACATAATTGGCTCTACCTCTTGTAGTAAGGAGAGACTTCGAGTCCCCCCTTGCCTTCTTATGTATGCCACTGCTGTGGTATTGTCCAGTCTGAGTAGGACCGAGGAGCCTTGAATGAGATGCTGAAACGCCAGAAGTGCCTGGAAGGCTGCTCTCAGCTCCAGGATGTTTGACACTATCCTTCTGGAGGGGAATTCCCAAGTGCCCTGAGCCACTTCCGCCAGACAGTGGGCACCCCAGCCCCTGTTGCTGGCGTCTGTTGTTATAGTCACCCAAGCAATGGGAAGGATGGAATGGCAGTTGGAGAGGTTCTCACGTTGGAGCCACCATAGGAGAGAGTGCCTCATGGATGCAGTAATCCGAATCAGCTGGGTCTTGCTGCCCTTCCACTGGTGAAGGAAGCCCTTCTGAAAAGGCCTCATTCTCCATTGGGCCCACCTCACCATCGGAATCGCCGCCACCATAGTGCCAATGATCCTCAGGCATTGGAGAGCGTGAAGATGAGGAGTAGAAAGAGCTGGGTGGATCCTGTCTCTGAATGTCGAGATCTTCTCTTCCGGTAACGAAATGGTGCCTCTGACCGTGTCGAAGAGGGCACCCAAAAACACCAGAGACTGCGATGGGT
The DNA here is from genome assembly GCA_037952925.1 of Lithobates clamitans. Lineage (NCBI taxonomy): Eukaryota > Metazoa > Chordata > Amphibia > Anura > Ranidae > Lithobates > Lithobates clamitans. The sequence continues at coordinate 877,067 of JBBGZY010000421.1, read as the reverse complement.
CTAACTGGCTCTTTTCCTGGTTCAGAATCCATCCGAATTCCTGTAGTGTGGAAATCACTTGCCCTCTGTGTGCTATGAGTTGCACCCTGTCTTGTGCCAAGAGAAGCAGGTCGTCCAGGTAGTGATGTAGACGAATCCCCCTGGTTCTCAGGAGAGCTACTATTGCCAACAGCACCTTTGAGAAAACCCGAGGAGAAGTTGACAACCCGAAGGGAAGGCATGTAAATTGTAAGTGAAGGTTGCCCACGGAGAAGCGAAGAAATTGTTGAAAGTTTTCCGCGATGGGAACGTGAAAATAGGCGTCCTTGAGGTCTATGGACACCATCCAGTCCCCTGGTTGAACTGACTGTTGAATTGTGGAGAGTGTTTCCATCTTGAACCTCTCCTTTTTGATGAAGCGATTTAGATGGGTTAGGTCTATGACCGGCCTCCAGGCCCCACTCTTCTTCTGAACCAGAAAGAGGGGAGAATACATTCCCATGCCTTGCTGGCTGACTGGGACTGGGACGACAGCGCCTTGGGCCAACAAAGATTCTATGTAGGCTAAAAGTATTGTCCTTTTTTCTTCTGATGCCGGAAGAGTAGTGGGTACCCACCTGAGTCTGGGAGGGTCGGTAAAGGTCCAGGCATGACCAGAGGAGACTGTCTTGATTGTCCAGAAGTCGTGAATCGAAGCCGCCCAGACATGCCGAAAGTGAAAGAGACGGGCCCCCACACGGTCTGCCTGAGCGGGCCCACTTTCAAAAAGATTTGGAAGGTTGCCTCTCCCCTTTCGACTCACTACCTGCAGCCTTCTTAAAGGACGATTGCCTTGATTTCCAGGATCTGGAGAATTCCCGGCCTGGCTTGTAAGTACGAGCCTCTCTGGATCGATCTTGATATTGCCTCTTCGGAAAGGATCTTCTTTGGCCTTGCAGGCGTCTATCCTGAGGTAGGAACCCCGACTTCCCGCCAGTAGCCCGTGTAATGGCCTCATCCAGCTTGTTGCCGAAAAGAGAAGAGCCCCCGTAGGGAATTCGGCACCATACCTGCTTAGAGGCTGGGTCAGCCAGCCAAGGGCGGAGCCAAAGAGCCCGCTTGGCGGTGACCGACGAGAGCATTACTCGGGCCGCCAGGCGAATGATGTCAATCGAGGCCTCACCCAGAAAAGCCGATGCTAGCCTTAATTCTTGAATAGGCGAGTTCTTCGCTGTGTCATCTGAAATATTCCTTAGCGTATCTTGAACACTATCCGTCCACACCTCCATAGCTTTGGACAGGGCTGCCAGGGCTAAGGCTGGTTTGCAAGCCATGCCTGCTGTAAGGTACACTCTCCTCAAATCAGCATCAATCCGTCTGTCCAGAACGTCTTTAAAGGACACTGTGTCCTCCAAGGGGAGTGTCACGTGTTTCACCAGCCTCATCACAGCTGCGTCCACCAAAGGAGCTGATTCCAGATGCTTCACTTCTTCCTCCCTAAAGGGATAAAGCTTTGAAATTTTAGTAAGCATGGAGTTTTTCTTCTCCACCTTGCTCCATTCATCTGTGATGATTTCGCCCAACTCAGAAAAGAAAGGAAAGTTAACTCGCTCCTTCTTTAGCTGTTTAAAGAATTTTCTCTGTTTGGGAGGGACAGCCGTCGGATCCTCCCAATTTAAAGTTTCTCTAATCGCCTTGACCAAGGGAGGTAGCAGAGCGAAGTCAAAACCCACACAGGTATTATCTTCATCCGAGTCACTGTCAGAGTTGACCACTGAAGGGTGGCTAGGTACAGAGGACTCCCAGGTGTCCTGCAACTGAGTTTCCCTCAATGGGGAACCTGGTGGCTCTGCCTGAGGGGTAACAGGCCGGACTGCCTCAATACCCTTAAGTGATTCCTTCACAACCCTCTCAACTAGGGCTTTAAGTTGTTGGTCCGAATCACCTCTTTCCCTGGAAGCTTTGGCGAAGCAGGAATCGCACAGCGATTTACCGACAGGTACTTGTGATCTGCATCCCCAGCAGACACTTGATGAGTGGCTGGAGTGGGCCACTGAGGAGTGCGAGCGCTCCTCACTACGGTGTCCTGATTTTGAGGAGGAGCCGTAATGCTTCGATTTGGAAGAGGATTGCCGGTGATGCGACTTTGACGAATCACTTCCTTTGTGCGAGCTGCGACGCTGTTCTGACCTGGAAGGGCTAAAGCAAAAGACAGAGAACCACAGAAACAAAACAGAGCAGTTAGAAAGAACGATCATCTGCGGAAATGCACCCCCCCCACCCGCCTAAGGACCCTCGGCAATGGGACCTGCCCTTGTACCTTGTGAGAGGAGGCTGGCCAGAGGCAGGCGGTGGAGAGCTCATGTCTTCAGAAATATCCATCTGACTGCAAAGTTAACGTAAAGCATACAAATTAACTTGGCTATGAGCCAGGGAGCGGCAGCCCTCCTGTATGTAAAGCTACTTACCAGTAGCTGATTCACTGGAGCGTGGGGAAGAGCCAAAAACAGCCTGCAGGCATTCCCAGGGTCTGCAGGCTATTTCCCCAGTTTAAATAGGGCGCCCCAGTGACGTCACCGCCCGTGACGAGCGAACGCCAGTGCGCATGCGCGATTAGCGGCGATTTGCCGCTATCGCGCATGCGCGAAACCCAAGCCTCGGTTTCGTGCCGTCCGCGCATGCGCAGTACGGCCGGACACAAAGTGAAAGTAAAAACGGCGGCTGGAACGCAGGAAGAACCAGCCGCCATGCCTGCAACCACATGAACAGTAAGACGAGGGGGAAAGACATGCAAGGGAGAGGAACAACAAGGAATTCCAACAGAAACTGCTGCCATGATAGCAAGGAAACATCTCACCAATCCCACCACGATCATCAGGCCGAAGGTAAACACCGGACTTTCCAGGGGCAACAAGGGGTCACCTGCTAATAGCTGGCTATCCAACCCATGCGCGGCCTCGCCTGCCAGTGGCCAGGGAAAACGGCTTCTTCCTGCGCCTCTTCCAACGCCCCACTCCATACCCTGCTAATAGCTAGGGCTTAGCGGAGTAATGCGACTTATCCCGATCCAAGTCGCAGCTCGGCCAACCTTGATCGTGGGGATAAAACATCTTCAGGTAGGAAGACCAACACTAGGTCTTGCGAGGAGGACAAAAAAAGAACACGGCCGGGAGCAGGGAGCAAAGATTTATGGGAGTAGTGTCCTATAGGGTAGTAGAGGCGGGACTTAACCCACACGTTGCTGCCATGGAGTCTGTCAGGAAAAGATACTTTCATCTATATAAACATAGCTAAGCTATAAAAGGTAACAAGTCAACATGATAATATCAATCTCAAATTATAAACCTTCGCTTACCCCAAATGGGTTCAAGCTGTAAGCGAAATTTGATTAATAAACTTTTGTAGTGTGTAAGTTAGAGGTTAGTTATTCTTAAGTTTCAAAAATTAATCAATTAAAGGTAACAGGTTTTTAAATAATTGGAAGCTCTAGGGTGATCCAACTAAGCTTGCCATTTTTTTTATAGCTAGTTATATAATCATTTTTATAAGCTAACATCAGCTCATATTGTGCTTGTATATTCAATCTGATAATAACATTGGATATGTTCGGAACATCAGGAGATTTCCATAAACTAGATATTGAGAGTATAATAAGTATGTGGGCTACTATTGTTCTAAACATTTCTGGATAAGAGTCTAAATTTAATCCTAAGAGGGCCATAGCTGGAGAGAGATCAATTAATATACCAGTGAGATCCGCTATAAATTTAGAAATAGTGTTCCAAAAACTGTGTACATTTTTGCAGATCCAAAGGGTGTGGAGTAGATTTCCTATGTGTTCATTACATCTCCAGCATAAGGGTGAAGAAGAGGGGTACATTTTTGATAGTCTATACAGAGTCAGATACCATCTATTTAGTATTTTTTATCCCAATGCTCAATAGAAGAGGAAGCTTTTCTAGATGTTAATATTGCTCTCCACCATTGTTCTCCCATAAAAAACCTGTGATAAGTCATTTTCCCATTTAAGCATATGAGGATTTTTGTACTCTGAAGGATATTCATAGAGGAATTCATAGAATAGCGAAATTCCTCTTTTCTTCTGAAAAGAATTCCCATACAATGGTAGGAATCATTATTCTATTATCTGGGATGAAGTTTTTTAATCGGGAACATCTCTCAATTTTACTTAACACTATTGTTTTGTAACTTGAGGGCAAGTTCTTAAACATATAATAGCCTTGTATATTCCATTCATTGGAAATAAAAGGTGGTATAGGGCGCACAGGACTAGCGTAGTCCAAATGATGTCTCTATTAAGGGTCGGCAGTCCAAAAATGAACGGGAGAAATGTTGGTAGGAAGGGATGAAAGGATGGTAATCTTCAGCAAAAAGGGCTGCAACTTTAAAAGACTTGAAGCAGGGTCTAAAATGACATAAAAACAAAGGCGCCTCTAAGTGCAGAAGATAAACAATTTTAATACCCTAACTGGGTTAAAAACACTTACAAAATAGAAGTAAAAAACAGGCACATCGTGGGTAAGGCTGCATTGGTAGGGGTCACGATCAGAGGAAGCCTTCAGGAGGATGGATGTAGTCACTGTCAGCAGCGGTGTAAACCACAGGGAACAGCTGTGAAGCCGGCGTCGTCAGCGTGTGAGGGCTGCGAACCCGGAAGTGATGTCATCCTCTGGGCGGCTCTGTGACCAGCCTGAACCGCAAACGAAAGGCCAGAGAGGGGATGTGATGTCATCAATGAGGGACGCGTTTCAGAACCGTCATTTGTTCCTTTCTTCGGACTTTGTTTGGACATTCCGACAACAAAACCCTAGGATTTTTTCCGACGGATGTTGGCTCAAACTTGTCTTGCATACACACGGTCACACAAAGTTGTCGGAAAATCCAATCGCTCTAAACGCGGTGATGTAAAACACGTACGTCGGGACTATAAATGGGGCAGTGGCCAATAGCTTTAATCTCTTTATTTATTCTGAGCATGCGTGGCACTTTGTCCGTCGGATTTGAGTACACACGATCGGAATTTCCGACAACGGATTTTGTTGTCGGAAAATTTTATCTCCTGCTCTCCAACTTTGTGTGTTGGAAAATCCGATGGAAAATGTCCGATGGAGCCCACACACGGTCGGAATTTCCGACAACACGCTCCGATCGGACATTTTCCATACGGGGCATAAGACTGTTTAGTTGTTGAGATAATTTGAAGTAATTGGGATTTTTGTTATGCACTTATTCTATGCTAGAAATGTCCTGAAGTAGTTTATTTACAGTTATTTGTTTGTTTGTTTGTTTTTTCTCTAGCAGCTACTTGAATCCATATTCCCCTTATAAATGCTTTATGGGTACACCATACATTTGTAATATTCAAGGAATCATCAGTGTTAAATGCAAAAAATTTCTTTTTATGGTCGTTCAGCTTAAATGGTATTATAAGTCGTTCAAAGGGATCCTTGGAGAGGGAGGATGATGAACTTCCGTGTTTAGTTTGCCATTGTTGGGGTACTTTACCAGGTAGGGGTTTTTCTGACATATTATCTTCCCCCGTTTGGAAGCAATCCCCATAGACGTAGGGTCTTCAGACCTTCCTCCGTAGTATGGATAGAGTATGAAGTGCCGTCTCGTTCCATTAGTATTTTTGTGGGGAATCCCCATCTATACTGTATCTTGTGGTTCCGGAGTACTTTAGTTATTGAGTTCAGATTTTTGCATGCTAGAATCGTTGTTTGGGACAGATCAGAGTATAAAACTATTCCTGCCAAGGGATCGCGAAGAGGTGAGTTTTGACGTGCATATTGCATTAACTGATCTTTCACTTGAAAGAAGTGTATTATCTCTGGGTAATCTTTCCTAGCAGATATGAGGGCTTAGGCAATCTATGTACATGATTGATTGCTAATTCCTGTTGTGGGACTGCAGGTAGAAGTGCGGTTATAAGAAACAAAGAAAGGAGGCGCCTCTGGGTGCAGACTTAAAAACAATTTTAATAAAAAGAGCAGCAACAGAGACAGAGACAGAGAAGTGCGGTTATCATTTCTTTCAGGAATTTCTTCAGATCTGGAGGTTGTACATTTTCTGGAATGCCCCAGAATTTAATGTTGCTCCTTCTAGCCCTATCTTCCAGGTCTGCGACTTTCAATTTAAGATTTAATTCGTCTTCTTTTTCAAAATTGGCCTCAACCAGATCATTGTGTCTCTTTTAGACTGATGCTTGAATTTAAGCTTGTCTTGCTGCCGTGCCCCCCTTAAACACATTACAATTTCATTAAAGGTTGAGTCTGAAACAGGCTGCCCTGTTATGGGGGAATAGCATTTAATTTTGCATCATAAAAATTTTCACACAGAGTAATGTCATGACCATGAGAAGTTTCACTCACATTTCCTTCAGAAGTGTAAATTTTTCTCTTCTGTTTAGGTGGACAGTTAATACCATTGTGGGAATCCTCATTGTCACTGAAATGCAGCTCTGCTTGTGCAGTCTCATTCTCCTCAGCTTGCACATCTGCTCTGCTTGCGCCGTGCTGTGAGGAGAATCCAGCGCCATTTTTTTCCCCTGAGTCCCGGCCGAGTGCCGGTATTCGCTCAGTTTGCGGGGCAAATCCCTCTTTTTTTCCCCATTGCAACTGATGGGTTACCTCCACTTCCAAGTCTGTCTTGTGTGTCCAGGGCTGCTTTAAATGGCTTCTAGCCGCTCAAGGGAATTCCGTAGTTACAGAGCCAGTTTACAATGCGGCTATCTTCCCTCACCACCGGCCACGCCCGCCCAATTTGGAAATTTTCACTTAGAAATGTACACTGTTATACAAGCTATACACTCATTACTTTTCATTGTAACATTGTGTCATTTCTTCAGTGTTGTCACATGAAAAAATATAATAAAATATTTACAAAAATGTGAGGGGTGTACTCACTTTTGTGAGATACTGTACATAAAAATAAATATAGTTCTTAAAAAATTAAATAAGGAATTTCTATTCATAAATTCAGTGGAAAATTCATAATGTGCAATATGTATGATTAATCATTAATTGATCAAAAAAAATTAAATTAATATCATGTTCAACTGATTACCAATAAAATACAGAAAATTCTATAAAATTAATAAAGTCTTATACATCTAGTAAAAGTTCATGCCAAAAAAAAAACATATAAAGTGGCATGTGCTAGTGAATCTTCAAAAAGTGCCACTGTGCAAGAGAAATAGGTTCAGTCTTCGCAGTGTCCTTGAACCCATTGTGTTCTGTATGGCTGGATGAGATCTGGATACAGATATTGCCTTGGGAGTTTACATAAGAAGTGATTGGGTGATTACCGCCTTGTGTGCTGAACTATTGTGACCAGAATTGAAAGACTGTTTCCTGATATATGGCTGGTGAGTTTAAGTTGGAGGTCATGTGATGTAAAGGACTCTGAGAAGGCTGCACCTATTTCCACACCTGTGTCACAAACCCAATGTATCTCTTTCAGTTAATTGGAATTTAGGGCTACAATTGCCTTGCTGGACCTACCATTAAGTGTGTCTTTTTTCTGGTGTCCTTCTGTATGTTGTTCCTTGAAGGCTGTTGCTATTATTATGCACCATTGCAGATGTCTTCCGTTTGTTTATTGTTCAATATTTTGATGATGTGCTGCTTCTGTGGCAGGGGTCCAGGTTTCTCCTTGAGGTCTTTATTGATAATCTTATAAAATTGAAAGGGATAACCAACTGACACATGTGGTTGGTAAGAAACAAATTACATTTCTAGATCTCAAGGTCTTCATTAATAGGAACAGGCTAATTACTAATTTTTTGAGCCCCATTCACGCCTGGGTATTTTGTAGCTTGAAGCACAAAGCTTAAACGCTCAAATACAAAAAAAAAAATAAAATCAATTGTTTTCTATGATTCCTGTTCACACGAGTGATCAATTGCCTGTAGAGAAATGACTGTCACTCCAAAAAGTACAGAAGCTTCTTTTCAGGCAGATTGGTAAATTTTTGGGTGCTCAGCCTTAGACATTTACTGTTGCGCCTGTAAACGTTCAATATGTGCACTTGCATTTGCGCTTATATTTTAGCTACATCAGCTCTAGTGAGGGAGCACACTTGTTAGGCAAATGAATAATACAATACACTACATATAATAGATTGCCCAAAAAGAAGGGGAAACAAATAAAAATGTCCCATCTTACTACAGCCTCATGCTGCCATAGGACCTGTCATGTGGTGGACAAAGAAGGATGCAAAAGCATCCCTGATCTGTCCCTTGTGTGCAGCAATGACTTTCCAGTCCAATGGGCTATGTTGTGGATCACTGATTCTTCAAAAAAAGAAGCCATTGCGCCAGCAAAGTTGTGCAGGGCACTTGCTGCTTTAACTGCACTGGTGATGATGGGAGTGTGCAAAAAATACCACTTGTTCAAAAGGATTCTGACAAATGCACACTCCACAACACTGTATGCTTTGGTGAGGCAATATTTTAACACCCTGTAAATTCAGAGTGCTATTTGAATAGGGCCTTGGCAGATGCTCACCCAGGTCAATGGTCTCATCTCCTAGAAATAGATTTGGCAGAGATCAGATGAGGGGGTTCTCAGGATGGTCAAATCTATCTCCATACAGCATCTGTCCAAATATAGAGTGGGCAAAAATGCTTGAGTTAGAGCTGCTCCTATATGACCTTATAGTATGTGTATGTACCTAAAGCAGTAATTTGCATCAGCCACTGCTAATAAAACAAAAGAAATATATTTAAAGTAGTTGCTGCCACTTCCTCCTGGCTTGATGATCCAGATGTGTTTCCTATCAATAGCTCCACACAATAAGGGGAATTGCAGTATTCTCAGAAAACATTGGATATCTTTGACTATTCTTCCCTTGTAGGTTTTTTGATGACCACATTCTCATATATACCTAAACAGGTATCACGAATAATGTAGCTTATTGTTGAGTTTCCAACCATGAGGGCTTGCTCACACCACAATTTTTGTGTTTTCCGGATGAGTTTTTGCATATGCATTTACACTCGTTTGTTGATGCATTTTTTAAAGTGTTTTCAATGCAGTCCAGTGCATTTTTTAGTCTCTTTATTTTGACACTTAGAAAATCTTTATTTTCATAAAGACAATGTGCATTCTAGTGAAGTCTGGTGTGTTTACACACGTTTTCATGCGTTCCAGGCAAAAATATGCAGCAGGTTTTATTTTTGTTGGAAGTACTGAAACTGACCACACTGGTGTGAACGAATGCCATTGAAGTGCATGCAGTCTGGATACAGTTTAAAAATGCAGTGGAAAGCGTGTGAACCAGCCCTTAATTTGAAAGGCAGGTTAACTAATGATTGCCCGGTTGCTAGGTACCTAAATGTAAACAAAAAATAAAATGTACATTTTTCTTTTTAAACTAAAGCCCATTAAGACCAAGTGGAAGAGCTTAAAAGACATGTATGTACAGCTATTCCTCTTGTACTTACATGAATTATGATGTGTTTTAATAATTTCTTGCAGATATGTATAATTCAGTTTGAAACTATGCCTCAGTGTGACTGGTTTTGTATCCACCTCCTCCTGCAATTTTCTGTAGTGAGTGGGTCTACTGGATCTATTCCGCTGCTCTACTATCTGTACAAGCTACACTATATTAACAAAAGTATTGTGATGCCTGCTTTTACATGCACATGAACTTTAATGGCATCCCAGTCTTAGTCCGTAGGGTTCAATATTATGTTGAGAAAGACAAGGAGAAGGGCGCCTCTGAATAGTATACACTTTAATTAAAAAAAAGCAACATCAACTCACATGAAAGAAAGCAATGTTGCACATAGGTGAGCTGGATACCATCCAGGAGCAGGGTCAGAGTGGATGATAAGGTCACAATGAGGTCCACTTCTCACTAGTATAGTGGAGTCCTGCTGGGACATCAGATATCCAGGAGAAGGTATGAAGGTGGTGAGCTGTCAAGGTAGGGACGCTCAGTGCTGCTGTTCCTTGTATGTCCTCACTGATCACCGCTTGCAAGATGGAGAAAAGCCGTGCAGTGTCAGATCTCATCCAGAGCGAGGCTTGGAAGGCACGTGGCGGGGCTTTGTGATGTCACTAACGCTTAGGGCGGTGCTAAGCGGATGGAAGCTTCCAGCAAACAGGCGCTAATTGTGGCTGATGCCTGAATTACAATTAAATGATCTGTGGGTGTTGTTAAATGTTAGTAGATTGAGTGAATCTCAATTTCTTCATTTAAATCTCCTGTCTAAAGTGTAAATCCAGAAAGTTTCCCTCTCGCACAAATGCTTGATGCTTTCTGCTCGAGGGAGACTTCCCGGGATGGTCTCTACGGCCCAGACCTGTAAGCCATTGGTGGAGCCCTTATGAAATTCAGTGAAATGTCTAGGGATAGTGAGGTTACTATTGTTTTCAATGGAACGTCTATGTTCCCCAAGCCTTTTCCATAGGGTTCTAGTGGTACCCCCTATGTAGAGCAGGCCACAGGGGCAAGAGAGGTGATAAACTACAAATTCTGCTGAGCAGTTGAAGAATTCCCTCAGGGGATATGTTTTGCCCTTTGTAGTGAACTGTTTTTGTCTGTGTTGGACAAATTTGCAGATGGGGCTGTTAAACTTTCGGCATTGGTACATTCCCCTAAAATCTAGAAAAGTAGGGGTGGATGTTAGTTTGGGTTTGTGCTGTTTTAGTTTGCTGGGCGCTATCTTTCTTTTTATATTTTGGGCCTTTCTGTATGTGATTTTAGGTATATCACTGAGACTGTTTTGGAGGTGGGGATCTTCTCGCAGTATACCCCAATGTTTATGGAATATATGCTCCATCTTTTTATGCTGTGTGTGCAACTGGGTAATGAATCTAGTTGTCTAAAGGGGATGTAGTTGGCTGGTGTTTGTTGGGTTTTGGCGCATCACTCAAAAAGTGGTTATAAGCTCCCTCAATTAGAGGGGAAGGGTAACCTTTTCCAGAAACTTTTTCTTAAAAAGATCACTTTGTTCCTTATAATCTTCTACGTGGGTGCAATGATGTTTTAGGTGGCAAAATTTACTTTTTGGTATATTTGAAATCCATCTTGGGTGGTGGCAGCTGTGGTAGTGGAGATATGAGTTGCCTGCAGTGGGTTTTGTAAAGTTCTTTGCATAATTGGTGTTGTCAGAATGGCTAAGTTCTAAATCTAGGAAGTCTAAAGTGTCGGGGTCACAGACTGAGGTGAAAGAGAGGCCTAAGTTATTTTTATTGCAGTACGTTACAAAGTCGTCAGCCAAGGTGCGAGTACCAGATGATGACTATGTCGTCTATATAACGACCAAAAAACACGACGTGTTCAGAGAAGGGGTTATTGTTCCAAATAGAACGTTGTTTCCAAAAGCCCATTGTCAAATTGGCATAGCTGGGGCAAATATTTGCCCCCATAGCTGTGCCTTTGGTCTGTAGGTGGTATTGATTGTCAAATAGTAAATAATTTTGGGTAAGGCAGAATTTGGTAGATTCCAGGATAAATTCTGCCTGCCTGGGGTTGATTAGTGGGTCTTGGGACAGAAAGTGTTGTACTGCTTCTAATCCGATGTTATGGGGGATTGACGTGTAGCAAGAGCACACGTCGAGGGATAACCATAAATAGGTTGGTTCCCAATGGTAATTTTGCAAGGTGTTTAGTAGATGGGTACTGTCATGAATATATGCTGGTAGATTTTATGCCAATGGTTGTAGGAAATGGTCAATGTACATAGAGAAAGGGTTGGTGACACTGTTCATGGCTGCTACTACTGGACGTCCAGGGGGGTCAGTTGGGTTCCTGTGGATCTTTGGGGAGATGATAAAAATATGGTGTGTTATAATTTTCACATTTGAGGAATGCGGCTTCAGCTTTTTCAATAATTCCTTCTTTGGTGGCTTTTTCTACCAGCATATGGGCTTTGGATGTGAACTGAGGTAACGGGTCATGGAGGAGTTTGGTATAGGTGTTGTCGTCAGACAACAGTCTAATGCCCCGTACACACGGTCGGATTTTCCGATGGACATTGTCCGATCGGAGCGTGTTGTCGGAAATTCCGACCGTGTGTGGGCGCCATCGGACATTTTCCATCGGATTTTCCGACACACAAAGTTGGACAGCAGGAGATAAAATTTTCCGACAACAAAATCCGATCGCGTCAATTCCGACCGTGTGTGGCCTGTTCCGACGCACAAAGTGCCACGCATGCTCAGAAGAAATTCCGACACGGGACAGCTCGTTCTGGTAAACTTAGCGTTCGCAATGGATACAGCACTTTCGTCACGCTGCAATGTAAAAAATGGTTTAATACAGCGCACTCTCTTCTTCTTTATAATGTGACAAGAATTAAGTAGTTTTGCTGCTCATATTCACACATACTTCTCACAAAGTTTTATTTGTGTTTTTTTAGTGGGATTCCCTCAATATATTGTTATTAGTTGTCACATCTGACAGTTTTATATTTTTTATGTTTTTTTTTTTTTTGTTTTTAAGCCTTTTTTTTTCTTTAATGTTTGGATTTTTTCCAAGGCTGATCTTTGTTCAATGTTATTTTTATTTCTACTCCAGAATATTTTTGTGTGTGTTTTGTGTGGCAAGTTACCCCAACACCATTGATATCTTTTATTATTTAATCTCCATGAGATTTTTTGTTGTTGGTGTCCCTTGTTCATTTCACATTGTATATTAGAAATGTACCTGAATCCTCACAAACAAACCATCATTTTTGAAGTAAAACACATAGGAGAGTATAATTCAAAACAAAAATCCTTTATTAAGGGCTCAGAACCAAACAAAGAGGAAGGCAACACTGGATCAACAGGAGAAATTAGTGAAGCCTGGGACCCCCACGGCGGACATCAATTCTTAAACCTCAAAATTGGTGGCCTGAGGAGTCCATATGTAAGGGAGGGCAGTCTGGTCCGGGATTCACAGAGATCCGGATAGCAGCAGATGACATCAGTGTCCCCAGGCTGTGGTACCACAAGAGGCTGCATCTTTTGGCCGACCAGACTGGATCCAGGGTCCTCACTGTCTGGTCTTCCTTTCACACTTCCTTCCGGGCTGTGGCTGTGCAGTTGGAGATGTGGCAGGAGGAGGAGTAGGACCTGGAGGAGGAGTAGGACCTGCAGGAGGAGGAGGAGGACCATCGCGAAGGTGTGTTCGAGGTGTAATTTGGCCCCTCATACCTTTCGCCAGAGCCTCTGATATGAGGGCCTCACACATGGCTTTTTGGCCCTCCTCCATCCTCTGCATTTTATAGGCTATGAATGCAGCAATGTTCTCCTGCCTGGTGTGGGGTGCTCCCAGGACCTCTGTAGCCCTACAAAAAAATCTGATAGCAGCCTCCTCTAGGGTACTCCTCCTACTGCCACTTTCTGTTTCCAGGGGGGGTGGAGGGACCTGCAGATCAGCCAGCCGGCTCGGCCCGGCCACCTCCTGGCTGAGACTTCCCTGTGTATGAAAAAGGGACATGGTTTTAGTTTTTGCATCATCAATCACAATCATAAATTAGTACTCCCAACTAACATCTAGTTAACATCATTGATTGGACAAGCAGAAATATTTAGAGGAATGCTATACCTGGCTCAATCTGGGCTCCTCCACATGTGGCCTGGAAGGCCCATGTTGGCACGTCAGAAGCCTCAGCCGGGGGGGAAGGAAGCGTGGAAGGAAGACTGGAGAGTGATGACCTGGGTTCAGTCTGGCCTGCCAGAAAGTGCAGCCTGTCGTAGTACAACATCCTGGGGACATAGATGTCATCTGCTGCTCCGGATCTCTGTGAATCCAGGACTTTCTTGCGCTCCCTCAGATATGTGCTCCTCAGGCCACCAATGAAAATCTTTAAAAAAGTGATGTCTGCCGTGGGGATCACCTGCTTCACAATTTCACACAATTGCTCCAGTGCTGCCTTCCTGTTTGCTTGGTTCTTGTAATGGGGGTGTTTAATCTCCCACAGACAGGGTAGTTCCCTTAGCATCTCTATGAAGACTGAAATGAAGTCCTGATCTTTCAGTACCATATCCATGTTCACTGCAAGACACAACACAAGACAAAGCCTAATGTCACACCAAACTCTCCTAATCTTGTTACAATATAGGCCTCAATCTATAGAAGCAGTATAGGCCCAAGTTTGTCTCTTACCTTCGTTCTTACGATCGCCGCGTTCAATGCTCCTTTCTCCGCTCACAGATCAAACGTAATTCGCACGCGTGTTACGCTTTATATACACTGCGCATGCGTGTAACTCCGCCCGCCCCTGGCGTTCTTTCTAGTGTATTCCCCGCCCCTTTTCGCTCGGCGCAGTGGGGGAAGAGCATGATGGCGGACATACAGCAGGTGCGGGCTAATTGTAGCAACGAGGAGGAGGAAAGGGCGGATCCAGGCACGTCCCGATCCAGAAGGAGACGTTTTAAGGCCACAAATATGTCGTTTGGGGAGATGTTGGAGATGGTCGACATCATGAGGAAGTCCGACTATGACGGAAAATATGGGCCTTACCCCAACCCCAATATCCGAAAGGCCAAAATCATGGCGAAAGTGGTCAGGAGTCTAGAGCGGAATTTCGGGGTACGAAGGTCTAAAGATCAGCTCAGGAAGCGGTGGTCGGACCTGAAGTTGAGAGAGCCAGAGTAGTACCGAAAGATCCGGAGAGTGCTGCAAAAAAGTAAGTAGTTGTGCTGTGTTCCTATTCTTTCTGTCTTTATTACGTTCGTTCTGCTCCATATGCTTTGATTAGTTGTAACGTTTCCAAAGGTCAACTTTAATGTTCACGGGCACATTATTCGTTCGTATCAAACATTTTTCTTTCGGCCTCTAGAACACCATTGTTTAGGCCATATGCATTTTCACACATTTTTGGGGGCCTACTTGGATGCCAAATATTTGTTTGTGTAGATGGGTTTGTTACTAGAATGAAATGCAAACTAGATTGTGTGTAAGGAGAGGACACTGAGCAGCTGTTTTCACATCTGGACACTGGAGCACTAGTGTGGGACACAAGAACACCATTTTTATTAGGGGGCCACACAGGTGCTCCAGTGTATACTATAGGGGGGTCTCCATCTGTGAAGCTTGTACCAAACAGGTAAAGTATTGCAGCTTGACAAAGGGCAATAAAAAATATACATCTTGGAACTCGGCTAAAATAGATCATTGTACCCCACTTCCAAGCAATGTTTCCTATTTCTATAGTTCTGCAATCAAATATCTGTGTGCTAAGTATACCATTTTTGTTTTACATAGGGGAGAAAAGACTCGGACACCCCTCATCCCAGGAGACCAGAGACCCCCCCTCTCTGGAAGAAGGGGAAATACCAACCCAAGAAGCTGAGCAGGAGGAAGAAGAAGACGTGGTGGAGATTGGCACCACAACAGGTGAGTGTCTGCGACCACAGACTCAGGTAAAAGAGATGGCTGGTGGCAGATTTTTGAGACTTTTTTTTTTGTTCTTTATCTCTTTTTAGGTGATCGTGATGTGAGGGATCTAGAACGCTTTACATCTGAAAGTGCCCAGATACTGATCGGGGAGATCATGGGGTGTAATCTCCAATTGCAAAACATACCGGTACATCAACAAATCAGTGATGTTATTAAAAAAAAAAATAACATCATTGATGTTTTGGGGCGAATTTAAACCCCACAAAATCACCTGTTTTATCGTACCAAACTTTTTTCAATGTTTAAAAAAGCCAAATTTGGAGGATGCACACAGTGTGCCAACATGTGCTATCTGCCATCACGGGAGATCAATTGACGCGTTTTGGGGGGGCAACCCCTTCCTCAATTATAAAGTAGCGTTGAGGAAGGGCTTGCTCCCCCCAAACACGTCCCTTGATCCCCCATGATGGCAGATAGCACATGTGGACATTTGTAAATTGGTGTGCATCTTCCAAATTTGGCTTTTCCAGGGGTGATTTCCCCCCATCTGAACGCTATATATCAAACCCAGTTCCTAAATACTGATGTCTGATATAGCCTTCAGGTTTTACCTAATGTGAACTTTGTAAGTTCAAGTTTTTTGGCTTTCTTGTTGGTTTTACACAGGCCTGTTTTATCTGAAATGGATATTTTGATTTTTCATAATGCTACTGCAAACATTGTTATACAACAAACATGTTGGTTTGTTTTAAAAACCTTTGGTAAATGCGCATGTGATTGTGCAGGTATAAAAAAGTGCCTTACTCAAGAATGTGTGGATTATTGTCTCAACACTACAACACTTTTGGGGTGATGTAATTGTTGTTTTATGCACAAATGGGGGTTATTTCCTAAGGGCAAATCCTCTTTGCACTACAAGTGCAGGTTCAGTGCAGTTGCAAGTGCACTTGTAGTGAAATGTGTTTTTGCATTTAGGAAGTACCAGCCAACACTGTTTTTTATAAGGTTACCCAATCACGACATTTTCTGCACTCAACACATTTCTGTCAGGGTCAGCTAAAACAAACACAAGCAGTAAATGTCCACCAAGAATTTCTTTTGGTTGTTTTTTATTTGAAAAAGGTGTCACATATTGTCTGGCATATTGATAGCCCCCCTACCCGCAAAGAACTCCAGGTATCGTAACCGGACATCACGGGCATTCAGGGAGGGCAAGCCAGGACGGCCGCTTTCAAGTGCCGTCATTGTTGATGTATTTGGGATTCCGGCCTCAGGCCCAACTGAGCCAGCATAGTTGGCTGAATGTTTTCGTAGAAAATTATGGAGAACACAGCAGGCAAGTATTATATGGTTCAGTTTATACTCCGCCATATGGATGGGTGTCATAAATAATCGGAACCGGCTGGCCAGGATTCCAAATGTGTTCTCCACCACTCTTCGGGCTCTGGCCAGCCGGTAATTAAAAACCCTCTGTTCCGGGGTGAGGGTCCTCATCGGGAATGGCCGCATCAGGTGGTCCCCCAGCGCAAATGCTTCATCAGCAACGAACACAAATGGGAGACCTTCAACATTGTCCTCTGGAGGTGGCAAGTCCAAGCTGCCATTCTGGAGACGCCTGTAGAACTCCGTCTGGGCGATCACTCCACCATCGGACATCCGGCCATTCTTCCCCACGTCCACATACAAGAAGTCGTAATTAGCCGACACCACCGCCAACATCACTATACTATTAAACCCCTTGTAATTAAATAGTACGACCCCGAGTTGGGTGGTGGGACGATGTGGACGTGTTTCCCATCAATTGCCCCTCCGCAGTTAGGAAAGTCCCACCGCTGGGCAAAGTGGGAGGCCACAGTCTGCCATTCCTGTGGCGTGGAAGGAAACTGTTGAGGAAAAAACAATAAACATTACTATTTTTTCACAGAAACCTGGCAAGCAGATTAGACACAAACATTATGGGTCAACCTCCAGATAGCATTTATTAAGGGGAATTTAACAACAACAAAGTATAAGGTACACCTATCATATTCCCCCCCCCCTCTCATGGGCCATTTCTAACATTATAGGGGGGGGGGGGAACTCTTGGACAGGTAACCCTCTTCACTTCATTGAGAGATGAATGCCTAAATACAGGGTATTACTTGGAACAGCCCCTCCTTAGTTACACTATTGGCAGCCCACTGGACAGGTAAGAAGTGTCATAATACAAAGATATAAATACACACTGTACACATTTGAGCACATTTGGACATTCTGCTATTACCTATCAAGATCATAATAGGATACAAGAACTTTAAACAGTACCATTGGAAAGTATACAGGCAGGCCCTTGCACTACATGCTTTGGGGAATTCATCCATAAATCTGAGCACTAAAGAGGTGGGTATAGTGTGTATGGGTTTGGCAAAGTCAGCAGATAGATGATTGAGGATAGAGAATTGGGATCAGCTGACTTAGCAGTTGGGGGAGGGAGGGTCACAAAAAATTTGGGGACACCACAAAAAAAAGCCTCTGGCCCTCTGCCTGAATTTAAATCAAAAATAACATTTCAAAACATTTTAGGGGGTGTTTGGGGTAAAGCACTACTATGGAGATGATAAAATACATTGTTAAGTAACTACATGAGGTGAATATAGGGCAGGAGACACCATGCTGGGGAGGTTATTGAAGGGCAAATATGTATTAAGGACCTAAAATAATAATTACATAAAAATCCAGCATGCATGAGGACAAAGGGGACATTCACAGCATAATACAATCATGGTAATTAGGGAATGAGGAAAGAAATACAATATATTATCAAACATTCAATACAATAAAATGTGATATAAAAGGATAAAAATCTTACCTTCATATACTCCTTCTGTAGGACCTGGATGATGGCAGAACAGGTCTCTGGGATAATGATCCCCAGAGCCTGGGGGGAGATGCCTGTCGAGAACTTGAGGTCCTGCAGGCTTCTCCCTGTGGCCAAATACCGCAAGGTAGCGACCAACCTCTGCTCCGGAGTGATGGCTTGCCTCATGCAGGTATCCTGCCTGCTGATATAGGGGGTCAGCGAAGCCAACAAACGGTGAAATACGGGGTCCGTCATCCTGAGAAAGTTCCTGAAATCATCAGGATTATTCTCACGGATCTCACGGAGCAAAGGCATATGACAGAACTGGTCACGCTGAAGCAACCAATTCTTGGTCCATGAACTCCTCCCCACCCTGTTCATGGACTGGACTTTTGTCAAGGTCAGGACCCCAACACCAAGCCCCCGCACAGCACGAACTCTACGAGGAGTACGCATACGCAACATGGCTAGAAAACGGTCGGCTGCTCAGAACGAAGTAACAGAATGCACTGAAGAACAGCAAGGCCTGTGAAGAGCGACCTGAAAAACAGCAACGAGCGGACAAGATCGCACAGAAAACTCCAATACGAACTGACTGCACGCACTGAAGAGCAGATACAAACCCACAAGCACAAACTGAACGGCAGAAAACGATCTGAAAGCCACGAGTCTGAAAAAGCGCGAATCGTCTCTCACCAAACTTTTACTAACACGAGATTAGCAAAAGGAGCCCAAAGGGTGCCTCGCTTGGTTCTGAACTGGCCTTTTCTAGTCTCGTCGTACGTGCTTGACGTCACCGCGTTCTTGGCGATCGGAAATTCCGACAACTTTGTGCGACCGTGTGTAGGCAAAACAAGTTTGAGCCAACATCCGTCAGAAAAAATCCGAGGATTTTGTTGTCGGAATGTCCGAACAAAGTCCGACCGTGTGTACGGGGCATAAGAGCTTCTTTGACATATGTGTCCCTATTGTGGATAACAATTCCCCCTCCTTTATCTGCTGTTTTAATGATGATATCCGTGTTTTCAGTTAGGGTCTTAAGGCTTGTCCTTTCTGGTGCTGAAAGATTATGTTTATGTGGAAGGGTCGGTGTCTGGTTACACATGTGTTTGATCTCTAAAAAAACAACTTGGTAAAAGCTTTGTATGTACGGGCCTTTTACGTGAATGGGATTAAAGATGGATGGTCTAAAGGAAGTACAGTATGTTGGACAGGTGCAGGTGGAGAGGTGGGAAGATGTTGTGTTAGGTACAGTAAATGAGTTTGCTCTTCACTATCACCAGTATAAAGGTCCCCAAGAAGAGCTTGACAAGAGGCATCTAATTCGGGATCAGATATAGGCTCTTCAGGGGGTTCCTCAGATTTTGAGATATCAGTTAAATTTTTTGCCGATTTTATGTTAAAAAATCTTTTTACTGTTGCTTACACTGTTGCCCAGCGTGTAAGGACCAAAGGATCACACAGCTGATCCAAGAGATTTCTGAAACATACTAAAATCCAATGCCTGATCACCACTGTCACAATGTGAGTGCATTTTAAAGATAATTAAAGCTGTTGTTGTTTCTATTACGTTTAGGAGTGGTGCTGCTCTCTTTCTCCCTTTTTTCTCATTACCCCAGAGTCACTTCTGCTCTCCTGAGCCGGATGCCGCCCTCATCCTCTGCCAGAATTTTTAACATAAGCCTGGACCTAAAAAGGAAAAACAGATGCAAAACCCTCCCAACAAGAACTAGACATTACCATTAATATCATTCACCCACTTACTTATTTGCCCTAAAGGTGGCGCCTGCTAGCGCTCCATCCCATCCTTTTAGGATAGAATAGGGAAGCAGACTTAAATAGTGGAACAAGGGGTGGAGTCACTGGGCGTGCATATATAATGATTAATGGAGACATAAAGTGCTACTAAACCCTAGACAGGTAGCTTTCATTTTGGAAGCAACCAATTTTTGCCTTACCCACAATTACTTTCATTTTGATGGTGACTTCTACTTGCACATACAAGGAACAGCTATGGGGGGTAATTTTGCACCTCATATGCCAATTTGGCTATGGGCTATTGGGAAAATAATTACATTTGGCAACACAACCCGTTTTCCGCTAATATTGTCTTTTTTGTCTATATAATGATAATGTCATTATCCTCTGGGACGGATCTATTGAACTAGTTGCCTCTTTTGTTAACCATTGTAACGCCAACTCATATGGTCTATCATTTACACATGTTTCTGACCCTCATCACCTAGCCTTTCTAGACCTGGAACTGGGTCACATAGGCGACACCATCTTTGCCAAAAATTATACGAAGCCCACTGCGGGCAACTCCTTCTTGCACCACGGTAGCTGCCACTATCCTAAATAGATACAAAATATGACCAACAAAGCCTATTACTAGAAAAAAAAATTTCTAGACAAACAATATCCCGAGGAATTGGTAGATAAAGCTTATGAACTCTATTCAAAAGGTAAACCTCCCAAAACAGTACGAGAACCCATTGATCACTCCACCAGATTCATAACCACATTTCAGTACCAATACAAAAAAATGGAAAATATACTCAGCAACCACTGGAACATACTGCAACAGGGCCCCCATTTAAAAACCATTCTTCCAGGAAAACCGAGTGACTTACCATAAGGCCCAAAACTCAAAAACAAGATAGCTCCCAGTTAGACATGTGCATTCGTTTTCGTCCGAATGCATTTTCGTCCGAATTTCAGGTATTTTCGTTATCAATTTAACAAACGATAACGAAAGTGCAGAATCCGAAAAACGAAAGATCTGACATAAACAAATGCTTTATTTTCGTTTTTGTTGCTACAACGGTTCGATATAAATGGGAGATTCGACATGATGATGACAATAACAATCTGTGTCCATCAAACCTGTGGTCAAATGTGCCTAACCTTAACTCTATTAATCCAAGATTATTCTACAAAGAGAGAAAAGATTCGACATAGAGAGAAAAGATTCGACGTAGGGGAGAAAAGATTAATAAAAATAATGATGATGATGAATGTTATTGGCTGATTGTAACCAAAGAGGAGGAGCAGTAAAATAGCTAGAACTAAGTACACACGTACTTTGGCTTATGGTGTCTATTGAAAGTTCTAAGAAGATTCGACGGAGCAGGTAAACTATACGGTGTCGTACAGTTTAGCTGCTCCGTCGAATCTTCTTTTAACATTCGACAGACACCATAAGCCTTCAATGACAGATTCAACCTTAATTTGGATTTTCGGACAAATGCAATTTTTAACGAAAAACGATATAAATAAAAACAAATTTCGGGAGTAACTAAATACATTTATTTTTCGGACGAAAACGAAATTCCGAAACAAAATATTTCAGTGTGCACCTGTCTACTCCCAGTAAACTAAAACCCGTTCACATCAGTCCCAGTCCTCTGGACCTTTTACCTCTTGAGGGCATGTACCAGTGCCGAAAGGCTTTGTGCAAAACTTGTCAATTTGTCCAACATGGAAAGAAATCCTTTTGCACTAAGGGTAGAACTTACCAGTTGGGCAACTTTTTCAATTGTTCATCAGACTTTGTGGTCTATGGACTAACTTGCTCCTGTGGGTTGTGTGACGAACGCGGGTGTCAGATCCCTGCCCTCCTCGCTAACTTGCAACGAAGGACCGGACAACCTCACACCACGCTGTCACTTACGTAACAATGCCACTCTCAGCTGCACCCAGCACAAAGATTTTCCAGCTTGCGGGACCACAATCTAGGTGCGAGCAGCCTGAGAGTGATTGTCACTGGGCTAATTACACAATTAACCCTTTAACTGCCACCACCCTCGTTTAAAAGACCGAGCCGGGGGAGACTCGTCATTTTAGCAATACCAATTATAATTTTAGAATAAGCGTCTGCCAAACACACTGCCACCACAGACAGGTCTGCTCAGAGTCTTACTCTACAACAGTAGCGCCCTTCAAGAGACAGGTTCGTTTATAGCTTGCATTAAGAGCTTTAGAGACAAGGTTAACACTTTTCAACATAAGGGTTTATTATGAAAAGGTCAAAGTTGATGCAAATAAAACATTTACAGAAAAAAGATGTTTCAAAAAGATAAAGACAATATACAGCCACAAAGCAATAAGGTAGAATTGGGAAGGAAGAATACTTGCAATTAATGTCCGAGGGTTGATCAGAGTTCGATCGATGAGCTAGGTAATCGGTTCTCGACTTGGCAGATGTTTCTTCTTGGATGGTAAAAGGAGAGCTGACCGTCTTGGCATCTCCTCTTTTCTGTCAAATCAAAGGGGGCGTTGACAGCGACCAGTGACCAATCGTCTGGTCATCTTGTTTAGGGGTTGGTTGCTGGGAGGTGTCTACACTCATGACCACGTCCCAGGTAGATTTTGTGATACATATTGCTATATCTGCATCTATAGTGTTTACAGATTCCAAATATCCATATTATTATTCAGTGTGAGATTTCCTTCAAAACAAGTGTAAACATGCCATATCTATAATGTATAGCCTGCTTAGGAGGAATAAGTGGTACCAGTGGTTTCCCATACGACCTGACATAGGGGTGTCTGGACTTGAAACGTTACATATTATCTGAGGAAACTAAATATGTCCATATTATGGCTGTGCTACTACTAAGTCAGAAGTTATGAAACATGCAGAAATGTCATACTTATCCCACTGAGGTGTATTCAGACAATTTAGGTCTCTGAATGGAGAGGGTGACAGTTTTACGACAGGCCTGAACACTCTGCCCTTTCAGTTTTTTACTGACCTAGCCTGGTTCTGTTTTCTCTGTTGAGATAACCTTTTCTGTTGAACTTAAAAAGCTTTGAATTCTTAAGACAAGGGAGGAGGGAGGAGGGAGTTCAGATTTCTCTGTAATGTTACATGGTTAGCCAAACTGTCATGGCTACTTCCACACAAGATGGCAGCTAGCTACAGCTTTTCATGTCCCGTACGTGATATCGTTACAGGTTGATTTATGTTGGCCGCACCATCTGCCCTCTTAGGCAGAGGTTCAGCCAACATAGAAGACTCATTGAAGGGGGCAAGGATAAACAATGTCCCACAGCATTTTGCAGAGTTTCATCAAAAATCCACTGCTGGCCTGCAGGTGTGGGTGATAGAACAAATACCAAGGTCTCTCACAGAGTCCGAGCGTTTAAAAAAATGCGCAAGAGAGACCTTCTGGATTTACAATCTTGATGTGCTCTCGCCTGGAGGCCTCAACGAGGGCATTGAGATCGCCACAGTATTATAATCTTGGTCCATTGATCTGAATTTACTCTATATTAGATTATATATAGCCATGTGTATGTGCTCTCATACTCATTATATCATTTAATACTGATTTGTTCCTATTCATTTTTAATCACACCATTTTTATCGCAGGATTTCATCTTCATTTCCTATGGGGGTGGCTGGGTCGAAGCCCTTGTGAGTATTCATCTTCAAGGCCTGGAGATGACCCACATAGTTACATGCTCCTCCCCTAACTCCTTTTCCCCCCTCCATATTTTCTTTGCTTTCTCTCGTTTTCTCTACTTTTTTCTCCCCCCCCCCCCACCTTCCCACTTCTTCTCTCATTTCTCTTCCTCCCCCCTGCTCTATCTATATTCAATTAAATAAATAACTAAGTACCCTTTCTAGTCATTAAATCTGAGATCTCACAAATGGACTTAACCCACAGCTAAAAACATCTCCCATATGACTAATATATATTTTTAGTCCTTATGTATGTATATAAATGTAGAACCCTATGATAACAACTTGATAACACTTCCTCTGGGCTATACACTGTTTATTCAGTTAATTGGACTGGTTAGTCTTTTGATACGTGTTTGTGTATGTTATGCATACATGTGTGCACATGCAATCCTGCTTGTGTATATGTGTGTGCATGATTATATACGCATGTATATATGTCACTATATTGAGTATGGTGCGCACTGGACAGGTGACCACAGTCGCCTTCTAGTGGGCTCACTAGAATCTATTAAGTCTATAATTAATCATATAATAAACTTTATTTATGGATTAGTTAGTTTTGCACTTGTGTACTTTATCACGAGCCTCCTTCCTTTTCTTTTTTTCTGTGTTCAGTTACAGTCAGATCCATAAATATTGGGACATCGACACAATTCTAATCTTTTTGGCTTATACACCACCACAATGGATTTGAAATGAACAAGATGTGCTTTAACTGCAGACTTTCAGCTTTAATTTGAGGGTATTTACATCCAAATCAGGTGAACGGGGAAGGCTGTCCACAAGGTTTAGGAGTGTGTCTATGGGAATGTTTGACTATTCTTCCAGAAGTGCATTTGTGAGGTCAGGCACTGATGTGGACGAGAAGGCCTGGCTCACAGTCTCCACTCTAATTCATCCCAAAGGTGTTCTATCGGGTTGAGGTTAGGACTCTGTGCAGGCCAATCAAGTTCCTGCACCCTACATCCATGTCTTTATTGACCATGCTTTGTGCACTGGTCCAAATCATTTGGTTAAGGGGGGATTATGGTGTGGGGTTGTTTTTCAGGGGTTGGGCTTTGCCCTTTAGTTCCAGTGAAGGGAACTCTTAAGGCATCAGCATACCAGGACATTTTGGACAATTTTATGCTCTCAACTTTGTGGGAACAGTTTGGGGATGGTCCCTTCCTGTTCCAACGTGACTGCGCATTAGCGCACAAAGCAAGGCCCATAAAGACATGGATGAGCGAGTTTGGGGTGGAGGAACTTGACTGGCCTGCACAGAGTTCTGACCTCAACCTGCTAGAACACCTTTGGTATGAATTAGAGTGGAGACTGCAAGCCAGGCCTTCTCGTTCCACTCACTCTGCAAAACTGGTCAAACATTCCCATAGACACACTCCTAAACCTTGTGGACAGCCTTTCCAGAAGAGTTAAAGCTGTTATAGCTGCAAAGGGTGGGCCAACTGAATAATGAACCCTACGGACTAAGACTGGGATGCCATTAAAGTTCACATGTGTGTAAAGGCAGGTGTCCAAATACTTTTGGTAATATGTATATAGGCAACTGGGATGGGATCACTGCAGCTTTGGTGGTCAAAAAGTGGATTTATATCTTTTGTAGCTATTGGGGGTTATATTCAAAAGTTTATTTGTACTCGAGTTCAGCTGTATTTTTTTTTGTGGGCTGCATTCATATTTTAGCTCCTGTTCATAGTGAACAAAAAATTTACAGTTTTGTCCCTAGTTACTGGGGAAAAAAACGTTTACACTATGCATTAAGATTAAAAGCTTTCTGTGTACAGCAGCCCCCTAATATTTACCTGAGCCCGATCTTCCTCCAGCGATGTGCACGAGTGCCTCGGCCATCCAGGACTCTCCCTCCTGATTGGCTGAGACACAGCAGTGGCACCATTGGCTCCCGCTGCTGTCAAAGTCAGTGAGCCAATGAGGAGAGAGAGAGGCGGGGCAGAACCACGGCTCCGTGTCTGAATGGACACACAGAGCTGTGGCTTGGGTGCCCCCATAGCAAGCTGCTTGCTGTGGGGGCACTCGACAGGGGGGAGGGGCCTAGAGAGCCGGCGAGGGACCCGAGAAGAGGAGGATTGGGGCTGCTCTGTGCAATGCCAGACTTTACAATTATTTTACTGTGATAATTACCCTTTCCAAGGGCAGAATACTGTTTTTAAAGAACGTGTATATTTTCTCCAAGTGGTAACTTGTCAAAACGATGTAAAAAGAAAATGTGGAATTAGTAGACATGGGTTTAATAAGAGAACGCCAACAAAAACTAGAACATTGGAATGAGCAGCAGAATTGACCTTTTCAACGACATCCTTGTGTAATCAAAGAATTTCTCCACATGTGCATGTAGATCCTTGTACATGACCCAGAACTTGCCCCTCTCTTCTCTACAGGGTTTGCAATGAGAGGGTGGACCCAGTAGCTTTGCCTATTCCTTTTTCTCTCTTCTTCCATCAACAAAGTTGTTGCTGTAGCTGCTGCCATTAACAAAGCAAAGGTGCTTTTTTGTTGTCAAAATGAATAAGACAGAGCATACAGATTAGCTTGAAACAAAACCTTACAAAATGCTTGGATACCATACAGAAAGTAAGGACAGACACAACCGTAATTAGCAGAGTAATTAAATAAGTACATGTTTGCAATCAGAGATAAACAGCTACAGGATTGAACAGGAGAAGAGATTTGTAGCTAGTAAACATATACATACCCATACACCACCCTTCTAGTCTCTACGTGCTCGCCCATGGGGCCCACACCCTGTCATATTTCCATTGGCATCCTCTATTAATGTAGGCTAATCTATACATGGGTAGGGCTGCATCTATCAAAGCTTTTCAGGAGGAGAGAGAAGGGGGGGCGGCAGATATCCGCTTCAGGAGAATCTCCTTCTTTGCATAAAACAGGAGGTAGGATATCAGCAGTTTCAAGTGATGGGAACGTTGTGCATCATCATGGACATCCAGCAGTGCCAACTCAGGTGTAACTGAAAGGCACAACTGTAGCCTAAGATTATTTTCGCTAAAGACCTCTGACCAAAAAGCTGTTGGTAATAATCGGGCATTCCCAGAACATATGCAGGAAAGACCCCACTTGTGTCCCGCAATTGGGGCATATCAGGTCTCGGTCCAGGAAAATACGATGTAGTTTCTGAAGAGTGTAGTATACCCTGTGTAGGAACCTAACCTGAATAAGTTTGTCCCTAGAGGTGATTACCAGTCTGGGTCCCTGTTCCAGGCAGTCACCCCAGTCCTCCCTGTCCAGTGATGGTAGATCTCTCTGCCACATCTTCCACAACCCCTTCATCTTAGGGGAGTCAGTGTCCAAAAGCGCAAAATACAAGGTTCATAATGGTTTATCTAAGTCACCGGGGGAGACTAAGTTTTCAATAGGGTCAGCCTGGAGGAGCGGCGGCTGGGGAAACTGTGTTCTAGCGGCATGTCGCAGTTAAAGATATCTAAACCGCATCCACTAGGGCAGTTGAAATTTGTAAATTAATTCATCCATGGGGAGTAAAGCTCCTTAATGCATGACATCTCTCAGGGTTACAACACCTTGCCTGGCCCAAGCCTAGGGATCAGGCAGGGTACAGAACTGTTGCAAGCGGTTGGGCCAGCGACAGCTGATTGGGTTGTAAAAGTCTATGTCTAGCAGCCACCCTCACTCTCCATGTGGCTCTCATTTGTCCAGGAACCTGCGTGTATGCCTCGGAGCCTCTACATGCAAAATTGTGTAAATCAGCTAGAGAACCCAGACCAACCACGACCAGCCGCGTTCGTTCTCGAGCCCATGAACCACCACTGGACAGTTACCAGCATTGCAGCCCAATAGTAGACTATAAAGTTGGGAAAGGCCAGTCCCCCCAGGTGAGCCGGAAGCCACAGGGTAGAGCATGCCAGTCTGGGGGCTCCTCCACACTAGAGGAAGGACCCCACACATTGTTCAATTTCTCTAAAAAAAGGAAACCGGGACCCACATCGGACAGTCTCTAAAAAAATAGTTGAATTTGGGCAGGAAGATCATTTTAAGGAGATTTATCCGTCCCAGTAAATTGAGTGGCAGGTGAGCCCTGCAGTTACATTTAGCTTTTAGACTTGTCAACAGGGGGAGAAAGTTCATAGCTGCTGACATTAAAGAGACAGTTTCACTGGACACGGCTGAAGAGCACAAAGCACCCCACTGCACACAGGAACAGAAAGGACAAACGCAGGAAGCAGAACCACACAGCAACAATAGAGTTAGGACTAGTTTACACTTGCTTCAAAACATGGCTTCGGACACGCTTTCTTAAAGCTCTCTGAGCGCCAGTCAAAGCTCCTGTCACTAAATAAAATGGTTAGCTTAGAGTCCTGTTTACAACTTGCTTTGCTTGGTGATTCGATGAAGCTTCGGTGGGGCTTCGATGGAGCTTTGGATGAGCGGTTGGTGGGGCTTCGGTAAGGTTTCAACTGAGCTTTGCCATAGACTTCTGTGGAGGCTTTGAAGCACCACTAAAGCTACATGAGGTATAATTTTTGAAGCGAAGCCAAAGCAAAAGCAAGGTGTAAACAGGACTGTAAGCTAACCATTTTATTTAGTGACAGGAGCTTTGACTAGCGTTAGAGCTTTAACAAAGCCTGTCCGAAGCCTTGTTTTGAAGCAAGTGTAAACTAGCCGTTAGTGTGTGTTGAAGCCGAAGCAAGTGTAAATGAGCCCTTACAGAGAATACTATTTTTCATTAACTAACACAGACATGCAAAGCTATAAATTGCCTACAAATCCAGTCTTAAGCCGGCCATACACGATGCGAATTTCAAACGAAAATCCTTATCGAAAGTAAAATCGACCGTTTTTCGTATCGTTAGTGTGGTATGTGCGACACACGACTTTCGTACGACAGCCCAAATTGACAGATCCAACATGTTGGGTTTTTTGAGAAGAATCGTCCAAATTTCGTATCGTTAATGGCAGAGTTGGATGATTTTACCTAAGAAACAGAACTGCGCATGATCCCCGGAAAGTTCGAACCGGAAGGAAAACACAGAAAAACACGAACAAATGTTCGACTACAACTATAAATGATATTAATACAGCAAAAACAATAGAAAACAACAAAGTCTGATGAGGTGCCAACAAGTCTGCAAGAAAAGTGAAATAAAAACAAATACCTGTGCATGTATAATGGTCCTTTCACACCTCCTTTGACATGGCAGGAAAAAAGATAAACAAAGCAGGCAATATTGACCTATTGCATATGCTATACACCACATTCGCTAAAAAAATTTTTTTTTAAAGTGCTTCATCCAGGAGGTGCCGACATGGCTCCGAGCAAAGTGGAATAAACACAAAAGTGTGTGTGCATGTGTAATGGACATTTCAAATCATGTACAACATCAAGTGTGGTGAATACAGGTGCTATCACATCATTCACATAATGATTATAATAAAGACACTCCACATCAAATTCTAACAAGCACAGATTTATTGTGCCAAACCCAAAACAGGAATTGGGTTTCATGCCTGTACCCGTATGTATAAACATGTAAAGGTATTTCCTTCATTAAAACATACACTTCTAAATACAAAAATATAACCTCTTCATATAAACTATGCATTTTGTACAGTAGTATTGCTTATGAAAAAGTGAACATTATCACAGTAGGGATGCAGTGTGCTAGTGTCTACAGGTGGACAACAATACCAGACAGCTGCATATAAAGCTGCATATATATGTACTATATACAAGACTGCACAGGTGGACGAAAACATAGCAGGTGTATAACTGCATTCAAATGGAAGGAATTCTTGTAAAGACATTATCACAATAAAGATATATACACTCTGCAGTATACACTCTGTACACGTATCCATAAAACACAATAGGTATACAAAAACTATTAACCACTTCAGCCCCGGACCATTATGCTGCCTAAGGACCAGAGGACTTTTTCCAATTTGGCACTGCGTCGCTTTAACTGCTAATTGCGCGGTCATGCAATGCTGTACCCAAACGAAATTTGCGTCCTTTTCTTCCCACAAATAGAGCTTTCTTTTGATGGTATTTGATCACCTCTGCCGTTTTTATTTTTTGCGCTATAAACGGAAAAAGACCGAAAATTTTGAAAAAAAATGATATTTTCTACTGTTTGTTATAAAAAAAATCCAATAAACTCAATTTTATTCATACATTTAGGCCAAAATGTATTCGGCCACATGTCTTTGGTAAAAAAAAATGTCAATAAGCGTATATTTATTGGTTTGCGCAAAAGTTATAGCGTCTACAAACTAGGGTACATTTTCTGGAATTTACACAGCTTTTAGTTTATGACTGCCTATGTCATTTCTTGAGGTGCTAAAATGGCAGGGCAGTACAAACCCCCCCCCCCAAATTACCCCATTTTGGAAAGTAGACACCCCAAGGAAATTGCTGAGAGGCATGTTGAACCCATTGAATATTTATTTTTTTTGTTCCAAGTGATTGAATAATGACAAAAAAAAAATATTTACAAAAAGTTGTCACTAAATGATATATTGCTCACACAGGCCATGGGCCTATGTGGAATTGCACCCCAAAATACATTCAGCTGCTTCTCCTGAGTACGGGGATACCACATGTGTGGGACTTTTTGGGAGCCTAGCCGCGTACTGGGCCCCGAAAACCAATCACCGCCTTCAGGATTTCTAAGGGCATACATTTTTGATTTCACTCCTCACTACCTATTACAGTTTTGAAGGCCATAAAATGCCCAGATGGCACAAAACCCCCCCAAATGACCCAATTTTGGAAAGTAGACACCCCAAGCTATTTGCTGAGCGGCATGTTGAGTCCATGGAATATTTTATATTTTGACACAAGTTGCGGGAAAGTGACAAATTTTTTTTTATATTTTTTTTTTTTTTTGCACAAAGTTGTCACTAAATGATATATTGCTCACACAGGCCATGGGCATATGTGGAATTGCACCCCAAAACACATTTAGCTGCTTCTCCCGAGTATGGGGATACCACATGTGTGGGACTTTTTGGGAGCCTAGCTGCGTACGGGGCCCCGAAAACCAATCACCGCCTTCAGGATTTTTAAGGGTGTAAATTTTTGATTTCACTCTTCACTGCCTATCACAGTTTCGGAGGCCATGGAATGCCCAGGTGGCACAAACCCCCCCCCAAATGACCCCATTTTGGAAAGTAGACACCCCAAGCTATTTGCTGAGAGGCATGGTGAGTATTTTGCAGCTCTCATTTGTTTTTGAAAATTAAGAAAGTCAAGAAAAAACATTTTTTTTTCTTTTTTCAATTTTCAAAACTTTGTGACAAAAAGTGAGGTCTGCAAAATACTCACTATACCTTCCAGCAAATAGCTTGGGGTGTCTACTTTCCAAAATGGGGTAATTTGGGGGGGGGGGGGGGTTTGTGCCACCTGGGCATTCCATGGCCTCCGAAACTGTGATAGGCAGTGAAAAGTGAAATCAAAAATTTATGCCCTTAGAAAGCCTGAAGGCGGTGCTTGGTTTTCGGGGTCCCGTACGTGGCTAGGCTCCCAAAAAGTCTCTCACATGTGGTATTCCCGTACTCAGGAGAAGCAACAGAATGTATTTTGGGGTGTAAATTCACATATTCCCATGGCATGTTTGAGTAATATATCATTTAGTGACAACTTTGTGCAAAAAAAAAAAAAAAAAATGTCTCTTTCCCGCAACTTGTGTCACAATATAAAATATTCCATGGACTCAACATGACTCTCAGAAAATAGCTTGGGGTGTCTACTTTCCAAAATGGGGTCATTTGGGGGGGGGGGTTGAACTGTCCTGGCATTTTATGCACAACATTTAGAAGCTTATGTCACACATCACCCACTCTTCTAACCACTTGAAGACAAAGCCCTTTCTGACACTTTTTGTTTAAATGAAAAAATTATTATTTTTTTTTGCAAGAAAATTACTTTGAATCCCCAAACATCTTATATTTTTTTAAAGCAAATGCCCTACAGATTAAAATGGTGGGTGTTTCTTTTTTTTCACACAGTATTTGCGCAGCGATTTTTCAAACGCATTTTTTGGGGATAAAACACACTTTTTTAAATTTTAATGCACTAAAACACACTATATTGCCCAAATGTTTGATGAAATAAAAAAGATGATCTTAGGCAGAGTACATGGATACCAAACATGACATGCTTTAAAATTGCGCACAAACGTGCAGTGCCGACAAACTAAATACATTTTTAAAAGCCTTTAAAAGCCTTTACAGGTTACCACTTTAGATTTACAGAGGAGGTCTACTGCTAAAATTACTGCCCCCGATCTGACGTTCGCGGTGACACCTCACATGCATGGTGCAATTGCTGTTTACATTTGACACCAGACCGACGCTTGCGTTCGCCTTTGCGCGAGAGCAGGGGGGGACAGGGGTGCTTTTTTTTTTTTTCTTTATTATTTTTTTTCTTTTTTATCTTATTTTTAAACTGTTCCTTTCATTTTTTTTTTATCATTTTTATTGTTATCTCAGGGAATGTAAATATCCCCTATGATAGCAATAGGTAGTGACAGGTACTCTTTTTTGAAAAAATTGGGGTCTATTAGACCCTAGATCTCTCCTCTGCCCTCAAAGCATCTGACCACACCAAGATCGGTGTGATAAAATGCTTTCCCAATTTCCCAATGGCGCTGTTTACATCCGGCGCAATCTAAGTCATGAAATGCTCGTAGCTTCCGGTTTCTTAGGCCATAGAGATGTTTGGAGCCACTCTGGTCTCTGATCAGCTCTATGGTCAGCTGGCTGAATCACCGGCTGCATTCTCAGGTTCCCTGTTGAGACAGGAGAGCCAGAGAAAAACACGGAAGACGGTGGGGGGGGGGGCATTCCCTCCCACTGCTTGTAAAAGCAGTCTAGAGGCTAATTAGCCGCTAGGATTGCTTTTACATGAAAGCTGACCGCTGGATGAAAAGAATGATACTAAGATGATACCTAAACCTGCAGGCATCATTCTGGTATAACCACTCAAAGTCGTGAATGGCGTACCTGAAGACAAAAAAATGGTTAACAATAAAACACAGTAAACGGTAAAGTATAAAAAATTGCATACCTGAAAAGCAAACATGATAAAACATAATAACAATAAAACATTGCAGAATAGAATACAGTAAAAAAAGAGCAGAACAATAGAGAGAGAATAGAGAGAGAGAGAACAATAAAACGACAACTATTTTTTTTTATTTTATATATTTTTTTTATTTTTTATTTTTTTACACTTTTTTTTGTAACTAACTTTTATAACTGTAACCGGTTCCAGGTTCGGGTCTCTCAAAATGCGATGGCATCTTGGGAGACCCTGTGAAAGTGTGCCTAGTCTGTGCAATGCTGTACCCTACGCTAATACTCAACTAGTGTATGGTAGCGTTCAAAACATTCACCAATGCAAAGACCAGGATTGTCAGGACAGGAGGGACAATAATAGCGGGTGTCACGCCTATATCCGCGCTTGCTGCAGACACAACATCTTTTTTGGGGGGGTTCGTTGGGTAGGGGTACTCGGGAGGACATAAAGAAAATGCCTCTCATGCAGCCAACTGCATTTGTTTGGGGATGTGAATGGGGGAATTACGGGTGCTGTAGAAGTGGTGGGTTCCCAATTAGGATTGGCGAATGCAGCAGGAAGGGCATGATGGGCACGACGGGCCTGTTTGTCTTCTTCTTGGTGGCAGCGGGACACTACTTGTGCTTGCCACCTCACCAGCTTGAACTGCACTTATGGGACTCGCCACGTCACCAAGTGTTACTGCAGTGCTGGTTTGACTATGACCGGGGTGTACTAGGCCGCTGGTGCTTGCCAGTTCACCAAAACGCTACCAAAAAAACTGTTAGCGATCGCAGGGATCAGGCCTGACTCTGCAAACGCTGCAGTTATGCGTTTAGTGGTTTGTAAGTGACAGTGATCGATCGATACTGCACTTGGGTGGGCTGGGCTGGGCCGGGCGGAGGAGCAAAACGCAGGTGCTAGCAGGTATCTGGGCTGATCCCGCTAACACTGCGTTTTTGGGAACCCTAAACTGCTGGGGACGCTAGTATAGATCTGATCAGGTCAGATATTGATCCGTTCAGATACTATACCACTAAGGGAGGCGTATGCTGCGTGCGTGGGTGTTAGCGGTACTGGCACTAACCTGACGCTGCCTGGGGCTGGTGCTTGCCAGTTCACCAAAACGCTACCAAAAAAACTGTTAGCGATCGCAGGGATCAGACCTGACTCTGCGAACGCTGCAGTTATGCGTTTAGTGTTTTGTAAGTGACAGTGATCGATCAATACTGCACTTGGGTGGGCTGGGCTGGGCCGGGCGGAGGGGCAAAACGCAGGTGCTAGCAGGTATCTGGGCTGATCCCGCTAACGCTGCGTTTTTGGGAACCCTAAACTGCCGGGGACGCTAGTATAGATCTGATCGGATTGGATCAGATATTGATCCGTTCAGATACTATACCACTAAGGGAGGCGTATGCTGCGTGCATGGGTGTTAGCGGTACTGGCGCTAATCTGACGCTGCCTGGGGCAACGCATATCACCGCCGGGCGATCAGGGGGCTAAACCTTTATTCGGTAATAAACGGCGGGTGCCCTGACACTATAAAAAATAAACGAACTAACCAGCGTCACTCGTAACGGTTATACGGTGATCAGTGGTGAAAGGGTTAACTAGGGGGCAATCAAGGGGTTAAAACATTTATTAGATCGTATATGGGGGTCCCTGTCGCTATAAAACGCTGATGGCGAACCTAAATATTTACGTCCCTAACTAGCGTCACCAGTGACACTAATACAGCGATCAGAAAAATGATCGCTTAGTGACACTGGCGACAGGGGGTGATCAAGGGGTTAAAACTTTATTAGGGGGGGTTAGGGGGGTACCCTAGACCTAAAGGGGGCTAACAATAACTGCCCTAACACACTGTCACAAACTGACACCATGTAGTAATCAAAAAAAACAAAACTGCTTGGTGTCAGTGTGACGGGGGGGTGATCGGGGGTGATTGGGGGGGGATCGGGGGGTGTAATGTGTGCCTGGCATGTTCTATTGTGTGTGTGTGTTTGGTGCACTCACATTACAGTCTTCTCTCCTCGGCGCCGGAACGGAAACTGCCGAGCCGAGGAGAGGTGACATCACTTCCTCCGCTTCTGTTTACATTACAGAAGCCGAGGAAGTCTGTCATTGGCCAGGAGCGATCGCGAGGGGGGAGCCACAAATGAGTGGCCTCCCCCTCACCTTTGATCGCCCCTGACCTGAACCCGACCGCCGCTGGCACCGGGGGGTTGGTCCGATCGGACCCCCCACCCGTGGGCAAGCAAGGACGTACATGTAAGCCCTTTTGCCTGCCCGTGCCACTCTGCCGACGTACATCGTCGTGCGGCGGTCATCAAGTGGTTAAAGTATAACAAGAGCCCATATGAACAATATGTATTCAATGTGCTAAACTGTACATATAGTCAAAACATTGCCTACAAATGCTGTGCAATGTTGAAATGTGTACATTTGTACAAAAAGGATACATTGAGCTAGGTTGTACAGATGGACAAGAACAGTGTAGGTTTTCAAGTCCGTTCCAGATAAGTGTCCATTTGTACAATCAGTAGAGCTGTGTGCTACATTGTACAGATGGACAACATGATTGCAGGTGTAAAATTACAAGTGAAGTTGGACAAGGGCTTACAAAATGTCTCCTTTGCACTAGACAGTAGAGATGGACAAGAACAGTGTAGGTTTTCAAGTCCATTCCAGATAAGTGTCCATTTGTACATTCAGTAGAGCTGTGTGCTGCATTGTACAGACATGATTGCAGGTGTAAAATTACAAGTGAAGTTGGACAAGGGCCTACAAAATGTCTCCTTTGCATTAGACGGTACAGATGGACAAGAACAGTGTAGGTTTTCAAGTTTGTTCCAGATAAATGTCCATTTGTACAATCAGCTGTGTGCTAGATTGTACAGATGGACAACATGATTGCAGGTGTAAAACTACAAGTGAAGTTGGACAAGGGCCTACAATATATGTCTCCTTTGCACTAGACGGTACAGATGGACAATAGGTATGTATAACAAAAGCAAAAATGAACCAGGGTATGCATGAAAAACAATCTAAACATATAACAATTCAAAATGTAGATAATTGCTCAACGATCTCTGAAATTCTGCGTGGAAAAGAATTCAGGGTAGTGCGAACATTCTCAACGTCAGCTTTTAATGACTGCAATAATTCGGTTCGCTGATGTACTACTGTCAAACGTTGAGCTGCATGAAGCAGATGATCGAACAGCTATAAAATAAAAGCCAAATGATTAAAAAAAAATTAAAAAAACTACAAAAATAAAGCAGATTAAAAAAATACAAATTAAATAAAGTTAATTTACCTGAAGTGGACACATGGCTGCTCTCATCACTCCCTTCAACAGGCGTCAGTATGATTACAGTTGTGTCTGTTGCGATGTCAGACTGAGCACATGTTTGCTCCAAATCCTGATGTGCTATTTCCACCTCTCCATGTTGCTTTTTTAGGCTTCCTATTAAATGCAAAATATATGACTTTTAGGTGCAGGTAAAGCTGCAATGCCATTTTTACATTTTCAAACATGAAACCTTTGTATATTTGTAAAGTCAAGCAACATACTGCAATGTAGATTCCCAAGCAAAATGGGTGAAAGCAGAAAGGATGCACATGGCATACAGATGGCATATAAAACTCAGAAATGATGGAATAAGCATACAAGAAGATCATAAATATATAGTACTTACTTTTGTGGATTATTTTGTAGATCTTTCTAAGCTGATTGTCTTCTCTTAATTTCAGGTCAGACCATCGCTTTCTTACCTGATCTTTTGTGCGTTCAATGCCATGGCGTTTGCGTAAAACACGTTGCTCCTTCTCTAATATGGCATCTTTGCGTATGTTATGTTGCTGTATACTTGCTCACGACAATCATAATCCTTCTTTTGCAGTATATTCACCATGTCAACCATCTCCTCCAAAGTCATGTTGGTGGATTTCTTCCTATTCCTTCTGGTGACTGCACTTATTAGCTGACTTGCCTCCTCTCTTTGCTTGATCTGTGGCCCTGCACCTGGAGAATGTGCCATGATACATCGCATGTGATTATACGAACGTCCGCGGGTTTGTGACTTCACATAGGAAGGTATATTCTGGGAGTGTTCGTTCGGCAGACGATAATTCACACATAGATACCTGAGGTAAGTTTGATCTGGGGACTCTACGTTGAATATTTAAGGTGTCCGTGGATGTGTGTGTGATTTATGTAAGTACTTTTTATTGTAGGATTGTAGCAGTCTTGTTATGGTATTCAGGCCTGGATGTTCTAGATGGCCATTTGTATTATAATACTTAGAAATTTGTAAAAGAACTAAAAGAACTATGTTGAACCCACACAATACTATGTGAAGAACAAGATTGCTAACTTGCGCACTATTTTCAAGAAGGAGTACAAAAAAATACAAGCCTCCAAAAAATCTGGTGCAGGAGCTGAGGACATGTATGTGATGTGCCACGTTTGTGGTATTTCAAAGACCTGATGTTTTTGGCTGATTCAGATAATCCCGGAGAGTCCCATTGTACTCTTCAAGCAAGTGGGGCATCAGACTGCAGTGCATTATCTGAAACAGAGGATATGTCCCAAACACAGACACGGGTAAATGTATGTTGTATCATGTTATATACTTTATTTAAACTGCCAATAGAGTAGTGAATAATTAGTACACTACTATACTTTCTTGCATGAATATTGTTAAACTGTAAATCTAACCAAAACCACAATATTAAAATCAGCATGTCATCTATATCCAGTAAAGCATTCTTGGTGCACTCATTGTGAAACAAGGGTTAATCCACTGCATTGTTTACAATGGCCATTTCATCTCATCTTCTCTGTTCCCTTCTTCCACTGTCCCCAATCCATCTCCTGATAGAACAGAGGCTAGCGGACAAGGACCACATGCTCTGTTTGATGTGTATCGCTATAGAGATTTTCATTTGCTTTGTTTTGTTTTGGGGGGGGGGGATATTGAGTGCATGTGATCAGTACAGGGCTAATTAGCACTGTGGAGACAGAGGGTCAGTGGTCATGTAGCTTCATAGGATAGTCAAAGTAGAATGAGAATTCCTCCTCCAAGCTTTAACCTGAAACCAATAGAAGTAACAAGACTGTTACGTACTGCTAAAGGAAAAAAAGTATTTAACAGTAAATATTTACTAGAACATTTTCATTGCAATTTATTTTGAATGCAGAGTCATGGGTTATCAAATTAACATGTTTTACATATTACCAGCAATTACTATATAATGAACGATATTATATATAGCTATATACAGTCCTGCCATGCAACTGCCCCCCTGCCTACAAAATAATGAGTATAATTTTGTCGATTTTGACATGCAGTGGCAGTTGGTAGTCTAGGCCTTGCAGGAGCTAAATTTTGCAAACTAGTACTGTCATTTCGCCAGTCACCTGGCACAATTGTCCCACTGGTAATGTCTTCCATATCAACTGCAGATGATGGCATGTATGACACTGTTGTACGTTGTAAGAAATTGTGTAGCATACAGCAGCACTCCACAATAATGTCCACTTTTTCCATTGCTACATTCATAGCGGTGTGGAAGATTCTGAATCTGCTGGCCATAATGCCAAACGCATTCTCAACCACCGTCTTGCCCTAGACAGGCGATAATTGAATATCTTCTGTTGAGCTGTTAAATTACGTAAGGGATAAGGTTTCAAAAGATGTTCATGCAAAGCAAAGGCGTCATCCCCAATGAAGACGAAATTTAGTCTTTCCACAGTCTCACTTGAAGATGGAAGTTGCAAAACACCTCCTTTCAATCTGTTCAGAAATTCACTCCGCTGTATTACTCCTCC
Source organism: Lithobates clamitans (assembly GCA_037952925.1). NCBI lineage: Eukaryota > Metazoa > Chordata > Amphibia > Anura > Ranidae > Lithobates > Lithobates clamitans. The sequence continues at coordinate 838,546 of JBBGZY010000421.1, read as the reverse complement.
ATCTGAGTTTCTTCCATTTTTACCTATGTCCAGGTATATGAATTCGTATTTTGCATTGACGATCGCCATTAATATTATGCTAAAGAACCCTTTGTAATTGTAAAAGTAGGATCCTGAATTGGCTAGTGGGGTGATCCTTACATGTTTCCCATCAATTGCACCCCCACAATCAGGAAAATTCCACATATCCTGGAATTCTTTAGCAAGGTCTTTCCATTCCTGGGAATTTATGGGAAACTGTTGGTAAAAAAAAACAAAAAAAAACATAAGAATATTTAGCATTGATAGTAATTGATGAATAATTATTGTTTTAATTATTTTCTATAGCCCAGTACAGCAGCTAGGGCCATCAGGTCTGAGAACTCAGAGAGGGAAAAAAGGAGGAATGTAGATTATGACACTTCCACTTTACTGAAGGATGCATCATCTATCATGCAACAAAAGGATGATGAATGTGATGCTGTGGGTTACTTGTTGCACACAAGTTACGCAGGATGTCCATGCAACAGCGAGACTTGTTTGAACCTCTGCTACATAAAATGATTGGCATTGGTCTGAAGGGACATCTTACAGCAAACACTGATATTATGGGGTATCAGGGATGTACATCTCACCCACCTGTACCATCTGTCCCAAACTGGCAGATGAGTAATATGTCCCAACAACAAGGAACCACAAGCTGGGCAATGCACCAAGAACAACATCAAGGTCCTTGGTTTCGTGACCCACAATATACTAATCTGTGACCATAACAGTACATTTTCTTTACTGTTCTTGTTGAATTTTAAATGGTCATTGTTAAATAATACTATTGATGTATCGCTAATATGAACCGTGAAATGGCCACATGATATGTACAATGAAGACCAATACATCATAACATAGGCAAACAATACCAAAAAACTGAAAAGAACAACAACAGTGACAAAATTATAGTCCTCTATAGGTATGTGACTTCATACATAGATCATATCAATATACTCGTGAAATCTTGAAATAAGAAGAATCCCACCAACAATAGGGAGGCTTACCGGAACGTTTGAACCCAAAGAAACGTACGATCAATTGGGTCAAACAAGCTTGTGTGGTAAACAGCCGATAGGATTCTGTAGAAGTTGAGAGAAGATCTTGTGATGATCTGTAAACCGGGCACATACCTATAGAGGACTATAATTTTGTCACTTTTGTTGTTCTTTTCAGTTTTTTGGTATTGTTTGCCTATGTTATGATGTAATGGTCTTCATTGTACATATCATGTGGCCATTTCACGGTTCATATTAGCGCTACACCTTTTTGGTTTTCTTTTCATGCACATATCCTACCGGCCGTATTAGCTGCTTATCCTTTTTGGGCAGCGCAGAATTATTTGTTATATTAAATAATACTATTGTTAAATAAAAATATATTCTGTTTCACAACGTCTCTTTTTGGTAATGGTGTACTTCTGGATATGGATTTTCTTGGGATAAATAGCATTTTTGCAAATTTTAGACAAATTGCTAAATTTTACATATTTCAACTCTATTTCATATGTAGTCGTGTAATAGATATCAGACAGTTCACCATATTTATTTACCTTTAAATACTGTGGTTGGAGCATCCTTACTATGTCCTCACATGTCTCCGGTATAATACGACCTAATGTTTAGGCAGAAATTCCGGTCGTAAACTTCAGGTCTTCAAAAGACCTGCCTGTAGCCAGGAAATGGAGGGTTGCCATGAGCCTCTCCTCTACACTGATAGCCTTCCTCATACAGGAGTCTTGTTTGGTGATATGTGGCTGCACATGCAATAACAGCATCTCAAATGACTCCTGTGTCATCCGTAAATAATTTCGATAATCCTCAGGATTATTTTCCCTCAGGTTTGTCAATAGATTTATATGTGAGAATTTCTCACGCTGCAGGAGCCAGTTTTTTGTCCACACTCTGCTCTTCCTTCTGTTTCTTCTTTTTTTCTTCTCCTCCTCCAAGGCTATTATGCCTGTCATTTTCTGCTTTCTGTTGTACTTCTTGAACGGCATTTTCTCGGAACGAATAAACGTGCGCCGCGAAGAACAACTGTTCTTTTCGTAATTGGCGCGACCTGATTTTGTACAGTAGGGGTGTGGTTAAAAGGTTACAAAACATTACATCACTTCCTCTATTGGCATGAAAACAGTGTTTTGACGTATGATTTTCGTACCTAATTGATGGTACACTTGCATATCTGTTGTGAGCACCGCTTTAGTTTATCGTTTGACAGAGCGTTCGAAATTCGCATCGTGTATGGCCTGCATTAGTAAGGAAACAGCAGTCAACATTCTTGCATGTGATGAGCCACCATCTCAGATGTATGATAAATGGAATACCTGTTGGACAGTTTTTGAGGAATCACCAAAACTGTAGGAATGAGAAGCAATATAAACAGGTGGGACAGTCAATATACGATTGATTTTGGAAAAGAGGATATTCCATTAATATGTTTGAAAGAACCATGTCAAAGCTAGCGGAGGATGGAACGCTTATCCTCACATGAGAGGGTTCAACAGGAAAGGAGGTCAATATGTATTACTGAACACTCAATTTGGCTCTAATAAGGGGCAGCAGAGTGGCTAAGTGGTTAGCACTAGGGTCGTTGGTTCAAATCCTAACCAATGCCACAACCTGCCTGGAGTTTGCATGCTCTCCCTGTGTGGGGTTTCCTCCAGGTACTCCGGTTACTTTCCACACTTCAAAGACATGCTGGTAGATTAATTGGTGGCCTGGTAGGTTAAATGGCTCCTGTCTAAAATGGTAGGTACCTGGTCATTTGCTTCTGTCTAAATTGGCCCTAGCATGAATGTTATTAAGGGACCGTAGGCTGTAAGCTCCTTGATGGCAAGGACTGAATGTACAATATATATGTAAAGCGCTTGCATCAATTGTAAGTACCTGTAATAAATAAAATAATTGGCACAAGCTGTGAGATATACAGGCATGCACTACAATTATGTTCAACAGAAGAAATAGATGCCCCTTATGCACAACTGGTGGCCAGAAGGACAAAACAAATAGGAAATTTGTGCTTACCATAAAATCTATATCCTGGAGTCCATTGAGAGACATAGGGTTGTAAAATATTTTATGAAAGTGGGTTATTCAGCTGTCTTCAGGAGGTTCAGATACTGGCAAAAGAAGAAACTTTTAAGCCAGCCCACGTATAACCCCACTTCCAACCACCATGTCTCAGTTTTATGAGAAAGCAGTATATAAGGGTTGTATAAGGGCTGTAAAATATTCTATGGCAAATGGGGCATCCAAAAGCAATGCAACTGAAGGAGGAATCAGCAGATGTGTAATCCAACTAGCATTAACACCTGAATTAAGGATTGATGAACTATTACCAATACGGAGAATGATAAAGCTAAAGGAGACATGTACGATCAGCCTGGTGTTTCAGATCGGGACTGTGAAATTCAAAGAAGGAATCGGTACAAGAGAAAGCAATGGACCTCTACAAAGTGGAGGACAAACCAACATTTACTGTGAGGGAAGAAAAACTAGAAAAACAAAAATAGGATTTTTTAAATACAGCTTACCTGTAAAATCCTTTTCTTGGGAATACATCATGGGACACAGAGACTTTGATAATTACTTAGTGGGTTAGATAGTCACCATCAGGTGATTGGACACTGGCAACCATAATTACAAGGCGAGTTCCTCCCCTATATAACCCCTCCCATACGGAGAGTACCTCAGTTTTGTAGCAAAGCAATAAGTATCCCAACGTACAATCCCGAAGAGGGGCATGAGCTCTGTGTCCCGTGATGTATTCCCAAGAAAAGGATTTTACAGGTAAGCTGTATTTAAAAAATCCTATTTTCTTGTTCATACATCACGGGACACAGAGACTTTGATAATTACTTAGTGGGATGTCCTATAGCAATGCCCAAATTGAGGGGAGGGAGACACAGATCAGAAAACATAGACCGCCAATGGACCAGAGAAACTATACTGCTGCCTGCAGCACACTGCGCCCGAAAGCGGCATCCTCATGCCCTCTTACATCCACCTGATAGAATCTAGTGAATGTATGGACTGAAGACCAAGTTGCAGCCTTGCAGATCTGAGCCATGGAGGCCTGGTGATGTACTGCCCATGAAGCACTAACTGCTCTAGTTGAGTGCACTTTAACCTGAAAAGGAGGAATCTTCTTTACACCATAATCCTGAACAAATAACCTGTCGAATCCATCTAGAGATAGTGGATTTCAACGGTGCCTGGCCCTTTTTGGGGCCTTCTGATAGAATAGACAATCAGTCTTTCGTATCTGAGCGGTTGCTTGCAGATACTGACTGCTCTTATAACATCTAAAGAGTGGAACAATTTCTCCTCCGCGGACTGCAGATCTGGAAAAAAGGACGGTAGGACCACATCTTGATTCAGATGGAATCCTGAAACCACTTTAGGCAAAAAAGTTGGGTGAGGACGCAACACCACCCTGTCTTTGTGAATAATCAAATATGGCTCTTTACAAGAAAGAGCTGCTAACTCCGATACCCTTCTAGCCGAGGATATGGCTACCAGAAAAAACAACTTTTTTGTCAAAAGATCTAAAGAAACAGAGAGAATTCCCCTGGTGGACTTTAAAGGCACATATAAAGGAATGTTTAGGAGAGTATATAGAGTAAACAACAGTTTATTTATTACAAAAAAGTTCCTCAAGTAAATATCAAACAAATAACATGAATAAAAACAGGGAATGCAGTTCCATAGATATAAAGCTAGTGATACCAATACGCTTGCACCCGACGCGTTTCGGAGTTGCTTTTGCCTCCTTCTTCAGGGGTGATTGTAAGCTTTAAACAGAAATTTCTAAAGAAGCATGGTGCAATGGTTCACAAAATTGTTCCTGTAAAACAGACAAAACCAAATTCAATCCTATGGGCACACAGGAGGCTTAACTGGCAGATTCAAGCATAAAGCCCCCTGAATAAAAGGACGAGGGAATGAGAGGAAAGCGGTCTTTGAAAGAATACTGACAAGGCCGAGATCTGGCCCTTGATATTACTCAAGGCCAACTTAATTTCTATGCCTAATTGAAGAAAGGCAAGAATCCTGCTAATGCCACCCCCCTGAATTAACACCAGGAAACATATGCCTTCCAGATTCTGTAGTAGATGAGCCTGGAAGCTGGCTTCTTAGCATTAACTAGAGTGGACAGGACTGGCCCCGAGAGGCCACGAACCTTCAGAATGTGGGTCTCAACTGCCAAACCGTCAAATTCAGACTTCGTAAGGCAGGATGGAATATAGGACCCTGTGAGAGTAGATCTGGGTGCAGCGGAAGAACCCAAGGTCTTCCTCCTGCCATCTTTATGATCTCCACATACCAAGGTCGCCTGGGCCAAGCCAGAGCCACCAGCTTTCCTTCCCTTTTGACTCTCCGCAGGAATCGCGGGAGAAGCGGAACTGGAGGGAATGCATAGATCAGAGAGTACTGATCCCATTGAATCGTTAAGGCATCTAACCCTTGTCCTAGCGGATCCTTTGTTCTTGACACAAAGTTGGCCAGTTTCTTGTTGAACCTGGAAGCCAACAGGTCTACATCCGGGGTACCCCATCTTCGACATATGGTCTGAAAAATATTGGGGTGTAGAGATCATTCTCCTGGGCACAGCTGCTGGCGACTCAGGAAATCCGCCTGCCTTTTTACTCCTGGAATGAAACCGCAGACAGGCAAGGAACATGCCTCTCTGCCACCGAAAAAATGTGATTCACCTCTTTTTGGGCATCCAGACTCCTGGTGCCCCCTTGGTGATTGATATAGGCCACTGCCATAGCATTGTCTAACTGTACCCGGACAGGAGAACCCTGAAACCTGGAAGTCCAGACCCTGAGGGCTAGACGAATTGCCTGAATCTCCAGAATGTTAATGGGCAAGAGCCTTTCAGCTCTGGGCCATCTTCCCTCGGTGGAAGCTTCTTCCAGAACCGCTCCCCAGCCTATTAGGCTGGCATCTGTGGTTACCACTTTCCAAGTAACTGGAACAAAGGATTTTGCTTTTAGTAGATTCTTGGTTAGCAACCACCAATTGAGGCTCTGACATACCCATGGTAATAGGCACATTGAAAGGCTATTCAAGGCTTATACTCTTTTGCTCCAGGCAGAGAGGATGCTGCTCTGCAAAGGCCTTGAGTGAAACTGGGCGTAAGGAACAGCCTGGAAAGAGGCCACAATTTTTCCCAATAATCTCATACATAGTCGAATGGAGGGATTTTTCCTTGCTATGACTACTCGGACCAAATCCTTTATGGCTTTGGCTTTTCACCGGGGTAAAAATATTCTGCTTTGGACTGTGTCTAGGACCATGCCCAAATACTCCAGCCTTTTTAGGGGCTGTAAGGAAGACTTTTCTAGATTGAGGACCCAGTCTAGGTACTTTACTCTACTGTGCTGAGCACACTGCGGTCTAAGCGTGCTACGGACTGTTCTACAAGTAGAAAATCGTCCAGATAAGCTGTCACTGTTATGCCCTGAGCCCTTAGTTTTTCCAAGGGTGGGGCTACAATTTTTGTGAACACTCGAGGTGCTGTAGCAAGAACGAAAGGTAGGGCCACAAATTGAAAGTGGTGCTGATCCATCGCAAACCTTAGAAATCTTTGGTGAGCGGGAAATATTGGCACATGTAAATATGCATCCTTGATGCCAAGAATTCTCCCCCCGAAAGGTGGAAACTACTGAATGAATTGACTCCATGCGGAAAGAACGAATGTCTAAAAACTGATTCAGGTCTTTTAGATCTAGAATTGGTCTGACATCACTGTTCGGTTTTGGAACCGTAAAGAGGTTTGAGTAGAACCCTGAGCCTTGCTCTTTTGGGGTCACTTCTATAATTACCCCTTGGGATAGTAGACATTCTAAGGCCAGAAACAAGGGTCTTCTTTTTTCTGGATCTTTGGAGACTCTTGACCTTAGGAAACAAGATGGCGGAAACTCTCAGAACTCCAGCTTGTAGCCCAGAGACACCGTGGAGGTCACCCATTTGTCCTGAATCTCTTCCCGCCAGGCGCCTTCAAACTGCAGCAGCCTTCCCCCCACTCGGCCGAGCAGGGGCACCCCAGATCTTGGACCCCAAGACTTCTTTTTCCCTTGGGCTTGGCCCTGGACCTTTCCCCTAGCATTGGACTGGGGAGGCCGTCGCCACTGCCTGGAGGTCGAGGCTCCAGGGGGCTGGGGACAGAGAACGTCTAAATGAGGGACGTTTATTCTTCTTTTTAACCAGTAACAACGTGGTCTTACCCCCGGTAATCTTCTGGATATATTTGTCCAGATCATCCCCAAACAGGCATTCCCCATAAAACGGGAACCTAGTCAAATATTTTTTGCACAAAGCTTCAGCTGCCCAATGCTTAAGACAAAGGGCCCTGAGCGTGTGTACCAGCAGGAGGGAAAGGTGGGATTGCTTGCTGAACAGAATCCATAATGGCATCAACTATAAAACACAAGGCCTTAGGAAAATCGGCATAAACCTTGCCCTCCTCAGTGGAGAGGAGGTTAAGCACCTGCTTCATTTGTTCCTTGAGAAACTGGCACATGCCGATTGCTGCATCCGCAGGCTGGACTACAGCACCAGCCATAGAAAAGGAGACTTTAAATAAAGTTTCCAGCTTCTTATCAGTTGGATCTTTGAACCCCTGAGCATTGTCCACAGGACAGGTCAGGCTTTTATTCACACAAGAAATAGCCGCATCTATTGCTGGCACCCTCCATTTTTTGGTGAACTTTTCTTCCACCGGATAAACCATGGAAAACCTCTTAGGAGGTGAAAATAGTTTATCTGGGTCACCCCAGTCGTCATACAATTTCTCCAGCAAGGGATGAATTGGGAAGGTATACGCAGCTTGTGGGGATTTCCGAGATCCCAAGGAGGAAACAGAGGATATGGCAGACTCAGCAGAGGGCAATCTATATGTGGTACGCACCAACTCAGTATAAAATTGCACCTGTACTTTGAGGGCCTGGGAGGCAGAAGAGAGCTTCTCCTCTTCCCCTGAATCGACTACTCCCGATACCCATCCCCAGATAGGGATATCTCATCATTATCAGAATGCTCAGCCGATAGGGAACCCAGAGCAGAGGGAGGGGATCTACTCCTTTTTCTGCTACTCCTTAAGGAAGCTGTGATAAAAGTAGTAATCCTTCCTTTTAAACCATCCAATGCAGCCTTTATAGTGTCTTCAGTGACATATACAGGGACTGTAACATTGGGAGAGGCTGCAAAGCCTGACAGGGGCACAGGCTCATCCTGTGAGGCTGCCTCCAGTCTTTAAGGGGGGATGGAATCCTGCAGACATGCCCAGAACCCCTAGATGTAGGCAGTGATTTCTTTGTGCCTCTTTTACCTACCCCTGAAGCCCTCTTACAAGGAGACATAGTCCTAAGCTGCAAAGCAGAGGTACTAGTACAAATGCAACCACTGTTGTGCCTAGTCTTACAATATAAACATGAGCTTAGTCTGCACAATCTGATGCCGAGCAGATGTCTTAGGTATGCCTGGATCCGAATCCACTGAGATGCTTACTGCCCACAGCTCTGTGTCCCACTGCTTACAGGAGCTCTGGTGTACTAAGCTTTAAACATAGCCGCTTTGCGCCTGCGCACTGGTGTGCCGTGCATGCCACACGTGCACGGCGCCGCAACTACGCCCCGCTGAAAACCGCCGTAAAAGCGCACGTGTAGGACTGTCATGGTGGCGGCCAGGCACGAGGGGGGAGAAAGGAGATCCCCTGAGAACTGCAAGGGGCCCCCGGAGACTGCGTGGGATCCCCCCTTTCAGGTTATGTGGCAGAGCCTGCAGCGGAGGAGGTGAGCGGCTTCTCAGACCAGCTTCACTGAGCGTGTATCCTGGATGGCATGTAAGTATACACTAGGTATGTCTCTTATTCCCTCTAGTGGTGGAAACCAGGTAAGACATGCAAACTACACAACTAAGATAATCCATATGTGTATACTTTAGGATTGTCTTCACTTACCTTATCCCCGCCGCAGGAACTGCTGAAAACAGACAGATCCAACCTTCACCCATCACGGCGGGTAGCGTTGTGCCAACCTTCAGGGTTCTGGGTTCCTACTCACAGGATCCTCTTCACTGGACCTGTAGAAAACTCTGCCAGAAAAACTTCTAACGCAACTTAAATTGTGCACCAAAGCGCTGGATCCCAGAGCCCAGTCCTCAAAGAGAGACATTACAGGCAAAACCTTGTTTCTTCTTTCACGAGGCCGGGGTACCATCCATCTTAGATGTATTTATTGGCCCGAGGTGTGGATCCGGTTGTATAGCTCCTAGGCCCCTGCAGAGACCATCAAGCAGAGCTTTTTTCTTAGCACATCTTTAGCGTGAGCAACCACCTTAGACACTGGCAAAAAAACTGAGGTACTCGCCGTATGGAGGGGTTATATAGGGGAGGAACTCACCTAGTAATTAGGGTTGCCAGTGTCCAATCCCCTGATGGTGACGATCAAACCCAGTAAGTAATTATCAAAGTCTCTGTGTCCCGTGATGTATGAACAAGAAAGAGGATTTTTCATGGCAGGACTAGGGAAAAGTTGTTTAACATCCTAGGATACTAACAAAAAACATAACATTTTGAAATGTGGTTGTGTGGGATGGCTTAATGGTTTTTTGTTTTGTCAGTGTCCAAAACTCCTGAAGGCAGCAGCATAACCCAAATATCATATGAACACCTTGTTCATTTTCATCAGATAATTGCTTACAGACCTTTAAAAAAATGGAATGGATGGATCCCTGTGAATCATGTCAAATCTTCCCCTTTATACAGTGCCTTGAAAAAGTATTCATACCGCTTGACATTTTCCACATTTTGTCATGTTACAACCAAAAACGTAAATGTATTTTATGTGATAGACCAACACAAAGTGGCACATAATTTTGAAGTGGAAGGAAAATGATAAATTGTTTTCAATTTTTTTTACAAATAAATATCTGAAAAGTGTGGCGTGCATTTGTATTCAGCTCCCCTGAGTCAATACTTTGTAGAACCACCTTTCGATGAAATTACAGCTGAAAGTCTTTTTGAGTCCGTCTCTACCAGCTTTGCACATGTAAAGAGTGAAATTTGTGTGCATTATTTGCAAAATAGCTCAAACTCTGTCAGAATGGATGAAGAGTGTCTGAGAACAGCGATTTTCAAGTCTTGCCCCCCCCCCAACCCCAAAGCACCTTGTCCCCATGTTGATGGAGACAAGGGCCTCTTCTCCACAACCCTCCCTTGTGTTCCTGTTAAGCAGGAACACGGATCTGTGTTCTCCTAGTCAAAGCAATCCCCACACAGTAAGTAAGCAACCCTTAGGAATACATTTAACCCTTTGATCGCCTCTGGTGTTAACCCCTTCCCTGCCAGTGTCATTAGTACAGTAACAGTGCATATTTTTAGCACTGATCACTGTATTAGTGTCACTGGTCCCCAAAAAAGTGTAAGTTAGATGTCTGATTTGTCCACCACAACGTCACAGTCCTGCTAAAAATCGCTGATCGCTGCCATTACTAGTAAAAAAAGAAATAAATAAAAATTCCATAAAAATATCCCATCATTTGTAGACGCTATAACTTTTGCGCAAAACCAATCAATATACACGTATTGGGATTTTTATTTTACCAAAAATATGTAGCAGAATAAATATTCATAAATTGATGAAGAAATTCGATTTTTTACATTTTAGATATGTTTTATACCACAAAGTAAAAATTATTTTTTTCAGTAATTTTTTGTTTATAGTGCAAAAAACAAAACAAAAACGGAGGTGATCAAATACCACCAAAAGAAAGCTCTATTTGAGGGAAAAAGGGACATAAATGTTGTTTGGGTACAGTCTCGCAAGACTGCGCAATTGTCAGTTAAAGTAATGCAGTGCCGTTTTGCAAAAAATGGCCTGTTTATGAAGGGGTAAAACCTTCAATGGCTTAATTGGTTAATAAAGTTTGAGGCTCGGGGTCAAACTTTTTCCCTGTTCAGGAGTTCTGGTGTGAACCGAACAGGGGGGTATTCGGTCCATCTCTAGTAATTGGATACAGGAGCCCAGGAGTAACCAGGTAAATGTTAGTCTGTATATAATCCAGGAGAAATTAAATGTATTCTAAACCTCTGGCTAGTCTGCAGAGGGTTAATATCAAAGTACCTGCCTTCTTTTGTCCCACATCAAATCTCAGTAGTTATGCTTCAGGATTAACAATAAAAAAATCAAGAAGCCGATTTAAAGGTTTAGTAAATGTAAGATATGACTAGATAAACAGTTTTATATGCACAGTGTAGCTATACCAAAATATTATAACTATGAGCTTCTGCTTAGTCTTAAATTATCATGAACCCCTATTAGCAGAGAAATGTCATTCTGGGTTAACTTCAGTGGATTAAAGATGGACTGACATTTAAGCCCTGCACAAAAGGCTCTATCTTGCCCTGTGAAGTCAATAGGTCATGTGGATAAAATTCATTGGTGTGCTACCCAGAGGTTTGGCCCGCTCCCTCCGGTCTCAAGCTACACACAGACAATTAGACATATAATCAGGCACTGCTTGTAAAAAAAAAGAAAAAAACACATCACAACAAGAAAATTATTTACATGCTGCTTAAACTACTTCCATAAACTACTACATTTTAGATCCTTGATATACCCAGTGGCTCTGTATGGCAGTCTATTCCACTATGACAAATGAAGCTGCCTTTATTCAATTGCTGGACGTGCATGGCTTTTCGCTTGTCATTCTGTTAATAGGATTTGCTCACTTTCTAATGACTGTATATTTATTACTGTGCATTTAGGTATGCACATTTTTGCAGGGTTACATTGGTCCAGCTTTTAGATAAACACCAGCAGGGATGTGCTGAACCCACGCACCAAATCCACCATGACTAACACTTCACATTTAATAAACAACTATATAAAACCCATAATATATATTCCTTATATTATAGGTTTTATATAGTTGTTTAATAAAAGCGATGTATTAGGTCATGGCGGGTTTGGTGCTTGGGTTCAGTAAATCCCTGCTGGTGTTTATCTATGTTTTCTACAAAAGGCCAATCTTATAGTACAAGTATACATCAGGTTGCTTTCTATTTTTCGTTTAATTGTACCAGCTTGGGCAAATGTAAGAATGTATGTGTCATATCTGGAAGATTCCTTGCAAAATGGAAATGACCGTAGTAGACACCGCTACCACATTGATGTGCCGAGCAACTGTTTTGCTTCTTAGTAAACACAGGTGGTTACTAGCTTGGCAGGGATGCCATTTAGAGAACTCCTTTCATTTTCTCAACTAATGCAAAGCGTTCTCTGATTGATTTATAGTATCTACAAAATAGGGGATAGATTTACGGCATTCTTTTTTTTTTCAATCTTAGTTTTATTGGAAAATTATTGTACAAATAGACAAATATACATACATTAATGGCATAATCATACCATCAAGCATCTTACAAATACATTATACAAACATAACCAAAACAAAAAAATAACAAAAAAAAGAAAAAGACAAAAAAAGGGGAAAGATGGCAACACATAGAAATTATATATTAGGGCGGCACAGTGGTGCAGTGGGTAGCACTCTCACCTAGCAGTAAGAAGGGTCACTGGTTCGAATCCCAACCACGACACTACCTGCTTGGAGTTTGCATATTCTCCCTGTGCCTGCGTGGGTTTCCTCCGGGTACTCCGGTTTCCTCCCACACTCCAAAGACATGCTGGTAGGTTAATTAGATCCTGTCTAAATTGTCCCTAGTATGTATGAATGTGAGTTAGGGACCTTAGATTGTAAGCTCCTTGAGGGTAGGGACTGATGTGAATGTACAATGTATATGTAAAGCGCTGCGTAAATTGACGGCGCTATATAAATACCTGAAATAAATAAAATAAAATATATTGAAAACTTATTAGCTCGCATTTAGGTTCTACTCTAATTCCCATAAAACCTTCTAGTTTCCCGTTGATTCCGTAAAAGTCCTCCAGGGAGCCCATACCTGACAGCAGTTTTCATATGTATCCAATTCATGTGCTAATAGGGAGATCCTCTCAATATAGTTCATTTCCATTACCCATTTCTTCACCGATGGGGATTGTATTGATCGCAAATGTCGCGGAATAACCACGGCTGTCAATCAGTGTCTGAGCAGACCATTTTTAATATTTTTATAGCCTGGTAAAATGGATAACAGGGTAATTTGAGGTATATTGGGGACTAGCTCCCCTGTAACTGTAGTATACAACTGCATGATCCTGTCCCAAAACTTATAAATTTGGGGACATTTCCACCATATGTGTATCAGCGAGCCCTTGGCAGAATGACATTGCCAACATATGTGAGATGCGTCTGGGTATATATGCTGCAGTGATGTTGAGCATCAATACCGACCAGAAACGAGCTTATAGTTTGTCTCTTGGGCTTTAGTTGCCAATGACAAGCAATGTGTGAGGGTAAATGACTCCCACTCTTCTGCTCCGATTTGAACATTAAGATCACGTGCCTATTTATTTGTAAAATCTGGGAGCTCAGGATGTTTTTTTGCAATAAGAATCTAATATATTGCTGATGGGACATGTTTTGGTTTAGTACTTTGCAACAAAATAAACTCAAACAGATTTAGATCTCTATTAAAAAATTTGTTCAAGGGAGTAGAGGACAAGAATAACAATAGTTGCTGATATTCCAACCATTGCATAAGTGAAGGCTGTTGTGTAGGAATTAAGTTCAATATGGGTGGAAGTTTACTCTGACAAAGAATCTGGCTCACTCTTCGGTGAGACTCCACATAATTATTTTATTTAATTAATTATTCCACATAAGAAAATGTATGCGGTCTAATGCAGGTGGGAATTGAGGGTTGCCAAATAGGGGTGTCATTTGTCCTACTTGTGAAGAGAGCCCTAGCTGCAAAATCATTTTGTACCAGATGCTCAATAAATGAGACGTAAGAAAAGGTGGAGAAGAGGACATGTCTCGATGAATACTATGGAAAGATAAGTCTAACCAAAGAAGTGCCTGGAGACCAAACTGATTCAACCCCTGTTCTATTGATACTCATTGTTTAGTATCCGAATTGTGAAACCAGTTCACTAATCTAGTCAGAACTACCGCAACATAATATTAATAAAGATCCAGTACACACGCTCCTCCTTGCGTTTTGGGTAATGCTAAGGTTTTCCTATGCAATCTAGATCTCTTGTGCCCCCAGATAAACTTTGTAAAAGCAGATTGTAGAATAGAGAAAAAAGATCTAGGAAAAGGAACAGGAATAGTTTGAAAAAGATACAGAAAGAGGGGTATTAGGTCCATTTTCAATATGTTAATCATCCCGAACCACCAATATAGATTAGAGTCATATTAGGGTCAGATTTATGGAATTTATTTATTTATTTTTTCCTAGTAATGGCGGCAACCTGTATTTTTTTTAGTGGGACTGCGACATTGCGGCAGACAGATCGGACACTTTTCACACTTTTTTGGGACCATTGACATTTATACAGCGATCAGAGCTAAAAATAGCCACTTATTACTGTATAAATGTCACTGGCAGGGAAGGAGTTAACACTAGGGGGCGATCAAGGGGTTAAATGTGTCCTGGGGAGGTGTTTCTAACTGTATGGGGGATGGGCTGCCTGGAAGAAGAGAGAGCATGCTAATCGTAATCACTAGGAGCAGCAGATCTCTCTCCCCTCCTCTGACAAAACACAGATCTGTCTGTTTACACTGACAGTTCTCCGTTCTGGCTCTCTGTGAATCGATCGCGGGTGGCCGGCGGTAGCAATTTACAGAGCCAATGTATAATGACGGCGATTTGCGCAGCCATGCCAACCTGCCGCAGTAAAACTGCGGCGGCTAGTCGGCAAGTAGTTATTGCCTGGATGTCCAGTGACCAAACTGCTGCTGTACATCTTCTTGTAGCACCCTCTAGTGGTACTAGGATGTGTACAGAGAGTTTTTGGTAGAGTAGGTAAATTTCGAGGCTTGGCTGACAGCCAAGTCTGGGTGTTGTTTTGATCTGAATTGGGGAGTGACTCAGTGTAGAGCTGGATGACTCACAGGCAGCATCACCAAGGCCTCCCACTTCTTTCCAGATTGTTCTGGTGTCTTCTAGAAAGGAAGGAGGAGAAAAGGGGAGAGGAGAGGTGGAGCTGCCTGGGGTGTTCTGAGGAGCCCTGACTAATCCCCAATTTTGATTGGCAGGGGGCAGGCCTCCTTAAATACCCAGGGTCAGCCCAGCTGGGGGAGGAGTTGGTGATCAGGTGGAAGATGGAGATAGAGTGTTAGGCTGTCATGGCCTTTTAAGGGAGCTCCACAGTCTGGGGGGGTGACCTTGGGCCTGGGCTTGGGTGCAGACGGGACCCTCTTACAGCCCACAGAGGTGTCCTGACCAGGAGGCACAAAAAGGGACAGCAGGGGAACACTGCCGGGAAAGTCTCCATGAGTTCCATAGAGGCAGCCAAGAGGGCTGGTGAGAGACACAAAGTCAGGAGGACTGGGAGGCATGCCTGAGAGGACTGGGATGGAGCAGTCTGGGATGGGTGCAGAGCTAGTCAGGAGGATTGTGGTGGCATGGTCAGTGGAAAGAGGCAGCTGTAGCCAGGAGGGCTGGCAGGATTTGAAGATGTGGTACTGGGCTCAGTAGCCATGTGGACAGCTAGCACCAGGACACAAAAAGCGGCCCGCGGTCCCTGCCTGCAAAGGGCATTTGCCAAGGCCTGGCTGAGTCAGTCGGGCCTACAAATAAGTGCTAGCTGTTCTGGGAAGTCCAAGCAAGTGATGTGCTGGAGGTATTGAGAAGAGATAGTCTGCAAGCAAGTGATGTGCTGGAGAGAAGAGAGGAGGTGTATATACTGGATTTGTACATAGTCTCAAGTCCCTGAACTGTTTAATAATCAACTGAGCATCTCGTAATTTCCCTATCCCCATCCAAGTTTATTTCCCTCAAAAAAAACAAGTGCAAGGACTGTTTCATGCCTTTGGATGCTTGAAAAGTTTGTGACTGGCTTGGCAGGGTGAAGTCTGAAGTCTGATGTATTCAAAAATTGAAGCAGCACTTTGCAATAGTATAGGGCATTTGTCCCTATTTAGGGACCAGTGATGTTATTTATTGATCCTTAGTGGCTGGTGGTCTTGTATGAGTAAAGTGTAGACGATACATGGGGTGATTTTAATAATTTTTATGACTGATGGGAATGTGGATGTTTTTCTATACATTTGATATTCTTGGATGATCAATCAGATCATCAGAGGAAGCAGTTGATTTTGTGGTATTAAGTACTGGAATTCTGTTTACAGTGCTGGCATCCCTAGATGTGGACAGGATGAGCTGGTAAAAAGCTACATATTTAAAGCTATCTCCATTTTTCTTTTAACTTTAAATAGTTGGTTTGGACCAAGCTGGTCTAATACAACTATTTGCTTCCCTAAGTGCTGCACTGGCTCTAAACACTGTATAAAGTACATGAAGCTTCAGCCACATACAGTACACAGTGCTGGATTTCGGCTGTGAGACAGGGCCTTCTCGCCTCACACCTGGAACAAAATAAGAGTCAGTCTGAGCGATGCTTAGCCATTCACAGGCAGCTTTGTATTCTGTGAATGTGTCAGAAACTATGAACCAGACCGAGACAGAAGTACAGTAAAATCACACTTGTTTATTAATAAAAACAAAAAGTTAAATAGAGTAAGCGTAGTCAAAGCATATCCAGAGTCCAGTAACCGGATCGGGTAGCCAGCCAAGCCAGAGTTCAGTAACCACATCAGTTAATCAGCCAAGCCAGAGTTCAGTAACCGGATCGGGTAATCAGCCAGGCCAGAAGTCAGGGATCCAAGTAGAGGAACAGCAAGCAGGATAAGGAGCCAGAAGGGATGTCAGCAAAGCCAGTCTTAAAACAGGAACGCAGGAGATGGTTTCTTGTAATGTGACCAAGGCGAAGGCAGGAATGAAGTGAGCTGGAGATCTTTAGGTAGGCGGGACTGACGAGCAGATCCACAATAGCTGGTTAACTGTGGACAGAGATGAGAGCTGGCAATTAGCCGACAGCTGAGCGGCCAGCTCAGAGAAGGAAGGGCTGAGCCAGCCCTGACAGTACCCCCCTACTCAACGACCCCTCCCCCTCGGAGGACCACCGAGCTTGAGGGGAAAACATCTATGGAAATCACGGAGGAGGGCAGGAGCATGTACGTCCGAGGATGAGACCCAGGAGCGTTCCTCCGGACAGTACCCCTTCCAATGCACCAGGTACTGTATGTGCCCACGGAACCTATGGGAGTCAATAATGGATTGTACCTCATACTCCTCATGGTTCTCAACCTGTATAGAGTGAGGACGTGGCACTGAGGTGGTAAAGCGGTTGCAGACCAACGGTTTCAATAAGGAGACATGAAACACATTTGAGATGCGCATACTAGGAGGAAGGTCCAATGCGTAAGCCACTGGGTTAATCCTGCAAAGGATATGGAAAGGCCCAATAAACTGAGGTGCGAACTTCAGTGAGGGAACACGAAGTCGGAGGTTGCGAGATGACAGCCAGACCCTGTCCCCAACCTGGTAGGAAGGCGCAGGCAGGCGTCTGCAGTCAGCATGGAGTCTGTACCTATCAGCATGAGGCAAAGCCTCCTGGACTTGTGTCCAAGTGGAACGAAGACCACGGAGATGCTCCTCTAGCGCAGGAATACTCTGCCGGACAAACGAGTCAGGCAACATGGAAGGTTGGAAACCATAATTCGCCATAAACTGAGACAATCGGGAAGGAGAATTCAAGGCACTGTTGTGAGCAAACTCTGCCCATGGTAATAGGTCGGACCAGTTGTTGTGATGGTCAGAAATATAGCAACGTAGACGTGGGCAACTTTTTTTTTTTTTAATCAAAAAGGTGTTTATTGAACAGGTTCACATAATTTCCAATGTACAAATATCATACATTAATACATTTTCATGCAAAAGGTACAGTTTACCCAGCCTCTAATACATTTATCTTGTCTGTAAGTCTAAGATGTGAACAATGTATCAATACTCATCAGGCCTCTGACCTTTAATCATCAATGAACCTTCATGGTCCACCTGCAGGGCATTGAAGCAATCTAGGCAATACCAATTCCCTGGGACTTAGTCCAGGGGTATCCAACCACGGTGCCCAGATTCTTTTGAATCTGCTAGGGCTACCCCTATGTTGATAAATATATTTTTCCATAATCAGGGTATTACCCATATGTGCTATCCAGGAGGCCACTGAGGGCAAGGAGACCGATTTCCAGCCAATCAATATAAGTTTGCTTGCCTGGAACAAAGCCCTAGTGAGTGCTATTCTAGTCACCTCCTCTGGGACAATTTCCTCTAGGACTACTAGTATACAGTGAATTGGATCTAGGGGGATGGTTGTCTGGAACACTTGATTAAGCATCCCAAGTACCTCACTCCAATACCTATGAAGTTTTGGGCATCTCCAGAGTAAGTGAACGAGATCACCTTGATGTCGCCCACATCTACTACACAAAGAGTCCATCCGTCTACCCATTTTATATAGTCTAAGTGGGGTGTAGTGTACTCTGAGTACTATATATAGTTGGGAGATCTTTTGAGCCACATTGAGAGAGCATATATTGATAGATTGCAGAACTTCCTCCCAATGATCTTCTGTGAGTGGACCTACATCTTTCTCCCATAGGCACGGTGCCTTAGTTGGGTAAGCTTTAAAAAGATGCATCAGTAATATCTGGTAGCAATGTGAGATAAATCCTTTGGTTTCTGTGCTGGTCTGCAACAAATGGAAAATGGGGGTGTTTGACAAAGTCCACTGGGAAGCGTCTCCCTGCGCGCCCACCGCATGTCTGAGTTGGAGATAAGGGTAGTACATGGTAGTTGGTAGATTAAACCTGGCTTGTAGTTCATCAACTCACCATTTCGAAATACATGTGACAGTAAAGTAACGCCAAAGGAGCGCCACCTGGGTCCCTGTTGTAATTTTGCTAGTTCGACATAGGAGAGGTTTCCCCATATCGGACTATATTCCGTGAAGCCCGTAACCTCTTGTAGTTGCCTACCCTTATTCCAAAGTTTTGGGATCAAAGTGAAAGTGGGTGTCTGTTTGTTGGATTTGTGGAACATCTGAGCCTCCAAGCCCATCGGGATAGTCTCCGCTCCAGATCCAGTCAGCATCAACCGCGCCAATGAACTGGTCGGATCCCGGGCCATGGAACCAATCAGATGCTGCATTTGGTCCGCTATATAGTACAGCCAAGGGTTGGGCACTGCCAGCCCTCCACTGTCCTTAGGGTTCTGTAACTGTTCCAGTTTAATTCTGGGAGGGCCCGTGTTCCACAGTAGGCATCTAAAAATGGTGTTAACCACCCTAAAAATTTTTAGGTGTATCACAACCGGAGAGTTGTGTAGGAAGTAAAGTACAAGGGGTTCCCGGGTTACGAACAAGATAGGGACTGTAGGTTTGTTCTTAAGTCGAATTTGTTTGTAAGTCGGAACAGTACCTTTTTTTCAGTGCAAATCCAGTCTTTTATTTATTTTTGTATAATTTTCTTATTTTTAATATTATTTTTCTTATTCTTTACTTTCTTAATTACTTCTTTTTTATTTTATTAATTTAATTATTACAGTATTTCTTATTTTTTTTTATTCTTATTTATTTTTTTCATTTAAACTTTATTGCTATCACACAGGAGAAAACAATTCCCTGTGTGATAGCAATTGGAGGTGACAGGTTCTCTTTATTGACCCTGTCACCTCCAAAACAGGAGTCCCAGCACTGTGCTAGGTTTCTACAGCACAGCACAGCTCTCCCCTCTCATTGTTTACATGGCAGCAGGGACAGGAGACACCAGATAGAGGGGAGCTGATGTGTGATGGCACAGCAGGGAGATGGATGGATGGTGACAGCAGCAGTGTCTGTGATCCGAGTCCGGGCAGGCTGGCCGGCCGCAGTGCACCTCCGTGGGGCAGCGGCGCAGGAAAGACCGGGGATCCTGGAGGCATCACTAGGCCGCGGCCACGACGGGTAGTTTTAGCGGCCTGGCAGGCCACCGGACCGTACCAGGCCTGTGGATAGGCAGGCAGCATGACGAGGGGGGCCCGCAGCCAGGCTAGGAACGGAGGAAGGGCTCAGTCAAGCAAGGAGAGGAAGATTCGGCCGGCATTGACGTCATTCGGGCCCCGTTCGTAAGTAGGAGTTGTTCGCAACTCGGATGTTCGTAAGTCGGGGACCCCCTGTAGCTGTGGCATCAAGATCATTTTTATTAAATTGGCCTTACCTGCCAGTGAATTGTTATCACCTCAGCCAAAGATGTGGTGGTATCCCCCAGGAAAAGCATCATGTCGTCAGCATATAACATAATCTTCTCGTGGAGGTCACCATACCTGAATCCTGTGATTTCTTGGTTTGCCCTCACCACAGCTGCCAGTGGCTCAATAGCGATGGCAAAGAGCAGGGGGGACAGGGAGCAACCCTGCCTTGTGCCCCTGCCCAAAGCAAACACATGAGACATCCTTCCGGACATCCTGATGGTTGCCTGTGGGGAGGCATACAACAATTTAACCCAGGCAATGAATCGGTCTTCAAACCCAAACCGGGACAGCACCGCCCATAAATATCGCCAGCCTACGCTGTCAAATGCCTTATTGGTGTCTAGGGATAACAGAGCCCTGTTTCCCCCATTGTCTGTCTGCAGCTGCATATTTAAAAACAGGCGTCTAAGTTTGGTGGCCCTGGATTTTTGTGGCATAAAGCCTGCCAGATCAGGGTGTATTATGGAAGTTATGATCCGGTTGACCCGCAGCGCCAGGACCTTAGCCAGGATTTTAACATTGCTTTGAAGTAGAGATATAGGCCTATAGGAACCCCGGTCAACCGGATCTTTCCTAGGTTTCAGCAGTAGAATTATGTTTGCTCTAGTCATTGAAGATGGCAGACTTCCCCTCTCGAGAGAGGCATTAATCACTTCTAGTAAGTGCGGCATTATCCACTCACCATACTGAGCAAAGACCTCCATGGGGATGCCATCCTCCCCCGGCGCCTTGCACGTAGGAAAGGAGCACGCCGCACCCTGTAGCTCTTTCAATGTCAGGGGAGCTTCCAGCAGTTGCCTGGCCTCCGCCAACAGAGAGGGCAGCTCAATCCCCGACAGATAGGTCTCAAGCTCAGTATCAGAGTAGCCATCCCTCGCACCGTACAAGACTCTGTAGAAGGATGCCATCTCAGATATAATGTGATCAGGGTCATTGACCACTCTGCCATCAGTGGCACGGATCACTCCAACTGCCGGGGACTGCTGCTGTGACCTAGCTATCTTTGCCAGTAAGTGTCTCGTTTTTTCCCCTACCTCATAGAATGCCAGCTTGGTAAAGAATCTCTTACGTTCTGCAGTGAAGGATCTCAAGCGATCCAGGGAGTCCTGAGCCGAAATCCATGCCCCCCTTGCAGAGTCCGTAGGGTCCGTGACAAAAGATCCAGCTGACGCACCTGGTCCCCCACCTGTTCCAGTAGGGCTGAGGAGTTTCTTTTAACTGTGGCAATCTCAGCAATAAACACCCCCCCGAGGTAAGCCTTAAAGGCTTCCAATTTTTGAATCTTATCGGTATCGGTAAAATAAGATTGGAAGAATTTGTTCAATTTGGGTTGTAATTCGCTCTGGGGAGGTGAACAGTTTAAGCCAGAATGCATTAAGCTTCCATGGCACCTTAGGTAACAAGGGGTTGGGGAATCAGCCACAGGGCCATAGGTGAGTGGTCGGACACTCCACGAGGAAAATACTCCACCCTGGATGTGTAAGCGAACATATTGGGCGTGCCTACACTAAGGTCAATACGGGATAGGGAGCCGTGGGTCTTGGAGAAGCATGAAAACTGCTTCACGCCAGGATTACGTATACGCCATATGTCCGTCCAGCCCACCTCTGCCAACAGGCGGCTCAATGCTGTACCCCTGCCACCCCTAGGGGAAGGGACCGGGGGGTGTCTATCCAGTTTAGGGTCTACATAACAGTTGAAATCCCCCATAATCAGCACTGGGGCATCAGGCTTGCCTGCCAGGTACGTCAGCAACAACTGTAACACATCCCGTGAAAACAGGGGTGGAATATATATATAAAAGCTATCAACAATGTTAAGGTATACAGTTTACAGTAAATAAATATAAATCTGCCAGTAGCATCCACCGAATCAAGTTCCTGGTATACTAATGCTTTGTGTATCAATACACTCACCCCACGTGAATACGCGGAGTGGGTGGAATGATATGACTTGCCAACCCAGGCGTATTGCAAATATCCCACATTGTCTACCAGGAGATGAGTCTCCTGAAGGCCAATTATGGCCGGATGGAATTTGCGCAAACAAGAGGAGATCATGGTCCTTTTCAAAGGGTCATTCACTCCTCGCACATTCCACGATACTATAGGCGTAGACAACATTGCGTACAATTAGAAATATACTGAAAGGGGGCTCTTCTAAAGATCAGATTGACTTGGACTACACATTGGCTCCTGTGTATTGGATCATGATGCATCAAAAAACAGTTGCCCTGCAGAGGGGTTACACATTGGAAACTCAGCGTTTGTAAAGGATGGACAGTCTCGCGCAACTGCGCGGCAGAACAGTAGAAAACATAGCAAAAAGAAAGAATGGTAGAAGCCCTGGATCCAGCCATGATTAAATGCACATAGCCAAAACTATCCAGGGGCTGTAGGGTATGCGTTCTGTTCTGATTGTTAACGCCAACAGGGCTTTGAAACAGCAGCCATGTAACCCATGACTTCACGTAACTTACAAGCACCCGACACGGTAACACGGTAACATCACCCGTGTGGGTTGGTGCTATTGGTGAAAGTAGCTAGTAATAAAGAAATAAAGATTTTCTGCATTAGTCACTCGCTGTGTGAATGACAAATATAGTTCCTCTTCAGAGTGACAAACATTGAAAGAGATTTGACACCCTGCAATTCCCAGCATTTCAACTGCCAGGTAGGATTTATCCGGCTCCATCATCTCGGCCTTGGCGGCGAAGAACTTGCTCGTTGCAATCCAGCCAGGCTGCTGCTTCTTGTGCATTTCCAAAGAATTGGATTTGTCCATTGGCCGTCACCCTTAGCTTGGCTGGGAACATCATTGCATATGGTAACTTCTTTTTTTTTGTTTAATAATTTTTTATTGAAACACAGGATGTTCACAAAAAAGAGAAAAGAGTTACATCAAGATATCATATTGTATACAGATGTTTTCAATGTCAGTATCGCGTCATCTCGGAGTAAGGTCATCAGGGTCAATTGAGTACTTTATCTTAAGCACTATATTATCTGAGAAAACAGCGACCCTAGTCAGAGATATTAGATCCTGTCGAATTTTTAATATATATGAAAAAAAAAAGGAAAGATAGTAGAGGAGAAGGAAAGAAAAGGAATAAACAAAGATGGAGACTGAGAGGTCGAGGTGAGGTACGGGGATAAGGGAAGATGGGGGGGGAATTTGCCGTCCGTCTCAGGAGGGTTCACTCTACAATAGATCTCAGTACATAATGTACATCATTTAGTTTCCATAATTTCCGCATATGCGGTTGTGTATTTAAAGGCGAACCAGCAGGACCACATTTTTCTCTTCGTTTCTGAGTTCCTTTTATTGGAGTATGTTAGATCTTCCATATAGTATATATGATCTACCTCCCTCAGCCATTGGCGTAGGGAGGGTATTTTAGAAGTTTTCCAGAACTTGGGGATAAGGGCTTTAGCGGCATTTAGTAAATGCGGAGTGATAGACTTTTTATATGATCCTACTGGCTCGCCTGTACAATGTAATAGAACATGCCAGGGGTCATTAGGGACTTCAGATCCCTGAATCTCTTTAATCCAATAAAGGATGGTAAGCCAGTACGGCCTTATCAGGGGGCAGTACCACCATATGTGAGCGTGCGACGCGATGTCTCCGCAACCACGCCAGCATAGTGGTGATTCTTGGGGGAAGAGCTTATGTAGAGTTACTGGTGTGTAATGCCATCTGGTCAACAACTTGTAATTAACCTCAGCAGTTTTGGAGGCGATCGAAGTTGAGTGGGTTAAAGAGAGGATGGATGACTTCTCTTGGTCCGTCAGATTTTTGTTTAAGTCCCTCTCCCAATTGTGAAGAAATGTAGGGTAGCTAGCCGGGGTGAGTGAGCCTAGTGCTTGATAGAAATAAGAAAGCGGCCTTTCTATTGGCATGTCTCCTACAAATGCTGATTCAATTGGTGTTAGGTTAGTTGCATTGCGTAGAGGTTTTGGAAGGGATTGGATAAAGTCCTTTAGTTGCAAATATCTCCATTGGTCCAGTAGTGATGGGGTTGGCGTTGAGGTGAGCAATGATAGTGGTACAATGTTCGAGGCGTCAACGACTTGGTGTAGTTGAATATTATTCCCAAGGTTCCAAGAATGAAGTCCGGGATACATATTACCTGGTGGGAAGAAGTTGTGTCCAGTTAGAGGCATAAGGGGGGAATTGTATTGCCACTGCTGAGTTCTGTGCAGCAGATCCCAGCATGCGAAGGTGGATCGAGTGAGTGGAGATGTGGTAGAGGGCAGCGATCAAAATTTCCCAGGAATCCAGATCATCTTGTAAAGGTCACTACCCCCTAGTGACATCTCCAGTGATACCCAGAGTTTTGATGTCTTGTTGTATTTCCAGTCTGATATTCTTGATAAGACTGTTGCCATGTAGTATCGCTTAATATCTGGCAGAGCTAAGCCTCCTAACCGTTTAGGTCTAAGCAATATTGATGTAGAAATTCTTGGGTTACGTCTATTCCAAACATATTTATTTATAATTTTCGTTACACATTTGAAGAAACTAGGTGGAATTTGAAAAGGTATCATCTGGAACAAAAATAGTAACCTGGGCAGTATGTTCATTTTGATCACATTGATCTTACCTAGCCAAGAGTGTGCGAGCTGTGACCATTTTTGTATGTCCGACTTGAGTGTATTAAGGAGGGGCATGAAATTAGCATGAAATAGGGATGAAAGATTAGGAGTCAGAAATATACCGAGATATTTCATTGCTGTTTTTTGCCAGGCGAATGGGAAAGATTTCTGAAGATTGCTAGCTGTCTCCTGGGGAACTTAAATATTTAGAATTTCGGATTTGGACATATTGATCTGAAAATTTGAAACTTGATTATATGCGGAAAAGGCTTGCAGCAGATTGGGTAGAGTAATTATAGGTTGTTGGACATAGAATAAGATATCATCCGCATATGCGGCATATTTGTGTTCAAACCCGTCTATCATGATGCCATGGATGTTCGGGTTGTGCCGAATTGTAGATAAAAACGGTTCAAGAGAGAGGGCAAATAAAATAGGGGAAAGAGGACAACCCTGACGCGTGCCGTTGTGGAGTGTAAATGAATCGCTTAGAGTACCATTAATTCTCAATTGTGCCGTAGGGTAGTTATACAGGGCGGATATCTGACTTAGGAAAGAGGGGCTGATACCTTGATGGGATAGGGTCGCTAGCAAGAACTCCCAGTCCACCCTGTCAAACGCTTTTTCAGCATCTGTGGAAAGTAACAGGGTGGGCTGGGAGGTGTCACAAACATGTGCAATCAAGGAGAGAGTGCGCAAGGAATTGTCACGGGCTTCCCTGCCTGGAATAAAGCCAGTTTGTTCCGTAGAGACCCATTTCGGTACTAAGGGGAGAAGTCTATTTGCTATTAGTTTTGCGTAAAGTTTGGCGTCCAAATTCAAAAGAGAAATGGGGCGATAGCTACCGCAAACGCTCGGGTCCTTCCCTGTCTTCGGGATTACGGTAATGTGAGCATGTAGGGTTTCGGGTCTAAAGGAATCACCTGAGGTCATCGAGTTCGCGTATTTAGCCAGGTTCGGGAGCAGTATATCAGCGAATGAGCGGTAATATGCGGTTGTTAAGCCGTCCGGGCCTGGGGCCTTACCATTGGCCATGGCCTTAAGCGCTTTACGAAACTCTTCAGTGGTAAATTCCCCGTCTAGGGTAGCTAAAGTGTCTTCCGACAACTTAGGAAGATCAGCCTGTTTTAGGTAATCTTGTATAAGACGACCACGGGACTCTTGATCTCCTATATGGTGATGTACATTGTATAACTGCTGGTAAAACTTCCTAAATTCCGCAGCTATGGCAGGGGTATGGTGGACTATTTCAGCGGTTTTGGTTTTAATTTTCGGTATAAAACTGGCTGCCTTTTTTTGTTGAAGGGAACGAGCCAGCAACCTGCCAGGTTTATTGCCCCATTCGTACATACGTTGAGCAATTATGTGAAATTGTTGTTTTTGTGCAACTTGAAAAAGGTTTTTTAAGTCTTCCCTCTTGCTAGTTAATTCTGTCAATACAGATTTTGAAAGGCTTAATTTGTGTTGACGCTCAAGAGTATTTATATCTCGGATTAGTGCAAGTTGCTGACTCGTTCGTTCTTTTTTTTTCCTAGTACCCAACTCTATAAATTTCCCTCGGACAAAGGCCTTATGGGCTTCCCATGTTGTGCCTGGAGATATGTCTGAACTGGTATTTTCCTGAAAATAAAATTTCAGTTCTTTAGCAATCGTTGTCATGTCTATTTCTTCTGTCAATAAATTATCGTTTAACTTCCAATTTGTTCTTTTATGTGGGATAGATGGGACCTGTATTTTAAGGACAATCGGGGCATGGTCAGAGAGAGTAGATGTGTCAATGTGTGAGTCCGTTATCAAGGGAAGGTGATGGTGGCTAACAAAAAAATAATCGATGCGCGAATATGAATGATGTAAGTTTGAGAAATGTGTGTAATCTCTCATCTGAGGGTGTAGGATTCTCCAAACATCCATCAGCTGAGCGTCGTGTAGGCGTTTACGTATAGATGTTAAGCGCGCATGTGAGATGCAGGATTTGCCCAGCGACGTGTCCAATAACGGTTCAAGGGGGACATTAAAGTCTCCCGAGAGGAGGACACAGCCCTGCGCAAACTCCGTTAGCTTCTTAAGAGTGCCCGACAGAAAAGAGACCTGGTCTCGATTTGGGGCATAAAGCGTGGCTAAGGTGCATAACATATTGCCCAGGTTACCTCTTACAAATAAGAACCGTCCCAGGGGATCACTAACCATGGAGTCAAATTTGAACGGAGTATCCCTGCGGAGTCCAATGGCCACGCCTTTCGATTTATGCACGTCTGTCAGGCTATAGAACCATGTAGGGTAATTTGGAGAGAAGAGCTTGACCGAAGTGGTGTGAGTGAGGTGGGTCTCCTGCAGGAAGACGATGTCCGCCCGCAGACGATCCAGCTCCCTGTATAGATTATGTCTCTTACCTGGTGCATGGAGCCCGCGGACATTAAGTGATATCAGATTGAGTTTAGCCATTGACTACGACAGGGAGCACTCGTCCAATGCTCTCTCCACCTCTATCTGTTCCAGAGCGGACGGCAAGGGGGGGTGAAGAAAGGGGGGGTAAGGGAGCAAAGGGAAGAAGAAAAACAAAAGATAAGAAAAATAGAAAGTCTGTGTTAATAAACATTCTCAGCACAATCAAAGGCCACCGTTGAAAGAGGCGGCCGAGGACACTCAAAAGTCTATTGTGCCTAGACGGGGCAAGCCGTGGGCACGCAGCCCCCCCACCCCCATCCCCGAGGGGAGAGGGCGCATGAGGACGACGGGCCCCCCGACCCCCCCGAGGGGGCTGTCTCAGCGCCAGGACCGAAAGACGGAGCACGACCATAACTGCGCGTGCGTCGTCCCATCGCTCCCGGCGCGGCACCTAGTCTTATGGAAAAACAGATATATGAATTTACCCAGAGAGATACAAGAAAAAAGAGATTTTCTTCTCCTTCCCCCTTTCCTTCCCCCCTCCCTCTGCTCAAAAAGACGAACCGGGAAGAAGGAAAAAAAAAAAGAAAGGGGGAACCAGAAGACAAACGAATTGAAAAAGAAAAAGAAAAATGTATATAGGCAACTCAAGTGAGCCTGCCAGGAGATCTCTCACACTCCGTTACCTCTCCTACCTAACCTCCTCATCCACCTTCATTGTCCACCCCCACTTACAATACAGGTATGCACAACTGAAAAAAGAAAAGAACCAACTAAATAGGGGTGGGCTTATATGAGGTAGGAGGTCATATTCTAGATAAGAACACCTTAGTGAACTAACTGGAAATAAAAAGATAAAACAACGGTTATTCCACAGCTGTGTGGGAGGTGTAAGCGTAACACAATCTAGAACAGAATACTTGCAGATACAGCGCTTATGGAGAGTCTCCTGGGTAGCTTAGATAGTTACAGTCACCCAAATTGCGAGGATGCATCCGGGGAGCCCAATCCACGCTTGTATTGTACTTTCTGCCAGCTTGCATCCGTAGGGACACTGAGAGGGGGAATGGATTCTTGCCATCCTGGGAGATCCGGGGGCGAGATGTTGAGATCCGCGCAAAATTTTCCCAGGTCCTCCGGGAAGCGGAGGATAGCCGTCTTGCCGTCTCTATGGGCTATCAGAGCTGAAGGAAAGCCCCATCGGTAGTTAATAGAGGCTGAACGCAGTTGTTCGGTTAGGGGGCGCAGGGCCCTGCGTCTCTCCAATGTCTCTCTAGCAAGATCCGGAAAGAATAGCAAAGATGCGCCATAAAAGTCCAGTGGTGTTTGTTCCCGGGCTTTCCGCATAATTTTCTCTTTTTCCTCAAAGTAGTGTAGCCTGCAGATCACGTCGCGTGGGATATCAGAGGCTAGGTTGCGAGGCCTTAGAGCCCTGTGGGCCCTGTCAATTTTCAAGGGAAAGTCCGCAGGCTGGCCAAGTAGGCCGTTGAATATGCCGCGAAGTGAGGGCAACAGATCGTCATCACCTGTGGCCTCTGGCAGTCCTCTGATCCGTATATTGTTCCGCCGATTGCGGTTTTCTTGATCCTCGATCTTATATAGAGCCATGCGATGTGAGATAGAAAGGGTGCGGGTAGTCGTCTGCAGGGCTCGTATTGCAGCCGCGTGGCGATCAAGGTGCAGCTCGGACTCTTCCACCCGTTCCAACACGTGGTTTAGGTCTGATCTGAGTGCTGAGAGCTCCTTTTTAATGGAGCGTTCCAGGTTAGAGAACAGTGAGGCTAGTTCCGTCTTGGTAGGAAGGTCACTAACCAGGGCCGCGACCTCCGAGTTTCTGGAAGTGCTTTCTTCCCCGTCAGAGCAGGCTGATACTGCCGGAGAGCGTCTCCTGGTTGTAGGGCCATGGCGGGAGGCGGAGCTCGGGCCGCGAGGCGAGCGGCCTAGTCCGTCCATGCTGATAGAGTCCTCTGTTTCCACGGCTAGATACCGTTTTATGGAGCCTGACGGGGTTCCTTTTTGCGGCAGGGATTTGCCCGTCCTTTTCCCCATGATGTCTTAGGGTGATGTAGGTAGATTCTCTGGGTAATAGTAGTTATAAGGGGTGCCGCCGCCAGAGCTCAGGGAAAACACGTCCTTACTGCTGCATGCCGAGACCACGCCCCTTTGTAGCCTTTTCTTGACATCAGCAAATTTCAATCGTCTGTGCTGCACTTCGGCTGAGAAGTCTGGATAAAATGAGATTTTTGTGCCATTATGCGTGACAGTGCCCTTTTCTCTAGCCAGGCGCAGTACTACCTCTCTGTCCTTGTAATTCAGGAGCCTGGCTAACATCGATCGTGGGGGGTTCCCCGGCGGAAGGGGTCGCAGGGGCACCCTGTGGGCTCTTTCTACGGTATAAATGGGAGAGAAAGCTTCTTTGCCAAAAACTTCCTGTAGCCATCCTTCAATAAATGTTGTGGGATCCCGGCCTTCCACTTTTTCAGGGAGCCCCACTATACGCACGTTATTGCGTCTCAGGCGGTTCTCAATTTCGTCAGTTTTACTAAGGGCCTGAAAGGCATTTTGAATGGCCATCCTGACATCCCTGTGAAGGGAGGGCAACTGGTCCTCCACATCGCTCACCCGTCCCTCCACTGCTGTGGTTCTCTCCCTGATCTTTTGGAGATCCTGATGCATGAGAGACACTGTTTCCTTTAGCCCTCCAAATTTCTCCTTCAGGTCATCCACAGAGGCAGTACATTTATGCACAGCATGCAGGATCTCACTCAGAGAAGGTTGAACACTGTCCTCGGATGGGGAGTCAGATAGATCTGACATGAGGTCATGCTGCATGTCTAATGGCACTGTGTCATCCAGCATGCTTGTGTCCTCCCTGCTATCCAGCTCAGAGGTGCATAAGGGCTGATAGGAGACAGGCAGGGGGGAGTCAGAGCGCCCAGCAAGTTTTTGGGTGTAGTGTAACATGTCCCTGGGTGGCTCTTTAGGCTTGGAGGGTTTGTTTAACTTACCCCCCTGCTCGTTTCTCTTCTCCAGGCCGCACTGTGTTTTGTGAGGCTGAGACTGTCCGGCGCCATCTTGGCCAGCTTGGGACTCCAAGGCCTCGGTCTCCGCTCGGTTCCCCCGGGTCATCATCAACTCGGGTCGGATGGTCAGTGACACCGGACGACTCCAGAAGGTATCAGACAGCCTTTTGGGGCAAAAACGGGCTAAATCAGATGCGAGGACAGGAGAAAAGACAGAATCTTCAGCGGGAGCTCCGTGCAGCAGGTCTGCTCACATGCCTCGTCAGGCCACGCCCCGGGCAACTTTTTAAGTGGAATACAATGACACATCTTTGAGAACCAGTCAGCCATCATAAGGATAACTGTGTTGCCTTGGGAATTGGGCAACTCCACAATGAAATCCATAGACAGGTGGGTCCAGGGCCTCTCTCTATTGGGTATGGGTTGTAGGAGGCCCACTGGAAGGTGTCGTGGAGTCTTACTCTGAGCACACACAGAACAGGCAGCTACGAAGGCAGTTACATCACCACGTAGACTAGGTCACCAGAATTGTTGGGAAATGGCCCAAACGAGTTGATTCTTACCAGGGTGGCCAGCTGCCTTGGGAGAATGGTAAGTCTGGAGCATGGCAGTACGGAGACACTCTGGGACAAAGCAGCGGTCACAAGGTTTCTCAGGAGCATCGACCTGAGCAGCAAGAACATTGTCACCCAAAGGAGAAGTAAAACTGGTGCGAACTGTAGCCAGAATACGATCAGGAGGAATCATAGGAACCGGAACCAACTCCAACTTGGAAGTGGAGGAAAATTGTCGTGACAAGGCATCAGCCCTTACATTCTTAGTACCGCGTAAGAATGAGACAATGTAATTGAAACTCCACAAGAAAAGAGCCCATCACGCCCTTCTGGGAGATAGGCATTTAGCCTCAGATAATAATGTGAGATTCATATGGCCAGTAAGAATGATAACCGGCACAGTGGTACCTTCGAGATGTCTCCATTCTTTCAGGGCTAAAATGATTGCCAACAGCTTTCTGTCACCAATCTCATAATTGCACTCGGCAGGTGAAAATTTCTTGAAAAAATAGCCACAAGGATGCATAGCACTCTCAGAGGTAGGACGTTGAGACAGAAGGGCGCCAACACCAGTCTCAGAAGCATCAACCTCAAGGATAAAAGGTAACGTAGGATCAGGATGTGCCAACACAGGAGCAGAAACAAAGGCAGCCTGGAGACTTTCAAAACTCCGGAGACCAACTCTGTGGGTTACTGTTCTTTCTGGTCATATCGGTTAGGGGCTTGACCAGAGACGAGAAGTTACGAATAAACTTCCGATAATATTTGGCAAAAACCAGGAAGCGCTGCAGAGGATGTAACCCCACAGGTCGAGGCCACTGTAGGACTGCTGAAAGTTTCTCTGGGTCCATCGAAAAACCAGCAGTGGAAATGACATGGGAATTTAACCTGTTCCCGATGGAACTCACACCTCTCCAGCTTACAATAGAGATTGTTCTCTCTTAATTTCTGAAGCACACGACAGACATCTGTGTGGTGGCTCTCCAGGGACTTGGAAAATATGAGGATATTATCGCGATAAACCACCACACAACTGCAACAAATCTCAGAGGACATCGTTAATAAATTCCTGGAAAACTGCCGGGGCGTTACAAAGGCCAAAAGGCATTACGAGATACTCATAATGGCCTGTTCTGGTATTAAACGCAGTTTTCCATTTGTCGCCTTCCTTAATCCTCACGAGATTGTAAGCCCCTCTAAGATCAAGCTTAGTGAAAACCGTTGCTCCCTTGAGGCGGTCAAATAACTCTGTAATCAATGGGATCGGGTAAACATTCTTAATCGTGAAATGATTGAGACCCCTATAATCAATACAAGGTCTCAGTTCATCGCTCCTCTTCTTCACAAAGAAGAAATCAGCACCAGCAGGAGACGAGGATTTGCGGATGAAACCCAGAGAAAGTGCGTCTGCAACATACTCCTCCATGGCTTTAGCCTCCAAAACCGACAAAGGGTAAACCCGGCCATGAGGGGGAGTGGCACCAGGTTGAAGTTCAATTGTACGGCTGGTATGGAGGCAAACTACCGGCTTGACCTTTGTCAAAGACATCGCTAAAATCACAGTACTCCTCTGGCAGGGAGGAAAGTGAAGAGGTACACAGGACCTTGCCTACCTTCCGGAAGCATGTTTCACTGCATTGTGGTGACCAGGAGAGAACCTCAGCACGGAGCTAATCAAAAGAGGGGTTGTGCCTCTGTAACCAAGGATAACCAATAACCAGCGGAAACTTAGGAGAGGAAATCACTTGGAATTGAATTATCTCATGGTGAAGAGCCCCTACGGCCATGGATAACGGAACCGTCTCAGGAGTCACATGGGCAGGCTGTAGAGGTCTCCCATCAAGAGCCTCAATGGCAAGTGGAGTGTCACACAGCTGCAGTGGAATCGAGTGCTTTGATACAAAGGCAGCATCAATGAACAGGCCTGCAGCCCGAGAGTCGATTAGAGCCTGTATCTCGATAGATGACTCAGCCCAAGAAAGGGTTGACCGAAACCAGGGGCTTATCCTACTGGACAACACAACTCCACCTAAGGTCTGTCCATGACAGGACCTCAAGGTTCGGGTGTTCCCAGGACGGGTAGGACAAGACTTCAAAAAGTGACCTGCCTGGCCACAATAAAAGGCACAATCTCTCCCTCCTCCTAAAGGCTTTCTCATCCGCAGAGAGACGCGTGAAGCCCAAGTGCATGGGTTCATCTTCACTTACTGACTCGGTACCAGGAGGCATGGGAGGTGAGGGAGGCATGGGTGGGACTGCAAAGCTTGGAGGCAAAATTACAGGAGGCTTCCGCAAGCGCTCCCTAAAAGAAAGTCTTTCTCTGAGTCTGGAGTCAATGAGAATGGCAATCGAGATCAAGCTCTCCAGCTCAGTGGGTATATCTAGAGCTGCTTGATGGAATCCGAGAGACCATGAGAAAAAACAGCCATGAGGGCCTCATTGTTCCAAGCAACCTCTGCTGCCAGAGTACGGAATGGCGTAGTCGGCAACAGTTCTCGTACTCTGTTTGATGGACATGAGGCACTTGGCAGCAGAAGAGGAGCATGCGGGAACGTCAAATACCCTTTTAAAGGAGGCCACAAACTCAGGATAATTCAAGACAACAGGTTTTTGCATTCCCCATAGAGGGTTAGCCCAGGCCAAGGCTCTCTCAGAAAGCAAAGATTTCACGAACCCTACTTTGCTTCTGTCCGTGGGAAACGCCTGGGGCAGCATCTCAAAGTAAAACTAAACCTGGTTGAGAAACCCTCTGCATTGAACTGGATTTCCCCCAAATAGCTGGGGAAGCGGAGCGGAACAAGACATACCTCTTATAGAGGTAATACTCGTGGTGGGTGCCTGCACAGAGACTGCTGCAGCAGCAGGGACAGCCTGCAACTCAATTTGTACCGGAGCAGCCACAGTGGGAGTTTCCAGGTGAGCCGTGTGACTCAGGAGCGTTTATAACGATATGGCAAACTGAACCATGCGGTGATCTTGCTTATCCAATCTGGAAAAAATATTACCAACAAGTGGATTGACTGTATCTTCTGAATTCATGGCCTTCGCCTACTGTCAGAAACCATGAACCAGACCGAGACAGAAGTACAGTAAAATCACACTTGTTTATTAATAAAAATAAAAAGGTAAATAGAGTAAGCATAGTCAAAGCATAGCCAGAGTCCAGTAACCAGATCGGGTAGTCAGCCAAGCCAGAGTTCAGTAACCAGATCGGGTAATCAGCCAGGCCAGAAGTCAGGGATCCAAATAAAGGAACAGCAAGCAGGATAAGAAGCCAGAAGCGATGTCAGCAAAGCCAGTCTTAAAACAGGAACTCAGGAGATGGTTTTTTGTGATGTGACCAAGGCGAAGGCAGGAATGAAGTAAGCTGGAGATCTTTAAGTAGGCACGACTGACGAGCAGATCCACAACAGCTGGTTAACTGTGGAGAGAGATGAGATCTGGCAATTAGCCGACAGCTGAGCGGCCAGCTCAGAGAAGGAAGGGCTGAGCCAGCCCTGACAGAATGAATACAAAGCTTCTTCTGATTGGCTAAGGCGAGCTAATGACATCACACTCTCCAACTCGGCCAATCAGATGAAGCTTTGAATTCATTCACAGAATACAAAGCTGCCCATGAATAGCTTAGCGCCATTTAGACCGACCAAGGGAAGTCTCTGTCTCACAGCCAGAATCCAGCACTGTGTACTGTATTGTAGCTGAAGCTACATACAGTGCCTAGAGTCAGTGCAGCACTTAGTGAAGGAAATAGTTTAGTTTGGTCCAAACAAACTATTAAAAGTGACAGGAAACATGTAGATCGGCTTGAATGTTCCCAGTGGATTTCCCCCTCAATATTATTCATCTATATACATGTCCTCTTACCTTTTCTTCTACATTATGTATGTAGCCACAGAGTTGAGAGAACTTGCCCTAATGGGACAACATGGACACTTGGGATCTCTCCTATGTGAGGTTCCATGAAGTGGAACCCTTGAGCCTCATTGTATATACATTTGTTGCTTTTTGTATGTACTTCAACATTATATTTAGTCATTGTCATTTTGCTGTAATGCTATGTAACCTGTGCTGGAAATGTTAAATAAAGGAATAGAAAAAAAAACCTAGCTCTTAGAAGAGATGGGAGTCAGTGTGTTCTGTCTTTTAATGCCAAAGACCTACTCATAACCAATCATGAGCAAGAAAATAGTTGAATCGACTGTATAAGTGCACTGACTCATCAGTATGAAAGTACAAATGTCAAGGCCAATCAACAATGCCATTGTCTTTCTGTGAATACCTGTGCCTATTTAACCCTCTGCCATCTTTCCAGGTTAACCAATGAATTGGGTATACTTATTCTGCAATCTCCCTGTATGATGGATCACACAGGTTTAAGGGTATGCAAGGAGAAGCTAGTATTACATTTCGTAAGATCAATGTTTGCATTTGCAGCTTCCATATCTTAATTTATATATCTCTGCACACAGATGCAAAATTCCTGTTGGATTTCAAGAACACCTTTAAATGGCAATAGAAAAATTTGTGAGGACTATAGAAAGAGCTTGGGTTGTATGCTTTATTCTACTCTGCATTTTGTATCAGCACATGATGCTGTAAAGTGAAATATTTAAAAGAAGAGAAGCAGAGAGTGTGAAACTTTGCAGACCATTGCTAATTTGGAACAGAAATTTCTAACTTATATGAGTAGAAATAAAATCCTTCATGTATTAAATAGCAACTCCAGGTATCTACAAGCATCGTTTAGTGAAGTGCCTGTGTTATATAGGGAATACAGTACTGTGCAAGAGTCTAAGGGCCAGCTTGCAATACTCTGCATGTTTTTGTGGTTTGCCACATGTTGCAAAGCACAGGCCCATTAATTTCTAGTGTCCCTCAATATGTCTCTACAGCCAAAAATAAGAACTTGACTTACTTTTTCCCAAGGCAGCAAACTGCAACATATGAGTATTCACATCTATAGGTTGTATGCTGTTGAAGGGTCAGGTGTATGGTTTATCATGTTGACATGCGTTGAGGGCCCATCAAAAAGGCACATGGAAAGGTGGGAGGATGACATCACAAGCTCTACCTCAACTAATCATAGCAAGTCTTGCATTCATTCATTTAAAATACAATTCTTCTTGTGAAGGCTGAGCAGCGATCATCCTGACTCAACAGTGGTATGGGGACTTTCAGGACAATGATGGGAAGCTCTCGTACCACTGTCGGAACACAGTGCTGTATACTGTATGTTGCTGATGCTACATACAGTTTATACAATGCTGACAGCAGGTGCTTTTCTTAGTGAAGTAAATAGTATAATGTATAGGTGACAATCAGCACAAACTAATGTATACCCACGCCCAATTGCAAGCTGAACACTACAGGTAATCACAGATGCCTGAAACAATAGCCAAAATTAAAAAGAGAGTAAGTGCAGCGCAATAAAGTCCCCAATGGTCAATACAGGCAGGTCCACATGAAACTTCCAATGGCCAGAGAAAACAAAAACTTGCATGCAGTTTTCAATTGCACTTACCAGAGAACGTGGACCTCTGCAGAGCAGGGGTCAGACTCACGTGTATCCCCTAGGGGATGGTGATCTCCTAGATGTTGTCACTGGGAAGGAACACTGCAGTCAGAAGATCCTAGTATCCAAAGGGATGAGCCAGCCTTCCAGCAGAAAAAACCCCAGGGATATAAGCATCAGGATCCCGGTGTCCCCACGGACAACTCGAAGGTGTCAAATGTAAAAAAAAGGGGAGGAATACTTTCTAAGAGTAATCCATTTATCGCAAAAACAAAAAAAACAGTCACTAGTATAAAAACAGGCGCTCACAAGCGCTGTAGCTTAAGAGATTAAAAAGTCAGACTGCAATGCAATGCAGTGCTGACACACACAGTATAGCAATGGGTGACGTCCGTGTCGTAGCTCCTCCCCCCGGAGGGGGGGACTACGACACGGACGTCACCCGCTACTATACTGTGTTGTTGTCCTGCTGGAAGGTGAACCTCCAGTCCAGTCTCGTGTCTTTTGCAGACTCAACAATTTTTCTTCTAAGATTGCCCTGTATTTGGCTCCATCCATCTTCCCATCAACACTGACCAGCTTCCCTGTCCCTGCTGAATAAAAGAATCCCCACAACATGATTCTGCCACCACGTTTCACGGTGGGAATGGTGTGTTCAGGGTGGTGTGCAGTGTTAGTTTTCCGCCACACATAGCATTTTGCTTTGCAGCCAAAAAGTTCAATTTTGGTCTCATCTGACCAGAGCACCTTCTTCCACATGCTGTATCCACATGGCTTCTCAAAAACTGCAAACAGGACTTCTTATGGCTTTCTTTAACAATGGTTTTCTTCTTGCCACTCTTAAAGGCCAGATTTGTGGCATGCACAACTAATAGTTGTCCTGTGGACAGATTCTCCCACCTAAGCTGTGGATCTCTGCAGCTCCTCCAAAGTTACCATGGGCCCCTTGGCTGCTTCTCTGATTAATTCTCTCCTTGCCCGGCCTGTAAGTTTAGGTGGATGGCCATGTCTTGGTAGGTTTGCAGTTGTGCCATGCGCTTTCCATTTTCAGATGATGGATTAAACAGTGCTCCGTGAGATGTACAAAGCTTGGGATATTTTTTTATAACCTCAAGTGGCAGGCAGTCTGATAGAGGGATACGTCTGGTAATGCCATCCCTTCTTGCAATTTTGGGAGCCATAGAATGGATTGTGGAAGATCGGGCAGCTTGTAGGACCATAAGAAAGTTAGACACATTCTGTTGACAGATTTTAGAAAGGTGCTTGGGATGTGGATTGGAGGGGGTATAGTAGTGAAGGCATAATATTCACCTTGATTATGTTGTACCTGCCAAATCAAGAGAACGTGCCTTTATACCAAGGCAGAAGATCCTTTTTAATCACAGAGAGAAGAGGTGGAAAGTTCAGCTCAAATAAGTCCTCTTTGTGCCTGGGGAGATTGTTTCCTTGTAATCTGATATGGGATGTAGCCCATTTAATTGGAAGTGTGATAAAGCCCCATATTTGCCTCACTCAGGTAGATTTGGCAAAGAGATGTGGATTTGTGACCAAAAATAAAAGGTCATCTGCATATACCACAATTTTCGGGGGGGGGGGGGGACTGTCCCTATAGGTGTTGGTTATGTCCGAGTTGTTACTAAGCTTGCAAAGAAAAGGTTCTAATGTCAATATATAAAAAATCAATGCCGAGAGAGGGCAGCATTGAGTTCCATTCGTGATCTGGCATCGTGGATGATGGCAAGGGCTTTGGTTGTATAGTTCTTAGCTTCATGCAAAAGGTACAAAACCAACTTGACCAGTATGTATGATGTCGGGGGCAAAAAAAGTATTTAGTCAGCCACCAATTGTGCAAGTTTCTCTGTAAAGGGAACAGGACGACTGATCCGTGTACATGAAAGAATGAATGGGGCCATGTATTGTGACATTTTGAGTGCAAACCTCCTCCCATCAGCAAGGGCATTGAAGATGAAACGTGGCTGGGTCTTTCAGCATAACAATGATCCCAAACACAACGCCCGGGCAACGAAGGAGTGGCTTCATAAGAAGCATTTCAAGGTCCTGGAGTGGCCTAGCCAGTCACCAGGTCTCAACCCCATAAGAAACCTTTGGAGGGAGTTGAAAGTCTGTGTTACGCAGCGACAGCCCCAAACATCACTGCTCTAGAGGAGATCTGCATGGAGGAATGGGCCAACATACCAGCAACAGTGTTTGACAACCTTGTAAAGACTTACAGAAAACGTTTGACCTCTGTCATTGCCAACAAAGGATATATAACAAAGTATTGAGATTAACTTTTGATATTTACCAAATACTTATTTTCCACCATAATTTGCAAATAAATTCTTTCAAAAACCAGACAATGTGATTGTCTGGATTTGTTTCCACATTTTTGTCTCTCATAGTTGAGGTATACCTATGATGACAATTACAGGCCTCTCTCATCTTTTTAAGTGGGAGAACTTGCACAATTGGTGGCTGACTAAATACTTTTTTGCCCCACTGTATGCGATTGGTCTTGCGGCAAGTATCTTAGTGAACAACTTGAGACTGGTATTAAGGAAAGAGATGGGCCTGTCAATTTGACAGAAGAGAGGATCTTCTCCTTCCTTTGCGATTACCGTTATGTGTGTCTTGAGTGTATGTCGTGGGAATGGGGATCCAGAGCCAATTCTATTATAGGCAGATAGAAAATGTGGGGATAAATATTGTGCAAAGGTTTTATAATATAGAAGTGAATAGCCACCGGGCCTACAGCTTTCCTGGACTGTAATTGTAATTGGGTCACTGCAAACTCGTCTTCAGTGAGAAGATTTAAGGTCTCTGATGACCGACTCCAGGAGCCGGGGCATACCTGCATCTGTCAGATACTCTGCAATATCCGATGACGAGGACTTGATATTATAAAGGTCCTTGTACATAAGTCTGGAATAAAGGAACAGGCTAGCTGAGAACGTAATGCCCAAGATAGGGTCTTGCCACATTTATTTCCGTGTTCATAGAAAGTTTTCTGGTACTTGGCGATCGTAGCTTTGGCCTTGACCCTGAGAAGGCAGCATAAGCGGTCAAGTAGAGCAGGTCAAACATGCAAGTGACCTTTTAGGGACTGTTTTTAAATTATGAATATAAAGGATAAGCATAATAACTTGTTTAGTTTTCCCGCGTTTACGTTGAGTCCCAATTTTAATCAAGACGCTCCTGACTTAAGTCTTAAGTGTTTCCCATACAATCATAGGATCACAATACAGGATTGTGATAGTAGAGAAGAAAAAAGGCAATTCCCTAGCCACATCTTCAGCTACTGGGGATCTATATAAGAGAATAGTTTATTTCCCTATCCAAGGTCTAGCCTGAGAAGACACCAGATCCAGGTCTAAAGAAATAGAAGCATGATCAGATGTGGCTATGAAGCCAACCTTCAGGATCCTTTACAGAAGCGATTGGTGAATTAGAAAGAAATCAATCCTTGTGTAAGAATCATGAGGATGAGCGTAAAATGCGTAGTCCCTCCGGTCTGGACGAAGGTTTCGCCGTACGTCAATCAGGTGGAAAGCCTAAAGGGTTCTTCTGGAGACTTCTAGGAGTAGAATATAAAATATGTGAGGCATTGCAGGAAGTTTCCAGGATCGGGTCCATCGTGAAAATAAAATAGCAAACCCTCTGCAAAGTTGTTGAGTTCCTCAAGAATTGCTTCAAGAAATGCAACCTGGTTCATGTTAGGATAAAGATTTACCAGTGTGTAAACTGAGTGGTCTATAGTGCCTTTCACAAATAGGTGGGGCCCTCTTTGCCACTCCACGAGTCCCAGAGAGACCAGAGAACGGAGTTATGAAATAGAATGCTAAACTCCTTTTATTTGGAGTCTGAAGAGCATCCATGATACACCACTGGATAGTAGCGATTAAGAAGTTTAGGTATCTTATTAGCACAACATGAATTTCTTGAAGGAAACAGAGTTGGGCCCTCACATTTATCAAAATTAAGTGAGAGAGTCCTGCTGTCCAGGTGGGCATATTGTAAATAGACAGCAAAGCCTGCAGAAATACCAAAGGGAGGAGTGGAGAGAAAGGGAATGTCACGTACCTGGGTGGAGACTGAAATGACGAGGTTGGCCTCATGTATCTCCAGCCCAGGTCCCGTTAAAAGTGGAACAGAGGGAACCGAGGGCCAGGAGGAACACGATTACCCGCAGATGCGGACCCGGACACTTGCAGCAGAGGATGCGATTTTGATGAGCAGGGAAACCGTCAGATCAGGATAGGTAGTCCTGCACCAAGGATCAGCTGGGATTAAGGAGGCGCTCTGCTGGAACAGTGGTACTGGAACGTTAGGTGATGTAAAGTTCCTGGTAGACTTGCAGCAAGAAGTCGCAGCGGGTCGCAGGACCGTGGTTGCACACACTTTAAGAGTGATGAGGAAGAACACCAGAGGCAAGAGCAGGGTCTCAAAGGTAGCCGAGTTCAGTAACAGGCGGGCACCGAGGTACAAGGCAGCAGGCAAAAGCAAAGTCACAAGGATAGCCGGGTCTGGTAACAGGCAGGCAGTGCAGTACTAGGCAGCAAGCATAGGCAGAGTCCAATGGAAAGCCAGGATCAGAAACCTGTAGTCAGAGCAGGAACAGGATCCAGAAGCAGGGTCAAGGCAAGCCAGGTTCATCAATAGGTAGGGCTGGGAGATTTTCCAAAAAGAAAAAAAAAAAAATCTGCGATTCGAGTTTTTTTTTTTTTTGGACACCGCGCCAGTCTGAGGAGCTGCAGGCAGGAGTTTTTAGGCGAG
Organism: Lithobates clamitans; assembly: GCA_037952925.1. Classification (NCBI taxonomy): domain Eukaryota; kingdom Metazoa; phylum Chordata; class Amphibia; order Anura; family Ranidae; genus Lithobates; species Lithobates clamitans. The sequence continues at coordinate 797,403 of JBBGZY010000421.1, read as the reverse complement.
GCCACGGCTTTGGCCTAGTCCACAGTGTCCAGCATCACGGACTAGGCTGAAGCCGCGGCCTAACCTAAAAACTCCTGCCCGCAGCTCCTCAGGACTGGCGCGTTGAAAAATAAATCGATTTGCTTAAATTTTGAATCAATTTGACCTCTCAACTTGATTCAAGATTTAAATCGATTTTTTCCCCAGCCCTATCAACAGGTATCAAGCAGGTATCAATAGTAGGATTCAGATATCAGGGCACAGCTGAAGACCAGTCAGCACCGTTCTGGGGTCAGAGCACTTCTTTAAATAGGCCGACTGGCGCCAATTGACGTTATGGGTGTGCTCCTGCGCGTGCATGCCGTCCGCCGTGCATGCGCATTGATGCGCACAGGCATCTGCAGACGTCCGTGTGCAGGGAAGGAGGAAATGCAAACAAAAAAAAAAAAATAGGAGGGGAGGGAAGGAAACCCTTTGAGGGGAAGGTTAAGGGTATAAAGGTGGACTGCTTCAAACGTAACAAAATCTGTAATGCCAGGGTTTTTGTAGAGAAAACTGCAAAGCCACCCTGAATTGGGCGGCTCTAAGCTGAAGGGGTGCAAGCCTATGCTGAAGAGTGGGTGGAGACAGCTAGATTCAGGATCCCCCCACTCCCAACTGAGTCCACGGTGTTTGAGGTGGTAGACACGTCCAAGAGACATGTAGGTAAAAAAAAAAAATAGGAACAAGCAACAAGAGGGCAAACATTTCCAAATCTGGTGTTATGAAATGGAAGGCAATATACAGACTGATGTCTCACATTTACAACAAAGGAAACATGTAGAACTGAATCAATTGGGGGGTTGGCAGGTGTGTCAGCTGGAAGGGACAAGAACAGCCTCTTTCATGAATCATTGTGTGTGTTTAGCATCACTTTAAGCACTTCAGCACCAGAAAGGATTTACCCACTTCCTGACTAGGCTATTTTTTGCAATACGGCACTGTGACGCTTTAACTGACAATTGCGTGGTCATGCGACATTATACCCAAATGAAATTGATGTAATTTTTTTCCCACAAATAGAGCTTTCTTTTGGTGGCATCATCACCTTTGCTTTTCTTATTTTTTGCACTATAAACAAAAACAGAGCAACAATTTAAAAAAAAACAAAAACTAAATTTTTTACTTTTTCCTATAAAATATATCCAAAAAAAAAAACCTAAATTTCTTCCTCAGTCTAGGCCAATATGTGTTCTACATATGTTTGGTAAAAGAAATCAAAATTTGCGTATACTGTATATTGATTGGCTTGCGCAAAAGTTGTCACGTCTACAAAATAGGGATTAGATTTATGGCATTTTTATTTATTTTTTTTACTGGTAGTGGCGGTGATCTGCGATTTTTAGCGGGACTGACATTGCGGCGGACAGATCAGACACTTTTGACACTTTTTTGGGACCAGTGACTAGGGTTGCCACATCATCCCTTTAATCCAGGACACACATTAATTACACAGGTTCTGTCGCTGATTAAGGTGGTAATTAAACTCACTTGGTGCCTTATCTGCATTAAATCAACCTCAGAACCGGTGTAATCAATATGTGTCCCGGATTAAAGGGATGATGTGGCAACCCTACCAGTGACATTTATACAGCGATCAGTGCTATAAAAATGCACAGATTACTGTATAAATTACACTGGCAGGGAAGGGGATAACACCAGGGCCAATCAAAGGGTTAAATGTTCCCTAGGAAGGTGCTCTCTAACCCTGGAGGGAGTGGACTGACAGGGAGTAGAGAGATCACTGTTCCAATCACTAAGAACAGACAATCTCTCTCTACTCCCCTGACAGAACGGGGATCTATTTGTTTACACTGGCATATTCCCATTTTGCCTCTCTGTGGAGCAATCGCAGTTGGCCGGCGACAGAGTCCACTGGACCCGCCGATTGGCTCCCCCGCTAGAAAATGGGCACACGCGCCCACAGATCGATGTGTACGCGCCCGGCGTAAAATGACGGCGATTCGCACAGGAGAGCCAACCTGCTGCAATACAACTGTGATGGCTGGTCAGGAACCAATTAAGGTTTTTCTGGAACCGACGAGATTCCACCCCGGAATACTATTAAGAACTTACACAGACTCGCTGCTGAGATCCCTGGGTTCAAAATATGTTCAAATATGCTCCCTCACAATGATCTTTTGCTCTACTGTACCATGAGATAGCTGTAATCAATCACAGCAAAATTTAGTGCATTTAGTATCACTTTAAAGTTTTTCTTGAACCAATGCGATTCCACCCCAGGATATTAATAACTACGGTACTTACATGGACTTGCTGCGGAGTTCCCTGGGTTCTATATATGTCCAAATACGCTCCCTCACAATGATCTTTTGCTCCACTGTACCATGTGATAGCTGTAACCAATCACAGCATCACAGTAGTAAACAAGGTTATATGAATGAAACCTTTGGACAGTAGTGTTATATATTACTTTGATTTGCTTGATCATCACTGTAATAACCAATCAGCATGTAAAATAAACCCTGATCACCTCCTTAGAGTAGTACAGTGTTACTATGTTAACACCGAACTGCTCTAGTGACCATATGTAATGCAAATAAAGAAAAGCTACAAAAAATGTATACTAAACAGAAAAAAAAAATGCGCCAACCAAAAAAAATGATATATGAATAGATGTGAGATATAAATGTGTTTGTGCGCTCTCCACTGTTCCCACATCAAATTAATAAATTATAACCAAAGTGCAGCAGAACAAAAAATATGTGCCAATTACTTAGAATCAATATAGTGTACATCAGAAGACAATAAAACAGCATTGCAAATATAAAAGTTGCATCAGCTTGCAAATAAAGTGCAAAAATGACAGTCCACTCTGATGTTTTTTCTTATTGCTCTGTGCAGTCTTAACTCACGCAGTCTCTTGCCAAATGACAGTCCACTGCTGGTATATTCTCTTGTCTCACTGTGTTTTGGAAATTGTCTGCTGAAATCAATAGCTCATTGTGTACTCATTTCCTACATTTCTCTTGTTCATATCCATATATGTTTTTAATGAAAGGTTGTATCAAAGAGATATACTATCTCTATACCTTTCATTTGACATATTTTTCAATAGTCAGCATCACAAATATTGGGTTATATAATTAATTGCTTAATCCCATCCCTATCTCTGTGCTAGGGCATAGCTACCCCACTCAGTCTACATAATATTACTTTAGTTAATTTAAGTTTATAATCCTTTTTGGATTGTATTTCTGTCTCTTAATATACAAAATAGTCAACCTAACTACATCTAAATCTAATAGATTGACTGAGACTTTCAGGTCTCATTGAATGTTTTTTTTGTTATCAGTCTTTCAAAGATATACTGATCCCAATATACAATTTCAGTATCTGTATGTTTTTTTTTTTTTTTTATCATTCCTTTTTTCTATTATTTTGGGTAAATTCTCAGTTCTCATTAAGATACTATGCAAAATTTTCTTAAATGCTATACAGTACATCCTTTTGTAATCGATGCATTACCACTGTTTTGTTCCTCATTAAACCTATGTATGATGATAATAACTTATATGCCTATACATGGGTATAATGTGTATATCACACAATTTTCAAGGCTTTAATTCTCTCCATAAAAGAAAAAAAGCATTGCATCCTTGTAAACACCTGGGTGCAAAAATCATTCTTTTACAATAGACCCATTTTGCCAGCTCAGGTCACCCTAAATATTTCCACAGAGCATATAACCAATCCTATCACACACTTTTTCCCTCTAAATGTAGAGGTGTTGCAATCTTTATTCACAAATATTTTCCTTTTGAAGTGCAAAATGTGTACCATGATGATTGTAGGTTTCTGATACACGAAAGGTTCGGATTCTCAGCCGTGAACCTACCATAGCCAACATAGACGCCCCTAATGAAGCTACATCATTTTTTCACTAAATTCTGTAAATTTTGGAAAAGTACCATTCTTCTCATATTATATTAGGTGGTGACTAAGATGGTTACCCTTTAGATAGAAGCAATCCTACCACTCTAATGCCCCGTACACACGGTCGGACTTTGTTCGGACATTCCGACAACAAAATCCTAGGATTTTTTCCGACGGATGTTGGCACAAACTTGTCTTGCATACACACGGTCACACAAAGTTGTCGGAAAATCCGATCGTTCTGAACGCGGTGACGTAAAACACGTACGTCGGGACTATAAACGGGGCAGTGGCCAATAGCTTTCATCTCTTTATTTATTCTGAGCATGCGTGGCACTTTGTCCGTCGGCTTTGTGTACACACGATCGGAATTTCCGACAACGGATTTTGTTGTCGGAAAATGTTATCTCCTGCTCTCCAACTTTGGGTGTCGGAAAATCCGATGGAAAATGTCCGATGGAGCCCACACACGGTCGGAATTTCCGACAACACGCTCCGATCGGACATTTTCCATCGGAAAATCCGACCGTGTGTACTGGGCATTAGACATTTCCTAGATTTCTAAGAAATTACAATATTTCCAATTAATTGACATGTGGAGAGCCTTGAACGCTCAATCCTCAGAATACCTCAGCTAGACTGGATTATATTTTCTGTACTCGTCATTTTCGCCAATTCAATAACTTCCAACATTCATAGTTGCGTCTGGTGGAACCATCACATAATATCTTTTGTGACGAAATTTATAGACTTGTCCTCTACCCCATATACATGGAGACTAAACAAATCTCTATTGTCAGATCCAGTCATTGAAAAGGAACTACCCAAAGCTTTGGAGGAATACTTTGTCATAAATTCCAACCAAGAGACATCAATTTATACAACCTGGGTAGCACATAAAGCTTACATGAGGGGAAGGTTAATTAGTTTGGCTTCCTCTAAGAACAAAGAGCGTCTTAAACAAGTTCATATTCTTAATAAAGAACTGGACAAGCTATATAAAAACTCAAAAGACATCCATAACCCTTACACTAGATGTCTTATAGATCAGAAAAGAGTGGAACTAGAAACCATTTTATCTTCTAAAGTCAGAAAGGTTTTAAGATGCGCCAAAGAAAAAATAATTATATAAATAAAAAAAAGTAGATAATTTTCTCTACATCACTTCTCACTAGAAAAGCAACACTTTAATGGGCATTTATCAAGCATTCTCAAAGCTTCATAAAGACAACAAAAAATGTCATAAACACATCATAAATGCTATAGGAAAATAAATGAACATTGATTTGTTCTTCATAATCAACACACATGTGAACGAGCCCTAACTGAAACAAACAGCTGTGAAGATGAACTCAAATTGAACAAGAGACAACCATTCTTCCAAACGTGAGGTTATGGCTGACGTGGGCAAATCTTGCATCAATAGTGAGTAATAGCGGCAAGGCACATGGAGTTGAATTTACTACACCTGGAGCAGACAGAATCTGGGGCAACTGTGCATGAAAACCAACAGCTTCTAGTTTTTGTTTTCTTTTATTGAAACTTTTATTGTTTTTACAAACAGTTCATGTACAAAATAGGTAGCATACATACTTTTACATGTTTCATATTGTAGTCAAGCATTTCATAATGATTTTCTAGACTAAAGTATATACAGTGAGGGGAAAAAACGTATTTGATCCCCTGCAGATTTTGTAAGTTTGCCCACTGACAAAGAAATGACCAGTCTATAATTTTAATGTAGGTTTATTTTAACAGCGAGCAACATAATAACAACAAAAAGATGCAAAAAAATGCATTTAAAAAAAGTTATACATTAATTTGCCTTCTAATGAGTGAAATAAGCATTTGATCCCTTCGCAAAACATGACTTAGTACTTGGTGGCAAAACCCCTGTTGGCAATCACAGAGGTCAGATGTTTCTTGTAGCTGGCCACCAGGTTTGCACACATCTCAGGGTGGATTTTGTTCCACTCTTCCTTTCAGATCCTCCCCAAGTCATAACAGTTTTGATGCCAACGTTTGGTAACTCGAACCTTCAGCTCCTTCCACATATTTTCTATAGGATGAATGTCTGGAGACTGGCTAGGCCACTCCAGGTCCTTAATGTGCTTCTTCTTGAGCCACTCCTTTGTTGCCTTGGCTGTGTGTTTTGGATCATTGTCATGCTGGAATACCTACCCACGACCTGGCTAAGGGAAGGAGGTTCTCACCCAAGATTTGACGGTACATGGCCCCATTCAGCGTCCTTTTGATGCAGTGAAGTTGTCCTGTCCCCTTAGAAGAAACCCCCCCCTCAAAGCATAATGTTTCCACCTCCTATATTTGACAGTGGGGATGGTGTTCTTGGGTTCATAGGCAGCATTCCTCCTCCTCCAAACATGGCACGTTGAGTTGATGCCAAAGAGCTTGATTTTGGTCTCATCTGACCACAACACTTTCACCCAGTTCTCCTCTGAATCATTCAGATGTTCATTAGCAAACTTCAGACAGGTCTGTACATGTGCTTTCTTGAGCAGGGGAACCTTGTGGGTGCTGCAGAATTTCAGTATTTCACGGTATAATGTGTCACCAATTGTTTTCTTGGTGACTATGGTCCTGGCTGCCTTGAGATCATTGAGAAGATTCTCCTGTGTAGTTCTGAGCTGATTCCTCACTCTTCTCATGATCATTGAAACTCCACGAGGTAAGATCTTGCATGGAGCCGCAGACCAAGGGAGATTGACAGTTATTTTGTGTTTCTTCCATTTGCGAATAATCCCACCAAATGTTGTCACCTTCTCACAAAGCTGCTTGGCAATGGTCTTGTAGCCCATTCCAGCCTTGTGTAGGTCTACAATCTTGTCTCTGACATCCTTCGACAGCTCTTGGCCATGGTTGAGAGATTGGAATCTGATTGATTGCTTCTGTAGACAGGTGTCTTTTATACAGGTAACAATCTGAGATTAGGAGTACTCCCTTTAAGAGAGTGCTCTTATTCTCAGCCCGTTACCTGTATAGAAGACACCTGGGAGCAAGAAATCTTACTGATTGATATTTATTTCAATCATTAAAATGCAAATCAATTTATAACTTTTTTTAAATGTGTTTTTCTGGATATTTTTGTTGCTATTCTGTCTCTCACTGTTATAATAAACCTACAGTCAGGTCCATAAATACTGGGACATTGACACAATTCTAATCTTTTTGGCTCTATATACCACCACAATGGATTTGAAATGAAACAAACAAGATGTTCTTTAACTGCAGACTTCCAGCTTTAATTTTAGGGTATTTACATCCAAATCAGGTGAAAGGTGTAGGAATTACAACAGTTTGTATATGTGCCTCCCACTTTTTAAAGGACCAAATGTAAGGGGAAAGATTAGCAATCATCCATCAAACTTTCACTTTTTAATACTTGGTTTGCAGTCAATTACAGCCTAAAGATGTTAAAGCACATCTTGTTCCTTAATTTCATTCGTTAACATTTCAAATCCATTGTGGTAGTGTATAGAGCCAAAAAGATTAGAATTGTGTCGATGTCCCAATATTTATGGACCTGACTGTACCATAAATAATATAGACTGATCATTTCTTTGTCAGTGGGCAAACATACAAAATCAGCAGGGGATCAAATACTTTTTTCCCCTCACTGAACCCATGTCTGGGTTAGTTTCTATACTCCGTTTACTTTTATTGCTGTATGGGAATATAACCTTTGTAACAAGGATGTCTGTATCTTGTTTCAAAACCCGACAAGATTTTAGTATGTAAAAGTAAATCTATATAAGAAAAGTAAAAAAGGAAGAAAAGAAAGAAGAAAAAGTGTTTTTTTCCTGTAGCTCAAGCCTACAATATTATTCTCCTGAAATATGATGTTTCCATGGGTCCCATATTTTTTCAAATAAATGCAGTTCATCATTCAGAGTGAGTGATAGTTTATCATTTACCATTATCCTTATGTGTATCAATGCAAACAGGATTGATGAAGACCTTCAAGATTTAGTGATTTCTATCCTTGCAGCTAAGAATATAAATGAGATCAGTTATTTTTCATATGTTTTGGTACCTCCTCCATTGATAAACCTAATAAGGCTTGCAATGGGGATTTTTTTGAGGTTGGTCTGAGTTAATATATGAAATGATATACTCAAATCTAAAACCTTAACTTTTGGGCATGTCCACCATATTTTAAATTAAATACCCTTCTGTTCGGAACCTCTTAAACACTTGGAGGAGGCACCTGGGGCATAAGAAGCCAATTCTTTTGTGGGTACCATGTACCATATTAGAAGCACTTTTTAATCGGTTTTGATAATGGAGGTTCATATATGACCTAGAGTCTGTAGGTGCCAATTTATTTAATTTGCTGAGGTCTAAGTCTTCATCTACATCCTGCTCCTACTTAACCATGTATGATAATATATCAGGTTTTGAGTTGAGCATAGTATATAATAAGGATATGAGACCAAGAATTTTGATAATATTTTTGCAAAGATGCCCCACTGACATAGGTCAGACCTGGGGTGAAGGCTGGGTTGTTTAATATAGGGCTATGGAAAGATTTAAATTTATAAGCCACGCACAGTCAATCCCAAGACTTAATGAAAATGACAAAGATGGGCATACGATTGTAGGTCTATCTTTATTTGGGACCTACCAGTTTTGGAGTACAGGAAAATGATTTAATTGACATCTGACGTAGGATTCGATTGTACTGAGTGAAATTTAATAAGGTGTGACAGTTGTGCTGCATGAAAGTAATTCAACAGATCCTGTACTTCCAATCCTTCTCCTTTAAGGCTCAAGAATCAAGATTATAAAAAATTGTTGCAAAATGCTAAGTAGGTTTGAGATAGTTATGACAGGGGAGAAGATTAGCATAAAGGATGTAATCTGCGAAAAAGAGCACATTTGTACTCTTGCCCTCCACACATAATGCCTCTAGTTTTCAATTTTCAAAGCTTAAAGTTTTACTAAACCTACAACAGTAAAATCAGCCTGTATATGCAGTAAAGCATGCTTGTTATACTCACTGTGGAACCCCAGGGGTTAATCCTCTGCATTATGTAAAAAGGCTGTTTGATCCTGGCTTGATTCTCCCCTCCTATCACTGACTCCTGATACCTGATAATTTCATGATAACACAGAGTCTATGAAATCAACCTGCACATGCTCAGTTTGGTGTGTATTGCTAGAGAGGTTTTTTTTTTCCTTGGCAGAGCGCATGTGATCAGAACAGGGCCAATCAGCACTGCCCAGGTCAGGGGTCTAGCAGTCTAAAAGGACAGTCAGAAAACTCCTCCTACAAGATTTAACCAGTGCTTGGCTAGACACTGATAGAAGTCACAAGACTGATGAGAAGAGGCATTTAGCAGTTTATATTTACTAAAATAATTGCATTTCCATGTTCTGTGGGAGACCAGATATAGTGAATGCAGGATCCTGGATTTTGTAGCACTTTAACTGTGTAAAGCTAAGACTAGAAGTGACCGACTCCCGATCAGCACTCTCAGCCAATGGCGGAGATTGCTGATCAGAGTGATCTGGGGGGGCGTCCCCTTATCAGAACACAACAGCTCAGCGGGGGAGATCGCTGTACTTACTATGCATAGTACAGCAGCTCTGACCAGAGCTGACAATTTTCTTTCATTCAACCCTTGGTTGAGCTAAAAAACAAAACAAAAAAAAACAAAACTTAGTGTGTACCAGTCTTTATTGTTTTCCAGGACAGCCACCTGTGAGGAGGATAAACCAGAAACGTATCTTTTAGGAAGGGAAAATAGCCTGCAAAACCTTCCTGCTGCAGGTTAGATCCTAGCTGAATAACAGATTCATCAGGTAGTGCAATAATAACCTCCAGCTTATTGTAAATAGGCATAGTCTGGGAAAATTCAAACGAAAAAAAATTTATAAGATAATTCATTATGATTAAATATGATTCTGACACACCAATAAGTTTACAGAAAAAAGTACTGTAAAAAAGTATTTGCCCCTTCCTGATATTCTTTTTTGCATAATTGTCACACTTAATTATGAGTCACACAATTATGATTCAATATTACACAAAGATAACCCAAAAAAATACAAAATGCAGTTTTAAAATGAGGATTTTATTTATTAAAGCAAAAAAGCTCTCCAAACCTGCCTGGCCCTATGTGAAAAAGGAACTGCCCCCTAAACATAACAAATGTGATTGGACACAGCTGATCACATGCTAAAGGACGGCTGTAATTGGCCCTTTACCTCAATCTATGATCAGCGATCACAGAGTGTGCCTGATGCGCACGTCAATAGACGACCTCCCAGAGCTGGATGACTGAGCTGTAGCCGTCATAGAGCAGTCGTCAAGTAGGAGGTGGATTTCTAGCCGCCATGGTGACCTGGTACTTGGGATTTGGCGAGCCCTGCCATAGCACGTTTCAACGCTTTCACGCTTTCCCAAAAATGTGATTTGTGAACCACACTACTGCTCTTAAGATTTCATCCAAAGAAAATTCTGCCCTTTCTGCCCCAAGACATGGCCATTGACCTTGTGGAATGCGCCTTTAACTTTAAAGAAGGTTGCTTTCCCAAATGGTCTTCCTGATCCACCTCACAGTAGTGCTTTTATAAGCTTTAAGTCCTTTGTTTAAAGCACTGTATAAATCTAGGAGATGACTTGAAGTCTCTAGTAACTTCTATTTATCTTAAACACGTTTTGACATCCAAACAGTTGAATTACTCTTCCTTTTGGTTCTTGGGGAAATTACATGAATTTGGGAGAACAACCTCCGGGGACCTGTGAAAGTCTGAGGCTACCTTAGGAAGATATATATGGTCAGGAATAAGAATAACCTTGCCTTCCAGAAAAGAGGTGTTTGCGGAATATGGCCTGAAGGTCTCCAATTCGCGAATAGAAAAGTAATTTAAAGCATCAAAAATATGGGTAAACAGTCCTGTATTGGTTCGAAAGGTTTCTTTATTAAGAACCATAAGAACAGACAGACAGATCCCAAAGGGAAAAAATTTAGTAACCTCCACCGTGCAACACTCCAGCCTCCAGAAACCTCTTACTGAGGCAATCTTCTGCTAACAGAGCTTCCAACACAGACAAAGTTGCCACATGGATATTAGGAGTATTAGGGGACAACCCCCTTCTCCACTACTACTTGAAGGAAATCCAACACCATAGGAACTGAATAACCACCTCTCTTAAGCTTACTATGCCAGACATAAACATTTCTTAATACCTTAGCATAAATCATCCTAGTAACCATCTTCCAACTACCCAGAATGGTTTAAATTATCTTTATCCAAACAACCTATGTTGCTGAGAGTACACCTTTTAGACTCCAAGCTGTCAGCTAATAGATTTGAGTGTTTGGGTGAAGTACCAGCCTAAGCGACAGACGATTCACTTCATCTGACAGCCTTCAAGGAGGACAGACTCATGAGAGTCGAAAACAAAGTCTCTTTTGGCCACCATGGCACCACCAGGATGATCTGTGTTCTTTCTTGATTCACATGACTAGGTAAGGGGAGAAAAGAGGAAATGCATACCCCAGGTTAAATTCCCATGTGTAAGACTAGGCATCTATCCTTAGTGTTGGATTAGAGAAAAATATCTTCACTCTCCTGTTTTGCCTGGGGCAAAGAGGTTCACTTCCGGCACTCCCACCTGTCTGTGATCATGCTGAATACTGCCTAGTTCAATCCCCAAATTATGTGATGAATTTTAACAAAAAATCTGCCAACACATTAAAAGCGTCTTTGATATGCACTAGGTCCCCCCCCCACATATATGTGGTATCGCTGCGATCATCAGGAGCAGGAGAATTTATTTTGGGTTGTTGGTTGGTGGTAAGTTATAGTAATAGCAAGATTCATCAGGGGCTACCCATTATTATTTACCACCAAAAGACAGCCCAATTGGTCCCGAGAAAAACGAGACGTCGTGACGTCACCCGCGGCCACCGCGCATGCTCTATTCTGTCTGCGTTTACACACCATCACTCATTGCTGTTTTACTGGCACTTGAGAAGTGCTTGCTATGTAAGTGAATTTTTAACCTTTTAAATAAATTGTTTGGCAAACGGAGAGCATTATATGTTGTCCCTCTTCTATTATATATACCATTGGAACATCCTGAATTATCCCACCCGGTGTGTGACGGAGCTCTTGGTCCCTGATTTTGAATACCATCCATTTATATGACCCGTAAGGGAAGGCTTACATGACCCTCTGTAATTAAAGGGTCCTGGTCGTCAGGTGAGAGGCTATTTCAGATATCGGTGAAGGGCACATCAGTCACCTATACCAGCATGATATCATGTTCACTTGGTGGAATCTCTTAAGATTTTTTTGGATTTTTTTGTGATTTTTTTGGATTTTTTATGTATCTTTCTGGACTTTGATATACTTTTAAAAACACTTTGTTTGAATATCAATTATAAGGACACCTTATGTTGTATAGGTATCCTCTCATTTAGCCGTATATATTATCCCTTGATGTTTAGTTTATTTAGCGCTGCACCATCTTTTATACAATTGGTCCCGAAAAAAACAAGGTCTAATTCACCTGGATACACAAAGTAGTTACAATGATATCTACAGTTTTATTAACACAAATCAAAGTGGTAAAACTGTTCAGGCATAACATTTGTTTTACTCTCAGTCACTATGGGGTTAAAAATAATTTACATAACTTCTGTTCATATAAACCTATACACATAAGATCCTGAGAATATTGAACTAGCTGGGAATAACCACAATTTGCTCTGAGGTATAAGTAGTTTTTTGTAACTCATCTGTCTCAACAGATACTTTGTACCACAATTGACCCACGCACGCACACCCACATCCTCACTAGAACCAGTCTCTCTTTCCAACACAGGGGCAAACTTCTTTCCTTCTTTCTGATGTGAGACTACCCGAGTAACCGGATTTTCCACAACTACTGGAACATCCAAAACTTTCTACATCTAAATGAACTGGACACACTATTTTTTTGGTGCATGGATTGCAAAAAGTTCTTAATAAAAGCAAATTCAGAAATGGCTACAAGCATAATATAATGTAAGTACTAATGCGCAAACCAAATAAATAAATAATAAAAAGCTACTAAGTAGGTGCCAACTTAAATGGTGTTCCCACACAGTGCTAATAGTAAAGTGAATAATGTGGTGCTTGCTCAAAAGAATGTGATAAGTCTACAAATATCAGATAGTATCACCTAAGAAACTAAAGGTGAACAAATATAAATATAATCCTTCATAAGCAATATTCCAAACCCACTGAGGCATCGGGTGTTAAGGATGCTGCGGTCCCGCTCCCTAAACTGCTAGTGACAGGGGACAGGGGGAGAGGCGCAGGAGCTGGATTCGCATTGATGTGAACATAGGACTGCGTTTTCAATCCGGTCCCTACGAAGCTGAATTTTTACCGCATCAAACTTACACAACCTTTATTTTTATCTGCTTTAGAATCACTGGGCATTGACGTAAACGCCCTTCATTGAAAACAATGTTATTTCAGATGATATGCGCATCTATGCATTCGGAATGGATCAAAATCACATCAAAATTCGCGTCAGTGTGAATCGGGCCTAACACTTGCTAAAATAGTTTGGGCCAAGCTGGTCCAAACGAACTATTTCACTCACGAACATGTGCGGCCGTCAATATAGTGTCAGTCTGAGCAGCACCCAACTTTATCAATGAATACAAAGCTTCTTCTGATTGGCTGAGTTGGAGATTGTGACATTATCAACCCGCCTGGCTCAGCAGCAGCTTTCGCTTTGAGTTATTCTTCCCGGTTTTATTCTCATATTATTTTTATCTGGATGACTTGATTTGTCTTACAATAAACCAACATTTAAAAATGCTACACTATTATGGGCTTTCTGTCGGCTCCTCGGTGTGCTCCTTATTCTAGTGGAAGCTGCTTTCTGCTTAGGAAATTGATACCTGGTGTAAATTTACACATTCCTGTGGAGGATTTGTGTCTGTGAAACCTGCTGTGATTGTTGTATCTGATACAGCTTTGTCATCTGGTGAGTGCCCATTTTTACTAAGCGAGAACCTGCCAGATGATGGAAGATTTCCTTTCCTTGAATGTGCATGGACTTTTCACTAAGACTTTCTTATTTGGCGCATTGAATGTTGTGTATTTATTTAAACGTTTTTTCATGGTTTCTATTGAATGGTTCCATCGGGCCTCAATATAGAGACTTGAATTGGTTTATCTCCAATAATTTTTTAAATTTAATAGTGCATCTTCATAAGGGTTTAGGTATATTATTTTTTTTTAGGGATGAACGCATTATGAATTCTGCTACGTATTATTTATTCACCGTTTACTAAGTATTGTCTGTCATGTGCTTTGACAGTTGTCAGATAGATAGAGCTTTCTTTTGGTGGTATTTAATCACCACTGGGTTTATTTTTTGCTACAGAAAATGCTGAAAAAAAAAATCTTAGTTTCTGTTATAAAATTTTGCAAATAAATAATGTCTTCATGAATTTGAGCCAAAAGACTTTGGTGTCTCGCAGGAACATAATCAGTCGGTGTGCAGATTGGTCAGTTTAAGAGCAGGCAGAGACATGGTGAGCCCAGAGGCAAAGGATCGGTCCAGGCAACAGGCAGAAATGTGGTCAATAAACAGGCAAATCAGAAACACTGATTCTAGCTACACTTGTCAGGCAGTACTGTGGCTGGACTCTGGTGATCAGAAACTGTGACTGGCTGCATAATTAGGGCTCATTTGCACATGAGGTTGGGGGATTGTAAAACCTCACTATTGAGTTTTTAGCACAACAGTTACACCCTTTAGTTGCAGAGCCAGTGGCTGGGGGTGCACACCTGCCATGCTTAGCTTCACAGCTGTGGCAGGTATTATATTCCCTGTACATCCGCGGATTGTGACCCATTCAAGAGAATGGGGTTGATTGTGTGGGGTCCAAGGGACTAAAGCAGGTGGTGAGGAGGCCATACAATGCCTCCTGTCTGTCAAATGCTTTCTGACAAGCGATCCAAACATTGATAGATCTTCAGAGAGCATTGCACATGTGAACAAGTCCTTATGGTGGCTGATCAGGAACACGGTAACTGGGGTGGGGGCGATTAGGGACCTTGTGAGTGGATGGCGATGATTACGGACACTGACTGGTGACAGTATGTATATATATAAAAAAAAAAAGTTTTTTTTTTTTTTTTTTACAATTTTGATTATGTATATTACACATATATATATATATATATATATATATATATTTTACACATACCATCATTTTCTTACTATACTGTCATTTGCAGCTATAAGCAGCCCGCGGTATCGTAATCACTGTGCCCAATCACGGCATTCACAATACCTGGACTGCTTAAAGCAGCCTTATACCAAGCACCATGATCCGCTGTGCCTACTACTACTACTGCAGGGCACTATAAAGTCCATCAGAAGTCACCCCAATTTCCTACATGGAGAGGCAAGATTTGGCACTAAAATAGAGGGAAGCCCTTCAGCTAGAAAGTAGAAACCCACAGAAAGACCACATGCCTGGCGAGGGGGCCCTCCGTGGCTCCGAAACATGCATTTATCTTTGTGATGCGATTTCTTTCATTAAAAGAAACCTGAGGATGGAAGTTGTCGATCCATGATGTGATGGCAAATATGTACACTTGCTTGATGCTGAACTGGTAATCGCTGTAGCACCCACCATTTTATGAGCCATATTTGTCAGGAACGTGTGCGATAGGAATATTGACCACACAGAAAGACCAGGCACCTAATTCTAGAGGGGGACAGATTCACTGCTCACAATCACTGACCCCATAAAAAACCAAAAACAAATACAGTGGAACCTCGGTTTGCGAGTGACGCGGTTAACGAGCGTTTCTCAAAACGAGCACTGCATTTCTAAAAATCCTTACTCGGTTTGCGAGTCTTGTCTTGCAAGACGAGCAGGATTCAGGCCAAATCGATCGTCGGCGTTCGGAAATGCACGGAAAGGCCCGAGGACAGTTCGGCTGACCTCGGCAAACCTCAGAAAGGCTAGTGAATGGAGTCTTTCCAAGGTTTGCCGAGGTCAGCCGAAGTGTGCTCGGGTCTTTTCGGCCGTTTCCGAGGCTCTCCGGCACCCCTCGCCTCTGGCCGCATGCGGTATTGCATCCCATTGAAGTCAATGCGGAACAAATTATTTTAGTTTCCATTGACTTCAATGGGAAAACTCACTCTGATATGCGAGTACTCTGGATTACGAGCATACTCCTGGAATGGATTATGCTCGTAATCCGAGGTTCCACTGTACACACATGATGGTGAATGTTCCTGGACAGTCGGAAACAATGAAACTGAGTATGAGGGGGTTGAAGGAGCTTTTAACTGTGCTTGTTTCAGTCACATGCATTTTCAACAGCTGCCTGAATTAGTGTGCAACATTTAGTGAAAGTACAGTTATACCTTAAAGCTGAACTCCAAGCACACAGCTACATACAGAGATGAAAAACATATGCAGGAGTAGTTTTATCTGCTGAAGGATTTAGATTTCTGTCCATGCAGTTCTGAAATGTACACAGATCTGTCACACCACATAGCCCTGTCCGGGTGGGTAGGAAACCTGACTTTTCTCTGCTGCAGTTTAGTAACACTTACAGGGCTACTTCTCACCCTTACTTTGTGAATGAACAGTTAAAGTGGTTGTAAACCTCAGACATGAAATATGAACAAAGCATATCCCTATATAGTGTGCGCTTGTCTCAAAAGCACTAAGTGATAGTTCTGTCTGCTGCTTCATTTCTCTGTTATCTGCAGGAGTCAATTCTGACACCAAGAGAAAAAAGGTGACAGGGAGGGATCTCCAGCTGATTGACAGTCTCAGCTCTGTTCCTGTGTGCAAGGTGGTGTGTCCCTTTCCTCCAATCAGCTCTCAGAGCTCTCTTCGTCAGCTCTCCTACTCCTTTTTTTGTAACAGCTCAGACAAGCTTTATAAATTCCGGACTTTGAATGGATGAAGAGAAGACTGCAGATAAATAGGTACAACTTATGTAGGAGGATGTTTCACTTCTGTGCATCACCTGAGGATAGTCCCTTCACGGGGTATATGGAAGCGTTTACAATCACCTAAAAGGAGCAGCAGCACACAGATAAGATCTTCTCTCTGTCACCGTTTTCTCATATCAGCAAGCTCCCTTCATTGCAGCACAACTGATACGTTTCTTATGCTGCTTCTCAATAATCAAGCCAGAGCCCTGCTGCACAGGTTGTAAAATTCAGGTACTTGTGTTGCTGCCACATAAAATACACTTGAGGATGCCATCATGAATACAGAGTTATGTCAATTTGTATCTGTCTGGAGTTTAGCTAAAATCACAAAGTGCTGCAAGTACAATAATAAATCATTATCTAATGTTTAGGTCTCTTGCACACTTGTCTGGAGACTGGCATTTTTCTGAACTAGAAAAACACAGGTCTGCGCTAGGGCATACAGGTGGCAAATGCAGAGCAAAAATCTGAAGCATGTCTGCATTTCTCGTAACATCCCTTGTCTGTCTTTACATTTCTAAACACAGAAGCTGAGCTGTGGTGCAAAGAAATTCGTCAAATGTCACTTTATTGAAAGTTTAAAAAAAAAAAGCAAAACAGTGCCTTGCATTGTAAAAATACAAGACACCGCCTCTTAAGCCCATACAGCATGGAAAGTAGCCTGCACAGAAAAACAGCCTATTTCCCTGTGTGGGTAGTGTGAACAAGCCCTTATAAATCTGTCACAATTCCCTGACTTAACTGCAGACCCAGCTTCCACTTCTGCTCAGGCCGCCTCCTCCTCTCGCCCTAGGTGGCCCCTTCCTCCCTGGAATCTTCTGGGACATGTCACAGGTCCTATAAGATTGCACGGCCATTCAGGATGTGCAGCGCGATGTGCACACCTGGCTGTGAAGCCGCAAGCTGTCACAGCCGGGTGCCCACAGTAATAATGCCGGGGCGGGGTACGGGCGGAGGAGAGAAGCGAGGCTTCGAGCGCCCGCATCGCTGGACCGTGGGACAGGTGAGTGTGTGTTTATTAAAAGTCAGCGGCTAAACTTTTTGTAGCTGCTGACTCTTAATAAACACAGAACCGGGTGGAACTCCCGGCAGCCTAACTTTTACTAGTTTTTTTTTCAGTAACGTGCTTGATCTATTCCTCTTATGGTGAGAGAGACATTTCTGCATATACACAAGCAAGCTTCATTGTAAACAAATGCTGAAGTTGTGGATAAAAAGAAGAATTTTGACTTACCTGTAAAATTTCACATAAAGTACAGAACACAGACATCTAATGCATACATCATGCGTTATAGGCTAATACCTTCTGGGGATAGGACACTGGCAAGCTTTTGAGAACTTGTGACCTTGGGGTGCCTCCCCTATAAGTCTACCCCAATCTGTGAGTCCTCCGTCTACCGACTGATGGTAGAACATATGCCTGTTACCTTGAAACAGTATGAATAGAAGACCAGATGGCAGGCTAACAGAAACAGGTGGAAGGGGATTGATGCCTAAAAGCCCAGGATGCGGCTACAAGTGTGGTAGAGCGTGGACCGTGTGCATACCAGCGCTGGAGGAATTGTTTTGGTTCTCAGCATCAGTTTTAGCGAGTAAACACCTTCTCCACCTAGCATTGGTGGGTACCCTGTGTGAGAGTTAGAGGGAAGTACAATTAAGAACTGTTTTTCTAAAACAAGTAGTAGAGATCAGGTCTGCTGTAATGGGTCTGACAACATGCAGACCGTGTAGAGAGACATCTTTAAGATGCTCAGGAGCAGGCACAAAGATGACAGACAATGTTGTCTTAGAGATGGAAAGCTGATACCAAAGGAAGGGTGGTCCTAAGCAGACCACAATCTAGTGGTTGCTATGTATGATGGAGGGAACTCCTATAAGAAAAAAGCCCCTATTTCTGATTGATGCCTAAGAGGCTATTTAATTACCAGAAAAGGATAAAACCCTGGTAAAATATTCTAAGGTAATATCCCTGATGAGTAAGGGGTGGTTTCTGCAAAGCAGAAATAACTAGATTAAAGTCACAGAGGAGCACCGAGCACCACACGGGGAAACCGATACAAGAAAAAAATTTGAATACAGGCTGTGAGAGGTGAAGTGCAAGTATTTTGAAGGGATAAAGTAAACAACAGTGCAGCACTTAAACAATACGTAGAACAAAGAATTAACATGCAAGCAGAAACATTTGTGTCAATTAAAATAAATTATTTAATGAGTACTGTCCCTTTAAGTGACATAAAAATTATACATTGATAGGCGAGAGTCTATTAAGAAATAATGATGCAAGTCTGTGCAAAAGGTTGTAAAACAAAAATAAAATTAAAAAAAAAAAAAAAAAAAGAAAAAATATGAGCGCGTCTCCTTTAAACAATATCCACATGATTCGGATCCACTTATGCACCTTTCCACAGTGTTAACCACCACCAGCACACTCACTCACGTGGCAGCTTAGATTATAGGCAGCTCGTGAGCATGACGACATCTCCCAAAGGAGGAAAAGATCACAACTTCTGGACATCAGGAGCGGTCCCTTTAAGGAGAGTAACCCTCTGGGCATAGTATCCGTTAGATGGTAATGATCCAAGGCCAGTGAGTATAGTGTGCAGTTATGCATCTAGCAGCAGCGACGTGATGTCAGCACTATATCTCCAACCTACGTATGTTTTGTCCAACAGGACATCTTCAGGGGACCTATTGAAGGGATAGATCAGGCTGAAGTTTGTCCTTTTAGGGTGATGAGAGCTCAATTCTGTACAGACTTGTTTTTATCAGGGCCAAACATGGGGCACAGAGTACATTCTGGGATCAGATTGCTCTCACCACAGGGCGAAATAAAACCTTCAGGTATAATGAAAATTGTCCTGGATGTGGCCTTCCTTGTGCTCAGCAAGGTGGGAATGACTGACTAAGGGACCCCTCTATCCTTTAAAATCGATTTCAACAGTCATGGTGTTACATAAGACTATGAACCTGGGCAGAATAAATGGCCTTCAGAAAACAGCTGCTGCCTTTTAGAAGAGGCCAGGGGTATTCTGTAATAAGGCTGAGGATATCTATGTACCAGGGTCTCCTGGCCAAAACAGCATCAGAAATATTTTTGTCTCCCCCAGTGAAGACAGAATGCTCAATGAAGGCATATGCAGCCTGAAAAGGGACCTGGGAATTACTAGAGTATCTGAGGGCAGAGGTAGAGAATTCATGATTCTGAAAAAAAAGCTTAATACAGCTAAGCTCCTCTTGATGAATGTCATATGCCACTGAGGTGGCATTGTCAGAATGCACCCCATTTGGGTGTCTGATCAGAAGAGGAGGGTCCAATGTGTTATTGATATTCTGACAGCTTTGAGTTCCAAGGTGGTGTTGAGGACATTGGCCTCATTCTTTGACCCTGTTCTTTGGATTGTCAAGTACTGGAGACTGCTCCCCAGACTGAGCAACCTTTTGACTGTCGTAAGAATCTTCAAATTGTGAGACAGAAAGGGTTTTCCCACTGCTAGAGGTGAAGTGGTGACTCCCCTAGATAAGGAATTTCTTATGTGAGGGAAATAGAGGTATGTGTAAATGCAGGGAAGGAGCATGCCTTTGATCCCTTTTAATAACCCAGAGCTCTGGTGGTGAATTGCACTGTGGAGTTTTGTTGTATCTCAGCAGTTAAGTATTTGCAATGGAAAATAAACTTACCATTCACATTTTTTTTTTATGTATTTGAAATTGGATCTACATACTCAAGACCAATGGTAGTTTGTAGAACAGATGTTGAGGCTGACCGCTAAGCCAAAGGTCTGAAGCAGAAGTGTCTTTTGGATATTTCCTACAAGATACGTGCAGGGGATGCTTCCTTCAGGACAAAGTTAAATAGCTAGCCTGTCCTCCAAGCTCTTGAGAAGAGACAGGTAGAGTGCCAGTAGTTTTGTAAACATCTCAGGCAAAGGAATTTGTTGAGAAAGTTTAAAGCAGTTAAAATAATAAGCATGGCATACTTTTTTTGCTCTGTGCAAAGCCGCTTCCTATGGCGGCATACCTGCAGGCTTGCTCCTGAGCAGGGCTGTGTGCATCCATTGACACACACAGCATGGCTTGGCCCCATCCCCGCTCCGGGTCTGTGAAAAGAGAGATAGACCAGTGCCTCTGCAGATGGGCACATCACTGGATTGAAATAGGACTCGTTGTATAAAAACTCATTAAACCTGTGCTGTGGAGGGACTGGCAGAACGAACTACCTGGGAAAGTAAGTGATGTAGGGCCTTTTGCAAATCTGTAGAGTTTTGGACTTTAGTTAGTAGACCTTCAAAACAAGGTACTGAGTCCATATGTATGGGATATTTGTAGTAAAGTGAGATGCACACTGCAGCAGATTTCCCTCCCTCGTAAGAGTGAGGACACCCCTTCATTGTGAAGAGGGTTTGGGGATGGAGATGGCCCTGGTGGCATTCTTGGGCCAGGCCATGTGCTGGAATGAGGGGCTAAACTAAAGTTTTGAAGTTGAAGCCTGGAAGGAGAGTGAAAGTGCTCTGTGTTTAGGGGTAGAAGCACATGAAGAGGAAGGTTTCATTACCCTTCTCCGAGGAAGCAAAACTTTCCCATCTGTGACTTTTGAATTGGCCAAGTGCCTCACCAAACAGGCATCCTCCTTGAAAAGGCATATGCGCCAGGCATCTTGTCCATGCAGGTTAAGCTGTCAAGGATTTTAGTCAAGGAGCCCTGCGCATATGAACATAATATTAAAAGAGCCATTCTGGGAGTAGAAAGGTATAAGGTAAAAAGCAGCCAATCACTCATATAGGAAACCCAGTACACAGGCATCTCACAGCAGCTTCAAAATGCAGCTCTATATTGAAAAAAACCTTTGGTGTCCTTTCATATAGTACTGCTGCATATTGAACACACTTGTGAGTTCTATCTATGCTTTTATTTGAACTGCACAAAATGAACACATGTGAACAAGTCTTTATTTTGGTGCTGGTTCAGAGAATAAAAAAATAAACAGAATGATGACATGAATAGACTGTCAATAAAGGAATAGTCCTCTTTCCTTACTTACCCTGCTGCCATACTTCCAAAATTAGAGTGAGAAAATGGCCAAGGCTTACAATAATGTCAATGGCTAAGCCGGTCGTACACAGCTTAAAACTTAGCCTATTTCTGCTGAATCAGCTCTTATTCAAGCCGTGGGTGGCCCCACTGACCCCACCTGGCTTGACAACAGTTGTTTTTTTGATTGACTTTTGATGAAAGAGCCATGGGAAACATCATTGGCTGAACAGTGAGAGCATCCAAACAGATGCAGTCACTGTTCAGGTATTCTGACAGTTGTGGCTGCTGTCAGAAAACAATATCGAGCAGGGGTGATCCTTTCACCCACGTTGTTTAGAGTGGATGGTGGAATATATTTTATTCGTCTCTTTAAGTTCTTTTCAATGAGAGAAGTCTATATGTATATGGATAGCTTAGACTGCTTCTATACGAACAACAAAAAAGTAAACAGACATCAGACAAAACCAGTGAAAGTGCATATCTTTGTATTTATATAACCCATATACATTGGCAGGGTGTGGTTACAGTTCCCGTCAAGCTCCTTTAAACACGATTAATAAGTTAAAGTTGCATCATCACAGTAAGAAGAATTGGTCACCCATGTCTCGTTATCTGTGAAAGTCACCCTGTGCGCCAGCAACTTTTTCACTCGCAGAAAATCTGCATATTGCCTCACCCCATACTTCTCTCAGCACACAGATAAAATTATTATTAAAAAAAGAATGGATTACAGAATGATATTGAACAGGCCTACTGATCAAGTGAGGCCTGACAAATTAATTTGGTGTCTAGCTCCAGCCTCTTAGGTGGTCTTACTCTCCATTACTGTAAACATTTTAAGCTGTTACATTCCATGCTGGAGTATCCACAAGAGGCAAATATTAACCCCCATTGTCACGGTTACTGGACGTTATGTGTCAGTTACAAAGCAAACCATCTGTCTGAATGAAAAAGGCATCACGTAGTTATGGTGGTTCAGGCCTACAAGAGGCTTATAGATTATATACTTCAAGTCTGAAAAACACAGATTTGACCTAAGACCACCTGGTAACTGATGTTTTTGAACATGATTGGATGTTCTAAGGATCATTACAACTTGTTAGAATTCATACAACACTCCGTATATTTTAGGAGATATAAAACAAGCAAGCATTATTCGCCCCACTCAACGAAGGAAAAGGAAAAAAAAGCACACACATCAATAGCCAAAGAAGGGGGAAGAAGAGTTTTGAGGCTCCTTTTGGCTGGGCACAAGAATGGCATTAGAGTGCAGGGGCTGGAGGTAAAATGTTTGTTATCAGTCTGGCAGGGAGAGGGCATAAAAGCCATTCAATGATTTTCACATTCCTCCCCTTATGGCTCTGGAGACCCCACAGAGGCTGGCCACTGTTCTTGAGAGGGATCAGAGATTCGATGTTGGCATCATCTGGCATAGCGCTTGATGTAGTCCTCAACTTTACTTCGATATTCATCCTGCAAAAAAAGGCAAGATGATATTAAACTGACAAACAGACAACCCAGGAAGGTGTTTCATGCATATCTATAAATAAAATGTAAATGTTTTACTCTATCAGTTAATAAACTGACAACATCCAGAAAATCTGACAATTAGTACTGCAAACAGTAATAATGAGGTATGAAGTTTAGTTGCCCATAGCAATCAATCAGATTCATGTTCACTCTAGAGAAATTAGTCTGTCATCACTGTCTCTGTTGATGGGGGAATCATGTGAATTTCTTTCCCGCAACCCATGGTTGCGGGAAAGAAACTTGAACCGCGTATGGGCTGCCTTAGGCTTTAAGTCCAGCTTTTTTTAAATTATTTTATCTTAAGTTTTGGATAGTGAGAGAGAGGCTAAGAATGTCTGTCAGGGTTTTACTTATATCTTGGTCACCATTGAAGAAACTTTCTCTTACTTTTTAACCTGTTAGCTACTGTCGCTAAGATTGAAATAAAGGGAAAATGCTAACCGACAGTGATAATACTCTGATGCAAGCTATGACTTCTCACCACACCATTAGAAGTGTTTTTACTGGTTTGCGTACTCATTGAAGAGCCAATAGGACTAATCGTGAGGGAAATATTGGTCAGCAGGGAAGAAAATGATTAAAAAAAAAAAAAAAAACTGATCTTGGTTGCAAGTCTTGTCCTGTCAGGTTTTTTCTTTTTTGTAATCGAACTTAAAACATTAACCACCTGAGCTCTGGAAGGTTTTATTCCCTTCATGACCAGGCCATTTTTTTGCTATTCACCACTATGCTTCTTTAACTGGCAATTGCGTTGTCATGCATCACTGTACGCAAATTCAATTTATATCATTTTTTTTCGCACAAATAGAGCTTTCTTTTGTTGTATTTAATGACCACTGAGGTTTTTTTTTTTTTTTTTTTTTTTTAATTTGCTATATAACAGAAAAAAAGACTAAAAATTATGAAAAAAAAAAAAAAAGATGGTTTTACTTTCGGTTATAAAACATATTAAAATCAAGTTTCTAAATTTAGGTCAAAATGTATTTTGCTACATGTCTTTGGTAAAACAAAAATACTAATAAGTGTATATTAATTGGTTTGTGTGAAAGTTATAGTGTCTACAAACTGGTATATATATTTGAAAATTGAACAATCCTCATATACTGACAGCCTATCTAATTTCTTTGTTTCTTGAGGCCAATAAAAAGCCAGGACTGGTGGCTCTCGGAGGAGCCGGCCAATCCTGCGGCTTCCTTGGAGGCGGCGTTGATCGGCTCATATGCAGAGTTGAGAAATTTGGTGCACAGAGGCCCTAGATCAAATGCGGATGTGACCTGCCCAATGAAGACAACCCTTAAGGTATGGGATACTGTCAATAAGCTATTTCTGGGACCTGATAACTGGTCCCCAGCAACTCCTTTATGGGGCAACCCCCGCCTGCCCCATTTTCACTCCATTCCCGACCCGGTTGTGTGATCCAGATATGGAGTCATAACCTTGGGAGATATAGTTGCCCAGGGACAACTAATCACCTTTGATGCTTTAAAAAGTGAAAAGGATCTACCCAATCATATGTTCTTTAGGTTCCTCCAAGTGAGGCATGCGTTCCGGTCCCAGTTCCCCGGCCCGTTGACTCTGGAGGAGACACCGATAGAAAAGGTATTAAAAAACCAAGAGGGCGGAAGAATACTATCCGTCGTCTACAACCTACTTGTGACTCAAGATACCTCTAAAGTCTCCCAGTTATGTGAGCGATGGAGGGTGGATATTCCGGAGTTGTCAGATGGGGACTGGGAAGAGGGAATTCAACAGTATTTACCCTTGACAATCTCAGCAAGGGACAGATTTATGCAGCTGAAATTCATACACAGGGCCTACTATTCTCCAATACGCCTGGCAAGGATATACCCTGATAGAATAGCGAGGTGCCCTAGATGTGGGTCAGGGGAGGCCGATTTCTTCCATGTGGTCTGGTCCTGCCCTGGAGTGGTGGAATTTTGGAGGAATATACTTGATGACATCAACTCTATAGGGGGACTGCAAGTCCCATATAGCCCAATACCCCTTCTACTAGGTATCTGTGACTTTCTTGAAGTCACATGGGGAAAGAAACTATTCATCTTCTACACCACACTATACGCTAGAAAAGCAATTTTACTGCAGTGGAATCAGTCCCAACCGCCCACCAAACAACTCTGGCAATCTCTGGTAAATAAGGCGCTCCCATTATATAAAATGACATATATGGGAAGGAATTGTCCAAAAAAATTCGAGAAAATTTGGGCAGCATGGGTGAAAGCAAAACACTTAACTATTGAATGAAATGTTGGGCTCGAGCCCTTTGGGAACAAAGTTGACCTACCCACGGGAGTCTCCAAACTATATATGTATTGACTAGAATATTCTGAAATGGAAGGTGGGACCCCTTGCACTTACGCCATGTATTGTTACCCTTAACGTGTGTATTAATATTTCCTTCTGAAATAGATAACTACTGTGATAATTGAATCTCATATATACCAGATTATGAAACGGTTTTATGCATGCCATCTGTACTTTAATCTAATACGAAGTGAACTGTTTTTGTTGTGAAAATTTAAATAAACTTCTATGTTAAAAAAAAAAAAAAGCCAGGACAGTACAAATTCCCCCCAAATTACCCCTTTGTGGAAAGTGGACAGTCTGCGGTATTTAGAAAGAGACATGGCGAGTTTTTTTATCACTTCAGCCCCAGGAGATTTGGCTGCTCAATGACCAGAGCATTTTTTGCGATACGACACTGCATTGCTTTAACTGACAAAAGTCGTGCAACGCTGTACCCAAACAAAATTGACGTCTTTTTTTCCTCCCACAAATAGAGCTTTCTTTTGGTGGTATTTGATCATCTCTGTGGTTTTTATTTTTTGCGCTATAAACAAAAAAAGCGCCAATTTTGAAAAAAAAAAAAAAAAAACACAATATTTTGTACTTTTTGCTATAATAAATATCCCCAATTTTTTTTAAAAAAGCTAATTTTTTTCTCAGTTTAGGCCGACATGTATTCTACATATTTTTGGTACTAAAAATCGCAATAAGCTTATATTGAGTGGTTTGCACAAATGTTATAGCGTTTACAAAAATGGGGATAGATTTATGGCATTTTTATTAAATATTTTTTTTTTGTTTACTAGTAATGGCGGTGATCTGCAATTTGTATCATGACTGCGACATTATGGCAGACACATCGGAGACTTTTGACAATTATACAGCGATCAGTGCTATAAAAATGCACTGATTACTGAATAAATGTCACTGGCAGGAAAGGGGTTAACACTAGGGTGCGATCAAGGGGTTAACTGTGTTCCTTGACTGTGTTCTAACTGTAGGGAAAGGAGACTGACTAGAGGGGATGACAGATCGTGGTTCCTAGCTATTAGGAACTCACGATCTGTCTCTCCTCACTGGTTCAGACGCTGTCAGAATACAATATGCTGTCATCCCTCACTATGTTGCTGGAAGAATCAAGGAATGTTCTTTCCTCAAACCTGTGGTTGAAGAAATGAAAACTGCATAATCTACAGTATGCCTTAAAGACAAAGAAAAAACCTCTAGAAAAAGAATCCACATATCTACACATGCTGTCCAACCATTGTAGCTAAGAATGATCCGACCCCCCCCCCCCCCCCCCGGTTCGCACCAGAACATGCGAACAGGCAAAAAATTTGGACGAACACCGTTAAAGTCTATGGGACACGAACATAAAAAATCAAGTGTTCATTTTAAAGGCTTATATGCAAGTTATTGTCATAAAAAGTGTTTGGGGACCCGTGTTCTGCCCCAGGGGACATGTATCAATGCAAACAAAAGTTTTTAAAACGGCCATTTTTTCGGGAGCGGTGATTTTATTAATGTTTAAAGCAAAATAATAAGCATTAATAACACTTACACCCCCTTCCTGCCCAGACCAATTTTCAGCTTTCATCGCTCTCACACTTTGAATGACAATTACTCAGTCATGCAACACTGTACCCATATGAAATTTGCGTCCTTTTTTTTCACACAAATAGAGCTTTCTTTTGGTGGTATTTAATCACTAGTGGGTTTTTTATTTTTTGTACTATAAATAAAAAAAGACTAAATTTTGTGAAAAAAATGCCTTTTCCCTTGTTTCTGTCATAAAATTTTGCAAATTAATAATTTTTCTTCATGAATTTTGGGCAAAATTTATACTGCTACATAGCTTTGGTAAAAATAACCTAAATTAGTGTATATTATTTGGTCTTTGTGAAAGTGATAGAGTCTACAAACTATAGTGCCAATCACTGAAAATTGAGCACATCTGATCAGGCCTTCAGTACATCAGGTGTATCTAATTTCTTGAGACACTAACAAGTCAGGAAAGTAAAAATACCCCCCAAATTACACATTTTTAGAAAGCAGACATTCCAAAGTATTAAGTAGGTAGCATGGCGAGTTTTTTTAAGTTGTCATTTTTTCTCACAATTCTTTGCAAAATTAAGATTTTTTTTTTGTACAAAATTGTCATATTATCAGTTTATTTCTCACACACAGCATATGCATACAACAAATTACACCCCAAAATACATTCTGCTACTCTTCCCGATTATGGCGATACCACAAGTATGAGACTTTTACACAGCCTGGCCACATACAAAGGCCCAACATTGAAGTAGCACCTTCAGGCATTCTACGAGCATAAATGACACATCTCATTTCTCAACCACCTATTACACTTTTGAAGGCCCTGGAGCACTAGGACAGTGGAATTACCCACAAAATGACCCCATTTTGGAAAGCTAACACCCCAATGTATAATCTATGCAGCATAATGAGTCTTTTGAACGGTTCATTATTTTTCCAGAAGTTTTTGGAAAATGTACAATGTATAAAAAAAATGAAAATGCATTTTTTTTTTTACACAAAGTTGTAAGATATTTATATAAGATATTTCTAACACTCTGGTACTCTGATGGCCTAGTGAAAGGTACATGGGTACTTTGATGGCCTGGTGACAGGTACTAGGGTACTCTGATGGCCTGGTGACTGATATTCGGGTACGCTGAAGGGGTGGTGACAGGTACTCAGATGGACTGCGACAGGTACTCAGATGGACTGCGACAGGTACTCAGATGGACAGCCACAGGTACTCAGATGGACAGCCACAGGTACTCAAATGGACAGCCACAGGTACTCAAATGGACTGCCACAGGTACTCAAATGGACTGCCACAGGTACTCAAATGGACTGCCACAGGTACTCAAATGGACTGCCACAGGTACTCAAATGGACTGCCACAGGTACTCAAATGGACTGCCACAGGTACTAAAATGGACTGCCACAGGTACTAAAATTTACTGCCACAGGTACTCAGATGGACTGCGATGGGTACTCAGATGAACTGTGACAGGTACTTGGGTACTCGGATGAACTGTGACAGGTACTCAGATGGACTGTGTGTGACAGGTACTCAGATGAACTGTGACAGGTACTTTAATGGGTGGTGACAGGTCCTCTTTATTGGGGGGGGACAATCAGTATGTGTTGGTGTACACTGTAAACGGTAACGAGATGTTACCGCAATCTCCTTCTCACACACGATCGGTGTGTGAGGAGGAGAACCTGGTAACATCTCGTTACAGCTATATGTTTACATTTAGTGATCAGCTGTGAAAGGATCACAGCCGATCATGTGGTAAACAGCCGCCGGCCAATGGCTGTTTACCAGAGTCGGTGACTAGCAGTGTTCCTGGGAACACGCCGCCACCGACGTGCACGCACGTGCAAAGTGGGGAGGTACCATCTGTGATCACGTGGTAAACAGGCATGCCCAATGGCCATTCACCCCACTCGGTGGCGAGCGGTGTCTCCGTGACACGCCGCCACCGAAGGTACAGGGCTGCGTGTACACGATCGCGAGCATGCCCTGTTTAAATGGACAGACATCATATGACGTCTGCCCAGAACAAGAGCCGTGCCGCCTGCCCGTTATATGATGGCCGGCGGGCGGCAAGCGGTTAAATATCATGCCTGGGGGTGTCTATAGTATGCCTGTAAAGGGCCGGTTTTCCCGTACCACAGCAAAATGAAATTTCTAAAGGAAAAAAGTCATTTATAACTGATCGCGGTTGTAATGAATTGTCAGTTCTCGGCAATATAGATGAAACTCATTGAAAAAAACAGCATGGGTTCCCCCCGTCCATTACCAGGCCCTTTGGGTACAGTGTATACATTACCAATTCACATGGGGGGGAGGCCGGGATCTGGGGGTCCCCTTGTTAAAGGGGGCTTCCAGATTCTGATAAGCCCCCCGCCCGCAGACCCCCACGACCACCGGGCAAGGGTTGTGGGGATGAGGCCCTTGTCCCCATCAACATGGGGACAAGGTGCTTTGGGGGGCTACTCCAAAGCACCCTCCCCCATGTTGAGGGCATGTGGCCTGGTACGGTTCAGGTCCCCTCTGTGGCATGCCAGGTTGTGTGCTTGGACAAGGGTCTGGTATGGATTTTTTTTTAAATTTTGGTGCAGGGTTCCCCTTAAAATCCATACCAGACCTGAAGGGCCTGGGTATGGATTTTGGGGGGACCCTCACGCAATTTTTTGTAATTTTTTGGTGCTGGGTTCCCCCTAATATTCATACCAGACCCAAAGGGCCTGGTAATGGACGGGGGGGGGGGGGAGAGAACCCATGCCATTTTATTCAATGAGTTTTATCTATATTGCTGAGACCCGACAATTCATTACAGCCGTGATCAGTTTTGAATGACTTTTTCCTTTAGAAAAGTCATTTTGCTGTGGTACTGTTCTAAACATGGGAAAACTGCACCACTTTACAGGGATACTAAGGACACCCCCTCCCCCGGGCACGATACTTAAAGGAATATTTCATTTCTATTGTTTCACTTTAAGCATTATTAAAATCACTGCTCCCAAAAAAACGGCCGTTTTTTAAACTTTTTTTTGCATTGATACATGTCCCCTGGGGCAGGACCCCGGTCCCCAAACACTTTTTATGGCAATAAATTGCATATAAGCCTTTAGAATGAGCACTTTCGATTTTTCATGTTAATGTCCCATAGACTTTAACGGTGTTCCACGGCTTTCGAATTTGCAGCGAACACCGCACAATGTTTGCTTATGGCGAACATCGGGCTCATCCCTAATTGTGACACAGAGGAGCAAGCAAGCAAAATATTACTTCCAGGCACAATTAAATTTAAAATATGTACTTACTGAAAATATACTATAGACTCCTCATTCTATTTTATACATTTAGAAACTAGTTTGTTTTTAAAAAAAATCTATATGAAATCATTAACCAATTTCAAAATGAATACTCCAATCTGTCATTAATAACAAAAACGTACATTCCACAAATAATTTAAAACACTTCTCATAGGAGTAATTCTCTAAACGTGTTCATTTTGGAACATATCCTACTAAAAACTGTCCTCTAGCAAACAGCTTGCAGCCAAGAAGCTGAAGGGCCTGGGAAAATGGTTAACATTACGGGGTCACCATCTGTGGGCTCCACAGCCATAGCTCAGAGACAGATCTCCCAGCTTACATTATATGTTATATTTTGTTTCATCACCTGCAATACATAAATCTTATGTGCACAAGGAATTAGATGAAGAGGATTCACTTTTATAGGTGAGCAAGCAGGGTTTTATTACTTCATGCTCCTTAAGATCAGGCACAGAGGAAAAATTGTGCATCAGTCTTGGTGTCGTGGCAACCACCAGTTGTCCAATAGCCTAAATAATTTCTTTATTAATATGATAAATGCTTCACTAAAAGACTTTAGCAGACTGTGATTACTGCATTCATGGTGTGAGTGATAAGATAGTAGAAGACATTCACTCTCGCTTGTTAACTCCGTAGAGAAGAAGCTATGTAATTATAATCAATAAATGTGTATTATTGGTACATGTTTGTAATTCATAGCTGTTTTCAGTGATTATTCTTTTGTTTAAGAAGGGTGGAAATCAAACTGTTGTAACATAACAAAGATAGATCCGTAGACTCCCTTTTCTGGTATTTCAGACTGGACACAGATATAATTCACCTGGCAGTTTACCACTCTTGGAAGGTGGACTGCAGAAATCGCTGGACAGTTTCCATTCATGAGAAAATCTGGTTTTCCATGTTCCTTGTGTCCCCTTGATGGTTGATATATGCCGCTGTGGTAGAATTGTCTGACTGCAGCTGAATTGGGTGGTCCAGTGCTGGAGGGACAACCTGACTGCAATAAGCTCCAAGATGTTGATGAGGAATTCGGTTTCCTCTCTTGTTCATGTTCCCTTACCTGTCAAGAACTGGAAGACTTTTCCCCAGCCTGAAAGACCCATGGTGGATTGACAGAAAATTGTATATCTACGGCACGCCTTAGAGCAGGGATAGGCAACCTTCGAGAGATGGTGATCTACTTTAACAACCGATGAAGTCAGAGATGACCGGGCAGTGTGTCGTTCAATCCCCCCCCCCCCAACTGTTTTTTTTCTTTTTGGATATATTTTTTTCTCAGAACAAAAAAAAAAAGTATTACAAGAGAGTGCAAGGTTTAGGAGTGCGTTATGCAGAGAATGCAGGATTCACCAATGCATTACGCTCAGAATGCAGGGATCAGGAGTGGGCTGCGCTCAGAATGCAAGGTTCAGGAGTGCGTTGCAGTCAGAATGCAACGTGCAGGAGTGCCTTGCCTCTCCTCTCCTCTCCTTCCATAGCACAGTGCCCTACCTGTTTCCACAGCGGAGACTGGGAGAGAGCACAGTTCTGGACAGAGAGCAGCAGTGGAGGAGGAGGCTGGAAGGGGCGAGAGAGACTGGGACATAGATGGCGCTGCAGAGGAAGCTGGAGACTGGGAAGGGAGCCTGGGGAGGCAAGGATCTTCACACATAGGCGGGGGTCAGTGGTGCAGGAACCTGTTTGCGGGCCACCTGTCATCTGCCTGGTGGACCCCCGCCTTGGAGTGAGTGTTTTTCGATCAGCTAGTAAGGCTTTCCAGTAGTCTAATACCTATTAAATCTATTGCTGGATTGTCAGGGGCGTGACAGATTTCCACATTGTTGAGATTTTTGTTGATTGTTATGGGTATGGAGGTGTGGTGAAGGAGGGAGAACACTGGCATTTTAGGGATTGCCCCATTTGTGAATTTTTGGGTTATCTCATACATTTTTGTCCAAAGAACAAGACCATAAAATGTGTAGTAGATCCCATTTCTTGTCCACATCTCCAGCATGTTGCTGGGAGGGTAGGCTAAATTATTTTTATTTTTAAGATGAATTATTTAGTCACATTTTAAATTCCATTATTGTTTTTACCATGACTAACTTGTGCAGCAGGACATTCCGTAGATTTACAGAGTACAATAAATAGTTTTGTATACAACACCACTAAACCGAGCCACAAATAGGAGTATAGTCCCAACAAACATCTTTAACAAATTTCAGATAAAGAGCTCTACATTATAGAAATAATCTTCAAGCAGTAATCACAAATTAGAAACTTTGTTAGGCAAATACTTTACCCCTGGGTTTAGTGTACAAGGACAGGCACATAATGACCCAGTTTTCTAACTTTAACAAGTACAATGTACTTGAATGTTAAACACAGGAAATTCTACACAAAATCCATTTCCTAGCATAGGAGAAGCAAAAGCTTTCATTTCAGCTTAGCTTTGCTTTATTTTAATAAAAACATTTTTGTTTAACATGTAAAACAGAGACACAAAAGCAATCTGTCTCCCTTGAGATAAGTTTGAAGTGAACCTAAAACCTGATTACTGGAATCAGAATGCAAGTGATAAAAAAAAAAACAGAAGTACTGCAGCCAAAATAAACCTCAGAATCACTAAAGTAGAACTCCAGGCAAACAGATAAATATACAAATACCTTTAGTGCTTAGCTGTCAAAGGAGTTTTAATCCCGTACAACCAGTCTTGAGATGCACACATCATCATCACACTGCATATCCAGGAAGATCAGTTTGCAGCTTTCTCTTTCACATTTGTTACTGCCTAGATCACCTTCTTGCTATTTGAAGAAAGATGATGTTGATTTATTGCCTAAATAAGCATGTTATGCCGTGTACACTTGGTCGGACTTTTCGACAACAATTGTCCGACGGTCTTTCCGACGGACTTTAGACAGACTTTCTAACGACCGGACTTGCCTACACATGATCACACCAAAGTCCGACGGATTTGTACGTGATGACGTACGACTGGACTAAAATAAGGAAGTTAATAGCCAGTAGCCAATAGCTGCCCTAGCGTCGTTTTTTGTCCGTCGGACTAGCATACAGACAAGCGGATTTTTGGACCAGACTGGAGTCCATCAGAAAGATTTAAAGCATGTTCCAAATCTAAAGTCCATCAGATTTTTGACCGAAAAAGCCTGCTGCAGGTCCGATGAAGCCCACACATGGTCGAATTGTCCGTCAGACCAGTCCAGTCAAAAAGTCCGCTCATGTGTACGCGGCATTAGAGGTGACACAGGAAGCTGCACCGCTGAATTGGGTAATAAGGATGTTACGTGCCAAGCTGGGCAGTATGGCAGATGTGTGCAAATTACAAGGCTGTATAAACAGAAATAAAAATACTTGCATGAATTTTAATTGGGTTTTTAGGTGTTTGTCTGGAGCTCAGCTTTAGAATGAACCTGTGGCAGGCATAAAAAATAATAAATGCAAAACTTTTTATTTTGTACAATTAAACAAATTAAAAGCTGACAGGTTCCCTTTAAATAAGCATAACATAAAACATTAGGCAATAACAGAAAAACATGCAGATATAATTTAAAGTTCTGTTTAACCTTGTCAAGGTTCATTTTCAAAGTTCGGCTCATATGACAGTGCAGTAACTCCAAAATTCAGAAAATGCTAGTCTGTTGGAGTATGTTACAGGAGTGTGAACAAGAACCATATTTGCCTGTGCAACCAGGGCTGCCGTTAGAAATCATGGGGCACCGTACAGCCTACCTGGCACAGTGACACAGGGCGCACATTGAGGGAATCAGAAGCAGGCAGAAAAGGGAGGGGAACCATTGCAGGGGAAGCAATTACAGGAATGATGCCCCGTGTCTCTCCCTGCAGAAGCTGAAAGCTGGTGGGAGGGAGAGAAACCAGCTTTTAGCTGCTGTAGAGAGCCGCACAGGACATTCTTCTATAATTGCCCCTCCATGCCGATTTCCCCTGCTGTTCGGGCCCCCTACAAGAGGACTGGTGGTTCCCCCCTATCGGCAGCCCTGTGTTTAGCTAGCCAGACTCTGAGTCAATCACTGAACTTAAAGTGGTTGTTAACCCAATTGCCCCCAATTAATCAGGCACACAGTACATGGTTCCCTAAGCATTGCAGCAGCATCTTCCTTTTTTTTTTTGTGTAAATACCTTTTATTAGCCTTTTTTTTTTTTTTTTGTCACTTGTCCTATATCATCTCTATATCCGAGCCGAGGAAGCTGAGTAGGAGAGATTCCTTCTGACGTATGCAAGATATGTCAGAAGAGGAATCTCTTATCTTCCTCTCTGTGGCCGTCAATGCAGGGTGTACAAGAGGAAAGGGGAGGGGGGAGGAGAGGAGAAGAGAGGCGTGGCTGCGAGTGTAGGAAATCGTCTTTCTCACTCCAGACTATATATTGACAAAAAGAGGCAGAAAGGAGACCTGCGGATGATGCAGACACGCATTTAGACCACGGTATCTTGGCTCAGCAGCCATAATAGTGGTCTGTTCTCAGGTGGGAAGACAGGAGCTGGCAGGATCAAACTGGTATTGTAAGAGATACAGAGAAGTAATGCAAAAAGCAAAAGCACCAAGCTTCAGCTTTGCACATTAAAGGGACAGGAGCAACATATTTTTTGGGGGTTAACAAATGCTTTAATGGGTAAGACACCCAAGAATACTAGGTGCCTGGCTTTACCTTCTAGCAGAAGAAAATACATGGACAAACAAAACTGCTGTACATAAATATTCAAGGGGAGGATCGTGAGAACAATTAAAAGAGCAGTAAGGCAGAATCTGGTTCACCGGCTGAAAGGAAGGGGAGGTGGCACTACATTTTGGCTTTCTTAAAACACATCTACAACCTTACTATCAGTCTTACATAGTTGTTTTGACTCCTTTCCTGTACTGATATTGCAATTGCTTACTATTATTTCATTGTACACTATAAGGTTCTCATATATTTATATTTGCATAGCTCCTTACAGTGTCAGGGCTGGGGGCTCCTGAGAAAAGTACTGGCAGCAGCATGCTATACAGAAGCATAGGAGATCTAGTGATGATGTCACTGGGTCTAAAATAAGGTATGTAATGAAAACAGAAAAGTTAATTTAAAAAATGTCATTCGCATACCGTATTTATCGGCGTATAACACGCACCGGCGTATAACACGCACCCCAATTTAGGAGGGAATTTTAAGGAAAAAAAACTTTTAGGAGGGAAGTTGAAGGGAAAAAAACTTACATTTAAATGCCCTTCATTGCAGCCATGTCAGTGCAGCCTTGTCAGTGCAGCCTTGTCAGTGCAGCCTTGTCAGTGCAGCCTTGTCAGTGCAGCCTTGTCAGTGCAGCCTTGTCAGTGCAGCCTTGTCAGTGCAGCCATGTCAGTGCAGCCTTGTCAGTGCAGCCATGTCAGTGCAGCCATGTCAGTGCAGCCATGTCAGTGCAGCCATGTCAGTGCAGCCATGTCAGTGCAGCCATGTCAGTGCAGCCTTCCCCAGTGCAGCCTTCCCCCCGTGCAGCCTTCCCCCCGTGCAGCCTTCCCCCGTGCAGCCTTCCCCCCGTGCAGCCTTCCCCCCGTGCAGCCTTCCCCCCGTGCAGCCTTCCCCCCGTGCAGCCTTCCCCCCGTGCAGCCTTCCCCCCGTGCAGCCTTCCCCCCGTGCAGCCTTCCCCCCGTGCAGCCTTCCCCCCGTGCAGCCTGGGATCCCCTGTCCCTGCTGTCACATCTTCAAAATCGCGGACCGCGATTTGAAAATGGCGCCGCCGGCGCCGAAGTACACAGAGCCGGTCCTCGGCTCTTTCCGGCGGCTCTCGTTTACTTTCGGCTCCACTCGTAGTCCCGAGCGGAGCTATCCGAGTAGGTTCGGATAGCTCCGCTCGGGACTACGAGTGGAGCCGAAAGTAAACGAGAGCCGCCGGAAAGAGCCGAGGACCGGCTCTGTGTACTTCGGCGCCGGCGGCGCCATTTTCAAATCGCGGTCCGCGATTTTGAAGAAGTGACAGCTCCGGATCGGCAGGGATCGGCGTATAACACGCACCTGCAACTTTCCCCTGATTTTAAGGGGAAAAAAGTGCGTGTTATACGCCGATAAATACGGTACTTAAGGGGGAAAAGAAAAGCCAAGAAAAACAAAATATAAGCATATTAAACTTCAGCTTTAAAAGAGTCTGTCACCAAGTGGAAGGGTAGTAAAGTGTAGCAGTATGAGAACCAATAAGAGGTAGTTAAAACATACCTTCATAAGCCTTCCAAACCCCCCTAATGCATGGCTGTTTGACAGGCAAACCTCAAGCATGTGCAGGTAGCGTCAGATTTTGCAACTAAGCCTTGTCCCACACATTCCTATTACTATGTTGGCCAGCCTGACTGGTCAAATGTGCAAAATGCAGGGAAGCAAAAAAACAAAAAAAAACAGAGAAGCACAGACCCTAGCACAATTAATCTTATTAGTAATAAATTAAAAAAGGTTCAAATCAAACTTACATTTTGTGATGAACACATGGCATTTCAGCAATGAATGAGGTCACCCTCAGGTTGTGGATTGGCATCCCATATGCAGCTGAGCTCAAGATGTTAAGAAAACCAGCGCTCCTATGCCAGTCAGTTCCTTCTCTATATGGGGAAATGCAGGGTACACTATCCAGCCTCAACTGCGCCTAGGAAGGACATAATAATCAACATGACCCGGCTGCAGGGAAGAACAGCCCCCACACGTAGCAATGTGGAAAAACGAGCGTCTTCCTGCAGGGGGGAGAGAGAGAGCTGCCGGTTGCTGCAGAGGGTTATCTAGTGTTGTCCTGTTGCGGCAAAAACGCGTTTAGGGGCAATTTTAGAATACTTTTCATTTTAATTACCATTTTTTTGATATTTCAAATTATTTGATAATATATGACTTTTTTTATACATTGGTCCTAAAGGAGACACGCATTTTAATTGTACCATTCATTTACTGTTCAATTCATGCTAAAGTTTTGTCACTTTAGTTACTATATTGATTAGTAGTGAATTTACCAGTGGCAAAATAGCTCTAATTTATACCCTGAAGCAGGGGTAGGCAACCTCAGCCCTCCAGCTCTGCTGAAACTACAAGTCCCATGAGACATTGCAAGACCCTGACAATCACAGGTATGACTCCTAAAGGCAGAGGCATGATGGGATTTGTAGTTTCAAAACAGCTGGAGTGCCGAGGTTGCCTACCCCTGCCCTAAAGGGTTGATTTGCCAATCCCATGATCTTTTATCTACATACTGCCCTTGACTTGAAAAAGGGGGACATATCCCTGAAATGCTTTGTCATGGCAACAGAACAACGCTAGATAACTCTCTGTGGTGGCCAGCAGCTCTCCCCCCTTCAAAAAGCCGCTTGTGTTTCCACATAGCCACGAGCACAGCTGATGCTGCATACCTCCATGCGTGTTCATCACAGAATGTGAGTTTGATGATTTTAACTTTTTGTATTTTTTAGTAATAAAAAGATGAACTGTCGGATATATGTTGGAGATGTTTGCAGGCTCCTGGCACTTTGACCCATATTTGGGGTGCCTGCCCTATAATCACCCCGTTCTAGGACAAGATACTGTAGTTGTACGACAGACTAGTGGGAGACAAAATCCCTAAAGAACCCCACATTGCTCTGTTAATCTATGGTACCAGACTCCTATAAAACAAATAAAAAAAGTCTAATTAGACATTTCCTCACAACGGCTCGCTCTGTTATTGCCAGACATTGGCGTTGATCGAATACCCTGTCATTAGCTGAATAGGCTTGTGAACTAGATAGGATTGAACATTTAGAACAAATGATTGCATGGGACGAAATAAAATCTGAGTCCCATTCTCTCATGTGGATTGTTTGGTGACATTTTCAATATTTTTCTGGTTTTGAGCCATTCATAGCGGATTCCTTTCACCACAATGTTGTTCCTGGGACCTCTCTTGAATAGATGGTACTCTGTTCTCCTATCCTTCCTTATCCTGTATCTCCGCTACACTTTTTTTTTTTTCTCTTCCTCCTCTTTGCTTATTTCTACCACTCCCGTCTATGTTGCCTTTTTTTCTTCTGGATAATTACACGTTCCTTCACGGATACTCCTCCTACCTACAGTTTTAGTTGGGTTAGAATATTGGCAGAGTACTAAATATGTATAGTCTGATTTTTCTGTCATGCTCTGTTTGCTTTCCTGATAATTGGTCATGGTTATTGATATATTAACATGTCCACAAAAGTTATCAGTGCTGCATATAAGAACTTTTACACGTTCAAACTGTACTTTGTATTTTTGCTGATTTGAGATATGTCATACATGTTTTTTTGTTTTTGTAACTTTGCCTACTGGTTGAATCTCATTGTATACTTTATTACTTGTATGCTGTTTCATTTGAAAATGAATAAAAATAGATTAAACATAAAAAAAATGAACTGCACTAGGGTCTGCACTTATTTCTTTGTTTTGTTCTTATAGTTTGCCCTTTGCCCACAGACCACCTGAAGCTGCAAGATCTGTGCACTGCTAACTGCCTCATATAATGATTTTTCTGGACTATTTGTGAGGAGTGCCGTAGTTGTGATTAGAGTGCAACACTACATTATATATATTTGTTTGTTAGAATGCCGGGAAGAGCAGACAAATTTCAAAAACTAGCTGGAAGCGTCAGAGTTTTGCCTTATGTACAGGTACCTCACGTGCATGTACGTGCCGTTGCTTCAGTGCGCATGTGCCGATGACGTCAGCACATGCAAATATAGGGGATTTCTCCTAAATCGTTCAGGTTTTTTTTTTACAAGAAAAAATCGTTCAGGTTTAGGAGATATCCAGGGTAGCTACAGGTAAGCCCGATTATAGGCTTACCTGTAGCAAAAAGTGTGTTGTAAGGGTTTACAACCACTTTAAGGACCGAATGACCCTACAGCTGCTTCATGTCCAGCATCCTTAACGACTCCCAGTGCAAATATACCCTCCCTCCCCCCACCCCAAAAAATTGAACACTTTGCTATAAGGCTTGGCATACATGATTGATGTGTGCAATGGCAGAATGTAGCATTGCTATAAGGCAGTGCACTCGATACATTCCAAGCCTATGCAGGTCTTGCTAACCTCAAAGATTTTCCAATGTTGAAAAATCTCAGCAGACAATTAGATCTGCTTAGATATCATAATCTTATGATCACATGTTCATTAGGAAAGAGTTTACTAATAGCAAAAGCTTTTTGGATGGAGCCAGAAGTGTTAAATCCCTCAAGTTATTTTTGCTGCCTATGACCTGTTTTCCTAGAGACGCAACAGAAAATGAGAATTTTTTTTTTGTTTTTTCCCTGAAATCTTTACTGTGTAAAAAGAAGGGGAACACTGTTACAAAGCCTGGGCAGAAAACCTCCTTTTCTGATTCACCAACCTGTACGTCTTCCTCCCCAATCCTTTAAAATAATTTGAAATGTATGGAGAAATCCCCCACTGGAAAGACACCTATGCCTTGACATTTTTGCCTTCCTTCAAAAAACGAGAAGTTTACTATGAAAATGAGACCCTGATTGGTTCTCTGGGTTTGACCACTATAATATGCTCAAAGTGATAATTCTCCTGAAATTTCTCTATTTACTGTCTACCCTGGATCGAAACCGGTCTCAAGTTAGTTTGGGTAGGGTGGGGGGTCAATTCTGTGACACACGTGTTTTTTTATTTAATGCATAGAATGCATTAAGGTAAAACACCTTTAAGCTTTACAACCACTTTAAATGTACATTTTTAATGACAAGCAAGGTCAAGCACTTAAGTTTGACATGGTATCAGTCTCTTGCTGACTCTGTACAGCATAGCTGAGACTTGGAGAGGTAGCAATACAAGGAGACAATTATTTGTGCTGCAGTGCAGGAGGCATGTGGATAGGAGGAGAGCTGAATGACAAAGATACACTCTTTGGTTTTCTCCTTTTCCTGTCCTCCCCTGCCTGACAAGTCTGTGTGGCAGATCTGTGTAAATCTCAGAAATGAATGGACAGAAATGGAAACCCTTTGGCAGATAAAGCAGCTCTGATAAATATATTTCTCTGTGCATAAAAAGGTTTGCCTAGAGTTCAGTTTTAAGGTGGTGCAAGGAAGTATGCTGATCAGAGCAGATAGCTGAGTGACAAGGATAAGCTCATTAGCCTTCTCCTTTTCCTGTCCTCTCCAGTCTGACAGGTTACAGTGTTAGTCTGGCTGAAAAAATACACAAGTCCATCTAGTTCAACCAAAAGGCGTGTGTGGCATAGCTGTGTAAATCTCAGGAATGAATGGACAGAAAAGCAAACCCACTGTCAGATAAAACAACTCCCATATATGTTTTCCTCTATGTATTTAATGGTTTGTCTGGAGTTCCAGTTGTTCTACAGCCTTAAGTTTTGCATTCTATGCATTAAGGTAAAAAAAAAAAATCTGTGCTGCAGGATCCCCCTCAGACCCCCTTATACTTACCAGAGCCCGATCTCTGTTTAGTGTTGTGCATGAGAGCAGTGGCTCTCTCCCTCCTCACTGGGCAGATTGATAGCAGTGGGAGCCATTGGTTCCCACTGCTGTCAATCAAATACAGTAACGATGGAACAGGGAACAGGGCCCAGCCACTCTGTGTGTCGATAGTTGCAGACAGGATGGCTAGGGAGTGAGCCTGCACCACTGCCCCCATAGAAAGCAGCTTTCTATGGGAGCACTCACCGAAAAGGAGGAGCCAGGAGCCCCAGCAGGGGACCCCAAAACAGGAGGATTGAAGCTTCAATAACACTTTAGCTTTAGGTGGTGCAGGAGGACCCTAACCACCCCTCATCCTGTGATTAAAGATCAGTCTTTTTATGAGTAACCCATGGTAGAAGTACTGTGATGAGCATCTATAGAACCTGAATCCATATTTATTTGCACTATCACCTGGCACAAATTGAAAGCTTACAGTACAACTTGTAAAGTCCACAAAATTCAAAAGTAATACGTATTTTGTGTGTATGTTTTCGGTAAGCATGTGGTGCACATTAAATGACAAGCGTGGGAAATCTACAGCTCTAACCATCTTTCCCATATTATTTGCTATGTTTCTCATATTTAAACTTTGCCCCAGCAAGGAATTTGCATCGCTAGTTTACTAAATTTGAGACAAATTACACTGTATTTAGCAGGGCTTAAGTTACAGTTAAATACTATTTATATAGCCTTTTATGTTCTTTTCATGTCTTAAACATTAAAATGAAGATCCTATATATAATAGATTATGCTACCATAATAAATTACATTTAGAGATACGTGAGAAGGAGCAAGTAAGGGCCATTTACCCTGTACCATTTTTATTCCTGCCCACAAGTGGGAACTGTCCAGAAGCACTCAATAGGCAGTAATTTGGCACTATAGAAGCCATTCTCCATTCTCGCACCAAGACTTCTCTTTGAGAAATTTGATGTTCTTGTTGAACAAAAGGAACAAAGAAGTGAAAGAGTCCCTCTCGGAAGTCCTACTGATAGGTTATTTACTGCTTCTTTTCATTACCATTGAAAGGGCAGTAAGCATGAGCTGATGTATGCACTTAAATGATGCTTTCAATCCTGAACTAGAGATTATTGCAGAGCCTATTTAACATATTGTCACTAAAAACTGCTACAGAGAACGATATACGAAAGAAAGAACAATCAGCAGACATTTCATTCCACAGTATATTAAGCAATCAGATGCTGCTAGCATTCTTTTTATCATCTTGCATACGTATAAAGTTTTAGCAGGTTTTTGTAAAGATTGTATGTTCTAAACATTACTGTGAAAGTCAAGGGCTGATTGATGTCGCTTTCAGTGAATTTTTAAAAGCACAAGGTTTTCGAACCTCTACTTTTAACAAAATATGTACAGAGAGAGTTACATGGAGCTTCACATGGTTGACCTTCACCTGAAAAATCTAGTTCTTAGTAGCCCACCACCATGATCTATGTCCGGGGCCTTTGCACCCTTGGTCCCACTCTCTGTGCGTCACTGCTGTGCTGTTTGATCTCACTGATAGTCACTATTTGCCTTACAAGGAGGAACATACCCCAACACAATATCATAAAAATCCTTTATCCAGTCTAAATGCATTTTTAAGAATGTCTCCGATTCTGTCAGTATCTTGACTAATGAGTCTGTAAGGGGAACAGTTTTATGCCAGTGAATGTTACATTCACCAATCATTCTCTGCAGGTGAATCACTGTATTCAAAACACATGCATGAAGATACACCTGCAGTGAAAGTTTTGTGAACGTCACATTCACTGCTTTATAAATATTTTGCTAAGCATTTTTCAGATAAGGGGGTGGCTTCTGAAAACGCATTGGTGCTGTTATCTGGTACCTTTAGATGCAAATAGTGTTCATGGAAATCGTCTTTATTTGGGAGATATAACAATATTTTGTCCACAACATTCCATGCCATCTCTGAATGTCACCTAGAAGTCAGCTCTGATTTGTTACAAGCACTGTAATGCTGTCAAACAATTAAGCAAGAATAATTTACCACAAGGAAATAATTTCAATCCTTGGACCCAAACTTTAGTGTCTGCTGACATTATTTCTTGAGATTCAAAGTGCTTGATATACTAAACACAAGACTGAAACAGCTGTTTAGAAAATCTGGACAAGAATGAGATGGAGGTTTACATTTGGTGTCAAGTAAAAACAGTTGGGGGAAAAAAGACCCACTGAGCCAACTGGGCTTTTTAGCTACACAGATCTGTTCGGGGTTTTTGAAACAATCAAACACAGCCATTCTCATTAGATTTTCCTTCCTCACAATGTGATTAATAGGGCAGGAGGAATAAGAGGCCCCATCAATGGAAAGAAATCTTTTCTAATTGAATTGTTACAGGGAGCTCAAGCCAGATGCCTCCTGATTATTGAGAGCTCATTAAACGTTCCTTTTGAGACCTACTGGTACTTGTAAAATGTAAAGTTCATCTAAAGTAGGCCATACATGGATCAAAATTAGGCCAGTTTAGCAGGGACTGGACAAATGTTGATCCATGTATGGACAGGCTGGTTGTACACAAGTCCCTTTTTTGCAATCTAATCAGCCTGTTGGGTTTTTCCTAAATGATCAGTGCCACCGGCTATTGCCACCAATACTTAACATTGTATTTTGATGACAGGGAAAGCTCCCTGCTGTCAGAATACAATAGCACAGCAGGAAGGAAAATATTAAAAAAAAAAAAAAATAGAATTACGTATGGCCAATGTATCATTTTATCTGCTAAAAAAA
The DNA here is from genome assembly GCA_037952925.1 of Lithobates clamitans. Lineage (NCBI taxonomy): Eukaryota > Metazoa > Chordata > Amphibia > Anura > Ranidae > Lithobates > Lithobates clamitans. The sequence goes on along the minus strand of JBBGZY010000421.1, from coordinate 753,536 downwards.
AAACAAGTTAAAAAAAATTAAACTTAAGATTTAGGGATTTTACAGATGATAACTAGTAGTTGTTGAAAAAGAAGTGTAAGTATGTGTTCACTTTCATAATGGCAGAAATCAATGTCAAGAAATTGACCTTTTTCATAGAAAGAAAAAAAAAAAAAAGTGTTAAATAATGTTAATATATATTAAGTGCTATTATCACTAATGGCATTTGATTTTGAGAATATTTGGCATCAGGGGATTTCACCCTGCGTCTGCCCCCCAGAAAAATCTCACAACATTGATGTGGGGAAAAAATAAATAAATAGGCAATTAGGGATATTTTATCAGAAGCGTGTGCAAGATAAACATTCCTATGAGGAGGAAGGTCACACGTATAATTCGTTTTATTGGTGATATTGATGCATTTTGTGGAGCTTCAAGCCACCTCTTCAGGTTTAGTGTTAACCGTTAAAGATATTTTATACACACACACACACACACATATATACCGTATTTATCGGCGTAATACACGCACCCCAAGTTTAGGAGGGAATTTTAAGGAAAAAAACTTTTCAAGGAAAAAAATTACATTTAAATGCCCATCAATGCAGCATTATCAGTGTCCATCTCCAGCCTTGTAGTGTCATTTGCAGCCTTGTCAGTGTCATTTGCAGCCTTGCCCAGTGACACTGCAGACATGTCAGTGTCACTGCAGTTTTTAAATATAGAGCTGCCGAGAGACACCGAGCCGGTCCTGGCTGCTTTCGGCTCCTCTCGTAGTCCTGTGGGCAGAGCCGAGCGCCGCCGATATGCATACATAGCCGAGTGTACTCGGCTAGCTCCGCTCACAGTCACGCCCAGTCCCTGTGTTATGTCCATCATAGGGCGGGACTGGGCATGACTGTGAGCAGAACTACCCGAACCTAGCCGAGTACACTCGGCTATGTATGTATGTCGGCGGCGCTCGCTCTTCCGCTCACAGTCAGCGGGGGATCGGCGTATAACACACACCCGCGATTTCCCCCTGATTTTAAGGGGAAAAAAAGTGCGTGTTATACGCCGATAAATACGGTATATATATACACACGCACTTTGCAAAAATAATAGTTTTGACTTATTTTGCTACTCTACAGGCATTGTATATTTTACTTACTACTATAAGGATTGCGGGTCTACATTGTAGATTTTATAATTTAAATAAAACAGAATTTTACAACATAGTCACGTGACTTCTGCTACATGGTCTATAGCAATGTGTCCACTAACAGTACGTTCACTGCATCTCTTAATTTTCCATTAGTATCTATAAAAAAAAAAATACTGTTGATTTTAACAGTTTTTTTTCCAAAATAACTTTAAAACAGACCCTCTTGTCCCTTACAGACAAGGAAGCTGCCATCTTAGCCTCTGTTGATTTGCAGTTGCCATGGTGCTGCACATGGGATTAGTAACAGCACCAATTAATGCCTTGACAATTTGGGTGAGAGCGTAGAGCTACTGTGACAGTATGACACGCTTGAATGTAACAGTTTTGGGAAACAGTTTAATTAATGGGTTTAGTTTCGCTTTAAGAAAAATTCCATGGTAGATAAAAATCAGGGTACAGTTTAAAAATTAGAATCTGGTGAAATCTCTAGATATAGCTCATTGACATCTATTTAAATTTTCCTAGCAGAATAATAGGAACCCCATTAAAAGTTACAGTTTAAAATGGAACTAAAGGGAGTGAGATACTCACCTTGCCCGCAATGGTCCTGTCCCTTGCCGGCATCTTCTTCTTTGTGCCGGTCTTCAGCCACCTTCATTGGCTAACAGCGGATGATGTCACTCCTGCGAATGCGCAGGTGGCCATCATTCCATCACCCAGGCACTGGCCCAACGCTGTTGGCTGAGCTGCGTATGCGCAGCTCAGTTTACAGCACCAGAGAAGACAGTGAGCAGGCAGGTAGGGGCAGTTTATTGCAGAAGAGACTTTGCATATCTCTGTATTTAAGAGATGAATTTTAGCTTTCCAAGCACTGTGAACAATGGATGGGCATCATGATGCCATTTGTGCATTTCACTTTTTTCTTTATTTCCCTTAACCCTTTTGCTGCCAAAACTATTTTTTTTTAAATTTTGTGCACATATGCTAAAATGAACATTTATTTGGTCTAAACACGATTTATTGAGGAAAATGTAAATTCAGTACAAAGTATCATAAAAAAATGAACATTTTTAACATGAAAATACAATTATAAACCAAGAACATATTATCTAAAAGCAAAGACCTTGTAGAATAAACTACCGGTAGGTTAATTTTATTTTTTATTTGAGGTCACACAGTTTTACTCCAACAAATATGAGACAGTTTTAGTGCACACAAACACAAGATAATGCCATTTTGTTTTGTCAAAATTAAACAATGAGTGTGAGAGTGTAACTTTTTATTTTATTTTTATTAATTACCATGCATACTCAGTGGTCTAAAAATAAAAATAAGTATAAAATATATACTAATACCTGCAATTAGGATGTATATCCCTCACTGGGTTAATAGACCAGGAACCTATAACCACTATTAGCCAACCAATACCCCTTATCACTGGTATAAATATGTATATATGGCTACTGGCAATGTATTGCCATATCGCACCGGGATACCGGTGGGTTACTGGCAATAAGTTGCCTTATTGTACCAGGCTACTAGTAGGTCTTTTTGACTGGCCTATGCCAATATATTACAATGGGTATCACGCTCACTCCCCAATAATTACTAAGTATTAAATGTTCCCCTTTAAGGGACAACTGCGAGATACATTTATATCTATAATTAGATATTTACATCTGTATATGGTCAGAGCCATTAGCCTGTCAGACTGAGCCTACAGTCTTTTCTTATTTTCCTATCTCTCCTTTTTCCCTTCCCTTTCTCCCTTTCCTTATTTTACTTCCCCCCCCCTTTTTGTTACCCTTTTCCCTTTCCCTTCCCTTTCCTTTTGTTCTATTTTTACATATTCCTTTGCAACATTCTCCCCTTCCCTGGCAGTCACAATCGTCGTGATTCGAATAGACTAAATTAGGCATATATGCTTTGTACCAATATCACTATCATGTTACATATGTCCCCATGGTATTTGAATATTACCCTGACTGTGTTTTAGCACCACCCATAGGGCCTTAGTGACAGTGATACCAAACCTGCAATATCTTGACTATTTAGCTTCTTTTATTATGTTTATCTTCATTGTTTTTATTGGATGTTTTGTATATTCCAGTAATTTGTTCTGTGCTCCTGAAGAAGCGCTTTGGCGTGCAACATGTTGAGCGAATTCCTACCTTCGATCACTATCTCTGCATAGCTCTTCTTTAATTTCTATATAATCGTATGTATATTGGTAAGCCCAATTACTGCATAATTGATTTCTATACTACAGAGCTTTGTATGGAGTGTATAAATTGTAAATGTATGGTTATGAACTTATTTCTGTCTCTGTCCTTTTTATATTTTTAAATAATCTTCAATAAATTGGATTTTTAATCATATCTACTATAGTGTTTACTGTGCCAAGAAAGTCCAAAGCCCAATTTTTCTCCTTTTACAAACAATGAGATTGTGTTGCGTAAGCAGATACCAAATGTGTCAAGCCTTAAAATTGCTCTTTTGGGGGGTTTAAACTGAGCACTTCTAGATTCATTGTACACTGGGGAGACCACTTTCTTGTACATGTAGAAGTGAAAGCAATCCAAATAATTTCTACATGAAAACCAACAGTGGCTATATGTTTACATGCTGACACTGTAGCTGCTGGTATAGTTTAGAGCTGCAGCAAAAAGGTTAAAGGTCATCTCGACCTTTAGCAACATATTACACCCATATTTAGGGTAGAACATGTAACATTTTGCTAAACACCCCAAATCTGGGGCACAGCTGCTTCTGGCTGGAAGCAAGTGGAGATCATTGAAGTAGTGGTGTCTACTTTAGCGATTTTCAGCTTCCAGGAGCATTGTCCATGTATGGTATATACATAGTTACCATGCCTGGAATTAATCTTTAAAAGTATACTGAAGACCAGCTAAAGCAATGCGTGCCATAAACAACTGCCCCCCCCCCCCCTCATCAAATGCAGTTTTAAATGCTTTTTTCTGCATCTCAGTGCTGTTGATTTCCCCCAGCCTTTTTTGGTCACTTTTAAATGCACTTGCTCAGTCACTTGCAAGCACTAGCTTGCTGATAGTAACAATGATGGAGCATGTCTGCACAATATGTACTGGCAAGGTTGGCTGCCATCTCCACCAGGTGCATATAAGGTTGCAAGATTATTCAGGAAAGAAATTAAGAGACCATTGTCACCCAATAACAGGAAATGTATTATTTTAAAGCGGTGTTAAACCGAAAACAAAAAATGTATTATATTACAGCTTACCAATAATTAGATGTGGTGGTTGCATTCATTTTCTTTGGCTTTCTTCCTCTGGTGATCTGCCAAGTCACTCTGGATGAATGGGCACAGAGGCACAGTCCGAGGGGGGGAGGTAAATGTATGCACTAACACATTTTGAAATAAAGGTTTTGCATGAATAAATAAAAGCTGATCATTTTATTCACCCCTGCCAGTGTTGAGTGGTTTGTCGCATCCATGTAAGCTGATACATTCTGCTGGGGAGCTTGAGGAAAACAGCAAATTTACTGGCCAGATCACAAGATAAAAACAGAAGAAAGAAGGCCAAAAAAAAGAAAACTAATACAGCCATCACAGCTGAGAATTAGTAAGCTGCAATATAATATATGTTTGCTTTTGGGTTTAATATTGCTTTATTGAAAGCTGCATATTTAAAAAGACTGAAAACAACTTTGGAAGTTACATGTTAAAGTTTAAGAAGTTAAAAGATTTTAGCAATCGGATTTGATCAAACAAAAACAATTTTAGACAACTGTAAACTCTTCCCCCCAAACCTGTACAAAAAAAGTAAGCCAATTAAAACAACACAATTATTGTTGCTACAGATGTTACAATTTGGCTTATCATTTAGAATACAAATGAGAAATATGCAGGTGCTGAAGGTTGTCAGTGATCCTAATTATGAAAAGTGACATTAATTATCACTGCCATAATAAAGAAAAAACTATAAATCATTCTACTGCAGTTTGCATTGGCTCTCCGCACTCAGCTTATTAATGCTATGACAGCTTGATCAAAGTAACTGCTACAAGTGTGCAATGTCACATCACTCAAGGTGACATAGTGACTGCGCTCTGTCCAGTATGACCTCTCCCACTTCCATCATGCTCCAGTTTTGTGGAAAAGCACTAGTAGGAGTGGTTTATAAACACAGAAAATTGGAACCTGGGCTCCTAATGAACCCCAAGAAAAGGATTTTATGGCAACTACAATATCCTGTTGTCTTTCTAGTTCATTGAGGGACAAAGGATTAAAGGGTTTGTAAACTTTTTTTTTCTTTTTTAAATAACAAACATGTCATACTTACCTCCACTGTGCAGTTCGTTCTGCACAAGTGGCCCCGATCTACCTCTTCTTTAGGTCCCCCGGCGGGGCTGGTAGCTCCTCCCTGCATCGGGTGTCCAAGTTGGAGAAGCGCTCTCCTTGGTGAACACCCGTGCAGGCGCGCTCCCGAGTCCTGCTTTTGCGTGTATTCACACAGAAAGCAGGATTTGGCCCCGCCCCCGTGTCATTGGATTTGATTGACAGCAGCGGGAGCCAATGGCTGCTATCTATCCAATCAGGACACGAGACACCAGCTAGATCTGGTGTGCTCATGCCTGGCTGGAGAAAGACAGCGTTCAGGTAAAGTAAAATAGTAGCAGCAGTACAGAAGGTTTTTCACCTGAATGCATTCAGGTGAAAAACCATGAGGGTTTACAACCCCTTTCATTTGAAAACAGGAGTAACATCCAAAACAGTCCAACTGAGGGGTTGGCAACACAAACAAAATTCTAACAAGCCCATCAAAACAACAGTGTAAACCTCATAAAACAGAAAATAGAATGCACTTGGTGTACCGAGAAATTGCAGCACTACGTATATCCAGACACAGGAATATTAACTATAAACTAAAACAGTGTGCAAAACCACATGAAAACCAGTCTGTGACTGAATATACACTACAATTGCTACTTGGTGTAGTAGCAAATACAGTGGAACCTCGGATTTCGAGCATATTCCGTTCCAGGAGTATGCTCGTAATCCAATGTACTCGCATATCAAAGCGAGTTTTCCCATTGAAGTCAATTGAAACGAAAATAATTTGTTCCGCATTGACTTCAATGGGATTCAATACCGCATGCGGCCAGAGGCGCCAGAGAGCCTCGGAAACGGCCGAAAAGGCCCGAGCACACTTCGGCTGACCTCTGTAAAACTCAGTTCACGAGCCTTTCCGAGGTCAGCCGAACCGAGGGCCTTTCCGTGCATTTCCGAACACCAACGATCGGCGCTGTTTGGCTCCGGCTCCCCCCACCTCAGGCCAAAAGCGATACTGCACACCGATTTTGGCCGGAATCCTGCTCGTTTTGCGAGACAACACTCGCAAACCGAGTTAGGGTTTTTAGAAATACAGTGCTCGTTTTGCGAAACGCTCGTTAACCGCGTTACTCGCAAACCGAGGTTCCACTGTATTCAAATGAGAACTTTGAAGGCCAAAGTGGAGAAAGGTTCCAGGTAAAACAGCAGTTGAACATGGGTTAGTTGGTTCTGAGTTGCTTAGATGATCCCTGAGGATGTCCTACTGCAAATAAAACGCACATAGGAGCAGGGTTTGCGGCCAGTGACTTTATGTTTGCCCGCCAGTGTACAACGGTATGGTGTTTGACGTTTTTAATCTGTGATATTTGTGAGTACCTTTTCATACTAAAGAAATGTTTTAGTGTTATTACGTTATGTTGGTTTGCTTTTCTTACCATTATTCCTGAGGGGAGTTGTGTGGCCACATTTTGTCTGTGTTCCAGAAAAAGAAATATGTAGAAGCATACAGCAGATCTAGTGGGGTTTAACCCTTTTCATAAGTGCATTTGATCTCTTCGTAATATAGAGATCATACATTTCTGGTAAAAAGCTGGCACGTTTGGTGATTTGGAAAGTTGTGAGCACCAAATGTTTTACTTTAACGCACAAGTACTATATTTTAGTTTTTAGAGTTATTACCAGATGTTGGTCTTCTTTTTCTCCTATCACACCTGAGGGGAACTGTGTGTTCTAGGATATTGGCTGTATTCCAGAATGAGAAATACGTGAAAACATACAGTACAGTATGTCAAGTGGAGTTTAACCCCTTTCACAAACACATTTGAGCTTTATAATGCAGAGATCATATATTTCCGGTACAAAGTTGGCACTTTTGGTGGTCTGGAAAGTTGGGAGCACCGAATGCTTGATTTCAACATACAAGTTTCAGATCATATGTTAGCAGCCCTTTGGGCTATTTGTGAACACTGGGTGTGGAATCAATTTTTCACAAACATTTTATGAACAGCTGTATGAGTTAAGTTTTGATTGTACTTTATGTAAACAGTAATTTTTTAAAATTTTTTTTGATTTAAACACAGCAGAAATATTTTGTTGTGCACAGGTATGCTCACTGGCCACTGCATTAGGTACACCTGTTCAATTGCCTGGTAACACAAATTGCTAATCAGCCAATCACATGACAGCAGCTCAATACATTTAGGCATCTAGATGTGGTGAAGAGAACTTGCTGAAGTTTAAACCGAGCAGCAGAATGGGGAAAAATGGATTTAAGTGACTTTGAACATGGCATGGTTGTTGGTGCCAGACAGGCTGGTCTGAGTATTTCAAAAACGACTGATCTACTGGGATTTTTGCGCACCAACTCTAGGGTTTACAGAGAATGGTCCAAAAGAAAGAAAATATCCAGTGAGTGGCAGTTGTGTGGACAAAATGCCTTGTTGAAGTCAGAGGAGAATGGACAGACTGGTTTGAGATGATAGAAAAGCAACAGTAACTCAAATAACCACTTGTTACAACCAAGGTATGCAAAATAAATCTCTGAGTGCACAACACATCGAACCTTGAAGCAAATGGCTACAGCAGCAGAAGACCACACCGGGTGCCACTCCTGTGAGCTAACAGGAAAATAAGGCTACAATTTGCATAGGCTCACCAAAATTGGACAGTAGAATTGGAAAAAAATTGCCTGGTCTGAGGAGTCTCAATTTCAGCTGCAACATTCAGATGGTAGGGTCAGAATTTGGCATAAACAACATGAAAGCATGGATCCATTCTGCCTTGTTTTAACGGTTCAAGCTGGTGGTTGTGGTGTAAGGGATATTTTCTTGCCACACTTTGGGTCCCTTAGTACCAATTGAGCATCGTTTAAACATCACAGCCTACCTGAGTATTGTTGCTGACCATGTCCATCCCTTTATGACTACAGTGTACACATCTTCTGATGGCTATTTCCAGCAGGATAATGCGCCATGTCACAAAGCTCAAATCATCTCCAACTGGTTTATTGAACATGACAATGCATTCACTGTACTCCAAAGTCACCAGATTTCAATCCAATAGCGCACCTTTGGGACGTGGTGGAACAGGAGATTCGCATCATAGATGTGCAGTCGACAAATCTGCAGCAACTGCATGATGATGGCCCAAAATCTCTAAAGAAGGTTTCCAACACCTTGTTGATTCTATGCCACAAAGAGTTAAGGCAGTTTTGAAGGCAAAAGGGGGTCCAACCTGGTACTAGCAAGGTGTACCTAATAAAGTGGCCAATGAATGCATATTATAGTCACATACTAGTTTTGCACACCATTTTGGTTTTATAACTGTAAAAACCTGTTACGTCTTAAGTTGGCATCAGAAGAGGAGGATTACCTGATAGAACATATCAAATGTATGAAAAGAAAATCCCAGGTGTCAGCCTAGCAAATCTAGAAACCTGACCCCGAAAGGCACACTCACTGGTCTAGTGGAGCGCGCCTTGACATAAAAAAGGGGGAACCTGGTCCTTAAAGCCCGTGTGCCTAAATGGATAGTTACCTTAACCACCTACAATAGTGGAAAGACATGCAGATTGTCCAATACGGGGAGCTGGAAGCACAATGTTCTGCTTAAGGTGAAATGGAAACACCACCTTAAGGGAGGACAGGAAGCCCTATGCCTTAAGACGACTTTGTTCCTGTGTACCACCAGAATAGGTTTCTTACAGGTCAAAGGCCACTAACTCAGAAAAGCATCTCACAGAAGTGATGACAACAAGAATGCCTACCTTGTGAGTGAGAGTAGACAGAGGAATCTCTAGGACAGGTTCAAAAGGTTTTTTTTTTTTTTTTTTTTTAAGGGCTGACCGAACCAGGCTGAGGAACTATGAAAGTGACATGCTGTAGAAAGGCTTTCATTAGGGAATGAGGCAAGCAGTCTCTGAAACAGAATTGTGACAGCCAAGATTTGGTGTTTGATAGTACTCAAAGCCAAATGCTAATCCAGACCCGACTGAGGACAGAATGTGTCGCATGGAGTACTTTCTGGGATGGAATCCTGGCTTGCAATATGTGAAGTGTGCCTTCCAGGTGCGATGATAGACCTTGCAAGAGGTGCACCTTCCTAGCTTTTAAGTGCAAACAAATTCACTCTGGCCCCTATCTTATAGAACTTGGTCTTCAACAGCCAGGGTGGTAAACTAGGTCCTTGGAACAAATCAAGCAATTTGTAAGAGGCCATGGGAAGCCTACAAAGAGTCTGATGAGGTCCAACACATCTGCCTGGGCAGATGCTATGGCTTTTGGTGCTATGAGTATCACCGAGATACCCTCCATTTTGATTTGGTGAAGCAGATGAGTAAGGACCTTCAGAAGGGGAAAAGCATAGATCAAGTTTAATGAATCCTATATAGTCACCAGGGCATCCTCAGCTATAGAAAAACCCTGGATGAAGCTATATCTAGTGGAGAACTGGATACTCCAAGCGATGAATTGGATCCAGTGAATGTTCAAGATCCATCCAAACCTCAGCAGAATCTGAACAATTTGATGGACATTGGCATAAAAAATCTGTGCCAACTGTTCCCTCAGGAGAAAGTCATCCCTTGTATAAGTATGCCATATGAACAAATCAGTGCACATATGGGCGGCTAGCACCTTGGTGAAAACCTGAGGTGCAGTGGACAAACCAAAGGGAAGGGCAATAAACTGGTAGTGTTACATGCTCACTGCAAAACACAGGTAGCATTGAGGCACTAGAAAGATGTGGATATGCAAGTAGGCATTCTTGATATTGACAGAGGTCAAGAAGTCCCCTGGATGGAAGGAAACAATGACCTGATAAATTCCATGCTGAATTTTTGCATTAGAATGATTATGTTGCGTGCCTTTAGATCCAGAATGGGGCAGATAGCCTCCTTTGCTTTGGTAACAGTGAATACGTTTAAGTAGAAACCAAAAAACCTATATTTTTCTCAGACCATGGGTGACTCCCTGAGAGAGGAGTTGTGCACAGGTCTCTGCTCTTCTTTGCCGGGATGTTGGCAGGCTTGACAATATGCTTTCAAGGTAGAAGATTTTACAGTCTGAGGCATGGTATTCTTTTTATGGGGTAAAAGGGTGTCTTTTCCTCCCACAACATCCTTCATAAAGTTGTTAGGGGAGGCACCAAAGAGCATGCGCAATAGGTGTTTTTTGTACTTATGTCCCACAGACCAGAATTAAAGCCAAGGGGTGTCTCTTCGTGTGTACAGACAGAAGGCTCAATCTAGATATCATGCCCAATATACCCACAAGCCAATAACTACAGTAATGCAGGCAACAGAAATAAGTTCCAACAGTAGGAGAATTGAATGATCAGTAAGGATTGAACTGGGATCTCTGGACATATCCTTGGATTTTACATCCAGGGCCCTGCAGATGGACATGACATCAATGACCGTTTGCAGGACAGGGCCAATTAGGAAGGGTTTTATCCACAGGATCTTTAAACACTACAATGTCCTTGAAAAGTCTTGCTGAGGTGGAACTAAAGTATAAACTTTTAAAAACGATAAGCAGACAAGCTCATGCAATGTCTCTTCTGCAATAAATGAAGCCTACCTGCCTACTTGCAGTCTTCTACAGAATGTAAACTAAACAGCACAATTGCAGCTCTGAGTACATTCCAGCACAGCGTCTGTGTACCGGGATGACTGCACTCCTGCAGATGTATAGGACTGATGTCATCCCACACCAGCCAATGAGAACAGCCACAGCCCAACATCTGGAAAAAGCCAGGTAGAAGATGCGGGCATTGGCACACTGAAGGGAGGTAAACATTGCTGAGTTTAGCTCTGCTTTAAAGACAGGAAAGTGGCTTTATCCACAACAGGAATGACCCACTTCTTGGGGAACTTTTCCCCAATGGGGTATTGCTGGGCGAAGATTTGGGAGGAGTGAATAACTTACGTGGATTAAGCCCATCAGAATACAAAAACAGGTTTCAGTTGCGAGTGTAATGGAAAATTTTCACAGGCTGAGGAAACCCAGACTCATAACTTCAGAAAATGTGGATGTAGGCTGCTCCAGCTCTAAGCATGGGCTCCACTGGCATCATTAAAAACCAAAGTTGTATCCTTAAGAAAGTGTGAATGTGGAACATAGGAGAAGGTGAATGCGCAGTAAAAACAACTTAAAGAGGGAGCCGCACAGTAAAAGGTCCCAAAAGTTTCTCACTCAGGTGTACCTCGACTCTGGTCCTATAAAGTGCTCTGCAGCAAACTCACAAAGCACAACAGGTGTCTAGAGAGCATCCCAAGCAGAATCCAGTGCCCTAGGGTCACATTACAGGCCACACAGAAGCCTCATGGTTTGCACTTCACCCTTACAGCACTAGGGTCATTGGTAAAAATACCAACTAGAACACTACAATCATGGAGCTTCCATGTTTTCCCTGTTTACATGAGTTTCCTCCGTGTACTTTGGTTTACTTCCACACTCCAAAGACTCGTTAGTAGGTCAATTGGCTCTTGCGGGGCAGGGACTGATGTGAATGTAAAGCGCTGTGCAAATTGTCAGAGCAATACAAATAACTGTAATACATAATAAATTACAGGCTGGCCCAGCATCTTCGGCATGGTTGCAAATATGGAAAACTGTATGAAATTAGCTGACAGTAATGAAATGGTTCTTGATAAAAACAGAAAAAAAGTTTAGTAGAAAGGGTTTCTCTCTCAGAGAGGGAAGATGTCCATTCTTCTAAGACACTAGCATAAAAACTGAATCATGACAGTGGAAGCTGACTAACAGGTTTACAAATGTTCAATACGCAGCAGTGTAACCCACTTATCTCAGAATTAGCCTGTTCCCTAATGTACAATAAAGAAATGTGAAATTTCTACTAATTCTTTTAAAAGTATAGTTGCCTGCAACCTGAAACAAAAAGGTAATTGTAATACCAAATTACAAAACAGCTTGTCTAGCAGTAATATACTAACTTACAAACATTAATACAGAGGATCCACCATTAGTTTTAGTTATAAAGTTGTAAACTACAAATCCAGAATTACACATTACCATAGGAATTTAGAAGAGTAATCTGCCAGTTTTTTCAGAAAGTGCTAGACATACTGAAACATACACAGAATCCTTTTGACCTACAACTTCAATATTAAAGCATTGCAATGGTGATTTATGTCATGTGTAGAGGTCATAATACATTAAGGATTTTAATGATGCAGAAAGAGCAAGTCAGTGACCTACTAATCTACTTTTTATGGCCAGATATAGTGATTCAAAAAACATCTTGCATAAAGAAGGCAACATAAGCTCTGACTTATGTGATTAACCACTTCAGCCCCGGAAGAATTTACTCCCTTCCTGACCAGTGCGTTTTTTGCGATTCGGCACTGCGTCGCTTTAACTGACAATTGCGCAGTCGTGCGACATGGCTCCCAAACAAAATTGACGTCCTTTTTCCCCCACAAATAGAGCTTTCTTTTGGTGGTATTTGAGCACCTCTGCCATTTTTATTTTTTGCGCTATAAACAAAATAAGAGCAACAATTTTCAAAAAAATGCATTATTTTCTACATTTTTCTATAATAAATATCCCCCAAAAATATATAAAAAAACAGTTTTTTCCTCAGTTTAGGCTGATATGTATTCTTCTACATATTTTTGGTAAAAAAAAAAAAAATCGCAATAAGAGTTTATTAATTGGTTTGCGCAAAAGCTATAGCGTTTACAAAATAGGTTTTATGGCATTTTTATTAATAATTTTTTTTACTAGTAATGGCGGCGATCAGCGATTTTTTTTGTGACTGCGACATTATGGCTAACATGTCGGACATTTTTGACACATTTTTGGGACTATTGTCATTTATACAGCGATCAATGCTATAAAAATGCACTGATTCCTGTGTAGATGACACAGGCAGTAAAAGGGTTCACTACTAGGGGGCAGGGAGGGGTTAAGTCAGTACTAGGGATGTGTTCTAACTGTAAGGGGGATGGGCTGTGTGTGACACGTCACTGATCTCTGCTCACTGTCACTAGGCAGAACGGGGAGATGCTGTCCTCTCCGTGAAGCGATCGCTGGTATCCCCGCGGCGATCGAGTCCGCGGGACCCGCGACCCGACTCACGGAGCTCGCGCACGGCGCAAATTCAAAGTATAATGCGCTATTAACCTCTCAATATAACTTAATGATTAATCAGTGTATCATGTGCAAACTAATCAAATGGAGCCTATTATAAATAACAGAACATCCTTCACCATAACAAAATCCTATAACTAAATATCAATGTGATAATAAATTATTGAACACAATTAAAAAGAGTAAAATAAAGATAAGATATATTAATGTGATGAACCACAGTGTACAGGTATCTCAATAGGACAGCATACTGCGTCTTTGGTGATTGATGAATATAGACAGGTTTCAATGAGTAATCCCCAGTGATAGATGGCTTGCTCATATATTCAGCTGCTCATTAGCATGGGCTGGCTTCTGGCTTTCAAAGAACTTCCTCAGTATGAAACAACAAAGAAAGAAAGACCATTGCGCAGGTAGTGTGATATGTAATCCCTATATAATAAGGGTAAAAAATTCACTCACACTTTTCAGCAGAATAAATCGCATATGGTAAGGTCAGTTGCATACAGCTAACAGCTGGGATCTCCTCACACGCCAACAGTGTACACACAGCACTGCTCGCCACTGGCTCCTCTCGACCAGTTTCATCACTAGACACGTGACTTTTTCAAAGGTGACCATGTAACGACCTTGCTTAGTATTTATAGTGTGCATGCCGGTTGCCATAGTGACCAGGGAGTGTAATGCATCATCATGCCGCTATATGCGTTATGCACTACATTCAAACAACATAATATCCATACAAAGTAACAATTTCACTGGGGATTACTCATTGAAACCTGTCTATATTCATCAAATCACCAAAGACGTTTTATTTTTTCACAGCAGTATGCTGTCCTATTGAGATACCTGTGCACTGTGGTTCATCACATTAATATATCTTATCTAGAGGTCGACCGATATATCGGCCGATATTTGGCTTTTTTTACTTAATCGGCATCGGACGATTGTGCTGATAAAAAAAGCCGATTATAACTTCAGCGGGACTTGCAAATGACTTCTGTAATAGAAGTCAATGCAAGTTGCCTGAAGTTATCTATGGAGAGGATTCTCTCCTCCCTGGGCAGCATGCCAAGTCTGATAAGAAGAAACATTGTATCTTTTCAGGTTCTTTTATCAATGAGCTGAACTCCATGTGTAGAAGCTCTCAGTTTAACCATTTAAAGACTAAATCTTTTCTGACACTTGTTGCTTACAAGTAAAAATCCTGTATTTTCTGCGGTCTTTCAAATGCAATTTAAAAAAAAAAAATACACTAATGAAATAAGAAAAGTTAGCCCATTTTTTTTCGTCCAAAAGTTTTGATTACCTGTTTTTGTGTATTTAATATTTAAGATATCGTTATTTTGTTTTTTAATCTAAATTATACATACAAGTGAACTGATTGGCGGTTTGTTTTGTTTAATAAATGTTTAAATGTAAAAATTTTCTGTATTACTTAAGGCTGCTTTCACACTGGAGTGGGCATGCGTTGATGGTAAAACGCTGTTAGTTTTAGCGGCGCTTTACTGTCATTTTAGCGGCGCTATTCGGCTGCTAGCGGGGCGCTTTTAACCCAGCTAGCGGCTGAGGAAGGGGTTAAATGTGCCCCTGAAGCGCTACTGCCGAAACACTTTGCAGGCGCTTCGGCAGCGGTGCTCATTCATTTCAATGGGCAGGAGTGGTGGAGGAGCGGTATACACCGCTCCAAAGATGCCGCTTGCAGGAGTTTTTTTAAACATCCTGCCAGCGCATCGCCTCAGTGTGAAAGCACTCGAGCTTTCACACTGAGACTGCAGGGTAGCCGTTTTACAGGCACTTTAAAAGGCGCTATTTTTAGCCCAAAATCGCCTGAAAAACGCCCCAGTGTGAAAGGGGTCTAACTGTTAGATTTTATGAGATGAAGGAAAAAAAAAAAAAAAAAAAAAAATCGGCCTAATATATCGGCCCAAAAAAATAAATCGGCATCTTATATCGGCCATCGGCCACCGCGATTTCTAAATATCGGCATCGGCCAGAGAAAAACCCGTATCGGTCTACCTCTAATCTTATCTTTATTTTTCTCTTTTTAATTGTGTTCAATAATTTATTATCACATTGATATTTAGTTATAGGATTTTGTTATGGTGAAGGGTGTTATGTTATTTATAATAGGCTCCATTTGATTATTTTGCACATGATTCACTGATTAATCATTAAGGCCCCTTTTACACTGGAGCGGTTTTCAGGCGGTATTGCGCTAAAAATACCGCCTGAAAACCGCCCCTAAACAGCCTCCGCTGTTTGTTCAGTGTGAAAGCCCGAGGGCTTTCACACTGAAGCGGTGCGCAGGCAGGGCGGTGAAAAAAGTCCTGCAAACCGCTTTTTTGGAGCGGTGAAGGAGCGGTGTATTCACTGCTCCTTCACCGCTCCTGCCCATTGAAATCAATGGGACAGCGTGGCTATACCGCGGCTATAGCCGCGCTGTATGAGGGATTTTAACCCTTTTTCGCCCGCCAGCGGGGGTTAAAACCGCACCGCTAGCGGCCGAACACCGCTGCAAGAACGACGGTACAGCAGCGCTAAAAATAGCGCTGTTGTACCGCCGACGCCCCCACCGCCCCAGTGTGAAAGGGGCCTAAGAGATCACACCGTGTTATATTGGGAGGTTAATATTAGTGCATTATACATTTTGAATATATACAACATTTTTTGTGTGATATCAGTTCACATACACAATAATTGCAGCTATATTATTGGGTCATCTTCTAGTATTTTTAACTTATTTATTTACTAGTTCATATCAGCGCTTTAGTACTTTTTACTTTGCAAATTCAAAGTAACATACGGGTACGTTACTTTGCGCAGCCATGCCATTCTGCTGACGTATATCTACAGGAGGCAGTCGGCAAGTGGTTAAACTGTAATGGCTAAGCCAACTAAAATATTGCAGTGGTTACTTGCTACTTGCTTGGTTACTTGCTAAAATTATGTATTCACACCTTCTAGTAAGCTAACCTGTATAAGTTTAAAAATGACAAAGAGTAATTTCCTAATAAACTGATTGGGATCCAAAGAAACATATTGAAACTGTAAATGTAAAGAGATTGTCCACCAAAACTGGTGTTTTAATTAAAGCCGGGTACATACTATCAGTTTTTTCAGCTCTGGTCAGAGCCGTTGTACTAACCATGCAAGGTTAGTTCAGCGATCTCCCCTGTAGAGCTATTGATGGGTGGGTGCCCCTCCCGCCCCCCACCAGAACACTCCGATCAGCGCTCTCGGCCACTGGCCGAGAGCGCTGATCGAGAGTCGGTCGGCTACTGGTTTTTCAGCATGCACGTCTGACGGAAGTCGGCTTTTGTCGGACAGGCTGGCATACACCCAGCTTGTCAGCGGCAGTTGAACATTTCAAATTTTATTCCCCTTGAAGATGATAGACGTTATTACTTAACTGTAAATATCTTATCTTTGAGTACAGGACAGAGGCCCCTCCCCTCTGAAAGCCGGCTTCTGTCAGACAGACCGACATACACACGGGCCGAATGTCGGACTTTTTTTTTTTTTAAACGGCCATTGTCTCATGACATTTGGCTCGTGTGTATGGGGCTTTAGAGAAGATTCTAGCAGGGTTAGCCTCCTGACTACTTATATCTTTAAAATACAAGGGACTAGGAAATCTGGCAGAAAGATATCACTAGCTGAATGTGTGAGATTGTAGGCCATTCTACCTGTAAGCCTCTACACAAAACTGAAATAAGCTTTAGGTGAACTGACTCCAGAAAGAATTCCACCCACAGTCTAATAATGTGGGGAGGAGACAAGTAAAGTTTAAAGTATCAATGTTGCTCCATAGCAACAAGGAATTCCATTATCCGGGCCCTGTGTGCGTGTGGGCTAAATAAATCAAGTGATTATAAAGCTGATGCCTAGCAGCTGACTTAAGGGTGGGTGTAGGCCAAGATAGTCTTGAGTGTTTAATTAAAAATAAGCACTGCAAAGGACAGAGGTGGGCTTTACGTACAGCTTACATCACCTACTGAGCTTGATCTAATATGGGGATATGGACACCAATTATCATTTGTCTATAAGGATGAGCTGAACACCCCTCGGCTTGGTTCGCTTCAGAACATGCGAACAGGTAAAAAATTTGGACGAACACGCGAACACCGTTAAAGTCTATGGGACACGAACATAAAAAAATCAAAAGTGCTAATTTAAAAGGCTTATATGCTAGTTATTGTCATAAAAAAGTGTTAGGGGACCTGGGTCTGCCCCAGGGGACATGTATCAATGCAAAAAAATGTTTTAAAAATGTCAGTTTTTTTGGGAGCAGTGATTTTAATAATGCTTAAAGTGAAACAATAAAAATGAAATATTCCTTTAAATATCGTGCCTGGGGGTGCCTATAGTATGCCTGTAAAGTGGCGGTTTTCCTGTGTTTAGAACAGTACCACAGCAAAATTACCTTTCTAAAAGGAATAAAGTCATTTAAAACTGATCGTGGCTGTAATGAATTCTCGGGTCTTGGCAATATACAGTGGGGACGGAAAGTATTCAGACCCCCCTAAATTTTTCACTCTGTTATATTGCAGCCATTTGCTAAAATCATTTAAGTTCATTAATGTACACACAGCTATTTAACTCAGGTGCTGTCCATTTCTTCTGATCATCCTTGAGATGGTTCTACACCTTCATTTGAGTTCAGCTGTGTTTGGATTATACTGATTCGACTTGATTAGGAAAGCCACACATCTGTCTATATAAGACCTTACAGCTCACAGTGCATGTCAGAGCAAATGAGAATCATGAGGTCAAAGGAACTGCCTGAAGAGCTCAGAGACAAAATTGTGGCAAAACACAGATCTGGCCAAGGTTACAAAAAAATTTCTGCTGCACTTAAGGTTCCTAAGAGCACAGTGGCCTCCATAATCCTTAAATGGAAGACATTTGGGACGACCAGAACCCTTCCTAGAGCTGGCCGTCCAGCCAAACTGAGCTATCGGAGGAGAAGAGCCTTGGTGAGAGAGGTAAAGAAGAACCCAAAGATCACTGTGGCTGAGCTCCAGAGATGCAGTCGGGAGATGGGAGAAAGTTGTAGAAAGTCAACCATCACTGCAGCCCTCCACCAGTCGGGGCATTATGGCAGAGTGGCCCGACGGAAGCCTCTCCTCAGTGCAAGACACATGAAAGCCCACATGGAGTTTGCTAAAAAAAACACCTGAAGGACTCCAAGATGGTGAGAAATAAGATTCTCTGGTCTGATGAGTGGTATGTGTGGAGAAAACCAGGCACTGCTCATCACCTGTCCAATACAGTCCCAACAGTGAAGCATGGTGGTGGCAGCATCATGCTGTGGGGGTGTTTTTCAGCTGCAGGGACAGGACAACTGGTTGCAATAGAGGGAAAGATGAATGCGGCCAAGTACAGGGATATCCTGGATGAAAACCTTCTCCAGAGTGCTCAGGACCTCAGACTGGCCCAAAGGTTTACCTTCAAACAAGACAATGACCCTAAGCACACAGCTAAAATAACGAAAGAGTGGCTTCACAACAACTCCGTGACTGTTCTTGAATGGCCCAGCCAGAGCCCTGACTTAAACCCAATTGAGCATCTCTGGAGAGATCTAAAAATGACTGTCCACCAACGTTTACCATCCAACCTGACAGAAATGGAGAGGATCTGCAAGGAGGAATGGCAGAGGATCCCCAAATACAGGTGTGAAAAACTTGTTGCATCTTTCCCAAAAAGACTCATGGCTGTATTAGATCAAAAGGGTGCTTCTACTAAATACTGAGCAAAGGGTCTGAATACTTCAGACCATGTGATGTTTCATTTTTTCTTTTTTAATAAATCTGCAAAAATGTCAACAATTGTGTGTTTTTCTGTCAATATGGGGTGCTGTGTGTACATTAATGAGGAAAAAAATGAACTATATATATATAATTGTTAATTTTACTTTCCATATATATATATATATATATATATGCCCCAGTAGAAGACCTATGGGTCTAAATGCGTCAGACTTTTTCAGCATCCTCCATGTTGCCCACTTTGTTTTTATATTTGTGAACACATTTTTATTGTAATCAGGCTTTTTAGCAATAAAAAAAACATTCCATTTTTCATCTACACTATGTGGAGGCCATTTTTTTCTTTTTCCACATAATATTTGAATGAGGATCCAGCTCCTACCTCAGTCTCATGAGAGATGTCAGATTTCCTCTGATCCGTGTCCTGGTTATCCACTGTGAGGACCTACCTGGTGGCCCCCGGAGATCCACACAGAGTCCAGCCTGGAGGGTTTGAGCATCCGGACATTCTTTCCAGCACCCTGAGTGGCACCCTGCTCATGTGATTCCCTGTCGCTGACATGGGAGTCCATTTAATCTGGTAAGAGTTTTCCACACACTATCTGCACCAAGATTTCTATATCTGATTGATGTGTTCCTCCTGGGGATTTAACCTTCTGCCTATATTGGAACATCAGCTCCTGCCCATGTTTATCCATCTTTATCCAGTGGGACATTTAATTATTCATTAATCATTGATTCACTTGATGGACTTCACCTATACCCCATATTTAGTGATTCACAAGTTGTGTATTCAATTATTGATGGTGAATCTAAGAGTACCGTTTGGGTTTTTTTCACATTTGATTCATATGCGCTACATTTTTTACCATAAAAATATAGTGCATTCTATGTCATTTATATAAGTAACCTGAGGATGAATCATTGAGGTAAGGTTTCAAACATTGTACTAACATTCGTGTAAGTGCAATTTCTATTGGCCTGGGCGCCCCTGTGGGAACCTGCTGTGCCCAGAAGCCGAGGAAATCAATGTGTCTGAGCAGAGCATTGGGGGTTTGTCTGTACAAAGGTGTCAGTGTACTTTCAAGTACCATGACTGATTTAAGTGCTCACATTTGGGAACCAGAATACACGTGATTTCATAGTATAGCTATACATAGCCGGAAATAGACATGTTGGGGAGAGATAGAAGCGATAGAGAAAGGGGGAAGATTAGTTGAAGGAAGGGGGGGTTGTAGGGGTAAAAGGGGGAAGGAGTGGGGGATAGAGAGACAGCAAGCCTCATTCTACTGAGGTGTTGCCAGTCCAGGGCGTGGGAACACAATTTTGGGGTTAGTGTCTCAAGGGGTACTCGCCGTTGAGAGTCTGTGCTTCAGTTTATCTGAAGTAGAGTAATGCCTCCAGATACTCCAAAGTAAAATTTTGCCTGTTTATCTAGGGATTTGGCTTGCATCTCCTCCATAAGCATGTTGTTTTTCTCACTCACCCATTCCATTCTAAGGGATGGGGAGGAGGTAGTTTTCCAGTGTCTAGGAATTAGCTGCCGACCTGCACTGAGGAAAAATTTTAGGAGGTTGTGCTTTTGAGATTTAACAGTACCAGGTAGTATGGAAAGGAGGGCAATGGAAGGGGAGGGAATGAGTGGTTTGAAGATAATCACTTTATACTACCAGTAATTGTTTGAATTTGTTATGCTGAAGCACTGAAAATGTACTAACAAGAGTCACCTACCTCTATTACGGTTTATAGCACCCATGAAGAGAAGGCTAATCTGTTTGAACTCAAGAGTCAAAGGCCCATGAGACCTTCATATACAGTAAAGCACTTGAAAGCTGGGCCAGTTTTCAAAGCAGTGAAATAACACATTAAGAGATTAATGCTGTTAAACTGCAGAGCTGAGAATATGCATAGGCACCATGACTTTCTTCTTTAATTATACAACATGCCCTTTTCAAATGCCTAAAAGTGTGTGTCAAACCAAGGCCAGACAGGAGAATATACATAGACACATTAGATAAACAGAATGGATACAATGGCATTTGTATAATGACACCATTCTAGAACCTCTCATAAATCCCTGCTTTGCCATCTGAGTTGTATTCTCTGTTATAGGAACTGGAACCTTTATATGTATGCAAGGATTAAACTGAATGTATTCAATATTGTAGCCTCTGGATGGGCTTAAAATCAAAGCTTGTTACTAAAGAAGTGACTTTAATTAAAAACACATTGAAGCCATATCATATAACTAGCTGGCAGCAGTCACAAGAGCTTGACAGGAGTGTGGTAGAGGGGGAAAATGAGATAGCAAATGATGTTAAGTGAGACAAGTGAGCAATTCTTGGCACCATGGCAAATCTACTTAAACAACAAATGTAAATGATGAAGGTTTTAAACAAAAGCTGAACTATAGGCACAAAAACATGCATTTAAATATATTACTTCATAGTAACAAAGATTATAAATGTACTTTGTATTCTCCAAAAGCATTTGCAAACCCAGATATCCTCCTGTAAGGCCTCATTCACATGTGCATTCTGGGGCCAACTATGATTTCCTGCTGGAGACTCAGTAGGGTTTCTGTGAACAGCTGAGGCCAGGAATACCCACAAAAAAACGGATTTTTAAAAACAGCTTACCTGCAAAATCCTTTTCTTGGAGTACATCACGGGACACAGAGCACCATAATAATGACTATGTGGGTTATACGCTTACCTTTAGGTGATTGGACACTGGCAACCAATAGTAAGACGGTTCCTCCCATATAACCCCTCCTATACCAGAAGTTCCTCAGTTTTGTAGCAAGCAATGACAATCCCGGAAAGAGGGGAGGGACCTCTGTGTCCTGTGATGAACTCGAAGAAAAGGATTTTACACGTAAGCTGTTTTAAAAATCCGTTTTACTTTATCGTACATCACGGGACACAGAGCACCATAACAATGACTATGTGGGATGTACTAAAGCAATGCACCTGAGGGGGGGGGGGGGGTCACATTATCCCTAAGCCCAACGGGTCTGAGACTATAAAGCTGCCTGCAACACGCTGTGGCCAAAAATAGCCTCTTTTTGAGATCTCACATCCACCTGGTAAACGTATGAACTAAAGACCAAGCGGCCGCTTTGCAAACCTGAGCCATAGACACCTGTTGGCGTACTGCCCATGATGCACTAATCCCTCTAGTGAAATGTGCTTTTAAATCCCGGGGTGGAACCCTGCGCTTTAATCCATACGCCTGGATAATAGTCTGACGAATCCACCTGGATATAGTTGAACTTGTTGCCGGTGTTCTGCCGAGAAAGTTCCGCTCGGCGGATTAGTTCCCCCCTCTACTGCGCATGCGCAGCAGAAGCCGGCGGAAATAGCCGAAGCGGAACAGCTGAAAATCAGCTGTACACGGCGCCTGTAAGAGGGCCCCTCGCGGGCTCGCTTCGCTTGCCGCGCTTCGCTCGCCGCGCTTCGGGCACGGCCTCACTGCGCTCGGCACTTTTAGATTCCCCCTCTAGGTCCACTTGGATAGAGGGGAAGGAATCTGGACCCAGAGCGCAGGCGCCGTGTACAGCTGATCGAAGCGTTTGAGCTTCGGCTATCTCCGGCGGCCAACAGTAGTACGTATTGCGCAGGCGCTGCGCCTGCGCAGTACAGGGGGGGAACCTATCCGCCGAAGGAACTTATTCGGCAAGACACCGGCTGTCCTTTTTAGGACCTTCAGGCAAGACAAAAAAACAGTCAGTCTTCCGAAAGGGAGCTGACATTTCCAAGTAAACTTTTATCTTCCTCACCACATCCAGTGAGTGAAGCGACCTTTCCTCCTTAGTCTTAGGGTTTGGAAAAAAGGAAGGTAAAATGATATCCTGATTCAAATGAAATTTGGAAACCACCTTCGGTAGAAATTCGGGACGAGGGCGCATGACCACACTGTCCTGATGAAGAACCATAAAAGGTTCTTTGCAAGAAAGGGCAGCCAATTCTGACACCCTTCTACCCGATGTTATAGCCACCAAAAATACTAATTTCCTGGTCAATAGGACAAAAGGAACATGCCTAATAGGTTCAAACGGTTGACTCTGTAAGGCTGACAGTGCCAAATTTAGGTCCCAGGGACATAAAGGTGGTTTAACCGGCAGTCTCAAGTGTGTTACACCCTTGACAAAGGTTCGCACCAAAGAGTGGGATGCAATTGGTCTTTGGAAGATCCTTGGTCCTAGATACATACCTGTCCAGCTTGGCATTGAATCTGGATGCCAGCAGATCCACATCTGGGGTCCCCCAGCATTGGCAGATCTGTAGAAAAACCTTGGGGTGCAGGGACCATTCCCCTGGTAACAATTTCTGGTGACTTAGGAAATCCGCCTGCCAATTGTCCACCCCCGGAATAAACACTGCCGACAGAAACGGCACATTTTTCTGCCCAAGTCAATATATGATCTACCTCTCTTTGGGCTGCCCCACTCCTGGTACCTCCCTCGTGGTTGATATATGCCACTACCGTGGAGTTGTCGGACTGGACTCTGACAGGAAGACCCCGCAATCTGGATGTCCAGAATCGCAGAGCTAGACGAGCTGCCCGAATCTCCAATAGATTGGTGGGCAGGGTCCTTTCTGTCTGGGACCATATTCCCTGAACAGACGCTTCCTCTAGGACTTCTCCCCAGCCGAGAAGACTGGCGTCCGTAGTTACAACTTTCCAGGCTACCGGTGGGAAAGATTTCCCTCTTTTCAAGTTGCTGGTTCTTAATCACCAAGAGAGGTTCCATAGAACCTGTGGAGATAGAACCATAGGCTGATCCAAGGTTCGAGCTGACTTGTCCCAGGCCTTTAGAATACCGTTCGGGAACGCTCTGGAGTGGAACTGTGCATATGGCACTGCGCTGAAGGATGACACCATCTTGCCTAGTAACCTCATGCACAGTCGAATAGAAGGTGTTAATTTTTCACCTTCTGTACAAGTTCCACTATGGAGGCGACCTTTAAGGGAGGAAGAAACACCTTTTCTTGGGCGGTGTCCAAGACCAGACTCAGATACACCAAGGCTTGGGTCGGACAAGGAACTTTCAGAAGCTTTGGCCTTCTTGTCTGTACTAACTGGCTGCTTTTGCCTGCGGTCAGAACTGACCCTTGGCATAGTTCTACTCCAGAAAATATATCATCAGTGACCAAAGATTATGACAAGTATTATAGAAGTTGTTTCCATTTTTTTTAGGCTAGACAAGAGTGGTATGGAAAGCAGATGGGAAAATCTTGCCATCTAAAATGACCACATTAATGATGTAAGAACAAATAGAAAACATACCTACCTGACCTTGGCTTTCACCTGCGGTGAAAAGGATGTCACCCTCCCTTCAATAAAATTGTGGCAATTCTGAGGTCTGCTGATGAAGTCCCGCTCCCTTGGGACGTAACACGTACAGAAACTACGTGACATTGATCGTGAAGTCACCCGCGTCCAACACGCTGATTCTCGAGGAGCTTACTGTGTTGTTGCTATTGATTTTTAGCACTGAGGTACAGTGCGATTCTTGTAAGTGCACACTTTATATTTTAAATAAATCATTTTAAGCATATAGAGAGCACTAGATATTATTGCTTTTGTTTTATGTATCTACTTACCCGGAGTTGATGTCGAGAATCCTGTGATTAAGCAAGCTATCGGCATTCATCTATTGCCAGTGTGTGATCCTGTTGACTCAACCCCTTAAAGGGAACCGCTGTTTAGACCTGACTGATTTACTCAGGGTCTATTGTTTGAGGCGAGTGGCTAGGAATCTCGTTGGTGGAGGTTGTCACATAAGTCACCTTATATATCCATCTATCACCATCTCACTGGACACTTGCTGGTGTTTTATTGACCATCCTATGAAAATTTATATGAAGAGCATGGACTGTTCCTGTGTTTTATTATTCATTTAGTATTGTGTTTTTTCGCGCTGCACTGCTTTTTGAGATAGACCTTTTGGGGACTTGATATTTTGACCCTCAGTGTTCAGCTGCTGTATTAGGTATTATTTGCACTGGTTGATTCTTTTTATTCAATTCTGAGGTTCCCAAATCTTGCAAAAGAATCTTCTGCACTCTGCTGGAGCATATTCTTGCTAGATTTGGCATACTAAGCACTTCTCAAATCTCAACAGAAAAGACTATGAGGTCTCCCTCACCGATGTAGAAGGTGGGGCATGGCAAGTATAATTTCTAATCTTTTTGTTCATATATTTTGTTTTTACAAGTACATTTAGTATTAACTGTAAGCAGTTTTTAGCTAAACACACTTAGCACAAGAAAATAAACATACCCTAGTAAACCATTTGTGAAAAAATTCTTGCTCCAGCACATGCAGTAAACAACGTACAATGCTGCTGGCTTCTGTTCTCTCATTGCTGCTTTACTGGACTTCCTGACATACTCATTCTCGCGCATGCGCAGTAGGGAACCAGGAAGCGAAGCCGCACAGCTTCACTTCCTTATTCCCTTACCGAGGATGGCGGCGGCAGCAGCCGAGAGCCGTAGGACGGATCGGCTTTGGCTGCCGACATCACGGGCTCCCTGGACAGGTCCTTTTAAATCTGTTAGTCTAACAATACTCTTCCCCCACCCTGACAGTGCTGCTGTCCAAAGGTGTCTGCTTTACTACTTCATTCAGAAAGCAGACACCCAACGATAACGTGTATTACTTGCTGGTGAAATAAATTTAAAAAAAGCTTAAGAAACAAATGCAGCCACTTCGCTTAAGGATTAGTAAGCTGCAATATATTATATTTTTGTTTTTGGGCTTAATACCACTTTGAACTCTTCCAGACTGCCCCATAGCAGATTTACTGCTACAGGGCAGTCGTTCTGTGCAGAATCACATATATACGCGATTCTGCAATTCTGCGTAGTGCTTTGATTAGTCACAGCAGATGGAGATCAGTGAGTGCCAGCCAATGGATGTCCATTGGCACCCGCTGATCGGTGAGGAGAGACACAGGATGAAGCTCTGCCTATGTATACAAGACTGAGCTCCATCCTGTCAGCGAGGATGTGATGGATTTTATTTCCCTGCAAATCAGGGGAAGAAAATCCATCACATCCCTTAGTAAAAACAGCACACATAGTACACATATACACTGGTTAGGCAAAAACAATATTTTTTACTTTCTGCTATAAAACATATCCAATAAAAAAAAAATGTACAAAATACAATTTCTTCATAAATTTAGGCAAAAATATATTCCGCTACAAAAAGTAGAAAAAGGTTATAGCATCTACAAACTATGAGATATATACTGGAATTTTTATTTCTTTTTTTATACTAGTAATGGCGGTAATCAGCGACTTAAAATCAATATTGCGGTCGACAATCAGACACTAACACTTTTGACACTTTGTAGGAACCAGTAACACTAACACAGTGATCAGTGCTAAAAATATGCACTGTCTCTATGCTAAGGACACTGGCTGGGAAGGGGTTAAAAATCTAGGGCGACCATGGGCGGCCATTATGTGCAGAATCACAAATATATACACGTGATTATGCACTTTTGGGTAGGGGACCCGCGCCGCTTCTGCTGTAATTAGTCACAGCAGATGCTGATCAGCAGGTGCCGGCCAATGGATGTCCGCCAGCACCGGCTGATCGGCGAGGAGACAGGCTGGGTGGAGCTCTGCATATGTAAACAATGCAGAGCTCTGTCCTGTCAGTGGGGATGTGCTGGATTTTGTTTCCCTGCAAAGCAGGGAATACAATCCAGCACATCCCTTAGTAAAAGCAACATACTGTGTACACAAAGACACTGGTTAGTCACACAGTTAATCTTTTGATCGCCCTAGACTTTTAAAGAGGAGCTCCAGCCGTTTTGTGTTCATTTAAAGTCAGCAGCTACAAAAAGTAACACAGTAAGATGGACAGTAAGATATTTGCACAGGAGTGATAATCTGTAGACACTGCAGTAGGACACTTATGAAGAAGTAATAATCTGCACGGGAGTAAGAGACATTATAAAGTCACTATTTTTCATGGTGGATTGGATAGAGGAGCACTAGTACACTATTATTGTATTGATTTCTCTGCACTGTGTACATTGTGATCATATTAAAAAAAAAAAACATTTTTAGGTAGTGTCTGGCTTTATAGGCATAGTGCTGCACCTAAAAAAAATAAAAAATCCCAATATCATTGGAACAGAATGAAAGGATCTGCAGTTGTAAATCAATTCATTCTTTCCCTAGTTACAATTACTACTCACGTGTGGGATCGCTGCGGTGACCACTCAATATGGTTTCTGTGTATTGAGCAGTCTAAAGAGGGCTCCATACCCAGCATTTAGAGGCTGTAATGGCTGCTTGATGGCTATTTATTAAGTGCCTTTAAATAATTTGCACTGGGTAAATAACAGGCTGCCAATCTAAAGTTTAAAGAGGTACCTCGATAGAAAGGGGTTAATCTGGGGTTTTTCTGTGTATATATACAGTGGATATAAAACGTCTACACACCCCTGTTAAAATGTCAGGTTTCTGTGATGTAAAAAAAAGTGAGCCAAAGATAAATCATTTCAGAACTTTTTCCACCTTTATTGTAACCTATAAATTGTACAACTCAGTTGAAAAACAAACTGAAATATTTCGCATCCTACAGCAATAGCCATGGTCCGCAGAGCTTCCAAAGCATCAGAGGAATCTCATTGTTAAAAGGTATCAGTCAGGAGAAGAGTACAAAAGAATTTCCAAGGCATTAGATATACCATTGAACACAGTAAAGACAGTCATCATGTGGAGAAAATATGGCACAACAGTGACATTACCAACAACTGGACGTCCCTCCAAGATTGAGGAAAAGACGAAAGGAAAACTGGTCAGAGAGGCTGCCAAGAGGCCTACAGCAACATTAAAGGAGCTGCAGGAATATCTGGCAAGTACTAGCTGTGTGGTAATGTGACAACAATTTCCGTATTCTTTAAATGTCTGGGCTATGGGGTAGAGTGGCAAGTTAAGAAGCCTTTTCTTACGAAGAAAAACATCCAAGCCCAGCTAAATTTTGCAAAAACACATCTGAAGTCTCCCAAAAGCATGTGGGAAAATGTGTTAGTGTCTAATGTAACTAGGGTTGAACCTTTTGGCCATAATTACAAAAGATATGTTTGGCGCAAACACATCACCAAAAGAACACCTTACCCACCGTGAAGCATGGTGGTGGTAGCATCATGCTTTGGGGCGGTTTTGCTTCTGCTGGAACAGGGGCCTTAGTCAAGGTAGAGGGAATTATGAACAGTTCCAAACACCACTCAATATTGGCACAAAACCTTCAGGCTTCTGCTAGAAAGCTGAACATGAAAAGGAACTTCATCTTTCAGCATGACAACAACCCAAAGCATACATCCAAACAAAGGAATGGCTCAGCCAGAGCCCAGACCTAAATCCAATGTAAAATCTGTGGGGTGATCTGAAGAGGGTTGTGCACATGAGATGCCTTCACAATCTGACAGATTTGAAGAGTTTTTGCAAAGAAGAGTGGGCAAATATTGCGAGGTCAAGATGTGCCATGTTGATAGACTCATACCCAAAAACACTAAGTGCTGTAATAAAATCAAAAAATGCTTCAACAAAGTATTAGTTTAAGGTTGTGCACACTTATACAACCATATTTTTTTATTTTTTATTTTTATTTCCCTCCACCTAAAAGATTTGGGTTTGTTATTCAACTGAGTTATACAGTTTATATGTTACATTAAAAGGTGGAAAAAGTTCTGAAATTATTTATCTTGGTCTCATTTTTTTTTACATCACAGAAACCCGAAATTTTAACAGGGGTGTGTATACTTTTTCTATCCACCGTGTATGTATATACACACACACACACACACATACATACACACAAATATAATAATTTAATTTTTTTTTTACACTTTTCTTTTTAAATTTCACTTCTTTTTCTTCATGAGGTGTCTGGATCTGATGAGCAGAGACCTGATTCACACCCCACCCTATGCAACAGACAACTTCTAATAGTGATCTGATTGCAGCCAGCAATAGATCACTATAGCATCAATCTACTGCTGTAGACAGACGCTGGAAAGAAATGTAACAGCTTTTACCCAGTCTCCATACTCAAGTTCAGTGACATCATTACACTCCTGATGTAAACACAACATGGAAGTGTCACTGACTGGGGGCAGGAAGGCATCCTAGTTTTATTGTATATTACAGGAGAGAAAGGTCAGGTCACTAGTACTGCAGTAGTATTGGGCACAGCAGGGTCAATGCTCAAGATGTAGAGCTACCATCTATGTAATTCAACTATTATTAGCAAGATCGGGAGCCTGATCCCCAGTCAGGCGACCAAACAGTAGTGGGGGCGTGTTGGACTATTGCGGTACAGTACAAATAACAATATAGAGAATATATCGATAATATAAAATGTATAGTCGATTTTATTGATGCAAAAGATAAATCATTGGTAATATACTACAGCAAGGCAAAAATGAATAAAAATAAAAAAACAATGGGGTCATTATTATACAATAAGACAATTGATCTCAGATATCATATTCCTCGACTAGTTTCACAGACATAACCGCTTCGTCAGGAGGGGATCTGAAGATGGTAAATTCTGACTAAACAGTCTAAACCTAACAATTGGGAAAAAGTACAATGAGATGACAGAAAAATATATAAATAATAAGACTGTATTGCAGCATCAAAATTAAAACAATGTAATAAGGATTGCAGGGGGAAACACTGCAATCCTTATTACATTGTTTTAATTTTGATGCTGCAATACAGTCTTATTATTTATATATTTTTCTGTCAAATCTCATTGTACTTTTTCCCAATTGTTAGGTTTAGACTGTTTAGTCAGAATTTACCATCTTCAGATCCCCTCCTGACGAAGCGGTTATGTCCGCGAAACTAGTCGAGGAATATGATATCTGAGATCAATTGTCTTATTGTATAATAATGACCCCATTGTTTTTTATTTTTATTCATTTTTACCTTGCTGTAGTATATTACCAATAATTTGTCTTTTGCATCAATAAAATCGACTATACATTTTATATTATCGATATATTCTCTATATTGTTATTTGTACTGCACCGCAATAGTTCAACACGCCCCCACTACTTTTTGGTCGCCTGACTGGGGATCAGGCTCCCAATCTGGCTAATTATTGATTTCTGGATGATGGTACATGTATTCATATTTACCTCAGTACTCTACCATAGAGGCCACACATTTATATATATGTAATTCAACTGCATAGTTAATTGAAAAAAAAAAAAAAAAGAAAATATTTATTTTAAACCACAGAAGGTTCTTGGTGTGAATAAATGTCCCCTAAAAAAAAGGAATGGTTTCCTCTCTTAACCCAAATTGCCCTAAATAGAAACTTCAATAACAATAAAGTTTTTTTGTGTAATTATATCTCATATGCTGATTTGTAGGTGCTCCCAGTAGTCTGTAGGACAATGCAATTGGCATCCTTACTGAGTGTGGTAAGAAAATTTAAAGTGGTTGTAAAGGCAGAAGGTTTTTATCTTAATGCATTCTATACATTAAAGCGGAGTTCCACACCTTTTCCTGCTTGTAATGTCTGTTAAAAGCATTGCAAGCGCTTTTACCAATGGCTATTTTTTTTTGTAATTAAATACCTTTTTTCTTAATTTGTTGGCAGTACTTCTGGCTGCAGCCACCTAGATGATTATGTCGCTAGGCGCTTCGCAAGTGCTTCTGGGATAGCGGCGTCCTTGCGAATCGCCTAGTAACGAAATCTCACGTTTATTCCAGACGGGAAAGGACGCGCACGGGAGGACCAGTATGTCATGATTGTCAGGTTGCTATAGCAACGGGGCGGGGACTTCTGCCAACACCGCTATTACTATGGAAACCTGTCAGGAATAAAGAGAGCCGCTCAGTGGCTTCATTGTGCAGGCGTGAGATCGGGAGATGCAAGCTGGGTAGCCAGCTGCACCTAATACCAGAAATAGATACCAGAGGGCTTCAGATGCCCACAGTGGACATGGACCCTGATAACTTCTGAGATCAAGGTAATTTTTCTTTATATAAACATAAATTAAAAGGAATATGCTATAGACACTGGCTAAATGTTGCAGATAAAGTGGAACAAATTACAGCGTAGTATTAAAAAAAAAAAAGTGACTTGGGGGACTGGAACTCCGCTTTGAGATAAAAAACCTTCTGTGCGCAGCAGCCCCCCTCATACTTACCTGAGCCCATTTTGATCCAGCAATGTTGCACGAGAGATTCGGCTGCCTGGAACTCTCCCTCCTCATGGGCTGAGACAGCAGCAAAGTGCCATTGGCTCCCGCCGCTGTCAAAGTCAGCGAGCCAATGAGGAGAGAGAGGGGGCGGGGCCAGAGCTCTGTCTCTGAATGGACACAGGGAGCAGCGGTTCAGCTCCGGTGCCCCCCATAGCAAGCTGCTTGCTGTGGGGGCACTCAACAGGAGGAAAGGGCCAGGAGCACCGAAGAGGGACCAGAGAAAAGGCTGCTCTGTGCAAATCCACTACACAGGGCAGGTAAGTATAACATGTCTGTTATTTTTAACGATATAAATAAAACAAGACTTTAGTATCACTTTAAGAACCAGCAACTTAGATGCTATATTCCTTACATAAAACTACTATTGATATAAATAGGAGCTGCATTAAAGCATGTGCAATACTAAAAGCAAGTATGCCAACATACGTTTAAAACCTTTAATAATATTATTAGATTTCTAATCAGATTTTGCACAAAAGGATCATGATCCAAATAGCATAAAAGATGAAAAAACTTTATATGCCTAAGAATCCATCTAAATGTTTTTTTTTCCCCATTAAGGTAAGTAAAGTTAGGCCATGTCATCTGTTTCCGGAAAACATCAATGCATTTAAGGTTTTGCCTTTATAACCATACATTAATCTCAACTTTCCTACCACTAATCCAAGACAATAAGATATGGTGGATATTTTAGACAGACCAGGAGAAAATATACACTGGTGCTTGGTCCATTACCTTATCTCTCAAATGATGTTCTGCTGCTTCAATGTTCAAAGGATCGTCAAAATTTAACAGATCCTGCAGGAACAAAGACGGAGGTTACAAAAAAGATTTCACAAGTAAAAAGATTGTACATTACCAGACCATGAACACAATGCTTCCAGCTTAAGCCAAAGAATCAGCCAACCCCTAATCTCAAAGGTTGGATTTTGCACTAAAGTATTTTCTTAACCTGAAAGAAGAAAGTTATGAAGAGTCATCCATTATATTTATAACTTTTAATCATACAATAAAAAGATGTTCGAGAATGGAACTATTTCTCTGTATATTTTACCATATCATTAGGCAGGATATACACGGTGTAAACTTTGGTTCCTCAGGAATGGGGCGAAATTCGCTCAGTGGTTGGTCTTGCTGGCCCCACCTCCTTTTGACAAATGTTGATCATTTTAATAACTTTTGTTGAAGGAGCCTGCTGGAACATTGTTGGCCAAACCACAACTGCATCCAATCAGGTACAGCAGCTGTTTGGGTATTTTGACAGGCAGACATGAGGCAGCTGTCAAATGACAACAGCTGCGACTTGTTCATCTGAGCTGTATAGCATGAAGGGAGGAATCCAATTTTTTTTTCAGTCTGCCGGCTGAACGAAGAATAACTATCCTGGAAACTGACAAATCTTTTGAAGACACGCCCACCTGGGATGCCCTCTTTATAACCTTGCCCCACTGTGACCTGTGTCCTGTCCTTCAAGATATGGATGTTACAGGTAAGTAAAAATTCCAATGATCCTAATTGTACAGTGGAGGGCACAGGCATATTCATACACTATGGGAGGACCCCAAGCAAAGAATACACAAAAGTGGGAAACAGGCAAACATGAACTGTGCCAACAGCGCTGCCCCCCCCCAAAAAAAAAGGGGTCAAAAGGCTCAGGTTCAGAGTGCCACTAAAAGAATATTATGGCCAAAAGCTGAATCCTCAGAAGTTTAGACGTATACCTGGTAAAACTTTGTGAAAGTATGAAAAGACCAGGTGGCAAACTGATGCATTTGGGCAACAAGAGGCTTGGTGCCTAAAGTCCCAGGATATTCCTACAGATCTGGTGGAGTAGGTGAGCAAGAGTGCAGGAGATTTTTGTTTGAGAGCTTAAGTTCCTGATTCACCATGCAATGGTGAATTTAGAAGCAGGGTGCCCCTTGCGAGGTCCTGAGAAAAGAAAAAACAGGGAATGAATTTGTCTAATAAAAGCAGTAGCATATAGGCACACTCTCCTAATGGCTGTAACTATGTCCAGGCAATGTAGAGATAATTCTGTTGGATGCATAGAAGGGCAAAAAGATGGCAGAACATCATCCTCATGGAGACGGAAAGTTGAAAAACCCTTTGGAAAAAAAATGGTCTTAGGGGCTTAAAACAACTTTATCATTCTGAAGTAAGAGGATAGGCTCTTTACAGCTAAGGGCCGCTAGTTAAAGTGTTATTAAACACAAAAGCAAACATTTATTATTTTGCAGCTTACCAGACTCAGGTAGTGTAGGCACAGACAATGATGGAGAGCAGATTTTCTGAAGTTGGTCATCGAGCTAAAGGTTTGAAGCAGCTTGAAAGTATTTTGGACATTTGCTGTGAGCTGTAAGAGAGATGAATCCTTCAAGAGAAGGTTGTCTAGAAAGCCTGTCATGTGAATACCCTGGGTTTCAAGAAGGGTAAAGCAAGGATGCCAAGAACTTTGTGAAGACCGTGGGAGCAGAGGATAGGGCAAAAAACAGTGCCACAAACTGGAAGTGGTTGTCTATCACTGCAAAGCGTTGAAATTGATGATGAGGTGGGTCAATGGTAACATGGAGATTGGCATTTTGGATGTCTGTGGATGCCATGTGTTCCCCTGGTCTTTCTGAGGAAATGAATGACCTTGCAGATTTCATATGAAACTTTGAAATTTAAAGGAATTTTTGGTTGATTTAAAAGACGTTTTTGGCTTATTTAAAAGAAGAAAGTGTTGAGGCGGTATAGTTTTGAACTCCATCTTGTATCCTTTTGAAACCACCGATTGAACCCACACATCTGGGACATCTGTGACCCAGGGAGATGCAAACTGCAACAGAAGTCTCCCCCACTCTTAGGAGTTGGAGCACCCCTTCATTGTGAAGAGAGCTTTGGAGATGACTTGGTGGCCTTTGTGGGCCAAGCCCTGTGCCGAATGGAAGGGATAAATTAAGGTTTAGAAGTTGAATCCTGGTTTGAGCATGGCTGTGCTTTACATTTAAAATGAGCTAGGAGGGTTTTGTCACCTTCCTCTGAGGAAGTAAAACTTTATCACCTGTGATGAACAGGGAATGCTAGGCATTTTTTGTAGGCCTTTTTGTACCGAAGGGGGGCATGGTAGGATGGAGGAGAGTCAATTTGTACTATGCCAACACTTTTGTGGACAGGGGCAAGGAGCTTCTTAATGTTACATGCATATTGTGGGATGCTCCCTTATCAATATGTTCGACAATGTGGGGGACAGAAATCTTCTGCAGCTTCCTCCTAAACTGCCTCCTATAGGACCAGCATATCAGGGTCCAATTCCAGTACAGGGGTAGGAAAAGAGGTGAGGTGTTTTTGAGCTATGGACCAAAATGGCTGAATTAAGGCTATAATCTGTTCCAAAAAATGTTGGCATAGATGCAGAGAGTTCTGCTTTTGTCAAGTAGGCCGCATGTTGCAGGTCTGAAATACAGCTAGAATTGGATACTGAGACCTATATTTAAAACCAGGTACTACTTTGGTGCAATAAAACGCATTGTCACTCTGAGTTTGAGTGCTGTGCGAGCCTTCAACAGAACAAATGTTCAACTGCTGTTTGGAATTGGCTCCCTTTCACCTGGTCTCCTCCATACCTACAAGTGAGGGTAATCCAATGGGGTACTCATGGAGTAGAGTGGGAAATAGGGCAAACGAGTCCGGAAGGTGTATGTGATAACCCAGGTGTAGACTGTCCTGCAACAAATTTTCGTAGCGAAGGGTGGGAGGAAGCACCCAAATAACTTATAAGGGCTCTAGGCAGAAGTGGCATTAAAGTATGCAACCAGTAGTGTGATGTAACACCTAGTCATTCTCCTAAGACTGAGCCCTGAGTGGTTGAATTTTAGCCCCAAGTTTGAAAAGTTTACACGGTGAAGTAAATACATTCTGAACATAACCCAGTTTTTCACAGCAATGATCAGAGATACAGGGTGACCCTGTTTTGCCTGTCCATGATGTTGAATTTCATATAAAGACCCGTCTTCGTCGATAACAATGTGCATACCCCCTGAAGGGGTCTTCAGGGACTGGGTTCCATAGCGCTGAACCGCGGCCCTGGACCTGCAACTTGCTCTGAACCCAACGCATTGCACCAAGTGCTAAGGTGAGCACCCCACAGGAATCAGCGCCCAAAGCAACGATATAGGCCGTGCCCACATCGTACGGCTCCCTTAGTTTTATTTTGGTTGAACCGATCTGGATACACTGCTTCTGTGTAGACAGTAGAGGACAGTGAGAGTTAATTGAAATTGAAAATAAAAAAATATATAGAAAAAAAAAGAAAAAACAAACTAGTAAAGCTGGTTTCCCTCAGGAGAAAAGGTCCATCCCCTTCACACATTAGCAAAAAACTGAGGACTCAGAGAGTGGGGTAGGGCTATGGTGAGCACCCCAAGGGGAGTATCCTCAAGAGCTTTCCCGGTGTCTGTATGAATAAGTTGCCTCTGCCCTGTATGATTAAGATAAGGAAGACACCTGAACCACATTTCATTTAAGCTTTTCACTTTAAAATTTCTCTGCTCCCCAAGTGTGGGAATTCATGAAGAGCTCTACAATAAGATTGAACAAATCTGGATTCCTAGTTTGCCATAACTGTAAAAAACATTCTTGAAATTGGGACATTCCTTATTCAGACCTACATGTCAGGTATGCGCATTTCCATGAACTATCTTCCTGTGTGGTTACATTTCTATCTAATAACTCAAAGCGTGGCGTAATCAGTGTTCTGTTTCCTGGCATTGCACACAGTCAGTACTACTATGCCCAAAGGCACCGTGGTAATCATTACCTATGGATGTGGTGGTAACAGAACTGTATATAGTGCCGCAGTTAGAGTATGTGTGAAGCTGCTCATGTTAGATCCAGCCACATTGTTGCTGGGTCATAACTTTCAGCACTGCCTCAGAGATTTTAAAGTGGCAGCAAACTCCCATTAGACACTCGTACATACAGGTAAGCTTATAATAAAGCTTACCAGTAGGTACAAGAAATATCTCCTGAACAGGCACTGTTTAGGAGATATTCAGTGTCTCTGCAGTCAGTGGTGTAACAGGCGAATGCGTCCTGAAGGAATGGCATACTTGTGCCATTCCTTCAGGGGTTTGTGCCGTAGGAGTGCCGTCATCGCGGCTTGGCCATTCAAGTGGCCAGAGCCCACAAACCCAGGAGAAAGCCTCTGCAGCGGTGACAATGTGCTGCTGGAGGGCTTAGTTTCAAGTAAGTCTTTCATAATGTGCTAGTATATGATGCATACTAGCACATTATGACATTACCTTGAGGGAGGTTTTTTTTATTATCTTTTTTTTTTTCATTTACTACTGCTTTAAGATAATCTGATAATTACTACACCTATTTTAGAATTCATGTAACTTTTCTTCCCAACTCTATAAGGGCAGCAGGATTAGTTCATGTCAAGCGTTTGGGTGTTAATTGATTGCTTTGGCCAAAATATTAATTTATTCTGGCCATTGGTATGCATTGACTCTCAAACGCTCCTAAAAGTGTCTAGAGTTTAGTTAGGCGTGTTTAGATGCATTTACATACAGGCACGTCAAGCATTTTTTCTCCCCAAAAGCTTCTATCCTAAACAAGATTAAAATAGATTTATTTTTTGTCATCCTGTAAGTGTATGCATGGACACATACTTTAACCACTTGACCTCCAGAAGGTTTTAACCCTTCATAACCAGAGCATTTTTTTTTTTTGCTATTCAGCAATGCACTACTATAACTGGCCATTGTTCGGCCATGCAGCACTGTATGCAAATTACATTTATTCATTTTTTTACACAAATCAAGCTTTTGTTTGGTGGTATTTGTTCCTTACTGGGTTTTTTTAAAAGATCAAAAAAGTAAAAAAAATTATAAAACATATCCAAAAAAATAAAATAAAAATAAATATATATATATATATATATATATATATATATATATATATATATATCACATTTCTTTATAGATTAAGGCCAACAAGTTTTCTGCTACATGTCTTTGGTAAAAAATAAATTAAAAAATCCCAGTAAGTGTTTATTAATTGGTGAAAGTTATAGCATCTACAAACAATGGTATATATATTAGAATTTATGCAAAAATGATGGCTGTTCTGATGCTTTGCAGGAAGAAGAAACAGCCAGATCATGATCTGTGTACGATGCCCTTTGTGTTTGTAAACACCAGACTCTGTGCTGTTATTGTCTACAGCCGATCAGCAGGTGTCTGCCATAATCAATTGGCTGGGACCTGCTGACAAAATCCCACTGTAGCCAGTGTGCCAAAAATGCCAAACCAAAGCAGTGTTTTTATAGCTAGTGTGCATGAGGCCTAAAAAAGAAAGGACAAGACATAAATCTATGCTATGCTGATTCTTTACCATGTATTTTCTACACCATCCCTCAGTACAGCTTTAAATAATATACACACAAAATTCAAGGTTACTGCTTTATGGTTTCCCAGTTCTAGTTTCTCACCAAACTTAAATGATGGTAAAACTTTACACAGTAAGAAATAACAATGCCTAATACGAAGAATAGATGAAAAAAAGAAGTGGAAATTGTTGTAAAGACAAATGAATATATAAACAAAACCAGTCAACAGTATGTCTGTATATAGCTCAGGGGGTGAACTGGTTTATTTGTAGAGCTAACTCCTGTCTATAGATTAGCATGCTTAAAAAATTACTTGTTGCCAAATTCTGTGTTATTACAGCTGGCCACACATGCACTATAATTAAAAAATGGCCATACACAGATCAAAATTGGTGCGGTTCAGCAGGGACTGGGCAAATTTTGATCAATGTTAGTCCACACTCGTCAGAAGTCAATGGTTTGATCAACTTCTTATGAACGGACAAGCTTTAAAATTCTTCTCAGGTGCCACTGTCAGAATACATCCATCTACCTGGTTTATGTGGATAAATGAATTTATTTTTTTTCTTTTAGCCCGCTGGTTGAAAGAAAAAAGAAATGGACCATATATTGCTATCTTTAAGCTGGCCATAGGCTAGTAGACTTTTGTTCGCAAATTGGGAATTCCGACTCACCTGCAAATTCCATATCCTGGAGTACAGAACAGGACTTGTATAAATAGACCATAAATGCATGACTCTACCTTCAGGAGATTAGACACTGGAAATGCAGCCCACATATAACCCAACCCACTACACCGGACTCCAGATTGCAGCAAGCAAGAAGGAGAACCAGAGAATAGAGGGGAAGGACCTCTGTCCTGTACGCAAAGATAAGAAATTTACAGGTAAGTAAATAACTTCTATTATCTTAAAGCGGAATTAAATTTGAAATGTTGCACTGCTGCTGACAGGCAGGGTGCATGCCAGCCTGTCCGACAGACGCCGACTTCTGTCGGATGAGCATGCTGGAAAACCAGCAGCTGACCGGCTCTCAATCAGCGCTCTCAGCCAATGGCTGTCTCCCTGTTAGAACACAACCGCTCAGCGGGGGAGATCACTGTACTAATGTCAAATAGTGAGAAATAGTGTGTACCAGGCTTAACCACTTGCCGACCGCCTCACGCAGATATACTGCGGCAGAATGGCACGAGCAGGCAAAATCACACACCTGGTACGTGATTGCCTTCCCGCGGGCGGGGGGTCCGATCGGACACTGACACCGCCCGGCCCAGCCCAGCCCACCCAAGTGCAGTATCGATCGATCACTGTCACTTACAAAACACTAAACGCATAACTGCAGCGTTCGCAGAATCAGGCCTGATCCCTGCGATCGCTAACAGTTTTTTTGGTAGCGTTTTGGTGAACTGGCAAGCACCAGTAGCCTAATACACCCCGGTCGTAGTCAAACCAGCACTGCAGTAACACTTGCAAGACGTGGTGAGTCCCATAAGTGCAGTTCAAGCTGGTGAGGTGGCAAGCAGAAGTAGTGTCCTGCTGCCACCAAGAAGAACACAAACAGGCCCGTCGTGCCCATAATGCCCTTCCTGCTGCATTCGCCAATCCTAATAATTGGGAACCCACCACTTCTGCAGAGCCCGTACTTCCCCCATTCACATCCCCAACCAAATGCAGTCGGCTGCATGAGAGGCATTTTTATGTCCTCCCGAGTACCCCTACCCAACAAACCCCCCCCCAAAAAAGATGTCGTGTCTGCAGCAAGCGCGGATATAGGCGTGACACCCACTATTACTGTCCCTCCTGTCCTGACAATCCTGGTTTTTGCATTGGTGAATGTTTTGAACGCTACCATTCACTAGTTGCGTATTAGCGTAGGGTACAGCATTGCACAGACTAGGCACACTTTCACAGGGTCTCCCAAGATGCCATCGCATTTTGAGAGACCCGAACCTGGAACCGGTTATAGTTATAAAAGTTACAGTTACAAAAAAAAGTGTAAAAAAAAAAAAAACACAAAAAAATATATAAAAAAAAAAAAAAAATAGTTGTCGTTTCATTGTTCTCTCCCTCTCTATTCTCTCTCTATTGTTCTGCTCTTTTTTACTGTATTCTATTCTGCAATGTTTTATTGTTATTATGTGTTATGTTTGCTTTTCAGGTATGCAATTTTTTATACTTTACCGTTTACTGTGTTTTATTGTTAACCATTTTTTTGTCTTCAGGTACGCAATTCACGACTTTGAGTGGTTATACCAGAATGATGCCTGCAGATTTAGGTATCATCTTGGTATCATTCTTTTCAGCCAGCGGTCGGCTTTCATGTAAAAGCAATCCTAACGGCTAATTAGCCTCTAGACTGCTTTTACAAGCAGTGGGAGGAAATGCCCCCCTACCGTCTTCCGTGTTTTTCTCTGGCTCTCCTGTCTCAACAGGGAACCTGAGAATGCAGCCGGTGATTCAGCCAGCTGACCATAGAGCTGATCAGAGACCAGAGTGGCTCCAAACATCTCTATGGCCTAAGAAGCCGGAAGCTACAAGCATTTCATGACTTCAGATTTCGCCGGATGTAAACAGCGCCATTGGGAAATTGGGAAAGCATTTTATCACACTGATCTTGGTGTGGTCAGATGCTTTGAGGACAGAGGAGAGATCTAGGGTCTAATAGACCCCAATTTTTTCAAAAAAAGAGTACCTGTCACTACCTATTGCTATCATAGGGGATATTTACATTTCCTGGGATAACAATAAAAATGATTAAAAAAAAAATTAAAGGAACAGTTTAAAAATAAGATAAAAAAGCAAAAAAATAATAAAGGAAAAAAAAAAAAAAAAAAAAAAGCACCCCTGTCCCCCCCTCTTGCGCTAAGGCGAACGCAAGCGTCGGTTTGGCGTCAAATGTAAACAGCAATTGCACCATGCATGTGAGGTATCACCGCGAAGGTCAGATCGAGGGCAGTCATTTTAGCAGTAGACCTCCTCTGTAAATCTAAAGTGGTAACCTGTAAAGGCTTTTAAAGGCTTTTAAAAATGTATTTCTTTTGTTGCCACTGCACGTTTGTGCGCAATTTTAAAGCATGTCATGTTTGGTATCCATGTACTCGGTTTAATGTCATCTTTTTTATTTCATCAAACATTTGGGCAATATAGTGTGTTTTAGTGCATTAACCACTTGACGACCGCCTCACGCCGATGTACGTCGGCAAAGTGGCACGGACAGGCAAAATCACGTACAGGGTACGTGATTTGCCTTCCGCGGGTGGGGGGTCCGATCGGACCCCCCCGGTGCCCGAGGCGGTCGTCTTTTGTCCAGCGGCGATCGGTGATGAGGGGGAGACCATCCGTTCGTGGCCCCCCCCTCGCGATCGCCGCCGGCCAATCGAATCATTCCTTTGCTGCTGTATGCTAAACAGCAGCAAAGGAAATGATGTCATCTCTCCTCGGCTCGGTAATTTCCGTTCCGGCCCGAGGAGAGAAGACTTCACTGTGAGTGCACCAACACTACACACACAGTAGAACATGCCAGGCATACAAAACACCCCGATCCCCCCCCCGATCCCCCCCCAATCACCCCCCCCCCCCCCCGTCACAAACTGACACCAGCAGTTTTTTTTTTTTTTTTTCTGATTACTGCATAGTGTCAGTTTGTGACAGTTACAGTGTTGGGACAGTTACTGTTACCCCCCTTTAGGTCTAGGGTACCCCCCTAACCCCCCCTAATAAAGTTTTAACCCCTTGATCACCCCCTGTCACCAGTGTCACTAAGCGATCATTTTTCTGATCGCTGTATTAGTGTCGCTGGTGACGCTAGTTAGTGAGGTAAATATTTAGGTTCGCCGTCAGCGTTTTATAGCGTCAGGGACCCCCATATACTACCTAATAAATGTTTTAACCCCTTGATTGCCCCCTAGTTAACCCTTTCACCACTGATCACCGTATAACCGTTACGGTTGACGCTGGTTAGTTTGTTTATTTTTTATAGTGTCAGGGCACCCGCCGTTTATTACCGAATAAAGGTTTAGCCCCCTGATCGCCCGGCGGTGATATGCGTCGCCCCAGGCAGCGTCAGATTAGCGCCAGTACCGCTAACACCCACGCACGCAGCATGCGCCTCCCTTAGTGGTATAGTATCTGATCGGATCAATATCTGATCCGATCAGATCTATACTAGCGTCCCCAGCAGTTTAGGGTTCCCAAAAAAGCAGTGTTAGCGGGATCAGCCCAGATACCTGCTAGCACCTGCGTTTTGTGCCTCCGCCCAGCCCAACCAAGTGCAGTATCGATCGATCACTGTCACTTACAAAACACTAAACGCATAACTGCAGCGTTCGCAGAGTCAGGCCTGATCCCTGCGATCGCTAACAGTTTTTTTGGTAGCATTTTGGTGAACTGGCAAGCACCAGCCCCAGGCGTCAGGTTAGCGCCAGTACCGCTAACACCCACGCACGCAGCATACGCCTCCCTTAGTGGTATAGTATCTGAACGGATCAATATCTGATCCGATCAGATCTATACTAGCGTCCCCAGCAGTTTAGGGTTCCCAAAAACGCAGTGTTAGCGGGATCAGCCCAGATACCTGCTAGCACCTGCGTTTTGCCCCTCCGCCCAGGCGAGCCCAGCCCACCCAAGTGCAGTATCGATCGATCACTGACACTTACAAAACACTAAACGCATAACTGCAGCGTTCACAGAGTCAGGCCTGATCCCTGCGATCGCTAACAGTTTTTTTGGTAGTATTTTGGTGAACTGGCAAGCACCAGCCCCAGGCAGCGTCAGATTAGCGCCAGTACCGCTAACACCCACGCACGCACCGTACACCTCCCTTAGTGGTATAGTATCTGATCGGATCAATATCTGATCTGATCAGATCTATACTAGCGTCACCAGCAGTTTAGGGTTCCCAAAAACGCAGTGTTAGCGGGATCAGCCCAGATACCTGCTAGCACCTGCGTTTTGCCCCTCCGCCCGGCCCGGCCCAGCCCACCCAAGTGCAGTATCGATCGATCACTGTCACTTACAAAACACTAAACGCATAACTGCAGCGTTCGCAGAGTCAGGCCTGATCCCTGCAATCGCTAACAGTTTTTTGGTAGCGTTTTGGTGAACTGGC
The DNA here is from genome assembly GCA_037952925.1 of Lithobates clamitans. Lineage (NCBI taxonomy): Eukaryota > Metazoa > Chordata > Amphibia > Anura > Ranidae > Lithobates > Lithobates clamitans. The sequence goes on along the minus strand of JBBGZY010000421.1, from coordinate 710,487 downwards.
AAGCGCCAGCGGCCTAGTACACCCCGGTCGTAGTCAAACCAGCACTGCAGTAACACGTGGTGACGTGGCGAGTCCCATAAGTGCAGTTGAAGCTGGTGAGGTGGCAAGCACAAGTAGTGTCCCGCTGCCACCAAGAAGACAAACACAGGCCCGTCGTGCCCATAGTGCCCTTCCTGCTGCATTCGCCAATCCTAATTGGGAACCCACCGCTTCTGCAGCGCCCGTACTTCCCCCATTCACATCCCCAACCAAATGCAGTCGGCTGCATGAGAGGCATTTTTATGTCCTCCCGAGTACCCCTACCCAACGAACCCCCCAAAAAAGATGTTGTGTCTGCAGCAAGCGCGGACATAGGCCTGACACCAGCTATTATTGTCCCTCCTGTCCTGACAATCCTGGTCTTTGCATTGGTGAATGTTGTGAACGCTACCATTCACTAGTTGAGTATTAGCGTAGGGTACAGCATTGCACAGACTAGGCACACTTTCACAGGGTCTCCCAAGATGCCATCGCATTTTGAGAGACCCGAACCTGGAACCGGTTACCGTTATAAAAGTTAGTTACAAAAAAAGTGTAAAAAAAAAAAAAAAATGAAAAAAAAAAATAGTTGTTGTTTTATTGTTCTCTCTCTCTCTATTCTCTCTCTCTATTGTTCTGCTCTTTTTTACTGTATTCTATTCTGCAATGTTTTATTGTTATTGTTATTATGTTTTATCATGTTTGTTTTTCAGGTGTGTAATTATTTACACTTTACTGTGCTTTATTGTTAACCATTTTTTTGTCTTCAGGTACGCCATTCACGACTTTGAGTGGTTATACCAGAATGATGCCTGCAGGTTTAGGTATCATCTTGGTATCATTCTTTTCAGCCAGCGGTCGGCTTTCATGTAAAAGCAATCCTAGCGGCTAATTAGCCTCTAGACTGCTTTTACAAGCCGTGGGAGGGAATGCCCCCCCCCCCACCGTCTTCCGTGTTTTTCTCTGGCTCTCCTGTCTCAACAGGGAACCTGAGAATGCAGCCGGTGATTCAGCCAGCTGACCATAGAGCTGATCAGAGACCAGAGTGGCTCCAAACATCTCTATGGCCTAAGAAACCGGAAGCTACGAGTATTTCATGACTTAGATTTCGCCGGATGTAAATAGCGCCATTGGGAAATTGGGGAAGCATTTTATCACACCGATCTTGGTGTGGTCAGATGCTTTGAGGGCAGAGGAGAGATCTAGGGTCTAATAGACCACAATTTTTTCAAAAAAGAGTACCTGTCGCTACCTATTGCTATCATAGGGGATATTTACATTCCCCGAGATAACAATAAAAATGATTAAAAAAAAAGTGGAGGAGTGGGAATGCTGGGTGAAATTTTAAAAAAACTGGTGTAGTATACAAGATTTAAAACCTGGTTCATAGAATGTGACTAGAGGAAATTAGACCTTGGAGAGATAGGGGGGGGGGGAGGGAAGAGTGGGGAGGGGGGGAGGGTTAAATAGAGAAGAGGGTTACTGGATAGAAGTGGTCTTCTAGGGGACCTCTGTAGACGATAGACGTAAGAGAGGGGAGGAATTACATAGGGGATCTCAAGGGGCCTGTTTTTGTTATGATCTTCTTTTTTTATATGGCAATAGTCACGATGATGAGACAAAGGAGAGCGGGCCGGAAGATAAATGAACTGCAAAGTTGATTTAACGCCTCTCTATATGGTCGACTGAATGTGACAAGAAAAAAAAAAAAAAAAATATGAAAGGAACAGTTTAAAAGTAAGATTAAAAAAGCAAAAAAATAATAAAGAAAAAAAAAAAAAAAAAAAAAAAACACCCCTGTCGCCCCCTGCTCTCGCGCTAAGGCGAACGCAAGCGGCGTTCTGTCGTCAAACGTAAACAGCAATTGCACCATGCATGTGAGGTATCACCGCGAAGGCCAGATCGAGTGCAGTAATTTTTCCAGTAGACCTCCTCTGTAAATCTAAAGTGGTAACCTGTAAAGGCTTTTGAAGGCTTTTAAACATGTATTTATTTTGTTGCCACTGCACGTTTGTGCGCAATTTTAAAGCATGTCATGTTTGGTATCCATGTACTCGGCCTAAGATCATCTTTTTTATTTCATCAAACATTTGGGCAATATAGCGTGTTTTAGTGCATTAAAATTTAAAAAAGTGTGTTTTTTCCCCAAAAAATGCGTTTGAAAAATCGCTGCGCGATTACTGTGTGAAAAAAAAAAATGAAACACCCACCATTTTAATCTGTAGGGCATTTGCTTTAAAAAAATATATAATGTTTGGGGGTTCAAAGTAATTTTTTTGCAAAAAAAAAAAACTTTTTCATGTAAACAATAAGTGTCAGAAAGGGCTTTGTCTTCAAGTGGTTAGAAGAGTGGGTGATGTGTGACATAAGCTTCTAAATGTTGTGCATAAAATGCCAGGACAGTTCAAAACCCCCCCAAATGACCCCATTTTGGAAAGTAGACACCCCAAGCTATTTGCTGAGAGGCATGTCGAGTCCATGGAATATTTTATATTGCGACACAAGTTGCGGGAAAGAGACAAATTTTTTTTTTTTTTTGCACAAAGTTGTCACTAAATGATATATTGCTCAAACATGCCATGGAAATATGTGAAATTACACCCCAAAATACATTCTGCTGCTTCTCCTGAGTACGGGGATACCACATGTGTGAGACTTTTTGGGAGCCTAGCCGCGTACGGGACCCCGAAAACCAAGAACCGCCTTCAGGCTTTCTAAGGGCGTGAATTTTTGATTTCACTCTTCACTGCCTATCACAGTTTCGGAGGCCATGGAATGCCCAGGTGGCACAAAACCCCCCCAAATGACCCCATTTTGGAAAGTAGACACCCCAAGCTATTTGCTGAGAGGTACAAAATAAAACTTAATTGCGCTAGCAGTGATAATATAATTGACAACAGTATTTAGGACACACAATATATGTATGTAAGTCCCAATCGAAAAATAAGTGCATAGACCTTATAACAGAAAATAATTATGTGCTAAAAGTCGATGTTCAAGCATCAACACAACCTATAATGTGTCCATAGAAAGATAATTCCAATTAAATTAAAAGTCCATTAAATTCATCTGGTCTCCAAACCATAAGGACTGATGGATCAAAGAGGCTTTCTATCGGACGTACATTGATTGCAGAGAGAAATGTACGTCCGATAGAAAGCCTCTTTGATCCATCAGTCCTTATGGTTTGGAGACCAGATGAATTTAATGGACTTTTAATTTAATTGGAATTATCTTTCTATGGACACATTATAGGTTGTGTTGATGCTTGAACATCGACTTTTAGCACATAATTATTTTCTGTTATAAGGTCTATGCACTTATTTTTCGATTGGGACTTACATACATATATTGTGTGTCCTAAATACTGTTGTCAATTATATTATCACTGCTAGCGCAATTAAGTTTTATTTTGTATGGTTATCACTTCATGGATATTTGAAGTTTTTTTTGCTGCTGCACTTTTTACACATTATCTTCACGTATTGCTCACTAGCGCAGGTTGACCCCACCAATTTGCTGAGAGGTATAGTGAGTATTTTGCAGACCTCACTTTTTGTCACAAAGTTTTGAAAATTGAAAAAAGAAAAAAAAAATGTTTTTTCTTGTCTTTCTTCATTTTCAAAAACAAATGAGAGCTGCAAAATACTCACCATGCCTTTCAGCAAATAGCTTGGGGTGTCTACTTTCCAAAATGGGGTCATTTGGGGGGGTTTTGTGCCACCTGGGCATTCCATGGCCTCCGAAACTGTGATAGGCAGTAAAGAGTGAAATCAAAAATTTTCACCCTTAGAAATCCTGAAGGCAGTGATTGGTTTTCGGGGTCCAGTACGCGGCTAGGCTCCCAAAAAGTCCCACACATGTGGTATCCCCATACTCAGGAGAAGCAGCTAAATGTATTTTGGGGTGCAATTCCACATATGCCCATGGCCTGTGTGAGCAATATATCATTTAGTGACAACTTTATGGAAAAAAAAAAAAAAAAAAAAAAAAAAGTGTCACTTTCCCGCAACTTGTGTCAAAATATAAAATATTCCATGGACTCAATATGCCTCTCAGCAAATAGCTTGGGGTGTCTACTTTCCAAAATGGGGTCATTTTGGGGGGTTTTGTGCCACCTGGGCATTCCATGGCCTCCGAAACTGTGATAGGCAGTGAAGAGTGAAAGCAAAAATTTACACCCTTAGAAATCCTGAAGGCGGTGATTGGTTTTCGGGGCCCCGTACGTGGCTAGGCTCCCAAAAAGTCCCACACATGTGGTATCCCCATACTCAGGAGAAGCAGCTAAATGTATTTTGGGGTGCAATTCCACATAGGCCCATGGCCTGTGTGAGCAATATATCATTTAGTGACGACTTTTTGTAAATATTTTTTTTTTTTTTTTTTTTGTCATTTTTCAATCACTTGGGACAAAAAAAATAAATATTCAATGGGTTCAACATGCCTCTCAGCAATTTCCTTGGGGTGTCTACTTTCCAAAATGGGGTCATTTGGGGGGGTTTTGTACTGCCCTGCCATTTTAGCACCTCAAGAAATGACATAGGCAGTCATAAACTAAAAGCTGTGTAAATTCCAGAAAATGTACCCTAGTTTGTAGACGCTATAACTTTTGCGCAAACCAATAAATATACGCTTATTGACATTTTTTTTACCAAAGACATGTGGCCGAATACATTTTGGCCTAAATGTATGACTAAAATTTAGTTTATTGGATTTTTTTTATAACAAAAAGTAGAAAATATCATTTTTTTTCAAAATTTTCGGTCTTTTTCCGTTTATAGCGCAAAAAATAAAAACCGCAGAGGTGATCAAATACCATCAAAAGAAAGCTCTATTTGTGGGAAGAAAAGGACGCAAATTTCGTTTGGGTACAGCATTGCATGACCGCGCAATTAGCAGTTAAAGCGACGCAGTGCCAAATTGGAAAAAGACCTCTGGTCCTTAGGCAGCATAATGGTCCGGGGCTCAAGTGGTTAAAATAAGTGTGTTTTTTCCCCAAAAAATGCGTTTCAAAAATCGCTGCGCAAATACTGTGAAAAAAAAAAAAATGAAACACCCACCATTTTAATCTGTAGGCCATTTGCTTTAAAAAAATATATAAAGTTTGGGGGTTCAAAGTAATTTTCTTGCAAAAAAAAAAATGGTTTCATGTAAACAAAAAGTGTCAGAAAGGGCTTTGTCTTCAAGTGGTTAGAAGAGTCGGTGATGTGTGACAAGCTTTTAAATGTTGTGCAAAAAAATGCCAGGACAGTTCAAACCCCCCCCAAACGACACCATTTTGGAAAGTAGACACCCCAAGCTATTTGCTGAGAGGCATGTCGAGTCCATGGAATATTTTATATTGTGACACAAGTTGCGGGAAAAAAGACATTTTTTTTTTTGCACAAAATTGTCACTAAATGATATATTACTCAAACATGCCATGGGAATATGTGAAATTACACCCCAAAATACATTCTGTTGCTTCTCCTGAGTACGGGGATACCACATGTGTGAGACTTTTTGGGAGCCTAGCCGCGTACGGGACCCTGAAAACCAAGCACCGCCTTCAGGCTTTCTAAGGGCGTACATTTTTGATTTTACTCTTCACTGCCTATCACAGTTTCGGAGGCCATGGAATGCCCAGGTGGCACACAACCCCCCAAATGACCCTATTTTGGAAAGTAGACACCCCAAGCTATTTGCTGAGAGGTATAGTGAGTATTTTGCAGACCTCATTTTTTGTCACAAAGTTTTGAAAATTGAAAAAAGAAAAAAAAAATGTTTTTTTCTTGCCTGTCTTCATTTTCAAAAACAAATGAGAGCTGCAAAATACTCACCATGCCTCTCAGCAAATAGCTTGGGGTGTCTACTTTCCAAAATGGGGTCATTTGGGAGGGTTTTGTGCCACCTGGGCATTCCATTGCCTCTGAAACTGTGATAGGCAGTGAAGAGTGAAATCAAAAATTTACACCCTTAGAAATCCTGAAGGCGGTGATTGGTTTTCGAGGCCCCGTACGCGGTTAGGCTCCCAAAAAGTCCCACACATGTGGTATTCCCATACTCAGGAGAAGCAGCTAAATGTATTTTGGGGTGCAATTCCACATATGCCCATGGCCTGTGTGAGCAATATATCATTTAGTGACAACTTTTTGTATTTTTTTTGTCATTATTCAATCACTTGGGACAAAACAAATTAATATTCAATGGGCTCAACATGCCTCTTAGCAATTTCCTTGGGGTGTCTACTTTCCAAAATGGGGTCATTTGGGGGGGGGGGGGGGTTGTACTGCCCTGCCATTTTAGCACCTCAAGAAATGACATAGGCAGTCATAAACTAAAAGCTGTGTAAATTCCAGAAAATGTACCCTAGTTTGTAGACGCTATAACTTTTGCGCAAACCAATAAATATACGCTTATTGACATTTTTTTTACCAAAGACATGTGGCCAAATACATTTTGGCCTAAATGTACGACTAAAATTGAGTTTATTTTTTATAACAAAAAGTAGAATTTTTTTTTTCAAAATTTTCGGTCTTTTTCCGTTTATAGCACAAAAAATAAAAACCGCAGAGGTGATCAAATAACATCAAAAGAAAGCTCTATTTGTGGGAAGAAAAGGACACAAATTTAGTTTGGGTACAGCATTGCATGACCGCGCATTTAGCAGTTAAAGCGACGCAGTGCCAAATTGTAAAAAGTGCTCTAGTCAGGAAGGGGGTAAATCCTTCTGGGGCTGAAGTGGTTAAAAGGCAGACTTGATCCACCCACTGGCTTGTACAATTTGTGGGTAGACATTTTGCAAATGCATCCCTGAAGAAACCTGAAGGCACTATGGTTGAAAAAGGCTGCTTTAGAGTAATAAGAGGTGGGAAATTCCCCTATCTTTAAAGGACCTGGGTTTCAACAGCCATGCCATTAAAGCCAGCTACTTGGACACAGGATGGAACAGAGGGCCTTGTGACAGGAAGTCTGACTTGTTTTGATGAGGCCCAGGCTTGTCCATAAGGAGTCTGTGTATGTCAGGGTACAAAGTTCTCCTGGACCAATTTGCGGCAATGAGTATCACCGGAATCTACTCTTCCTGTATCTCGCGGAGTAGTCCAGTAAGAATCCTCAAAGTTAATGCATGCACCAGTCTAAACATGGATGAAGGAATCAGTGGGGTATTGATCGCAAGAGCCAGGGGATCTTTGCTTTTTTTTTTTTTTTGTTGATTTGAACAATTTTCTGAATTCTAGGGATGAGTTGGAAATTGATCTGCTTGCCCAAAATAGTGTGAAATTCGATTTGCAAAGGACTACCAGGAGGACCAGAACCCTCATGAAAAAGCAAGTCGTGGTATGCCTGGTTGACCTGAGAGTCCAACAACTGGATCTCAAAGAAGCATTCTTTTCTTTGGAAAGGAAAAATTTTGCCTGGGCCATACACAAGATCAGCTCCAAATACCCCAGATGATGAAAAGATCACCCATCTAAAAAACTTTGAAGGCACCGGATTGTCTTTTGAACGTTGGAAAAAAACAAGACTGTGGCTAAAGAATCTTTCAGCAGAAGATCAGCCAAGTGACATGGATGCCCTGAAATCTTAGCAGGGCCAGGAGTGAAATCAGTACTTTTGTGAGGACTTTTTGTGTAGAGGGGAGCTTGAATGGCAGGGCAATAATTTGAAAGTGTTGGTCTCCAATTAAAGTGTAAAAAACACTGGCGTGCAAGAAAGATAGGAATGTGAAGATTTTGGATGTCCACCGATGCCAGGAATTCCCCCAATTTGAGAGTTATGACAGATCTTGAGAATGCTATGTGGAATTTGAAGACATGCAGATATCGGTTTAGGAAGTTTAGGTACAAATTATAGGGAGAATGTCTCATTAAGGTTTTGGAACTGTTAATAGGTTCCAGTAAACCCTTTGAACATTGCTTCTGCAGGAACTGGGATTACCACTTCTTTTGTCTGAAGTTGACTCAGGGCAGCCCTCAAGTCTGCCTGTCTTTGAAGTGAAGCTAGGAGATTGGAAGTTAGAAATCAAGGAGAGGAGAGAGATAGAAATTCTATTTTGTAGTCCATAGAAATGACAGATTGCACCCAGAGATCCAGGACTTTTCTAATCCAGATTGGTGAAAATGCCATCAGACATACCCCCTAGCTTTGGAGAGTGATAGCACTCCTTCAAAATGAAAATATCTTCTCAGAGGGTTTTTGGGTCCAAGGCTTGCAACAAAGGGATGGATCTTCTTTTGGCTTAGAGGACAAAGCCAAAAAGTAGTAACTACCGTAGTAGTAGGCTTAGGCTGTTTTTTGTGGAGTAATAGCACTGCCCCCCAGTAACTTCCTTGATAAATTTATCAAGGAATTCAAGAAACAGACATTCCCTATTAAAAGGAATGTGTAAAAGATGCCTTTTGCAAGTACGTTCAGCCGACCAAGCATTTAACCACAACATTCTGCACATATTCAGAGAGTCATTCTAGAGACCTAACAAAGTGCATTTTTTAGGGTGCCAAAACAAAATAGCAGCACTGAAGGCATGAGCTGCAATTGTTCCAGCAGAACAGGGTCTTCAAACACAAGATTGTGTTCTTTATTCATTTGACCAGTTCAGTTATCAGACTGACAAATGGACATAACCACAACAACCGGTTGCAAGACAGGACCAGCTAGAGCAAAGACTGCCTTTAATAGGGATTCAAAGCATCTATCAATAAAATCTTTAACCACTTTAAGACCGGGCCTATTTTTCAAACTCAGATAAAGACATTGATATTAATACAGATGAAAAAAATGAAAGACCCTGATATCAATAAAGAGGAGAAGAGTGATAAGGACATTAACATTAATTAATGACAAGTGAACAACATTTCCATATAGCCAGAGCATGCTTAGAGATCCAGAATGAATATTCCACTAATTTTAAAATAATTGCGCAAGCATTTCAGAGTGGAATAACTCCTCTTGGCATTTTACAGAATTTACCCAGAGAATATGTATATGCAATAAATCATACAGATTTATGGGTTAATAAATGGATAGGATGCAATCAGGATGTATGTTATAGTTCTTCTATGATTCCAATAGCAGGGAAAGAACAAATATTGGTTCCAATTACTGTCTTGGGATTACCGTTGAGCAATACACATTATATTAGACATTTACAGTATACAGATTTTGCATTTAACAATGAAGATTCTGAATTAGAACAATTAGATCTGTCACCATGTTTACAATTCCAGTCTAAAGTTATCTGTTTAACTAATCAAGACAAAGGTATATTCATTGTTACCATAATCATACATTATGTTCAGCAAGAATAGAAAAAGTTATTTTTTAATACTATTGTTGAATTAATTACTCTTGTAGATAATAAGGTTTGTTTCCAAATTGTGACAGATACAGAAAAGGGTTAAAACGTTTTTTCCCCTCTTGTACAAATACAGAAAAAAACTAAATCAAGGCTTGTATTGTATAGAAGGAGACATTGTAGCAATAAGTGTTAATGGGTTGAGAACAAATTTAACAAATATGCTTATGAAAAATGTAAGTGCTCTTCCCACACGCCACAATATATCTCAGATAGATGAATTTCCTTGGGAAGAATGGGCAAATGTAATTCAAAAGGATAAAGGTTTATTAATAGCTTTAGCTAAGGAATTCAGAATGCAGAAATATTGTTTAAACATGAACAAGGAATTTTACAAGAAATAGCTCATCAATGGTCAGAGTTTTGAGGTAATAAATGGTGGAAAAAATTCAGTAATAGTATATCAATTTGGGGAAAAACTTCGATTACCATATTTATCGGCGTATAACACGCGCCGGCGTATAACACGCACCTCAAGTTTAGGAGGGAAGTTTAAGGAAACAACTTTAAGGGGGGAAGTTTAAGGAAAAAAACCTTACATTTTAAATGCCCATCAATGCAACTTTGCACAGCGACCATCTGCAGCCTTGTCCAGTGTCCACCTGCAGCCTTGCCCAGTGTCCGTCTGCAGCCTTGCCCAAAATTGCAGCATGTTTGGTTTTTAAATTTGCCGCCGCCGCAATAGAGCAAGCCGAGTGTACTGTGTACTTGGCTCCGCTCGCAGTCACACCCCCGTCCCGCCCCTTGGCCCGGCTCCTATGATGAACACAACACCAGTCCAATGGCCGGATGTAAAGGCTAGGAGGCGGGACTGGGCATGACTGCGAGCAGAGCCAAGTACACAGTGCACTCGGCTCGGTCAATGCCGGCGGCGCTCCTCTTGCTCACAGACAGCAGGGGATCATCGTATAACACGGACCCACGATTTTCCCGATCAATTTTAAGGGGAAAAAAAGTGCATGTTATACGCCGATAAATACGGTATTTCAGCAGCAGGAAATATTTTATTGCATTCTATAGTCATTATTTTTATTATTATGTTATTCATTATGTTTGATGTTTAGATTGAAAACATTTTATTATCGAATTAGAAATGAAATCAGGAGAGATGATTTGTTACAAATAAGCTTAAAAGAAGAATGGGTTTTGGAGTTGCAAAATCAGTTACAAATAACAACACATCTGGAAATATTAGATCAAAGACAGAGTAATTGTGATATGAATGAAGTGTGAATGATTAGAATATGAAATATGTTTATTATTCATATTTCAGAGGGGAATGTTATATTCTTTATATATAAATTTTAATTTGGTTTAAAAAATATATATATAACTGAGGTTATGGAATCCGCTGTAAAATAGTGTATATGTGAAGTCTTTTGAGTTAATAACCTACAGATGGTGACATTTGAACTGAGTTCTCAATTTCAAGAAGCTGTCAAATCATTTTTGATTGATATAACTGATGATATTTTCATAAAGGAATTCCTATGTTACTGATATCTTGTTTTAAAAAACTATGGGTATAGTCAATTTGTGGAAGACATTTACATCCCCCAATTCCTGTGCCTGGAGTTAATTAGATATGCTGTTCATATTACATTACTACTCTTAGCCCCCACCCTTAGAGGGGAGGGGAGGGGAGGGGAAGGGAGTAATATGGGAGGGTGTAATTTTCGGCGGGAAATCTAACAAAGAGAGCAATTTTATATAAGGGAAGAACAACAGCATGAAGAAAGGTCTTCTTCCAACACACAGCAAACATGTCTACAGAAGACAGCATACAGAGTTTTGTTACAGCTGCTTTTAGAACAAAGGATACAGCAGCTATCTTTGAACACGTCATGGACTATTTTTTGAAACAAACAACTCTATCTTCATATACTTTATCTTATTTGAAACGCTTATTTTGAATGTGAATGTACAACCTTTAGTAAGTATTTTTGTGTGGAAATAAATCACACGGTTTGATTTAAGCTGACACAGTCATGTCAACAATTCAGAAATTTGTCTCACAATCATCGGAAAAATAGGATTTTTAAAACAGCTTACCTGTAAAACCCTTTTCTTTGAAGTACATCATGGGACACAGAGCCATAGTAGTTACTATGTGGGTTATAGGCCACCTTCAGGTGATGGACACTGGCACACCCTAAGACAAGAAGTCCACTCCCTATATGACACCTCCCACTACTGGGAGTACCTCAGTTTTTGTAGCAAAGCAATATACGTGTATACCAAAAAGAAGGGAGGGACTTCTGTGTCCTGTGATGTACTTAAAAAAAAAGGATTTTACAGGTAAGCTGTTATAAAAATCCTATTTTCTTATCGTACATCAAGGGACACAGAGCCATAGTAGTTAGTATGTGGGATGTCCCATAGCAACACCAACTGAAGGGAGGGAGACACAACAAAAATAGGGGACCAAGAGACTAGAGGACTTATACTGCTGCCTGCAGTACACTGCGCCCAAAGGCGATATCCTCATGACCTTTTACATCTACTTGATAGAATCTGGTAAATGTATGGACTGAAGACCAAGTTGCAGCCTTGCAGATTTGAGCCATGGAGGCTTGGTGATGCACTGCCCAGGAAGTACTAACAGCCCTGGTGGAGTAGGCTTTAATATGAAAAGGTGGAATTTTCCTCTTTAAACCACAAGCTTGAACAATCAATTGACAAATCCATTTAGGAATAGTAGATTTCGATGCTGCCTGTCCTCTCTTAGGACCTTCTGGCAACACAAACAAAACATCTGTTTTACGAATCTGAGCAGCTGCCTTCAAGTAGACCTTGACTGCTCTCACCACATCAAGAGAATGTAGTGACCTTTCTTCCGCAGAACGAGGTTCTTGAAAAAATGAAGGCAGAACAATATCCTGGTTTAAATGAAAACCTGACACTACCTTCGGGAGGAAATTAGGATGAGGACGTAATACAACCTTATCCTTGTGAATAATCAAATATGGCTCTTTACAAGAAAGAGCAGCCAACTCTGATACCCTTCTTGCAGAAGTAATGGCAACCAAAAAAATTAATTTCCTTGTCAAAAGGATCAAGGGAATTTCTCGTATTGGCTCAAAAGGCTGTTTTTGTAACGCCGACAGGACTAAATTCAAGTTCCAAGGGTTCAGGGGTGACCTAACCGGAGGATTAATCCGCACTACCCCCTGAATAAAGCTACGAACCAGAGAGTGCAAAGCAAGTGGTCGTTGAAAAAATACTGATAAGGCCGACACCTGGCCTTTGATAGTACTCAAGGCCAGCTTCATTTCTAATCCCATCTGTAGAAATTCAAGGATCCTACCTATGACATATTTCCTGGGGTGCCAACCCCTGGATTCACACCAGGAGACATATGCCTTCCAGACTCTATAATATATGACTCTGGAGGCCGGCTTCCTAGCATTAACCAAAGTAGAAACTACTGAACCCGACAACCTACGCTCCTTCAGAATGTGGGTCTCAATAGCCAAACTGTTAAATTTAGTGTTTGTAAGGTAGGATGGAATACTGGACCTTGCGAGAAAAGGTCTGGCCGTGGTGGTAGGGTCCATGAGTCCCCTACCGCCATCTTTACGATCTCTGCATACCAAGATCTCCTGGGCCACAAGAATCACCACCTTCTCTTCCTGCTTGAGCCTGCAAAGAAGTTGCGGAAGCAACAGAACAGGAGGGAATGCATAAATCAATGAAAACTGATTCCACGGAAAGACCAGGGCATCCGTTCTGCATGCCAGTGGATCCTTTGTCCTTGACTCAAAGTTGTTAATCTTTTTGTCGAACCTGGACGCAAATAGATCCACGTCCGGAATTCCCCATCTTTGACACATTGATAGAAAGATGTCGTGGTGAAGAGACCATTCTCCCGGGAACAACTGCTGGCGACTCAAGTAGTCTCCCTGCCAATTCTCTATTCTTGGAATGAAGACTGCCGATAGGCAAGGAAGGTTGTTTTCTGCCCAAGATAGGATATGATTCACCTCTCTCTGGGCCGCGCGACTTATCGTGCCCCCTTGGTGAATGATATAGGCCGCTACTGTGGCATTGTTGGATTGGATCCGGACAGGACAATTACGTAATCTGAGCATCCAGGCTTTCAAGGGCCAGACGAGCTGCCCGAATCTCTAGAATATTGATGGACAAGATAATTTCTCATTTGGACCATCTTCCTTGGACAGACGCTTCTTCTAGGACTGCTCCCCAGCCCAGAAGGCTGGCATCTGTAGTTACCACTTTCCAGGTAACTGGTAGAAAGAATTTTCCTTTTTGGATATTGTTGGTTATCAACCACCAACTGAGGCTTTGATGCACTTTTGGGGATAAACGCATTGGGAAGTCTAGAGCTTGGACCTTCTTTTTCCAAGTTGATAGGATACCGTTTTGCAGCAGTCTCGAATGAAACTGAGCATAAGTAATGGCCTTGAATGAAGCCACCATCTTTCCTATCAATCTCATGCAAAGTCCAATACAAGGATTCTTCTTTTGCTTTTACCACCTGAATCAGTTCCCTCATGGAACTGATCTTTGCCTGGGGCAAAAACACCCTCTTCTGAGCTGTATCTATGATCAGACCCAAGTACTCTAATCTCCTTGATGGTTTTAAGGAAGATTTCTCTAGGTTGAGAATCCAACCTAGGTATTCCAGGTAGCTGACCGTGGTGACCAAACTTTGGTTTAAGCGGGATACCGACTGATCTATCAAGAGTAGATCGTCTAAGTAATCTAGAATTGTTAAACCCTGAGCCCTTAATCTGGCTAAAGGAGGAACCAAGACCTTTGTAAACACTCAAGATACAGTAGCTAGACCGAAAGGCAGAGCTACAAACTGAAAATGAAGATTTTCTATGTCGAAGGGTAGATATTTCTGGTGAGTGGGAAAAATAGGTACATGGAGGTAAGCATCCTTGATGTCAAATGATGCTAGCAGTTCTCCACCTTGTAGAATGGAGACCACTGATCAGATTGACTCCATGAGAAAAGAGCGGATATTCATAAACCTGTTTAGATCTTTGAGATCTAAAATGGGTCCGACGTCCCTGTTTGGTTTTGGTACTGTGAAAAGGTTTGAATAAAACCCTAACCCTCACTCTTCCATGGGGACCACCAATATCACCTTTTGAGACAAGAGATGGTCCAAAGCCAGAAAACCTGCTATGAATGCTTACCCATCCATACTCAGCTAACTCAGCCATCCATCCATGCTCAGCCATCCATACTTCGCATACTCAGCCTACTCATCCATCCATCCACAGCCATCCATACTCAGCCTACTCATACATACATCCTTAGCCATCCATACACAGCATACTCATCCATCCATCCATACTAATCCATCCATCCATGCTCAGCCATCCCATCCACCTCCATCCATAATTAGCCATACCCATCCATACTCAGCCATACTCATTCATGCTCAGCCATCCCCATCCACGGCTCATCCATCCCCATTCATGCTCATCCATGCCACATCAGTTATTATCCATACCACATCCATGCCACTACAGTGCCTCACAATAGTGTAATAGGTAGTCAAATTAGATTTGTGCACGTGGTTCTGCAAGTGCACGTAGGTCTGCGAGTGCACCCGGAGGAAACCCACGCACGCACAGGGAGAACATGCAAACTCCAGGCAGATAGTGTCATGGTCGGGATTTGAACCAGCGACCCTATTGCTGCTAGTTGAAAGTGCTAACCACTACACCACTGTGCTGTGTATTGTCTTGAGTACCTGTGTATTGTCTTGTTGGGTACCTGTGTATTGTCTTGTTGAGTATTAGTTGTTAGGTAATTTGCACAGGGTATAATCCCCAATCCTCATTAAATTTAATAGGTACGATGCCCGGCGGGTGTGGAGAGGCAGCTCGTTGTACATCTTGCGGCATGTATGCGTTCCTTGATCATCCGATCGAGGGTGAATACTGCTGTGCAAAATGTAAGCGCATTGTTTCCCTGGAAGCCCAGGTTCTGAATCTGGGGAAGCAACTGTTAGCACTGAGAAGTCCCTCCATACTAAAGGAGAGCCAGGAATGTACACGGCAGGTGGCGGCTGGGGCCAGCACAGAAGCGGGTGGAGACAGAGGTGCAGGCACTAGCAAAGAGTAGATGGGTCACAGTCAGGAAGGGTATAGGGGAAGTGCTAGGGAGGCCGATTTAGGGCTGGAGCATCCCAATAAGTACACTCCATTGAGTGACATGGGTGAAACCAGTCAGGGACCAGCACTGCTGGAGCTGAGGGACTCTCCTAGCTGCCAGGGGAAGAACTCCTCCAGTGAGAGGGGGGGAAGCGAAGGGAAAGGAAAGACAGATTCTGGTGGTAGAGCACTCAATTCATAGAAGGACAAAGAGGCCAATCTGTAACAAAGACCTGAAGCGCCGAACAGTATGTTGTCTACCAGGCGCTCGGGTTCGGCACATCACAGATCTGGTGGACAGATTACTGGGAGGGGCTGGGGAAGACCCAGCTGTCATGGTGCACGTTGGCACCAATGACAAAGTTAAAGGCAGTTGGAGTGTCCTAAAGAACGATTTTAGGGACTTAGGAGCTAAATTGATGAAAAGGACCTCCAAGGTAGTATTTTCAGGAATACTACCGATACATTGAGCCACACCAGAAAGACAAAGGGAGATTAGGGAAGTAAACAAGTGGCTAAAGAGCTGGTGTAGTAAGGAGGGGTTTGGGTTCTTGGAGGGCTGGGCCGACTTCTCAGTCGATAACCGGTACTATAGAAGGGACGGACTGCACCTAAATGAGGAGGATGCAGATCAGCTGGGAATGAAGATGGCCAAAAAGTTAGAGGGGTTTTTAAATTAGGCGATGGGAGACAGGGTCTAGAGGTAGAGATAGTCAGCGCGGAACATATTCCAGAGGGTAGTATAGGGGGCATTAATGGTAGGTTGACCAAAGAACATAAACCCAAGGTAAGTAAAGTAGAAAGTCCTAGTTGCAATCTCGGAACACCCAATTAGAGGATAATATGCAACCGGTCTAAGCTACGTGGCATGTTCACCAATGCCAGGAGCCTGGCAGACAAGATGGGTGAACTAGAGATACTGTTGTACGAGGAGGATTTGGATTTTGTGGGAATTTCAGAGACCTGGTTCAACAGCTCTCATGATTGGCTGGCTAGAGAGGGTAAAAAAGGGGGAGGGGTATGCCTATATATCAAGAATAATGTACAAGTGAATGTGAGAGATGACATCACTAAGAGAGCTAGGGAGGAGGTGGAATCCTTATGGGTGGAGCTCCAAAAGGGATGAAGCTAAGGGGAAAATAATACTGGGAGTATGCTATAGGCCCCCTAACCTGATGGAGGAAGGGGAGACAGATCTCCTATCACAATTTGGATTAGCAGCAAGGATGGGAAGTGTTATAATGGGGGATTTTAACTATCCAGACATAGACTGGGCGGAGGGAACCGTGCATTCATCTAAGGCTTACCAGTTCCTAAATGTCTTGCAGGACAATTTTATGGGTCAGATGGTAGACGCACCAATTAGAAATAAAGCGTTACTGGATCTACTGATTACCAACAATACAGACCTGATCACGGATGTGGAAATACGGGGCAATTTAGGTAACAACGATCACAGGTCAACTGGCTTCAGTATAAATCACACAAATAGGAAACATAAGGGGAATACAAAGACACTGAATTTCAATAGAGCCAATATCCTGTATGAGTAATAGACTAGGAGGGTACATCTTATGTAGGTGTTGTTATACCTTTCAATGTACTGCAGGCATTATTGCCGATAAGGATTGGAGGACGAGATAGGGATGATTGTAGTTATTATGATGTAATGGAAGAACTAATCATGGTGGATAACCCCAGAGAAAAATAACAGTCATTGTTGATACTGTTAAACGGATATCTATTAATGTGATAACTACTGTTATCATGTATAATGTCTAAATACTTCAATAAACATTCCTTCTGTTAAAAAAAACAAAAAAAACAGCATGGATTCATGAAGAAGCGTTCTTGCCAAACCAATCTATTAACCTTCTATGAGGAGGTGAGTTGCCATCTAGATAAAGGAAGGGCCCAAAGACGTGGTGTATCTGGATTTTGCAAAAGCATTTGACACAGTTCCCCATAAACTTTTACTGTACAAAATAAGGTTCGTTGGCATGGACCATAGGGTGAGTACATGGATTGAAAACTGGCTACAAGGGCAAGTTCAGAGGGCGTTGATAAATGGAGAGTACTCGAAATGGTCAGGGGTGGGTAGTGGGGTCCCCCAGGGTTCTGTGCTGGGACCAATCCTATTTAATTTTTTTATAAACGACCTGGAGGATGGGGTAAACAGTTTAATCTCTGTATTTGCGGACAATACTAAGCTAAGCAGGGCAATAACTTCTCTGCAGGATGTGGAAACCTTGCAAAAAGATCTGAACCAATTTAATGGGGTGGGCAACTACAAGGCAAATGAGGTTCAATGTAGAAAAATGTAAAATAATGCATTTGGGTGGCAAAAATATGAATGCAATCTATACACTGGGGGGAGAACCTCTGGGGGAATCTAGGATGGAAAAGGACCTGGGGGTCCTAGTAGATGATAGGCTCAGCAATGGCATGCAATGCCAAGCTGCTGCTAACAAAGCAAACAGAATATTGGCATGCATTAAAAAGGGGATCAACTCCAGAGATAAAACGATAATTCTCCCGATCTACAAGACTCTGGTTCGGCCGCACCTAGAGTATGCTGTCCAGTTCTGTGCACCAGTCCTCAGGAAGGATGTACTGGAAATGGTGTGAGTACAAAGAATGGCAACAAAGCTAATAAAGGGTCTGGAGGATATTAGTTATGAGGAAAGGTTGAGAGCACTGAACTTATTCTCTCTGGAGAAGAGAGGCTTGAGAGGGGATATGATTTCAATATACAAATACCATACAGGTGACCTCACAATAGGGATAAAACTTTTTCGCAGAAGGGAGTTTAACAAGACTCGTGGCCACTCATTAAAATTAGAAGAAAAGATGTTTAACCTTAAACTACGTAGAGGGTTCTTTACTGTAAGAGCAGCAAGGATGTGGAATTCCCTTCCAGATGCGGTGGTCTCAGCGGGGAGCATCGATAGTTTCAAGAAGCTATTAGATAAGCACCTGAACGACCGCAACATACAGGGTTATACAATGTAATACTGACACATAATCACACACATGGGTCGGACTTGATGGACGTGTGTCTTTTTTCAACCTCACCTACTATGTAACTATATAACTATTTGAAACTTATATCCCTAGAACACCTGACGGTGCTCCCTGCATGTTGGTCCTCTGTATGTGGCCACGCTGTGGAAAAGTCTCACACATGTGGTTTCGCCGTACTCAGCAGTAGGAGAATCTAATTTGGGGTGTAATTTTTGGTATGCACATGCTATGTGTTAGAAACATTGTGCAAATGGACAACGTTTTCATTTTCTTTACACATTTTCCAAAAACTTGTAGAAAAAAATGACATGTTCAAAAGACTCATTATGCCTCATAGATTATACATTGGGTTGTTTTCTTTCCAAAATGGGGTCATTTTTGGGGCGTTTCCATTGTCCTGGTTCTCCAGGGCCTTTAAAAGTGTAAGAGGTAGTCAAGAAATTATATGTGTAATTTATTCTCCAAGAACGCCTGATGGCTTTCCCTGCATGTTGGGCCTCTGTATGTAAAAGTCTCACACATGTGGTACTGCCATACTCAGGACCAAAATATCTGTAAGTCTGCTCAGCTACCTTTCTATGCTGTTCTTCATAGGCAGCTATTTTCTACTGCAGCTTTCTGTGACAATTGCCTGCTCACTGGGCAAAGAATAAGAATAATAAATCTGTTGAGGTCCTTCCTGGGCTTTATCCTCCTGTATGGTGCCATGAAATGTATGTAAACTACAAACATTAAACTTTTATTTGCACCCATTTGGTCTGCTAAACGTACCCATAAAAGTGATCTGTTTGAAAAGTGCAAAAAAAAAAGAAAAATCACTTGTACTTTACTGCCAAGTCAATCACCTGACCTGAATCCGATTGAGCATGCATTTCACTTGCTGAAGACAAAACTGAAGGGAAAATGCCCCAAGAACAAGCAGAACTGAAAACAGTTGCAGTAGAGGCCTGGCAGAGCATCACCAGGGATTAAACCCAGCGTCTGGTGATGTCTATGCATTCCAGACTTCAGGCTGTAATTGACTGCAAAGGATTTGCAACCAAGTATTAAAATGTGAAAGTTTGATGGATGATTGTTAATCTGTCCCATTACTTTTGGTCCCTTAAAAAGTGGGAGGCACATATACAAACTGTCGTAATTCCTACACCGTTCACCTGATTTGGATGTAAATACCCTCTAATTAAAGCTGAAAGTCTGCAGTTAAAGCAGATCTTGTTCATTTAATTTCAAATCCATTGTGGTGGTTTATAGAGCCAAAAAGATTAGAATTAGGTAGATGTCCCAATATTTATGGACCTGACTGTAGGAAGCAAGATGAAAGAAAATAATCCCCTCTATTACTTTTCTGGGGATGACACAATATTAGGGATTTTCTTTTACTTTAACTTTCAATGATAATGGGACAACAAAAATAAAATTATAACCTGGTGGACTTTACTAGTACCCAAGAGGGACGGTAAAACAGAAATAAAGTAAAAACTGTAAAACAAAATCGTTTTTTAAAAAGACATTAACAAACTATGAAATATGTGATTTATTGGGATGATACAGGCCATACAGTAGAAGCTGCAAAATTATTTCTTTGCTATGTATTGCTAGAGGTCGATGCGTTTCACAAACATCGCTTCCGGAGGACCTCAATATTTTGCTAGCAAAGAATGTTGGCATGCACCTCCTAGAACCCAATTAGAGATAGCGATGTGCTGCATGGAGCAAGATAGCGATGTGCTGCATGGAGCAAGATACAAGGCAGCTAGACTGCCTGGCTGTAGCACACCATCAGCAAGTGTACAGCAGCCACATGTCACTTGTTGATGGTGTACTATAGCTGGGCAACTTTAAATGTTATGAGGCACTGATATAATATTTGGAATACCGCTGCTGTATAATAGCAGATGGTTTTCCATTTTCTGGCTAGCCATGTTGTGGATATGTATCTATATCACCGACTAGCACTTGGGAAGAAATGGTCATATATTCTTTCTGGTTACTTGTGTCTAATGAATAACAAATTACAGGTTGCTATGTTGCCTTCTTTTTTGGGGGATTGGACATTTTGATATGGTGCCTTGCAGCCCTTTAAGGCTGATCCTCCCTGAGGACTATTTATTAAAGTAAATCATCATTTCTATAGCTGCCTTGTATTTTGTGCCATGCAGCACATCACCATCTTTAATCGGGTACTAGGAGGTGCATGCCAACAATCTTTGCTACCAAGATATTGAGGTCCTGAGGAAGCAGTGTTTGTGAAACGCGTCAACCTCTAGCAATACATAGCATAGAAATACTGTTGCAGCTTCTACTGTATGGCCTGTATCTTCCAATGAATAATCTATTTCATGGTTTTATGAATGTCTTTAAATAACTATTTTGTAAGAAATAAATTGTTTACTTTATTTCTGTTTTACCGTTCCTCTTTGGTACCAGTAAAGTCTGCAAGGTTATAATTTTATTTTTTTGTCTGATAATTATGGATGAGGTACCCACATATAGCCTATTTCAGCTTAATCTTTTCATTGATAATGGCAAACAGGACAAATAGAGAGGATGAGTCCCCTTAACGGGGCACAGACAGAAATTAAAACTGACAGGGGTACTCTCCACTCTATCCAAAACAAAAACAAGTTTTGCCTTTAAGCTTAAGAGAGGAGGGAATGTGGTTTGTAGTGTCGCCTTAGGATGACAAATCTGCATCTCCTTGGGCACAGGGCAGCGAGTGTAGTCATTCTGGTGCAGGTACTGTGTTACTGGCATGATCACCAGGGAAAAAAAGACAGAAAATAAAATAAATGTAGCTAGCACATCGAAGGCCTCTTGCACGCTGCAGCTTGAAAAAGCTCAGTACAGCATTCTTTTTTACTGATCTAAAATGCAGCCCATTGCTTACAATGTGCCTGTACCCCCCCAGGTGTGTAAAAAAAGTGTTGTGTATGCTGGAGTAAAAAAAAAAAAAAATCTGCTTTTACAGTTAGTACTTTGCGCCGGTATAAGCAAATACATGCTCATGAGCATAAATATTTTGAATTTTCATCGATTTTGCCACAGGGAATTAACTGTATGTGCAGATACATGCAAATACGTGCAACACAAACGCTAAAAATCACGTCCAGAAATGCTCATGGTCAAACCTGCGTGCCAGAAGCCTTACTGGAAAGCAATTTATTACATGTTTTGCTCCTGAGTTTGGATTCAGGAAGTAATACCATCAATTTTTAATTTTACTTTTTTTTTATATATATAAAATCAGCACTAAGTTCCACCTTAAAACAATGCAGACTGCCTACCCTAAATGTTAAAGGATCTGCAGGAAAAGGGACATTGGCAAAACTAAACCGACCTATCATTTTTAGGGGAAATGTTCCTTTAAATCAGATATTTTTCCTTTTACTATAACCTTGATAGTATCCTTTCTAACCAGTATGCTTTATCAGCAGAAACAAAAGGACAAGTACAAGCATAAAGCATTTACTGCCATCCATTATCAAAACATAAATCGGAAGAGCCAGACCATTATTATATCTGTACTTACTGTAAACAAGGAGTTCAATCCCCATACAACATCCTGCAAATAAAATAAAAGAGCAAAAAATTAAGAGCCAGAAAGATGTCAGCAATAGATCGTTCAATCATTTATTTGCTAGTAATATGATTTGCTTATCTGAAGCAGAGCCCCAGGATAGAGAAATGGGTTTGAGGCAGTGGAGAACATCATGTGCTAGAATTCTTGAGCTTAAGGGAAAAGCTAGATTTTGAAACAGTACAAATTAAAACATTTAATGAAGATTATGGGAAATAACAGATTATTGGCTATTATAGATACAAGCATGATATTGATCACTATCACAAGGGCACATAACCTTGTGGGGCCAGCAGTGGCAGACAGGGCTTTTTTTGCTGACGTTACAGAACCAGATGGCTGAATTAGACACAACTTTGTCATTCGATAGTGTTGATACTGACTTAATAAGTGAAGCCTTAAAAACCATTGTGCAAAAAAAAAAAAAAAAAAAAAAGACCTAAACTGTCACATATGGTGTTTGTTGAGAGCTCTCTTCTCATGGATACACAACCCCACATTAAGTGTTATTAAGAGGTCCTACATCCCATGTTCTGGCAAAGGCGTGCCAACTATAACAGTTGAGAAATCTGCATGGTTTACTGTACATCAATCCTAAAAAGGACATACTGTATTCTATGCCCAAATATGTATTTTATTTGGTTGAATTTGTCTAGCTGAAATTCTTTTGATATAAATATTAATGGATAAATAAACATTTCTCTGTAAGGATACATTCACATTATAGCAGTGTGTGAATGCATGCATGATTTTGTGTGCTTTTAAGAAACGTGCAAAACCATGTGTCATTTATGGTTAAAAGCACCCCAAGCGTGGCCAACACATTTTAACAACAAAAGTCGCAATACACGCAGGTAAAAAAACCCCAAAAAAACATGTGAAATGTAAAAAGGTGCATTAGCTACTTTGCCATATTTGTCACGTGTAAGGAAGTCCATTGCAAAGAATGGGCTGCTCTAAACGCATGCAAAAAAATGTACATATGTGTGATGTCTGACATGTGAATGAAGCACAATGCCCTCCTTTACATGGCCATTTAGACACATACACGGGATTTCAGTGTCAAAAATCAGCAGGTTCTTGTGGCTGGAATGACAGGTGCATGTGAATAGCGCCGACCTCTCCGCCTGTACAGAGTATTGACAGGCTAACAACAGCTGTCGCTGTTCACATGTAGCCGAACACCAAGCAGTTACCTGTGGTTAGGGATGGATGTCCTAACCTGGAGGCATCCGACTGTGTCCAGACTTGGATACCCATTCCTAACCACAGATAACTGCTTGGTGTGCAGCTACATGCCAAGAGCAACAGCTGCTGTCAGCCTGTCAATAGTATACACAGGCTAAGTGTCTGCCGCTATCGCATGCACATGTTATTCCAGTGGCAAGAATCCGCTGATTATCTGGTCTGGTGTACACAGCTAAATGGCCATGTGAAGGAGGCCTTAGAATTCTAGTTGCTCTTTTTATACAATGCGCAAGAACTTTTAAAAAGCAACCATAAATCTACTGCACATGTCTATATACTCCAAAGGCAACACATATCTTAGAGGAACTACAGTATCTATGTATAGGCATTTACCATTAAAAAACAAAAAACAGAATGTAGGAATTAGGGCTGAAACAACTAATCGATAACTAATCGATTATGAAATTAATCGATTACTATTCTCATAATCGATTAATCGGCCAGTAACATAATGGGGTCAAAAAAATAAAATGAGCCCTTTATAGTACAAAAAGAGCAAATAATCGCTACTGTAAATATTACTTTCACCGTTCTACAGTAAAAAATGAAGGTGGGTATACTCCAAAGGGTGGTGGTATTCGCTGACATGGGAATCCACGGGATCTGGTAAGAGTTTTTACACATTATTTATGCCATGATCGTTCCATCCTGTTGATATGTCAGTTTATGGTGAAGTTTGACTTCTGACAACTATCGGAATACCACCACCCTTTGGAGTATACTCACCTTCCTGTGCAGTGGGACATTATTTCTCTCATATCCACATTCACATATTGATTTTATGTTTATTATATGCCTTTCGACTTTTGTTTTTCAAGCATTATTTTTTCAAGCACTAATTCAGCATTGTTCGAGTTTTGATTCCTACACATTCATTATGCGCTGCATTTTTTCCATATATGTATTCATTGTTTTTGTCAGACTGTATGCAGCAGCTCCTTTAGCCGAATTTGTTAGCGCGGTGTTTCACATCCATTTTGTTACAGTAAAAAATGAACCCCTTACAGTAGCGATTTGCTTTTTTTGTACTATAAAGGGCTCATTTTAGTTTCTTTTAACCCCATTATGTTACTAAACGTCTTAGACCTGGTTCACATCTATGTATTTTTTGGTGCTTTTTGCAGAAACACACTACAGTTCATTTAACATGGTTTCCTATGGGACACGTTCACAACTATGCTTTTTTTCAGCTACTGCGTATTTGGAAAGGGTCAAGGACTTTTTTTTTTTTAACGCAAAACGGTGCTTTTTAGGTTAAATATACTTCAATGGAGAAGCTGCAGAAAAGCATGTAATGCGTTTTTGCAGAAATTTGTATTTTTTAATCTGCCCAACAAATTGGCCAAAAAACAGTATTTCTCTTCTAATAGTGTATACAGTATATCTCCTCTAATAGTGTATATACAGTATATCTCTTCTAATATATACAGTATATCTCCTCTAACATATACAGTATACCTCCTCTAATATATACAGTATACCTCCTCTAATAGTATATACAGTATATCTCCTCTAATAGTATATACAGTATATCTCTTCTAACTGTTATTCTCAGAGTGGATTAGATATTTTGCTCCCTAACCATATAGTTGTTTTTTTATATTTACCACTGCATAGAGATATTTAAGAATAAATTGCCTTTTTTTTAAACTTTATTTATTAACTAAATTATACACCACCCTTTTTTTTTAAGGTTATTAACCGATTAATCGAAACAATAATCGGCCAAATAATAATGAAATGAAAATAATCGTTAGTTGCAGCCCTAGTAGGAATAGAAGTTGCTTAAGGAGAAGGAAAAAGGAAAAACAGCAGGTTCCACTGAAAAAAAAGGACTAATAAACTTTTGAAATTTAAAATGAACAAACAAATCCTCATACAAAGTGCACTTAATCAATTGTGCTTGTGTGGATCCTGGTCACTCTGTCCTTCTCCTGCAATTTGCATGTGTCATTTATGGCAGTTTTTTTCCAACACCAAGCAATTCAATGAAGTAATTGACAGGTTCTGAACAATGTGCATGTTTCCCAATGAGGCTGTGTAGAGGGGGCAGAGTCTATTCCATCAACCCCTGAAGGGTCTGGTATGGATGCCCCCCCCCCCCCCCCACTGTTTTTTTCTCAAATCTTATTGCTGGCAATTCTTTGGTTTACATTCAGCTGTCAGCGGGGAACCTGCTGACAGCTGATAAATCATCAGCTGTTAAGGATACGGTGGCCAGCTTCCTGACCCGCTCCTCCGCCGGCTCTGAAAATTCGTATCTGAACCTTATGTGGAAATCGCAGCTAAAACAATGAACAGCTGTTTTGAAAATTTGTTGTGAAAACGGATGGGGAATTTGCATCGAACATGTGTGAACCTAGCCTAAAGGGTGCCAAGGGATGTGTTCTTTCACTTTGCATTCAGCAGGACGTTGATGCATCAACCCCCCCATCTGAGAGTGGGATGGGAAGTCTCCATCCTGCTGCTGAAAATACAATGTTTTATATAGCGCTCCGAGCGGGTGCATCTGTTACTGAAGCAAATAGTTTGTTTGGACCAAACTATTTAAAGTCACCAGAAACCTGGAGTTCGCTTTTAACCCTTTAAGCGACAGACTGGAGCATAAAAGCACATACTAGGCTCCCAAAATAATGCATAAGCCCTGACTTACCTAGAAGTGGTCCCAAGACCTATAGCCCTGTCCATGTAGAACACTACATGGATGGTTAAGTAAGATTCCAGGGGACATGCACTATCCAAGCTAGGCTAAGGTTTGCTTCTCATAGAGCAGAGAAAATATGTTCCTTCTCCTAGGATACTAGCAAAAAACTAATGCCGCGTACACATGAGCGGACTTCTCGTCGGACTGAACTCCGAAGGACTTTGACGGAGTTCCGACGAAACGGACTTGCCTACACACGATCCCATCAAAGTCCGATCGTTTTGAACATGATGACGTACGACCGGACTAGAAAAGGAAGTTCAATAGCCAGTAGCCAATAGCTGCCCTTGAGCCATTTTTGGTCCATCGGACTAGCATACAGATGAACTTTTTTTCGATAGGAATCGAGTCCGTCAGAAAGATTTGAAACATTCTATTTCTAAGGTCCGTCAGATTTTATTGACAGAAAAGGTCCGATGAAGCCCACACACGATCAGAATGTCCGATGGATTCGTTCTGTCGGACCTTATCTGCCAGAACGTCTGGTCGTGTGTACACTGCATTAGGCGCGATGGGAGTACTGGGCTGTCCTCACAGTTTTGCTTGATAGTATCCAATGTACCCAAATACTTCACTCTCTCTTGTTTAACTGCTTGCCGACCGCCGGCCGTCAATTGACGGCCAGGCGGCGCAGCTCTCGTTGCAGGAGGGCGTCATATGACGTCCTCGCTTTCCTAGGCCACAGGGGGCACGCGCGCCGCTGCCGGCTGTCACGCGCGCCGTGTCACTAGGCACCCGGTGCGCGTGTCGGGCGGCCGCGATGTCCGCCGGGCACCCGCGATTACCGGTAACACAGCAGGACCGTGGATCTGTGTGTGTAAACACACAGATCCACGGCCCTGTCAGAGGAGAGGAGACCGATGGTGTGTTCCCAGTACAGAGGAACACCAATCGGTCTCCTCCCCTAGTGAGTCCCCGCCCCCTACAGTTAGAATCACTCCCCTAGCAACACAGTTAACCCCTCGATCACCACCCAGTGTTAACCCCTTCACTGCCTGTCACATTTATACAGTAATCGATGCATTTTTATAGCACGGATCGCTGTATAAATGTGAATGGTCCCAAATATGTGTCAAAAGTGTCCGATGTGTCCACCGCAATATCGCAGTCACGATAAAAATCGCAGATCCATTACTAGTAAAAAAAATTAAAAAAAATAAAAATGTTATAAAACTATCCCCTATTTTGTAGACGTTATAACTTTTGCGCAAACCAATCTATATACGCTTATTGCGATTTTTTTTTTACCAAAAATATGTACAAGAATACATATCGGCCTAAACTGAGAAAAAATTTGTTTTAAAGAAAAAAAAAATGGATATTTATTATCGCAAAAGGTAAAAATTATTGTGTTTTTTTTAAAACTTGTCACTCTTCCTTTGTTTATAGCGCAAAAAATAAAAACCGCAGAGGTGATCAAATACCACTAAAAGAAAGCTCTATTTGTGGGGAAAAAAATGATATGCGAAATTGTCATTCAAAGTGCGACAGCGCTGAAAGCTGAAAAATGGCTTGGGCAGGAAGGGGGCGAAAATGCACTGTATTGAGGTGGTTAATGTACAGTTAAGAAAAAAAGAAAAGAAAAAAAAGAAAAGGAAGGTCCTGTACACTTGATCACACAATTTGGTACTCACTTGAATTACACTATATACTGGGAGCATTGGCACAGTATATACTCATTGCTCAGAGTACACTAGCATCATTAATTCGCCTATTGCCCTAGAAGGCTGGGTTCACACTAGCTGCAGCCAAAGACGCAAAGAATGAAGCCAAAGAACCCTTCTCCAGTGCGCTCTGCCGCGGCCCCGGAGCTGTGTGAACGGAGTCTCCTGTCGTGATTTGGATGCGGGGAAACCCACATCCAATTAGCATCCGTGTAAACCCAGCCTAAAACAGCTAAACTGCAGGACTCAAGAGAAAGGAGTATACGCCTTATCATGACACTACTTAGTGACATGGGAGTATTCCTAATTGCATTTCAAAAACCAAATCACTCCCCTTTTCAATGGGAATCTAAGCATTATTCAACAGATCACTCATTCATTGTATTACAATGCATGTGATCTACCCAGAACTTTGTACAAGTCATGAGTTGGTGGAATAACAAAAAAAGAAGCTAAAACACATATACCCAAACATGTGCCTAAACACGTTAATGATATAGATCAAGGTGTTTGTTAACCCAAAAAAAAAAAATTACTGGTCCCTTAAAGCAGAACAAACAGCACAGTGCCTGTGCTGTGTAATCTGCCCCCCTTTAAACTGTAAAAAAAAAAAAAAAAAAAAAATCCGAACCTGCCACCTACTTCCTGCATGCCCTCTCTGTACAGACCACAAAAATCAGGGCTGCTCCGCCCTGATCACCATGGTCTGATTGCGTCCCTTCGTCATACGCTGCTGTCTTCTCTGCTCTCCTTGTTCCCCCTCACCCACTCCCTCCTGCCATTCAGCTACTGTCTGTGTGTCTCCGTCTCTGCCCACCCCGCTATTAGCAAAATGACTAATGTGAAATTTTCACTGCCAGCCCCTCTATTATACATTGCCATAGCGCACTGTACCTGTCTTGTGGAAAAACAAGTGTTGTAAATACTGATTTAGCATTGTTTTCAGGCCGATCACGTGACTCTCGGCCAGTTTCCAAGGCTACTACAGGAGAGGATGAGGGGCCATATGATCTCCCCGGCTGACGTCAGAGGGAGATCACGGCCCCCCCTGCAGTATTCATCCATCGGAGCTGTAGAGCGGCAACGAGTCATGTGATCGGCCTGAAAACCGCTCTGAATCAGTATTTTCTATGCTCGTTTTTCTACAAGACAGGTACAGTGTGCTATACCATGCTCTAATAGAGGGTCTGGCATTCTTTGTGTTATATGGGTTAATCCAAACAGCGCATTGAAAGAACATTTCTAAAGCAAACTCTCATCCTATTTAAAGCGGTTTTGATTCAATGGTACACGTCATATTAAGTTATTTGCACAGTGGTGGAATAGAAACAGGTTGCTGCTTCAGAAAGAAGCACGATACACCAACCACCCATAACATTATGGCCAATGAGTGGTAAAGGGAATAACACTGATTATCTTGTTAAAAAGGCGTCTGAGAGTGAGTGGGATATACAGTAAAGGTAGCAAGTGCACACGCTGTCCATGAAGTTAATGTGCTGAAAGCATAAAAAAAATGGGCAACGTAAGGATTTGAGTGGTGTTAACAGGGGCCAAGTTGTAATGACTTGTAAAGGCTAGAGTCAGAACATCTTCAGAACTACAGCTCTTGTGGGATGTTCCCATCAAAATTGGGCTAAGAAAGGAAAACCGGTGAACCAGTGACAGGGTACAGGGCAGCCATGGCTCACTGATGCATGTAGGGAGGGAAGGCTGGACCATATAGACTGATCCAATAGAAGAGCTACTGTAGCTCAAATTGTTGCAAAAAGTTAATTCTGGTTAACATAGAAAGGTTGCAACGTAAACGTAAACAGCTTAAAGAATTTGCTACTGGATACTACAGCTTACAGTACCCTCAGAAGTCTAGTGGAGTCCATGCCTTGATTGGTCATGGTAGGTGGTCATAATGTTATGGGTGATCAGTGTAAACCTATGCAATATCTTAAAAACAATGATTCGATCAAGCTACAGATATTTATACAAGAATTTATTTCACTGATACAGTGGGGACGGAAAGTATTCAGACCCCCTAAAATTTTTCACTCTTTGTTATATTGCAGCCATTTGCTAAAATCATTTAAGTTCATTTCTTTCCTCATTTATGTATACACAGCACCCCATATTGACAGAAAAACACAGAATTGTTGACATTTTTGCAGATTTATTAAAAAAGAAAAACTGAAATATCACATGGTCCTAGGTTTTCAGACATTTTGCTGTGACACTCATATATTTAACTCAGGTGCTGTCCATTTCTTCTGATCATCCTTGAGATGGTTCTACACCTTTATTTGAGTCCATCTGTGTTTGATTATACTGATTGGACTTGATTAGGAAAGCCACACACCTGTCTATATAAGACCTTACAGCTCACAGTGCATGTCAGAGCAAATGAGAATCATGAGGTCAAAGGAACTGCCTGAAGAGCTCAGAGACAGAATTGTGGCAAGGCACAAAACTGGTCAAGGTTACAAAAAAAATTCTGCTGCACTTAAGGTTCCTAAGAGCACAGTGGCCTCCATAATCCTTAAATCGAAGACGTTTGGGACGACCAGAACCCTTCCTAGAGCTGGCCGTCCGGCCAAACCGAGCTATCGGTGGAGAAGAGCCTTGGTGAGAGAGGTAAAGAAGAACTCAAAGATCACTGTGGCTGAGCTCCAGAGATGCAGTAGGGAGATGGGAGAAAGTTGTAGAAAGTCAATGTAAATCGCAGCCCGAAATCGCAAAAAGTAGTACAGAAACTACTTTTTGAAATCGGTGCGGCGCCGCAAATGCAGCGTCGCATCTATTAGGACGGTGCCATTGCCAGAAATTGCCACCGATTTGACATGTCAAATCGTACCAATGTGAACCAGGGCTTACATACACTTTAATTTCTCTTTGATATTGAAGACCAACATTGTGGCTAACTCCTCAAATGCCACCCTCCTGCCTAATGACAGAGAAGTAATTTTAAGCCCCATCCCAGTAATGTGAAATGTTTTAACAGAGGGCAGAGAAGAAGCTTTTTTTCTTGGTTAAACTCAATATTGGGTTAACTTTGAAGTAGAATTCTACTCAACGTTTTTGAGGGTAGGGTTAAATCTTGTTTATATATTCCTGTCCTTGGGTAGCACAGTAGCTAAGTGGTTAGCACTTCCTCCTAGTAGCTCTAGGGTCACCAGTTTGAATCCCATGCATGGCACTACCTGCCTGGAGTTTGCAGAAACCCGCACAGATGTCTCTGAAATCGTGGACAAAATAGGGACTGACATGCGGGGGAGTGAAATTGTGCGATTTCAGCTGAACTGGCACGGCTTCATTCCCGCAGCTCAGTGTAAACCTGGGGTTAACCAATAATAATGAAATTCTCTGACTTGATTCCTTTCTGTCTGTTAAATATACCATATAACTAAACAACAACCATACAGACCTCCTTGTATGAGATCTAATGAGTGGCTGCCAGCATAAACATGAACCAATAAAGTGACTATAAAGTATTAGTGCAAAACACCCTATACAAAATTATTACATACGGTGGGAAAAAAAATTAAAATAGTATCTGTGTGAATATGTGTAAAAAACACAATACAAAAACTGCCCAGTGAGACCAAATATTTAAAAACTATAAATATATATATTCATAATTTTTTAAATATTTGTTTGTTCTCACTGGCCAGTTTTTGTGTGTTTTTTTTTTTTTACACATTGTATTCACACGGCTACAATTTTTGAGTTTGTTTTCCCCACCTTGTGTAATAATTTTGTATACGGTGTTTGCACTAATACGTTATGGTCACTTTATTGAGTCAACCATTATATATTGTTCACAACTATCTGAACACTAAACACTGATTCCCCTTTATGTTATGGAGAATAGGAGAGGAGTGGGGTTCTGTAGTCCTGATACAGAAGGCCGAGTCGCAGCCAATACGTCTAAAGACTGGTAAGGCACAATACATTACATGTTTTTGGGTTCAGAAACACTTTAAATCAGGGCAGAACACAGGTGTAGGTTTTACCACTAATACATGTCAACATATTAGGTAGTAGAAAAAAATAGGATGGGATTTTAAAAGGTGCCACACACAAACATTGTATAAAAATATACATTTTTTATTATTATAAACATTAAAATGTAAAAAATCATGATAATGTCATGAAATATTCATATAGTAATGATAAAATGTATTAATCTCTATGTTTAGCCAAACTATGGCTTCTTCTGGAGACTTTATGCATACTGCAGAACAGTTCACATAATTTTAGCAAGAGAGATTCCTGCTAAATGTTCGGCATCAATATAATAGAGCAAGAACATATCAGTAACCACAAGGGAGAATATAATCCACAAGAATGAAACTGCCACTGACAGCCAATCCAAAAAAGATCCTATAGATGGACAATATGGAGTCAGAGAGATCCACAGTATCAAAAGTATCGAATCAATAATTGATCAAATTATTTAGCTACATAGTAAATGCATAGCGTAAGCAACGATCTTCAGACAATGTACTGCGCTTGCGATCAGATGGCGCAAATAGATCTCTCCCAGGGCAGGACTGCAGTATTCATAAAGTCTCCTGAAGAAGCCATAGTTTGGCGAAACATGTAGAGATGACTACATTGCATCAGTACTGTAAGGATATTTCATGACATGATGTTTTCCATTTTAATGTTTATAATAATAAAGATGTTATATATTTTTATACAATTTTTGTGTGTGGCACCTTTAAAATCCCATCCTTTTATTTTCTTCTACCTATTTTGAACATTTGGGGATGTGGTGCCTAGGGAATTTCAGACATCAGGTATCTTCTAAATGTCAATATAAGTTAATTTTAAAATTAGCATATCTTTACAAATCCAAGCTCAGGGGCGGCAGGACATGTCACTTCCGGATGGTGAAAGAGTGGGGAGGAGCAAGTGTTCGGAGCATGCGTGCTCCTTCATCAGGCAATAGCCATGTCTGAGGAGGTTTTTATAGTCCATTCAGCCAGGGGATGTTGATGCGGTGCCATGGCAACCGCTCGTGGGACGGGCTTCTGATTACAGAATGGGCACTGGTGTGTCAGCTTGGATTGGACTGATTAAGCTCATGTGAACAAAGATGAGCTTTTTTTACATAGCAATGAAGATACAGGAGTAGAAAAGAAGTTTTTTTTTTTTTTGATAAAATACTTTATATATAAACAGGAAAGATTTGAAAATTCTATGATCTAGAAGCAGCTGAAATGGGAGATAGGTGAACTGATGTAAAGAAAAAAAGTATCTAACTGAATGAGTAAAGGTTAAAATTAAAAATAAAAATGGACAGGAGCTGATAGGAGCTACTATTGACAAAGACAGAATGTTGAAACCCGTCTAGGGGAGACCGCACGGCTTTCTGCATCTGGGATTTGTTCTGAATCCCTCCGGGAACCACCACGAACGATCTGCTCTTCTCTGAGGTGGTGAGATTATCGGAACTGCTATGACCATTGCTGTATGAGTTACCTGAATGCTGTTTTATATTGAAATTTGAGTAAGTGCAATATCTTAAGGGTCGGGTGTTTTTTTTGGGACAATAAAAGTTTTACAGTATCACACTATGTGTATTCCTTTCCTCCTATATGCCTGAGTAATTGAGAGGATTGCGGGTGTGTTCAGTCTGGATGGTTCAGGATCAGGATGTCATTTATCTGTCGGGTTGATCGTTACTGAATTCCCATGCTGATGTCCTGTAGTTGCTGAGCTTAAATCTGGATATATCCATTAAGGCGATCGTTTTTGTTAGGCGTTCGGTGAGTGCAATTCCTATAGGGGGTGGATTCACATGGTGTGGTGACGGTGGAACATCTCTTCAGTGATATGAACTGCTTTTTAATATGAGAAAATACCCAACACCAGGACTGTCACAATTTTTATAATTTTAAATAGTTTGTTTTTGCTCATACGTTCTTTATCTAATTTTTATTTACCTTTTTATTTACCCTTTTTTAGAGAAGGGTTTTTTTTCCTGCTTCTGAATGTCCCTGACAGAAAACACCTGTAGTCATAATGTGTAAAGACACATACAGTGGGGCAAAAAAGTATTTAGTCAGCCACCAATTGTGCAAGTTCTCCAACTTAAAAAGATGAGAGAGGCCTGTAATTGTCATCATAGGTATACCTCAACTATGAGAGACAAAATGTGCAAACAAATCCAGACAATCACATTGTCTGATTTTTTAAATTATTTATTTGCAAATAATGGTGGAAAATAAGTACAAACAAACAAGATTTCTGGCTCTCAAAGACCTGTATCTTCTTCTTTAAGAGGCTCCTCTGTCCTCCACTCATTACCTGTATTAATGGCACCTGTTTGAACTTATCAGTATAAAAGACACCTGTCCACAACCTCAAACAGTCACACTCCAAACTCCACTATGGTGAAGACCAAAGAGCTGTCAAAGGACACCAGAAATAAAATTGTAGACCTGCACCAGGCTGGGAAGACTGAATCTGCAATAGGCAAGCAGCTTGGTTTGAAGAAATCAACTGTGGGAGCAATAATTAGAAAATAGAAGACATACAAGACACTAATAATCTCCCTCGATCTGGGGCTCCACACAAGATCTCACCCCGTGGGGTCAAAATGATCACAAGAACGGTGAGCAAAAATCCCAGAACCACACGGGTGGACCAAGTGAATGACCTGCAGAGAGCTGGGACCAACGTAACAAAGGCTACCATCAGTAACACACTACGCCGCCAAGGACTCAGATCCTGCAGTGCCAGACGTGTCCCCCTGCTTAAGCCAGTACATGTCCGGACCCGTCTGAAGTTTGCTAGAGAGCATTTGGATGATCCAGAAGAGGATTGGGAGAATGTCATATGGTCAGATGAAACCAAAGTAGAACTGTTTGGTAGAAACACAACTCGTGTTTGGAGGAGAGAGAATGCTGAGTTGCAACCAAAGAACACCATACCTACTGTGAAGCATGGGGGTGGCAACATCATGCTTTGAGGCTGTTTCTCTGCAAAGGGAACAGGACTGATCCATGTACATGAAAGAATGAATGGGGCCATGTATCATGTATCATGAGATTTTGAGTGCAAACCTCCTCCCATCAGCAAGGGCATTGAAGATGACAGGTGGCTGGGTCTTTCAGCATGACAATGATCCCAAAGACACCACCCGGGCAACGAAGCAGTGGCTTCGTAAGAAGCATTTCAAGGTCCTGGAGTGGCCTAGCCAGTCTCCAAATCTCAACACCATAGAAAACCTTTGGAGGGAGTTGAAAGTCCATGTTGCCCAGCAACAGCCCCAAAACATCACTGCTCTAGAGGAGATCTGCATGGAGGAATGGGCCAACATACCAGCAACCGTGTGTGACAACCTTGTGAAGACTTACAGAAAACGTTTGACCTCTGTCATTGCCAAAAAAGGATATATAACAAAGTATTGAGATTAACTTTTGATATTGACAAAATACTTATTTTCCACCATAATTTGCAAATAAATTCTTTCCAAATCAGACAATGTGATTGTCTGGATTTGTTTTCACATTTTGTCTCTCATAGTTGAGGTATACCTATGATGACAATTACAGGCCTCTCTCATTTTTTAAGTAGGAGAACTTGCACAATTGGTGGCTGACTAAATACTTTTTTGCCCCACTGTAGAACACAATAGAAGTGCTGCTAGAGGCAGGTGAAAAAAACGTCAAAAGCCTGTAGAATTGACGTTTTTTAAATCCAGTGTGCATGGAACCTAATTGTGTGAAAAATAATTATATAAATTTCATTTGCATGCGGCATTGCATGACCAAGCAATTGGCAGTTAAATTAGCGCAGTGCTCAAAAGCAAAAAAATGGCTTGGTCACGAAGGGAATAAAACCTTCGAGGTCAAGTGGTTAAAGCGGAACTACACTGCATCTGAGCACCACAAACCAAAAACACTGTTTAATTCATTTAATGCACTTGCAACAGACATAATTGAGTACTATCCATGATCCTTTTTTTATTTGTACATACAATTTTTCAGGACAAGCTTTCGGGGTATGTCCCCTTCTTTAAGGTCCCAGCAGTACTGATTTACAAACGATTTAGCAGAATGTTAAAAAAACACAATCTCTGAGGGAAAGGAAAAAAATGAAAAACACGCACAAACAAATGTACATGGCAATGGTAATAAAACTAGCATAGTTAGTGAGCTAAGACAGAGGGAGCGCTATAGACTGGGGGGGGGGGATTAGGGGTGCCAGTCAAAGAGGGGGTGGTAAAAAAATGTAGGATAATGGGTAAGGGAAACCCATATCTAAATTTAGGTCGTTATTTTATTATGTTCGATGTGAGGCTGTTGTCGGACAGTCCGACCGTGTGTATGCTCCATCGAACATTTGCTGTCGGAATTTCCACCCACAAATGTTTGAGAGCAGGTTCTCAAATTTTCCGCCAACAAAACTTGTCAGGATTTCCGATCGTGTGTACACAAGTCCATCGCACAAAAGTTTGCACATGCTCGGAATCAAGCAGAAGGAGCTGCACTGGCTATTGAACTTCCTTTTTCTCGGCTCGTCGTACGTCTTGTACGTCACCGCGTTCTCACGCTTGGAATTTTGGGCCAACATTTGTGTGACCGTGTATGCAAGACAAGTTTGAGCCAACATCCTTCAGGAAAAATCCACGGTTTTGTTGTCGCAAAATCCAATTGTGTGTACGGGGCATTGGTTCAAAAGTTTTCATTTACTGGATAGTTCTGAAATTCCCTTTAAGAACTCAAACAATAAGGTCTTCTATAGTGTGGTCCGGCTGTGAGAAGTGATGTCCCCACAGGTGTGTAGAAACTTCACAGAACCTTCTTTATGTTCTTTGATGGCATGCCTGTGCAAATTCATCCTCACTAGCAACTTCTGTCCTTTTTCACCAATATAAGATCCTTTGCTACACCTTTTATTTATATTCAAAGCAAACTCACCCATCCATTCACGTCTCTATGCTTTATTTTGCTGAAAAACACCCTCTAGCATTTCTGGCTGTGGCCATCTTGAGTAAGGGCAGATGATTCACGAAGTATTTACTTCCTCGAATCCATCTGACCTTAAATCAGGCAGGCAGGAGGGTACATTTGCCAAGAAAATCCCTGGTTCCCTCCTAAAGAATTCTGGGTTGTAGGACATAATTTGCCTAAGCCTGACCTGTTTCCGCTAGATTGCATTCCCATAGACTTGTATGGTAATGTATAACCCAGTGTTTTTCAACTCCAATCCTCAAGGCGCCCCAACAGGTCATGTTTTCTGGATTTTTCTCAGATGAAATAGCTGTGGTAATTACTAAGGCAGTGAAACAATCAAATCACCTGTGCAAAATAGAGAAACGTAAAACATGACCTGTTGGGGCACCTTGAGGACTGGAGTTGAGAAACAATGGTATAACCCATTTGAAGTGAACAAAAAATTGAATTCAGGTATTTATACAGAGAATACACTGCTTTCATTTAACTACTTCAGCTCCGGAAGGTTTACCCCCCTTCATGACCAGGCCATTTTTTGTGATACAGCACTGCGTTACCTTAACTGACAATTGCGCGGTCGTGCAACGCTGTACCCAAATAAAATGTAAGTCCTTTTTTTCCCCACAGAGTTTTCTTCTGGTGGTATTTGATAACTTCTGCATTTTTTTTTGTAAACAAAAAAAGTGTGACAATTTTGAAAAAAAAAAAAAAAAAATTCTGCTATAAAACATACCCAATAAATAAAAAATGTAGAAAATCAAACTTCATTAATTTCAGCCAATATGCATTCTGCTACGTTTTTGGTTAAAAAAAATCTCAATAAGCATTGGTTGGTTTGAGGAAAAGTTATAGCGTCTACAAACTAAGGCATATATTTTTGGAATTGTAATTTATTTTTACTAGTAATGGCGGAGATCAGCAACATTGACTGCGATATTGCAGTGGACAAATCAGACACCTAACTGACACTTTTTGGAGACCAGTGACACTAATACAGTGACCAGGGCTAAAAAATATGCACTGTCTCTAGAAGGGAACGGGTTAACATCAGGGGCAATCAAAGTGCATCCTAACTGTAGGAAGGCAGAGATCCGTGTTTCTGTTTAGCAGAAACACAAGATCATTGCTTTCCCTGGTCACAGAACGGCATGTACACAATGGCAGATTGGCTCCTGCTGTGTCCAATCACAGCGGGAGCTGGTCTCCGACGGCATGCATGACCCAGACTCAGGAAGTGCAGAATCACTTACCTGTATATGATTCTGCACAGAGGAGCTGCCACCCTGCAGTTAATGTACGTGGG
Source organism: Lithobates clamitans (assembly GCA_037952925.1). Classification (NCBI taxonomy): domain Eukaryota; kingdom Metazoa; phylum Chordata; class Amphibia; order Anura; family Ranidae; genus Lithobates; species Lithobates clamitans. Next base: position 672,521 of record JBBGZY010000421.1, on the reverse strand, counting down.
GCGGTCGGCAAGAGGTTAAGAATCACATTTAAAGTGTCACTAAACCCACATCGTAAAAAACGCTCAATAAATGGTGTATTATATGCTGTTCATACTCACTCATTCACTATGAGATGTGTTCTCTGTATTCTGCAAAAAAAAAAACCTGATTGATCCTGCTGCTCTCTATTGCTCCCTTCTGTTAATGTCCGCAATTCAGCTAGAGGATTTTGCAGCTGTGGTGGCAACTCTGCACATGCTCAGTTCTCAGTAAACAATTCCTCCCTTTCACATCTGAGCAGCCCCTATGACTAGAGAGTCACAAATGTGGGTGTATACACAGTGGTAAATGACAGTCCACTTCCTCCCTCCTCCTCCGTTCCCACTAATCAGCTAAACACAATGGGGGTGGGATATTACATGTAGATTGATGGAGGCTTCACCTCCCTCATATTCTAAGACACAGGGTGGAGGGTTGTGACACAGCCTGTGACTGGCAGAAGTCTGCCCACACCATGTTACTTCCACAAAATAATAAAGGATTTGATAAAAATATATATTTGTATGCCAATTTAAACAGTTTATTGATATTTATTTTTACTCTGTTTTCCAAAATGCTGTTATTTTCATTTTGAACATGTGACTAGCAGCAGTGGACTACGGAAAATGTACTTAAGTTTTTTTGTTTTATTAAAATAATTACAGTGCCATCATCCACATACAGAAATAGAAAGGACAATGTAAATTAATCAGTGTGTGTTTAGTATCACTTTAACTTTGTGTTAATGAATGTACAGCTGCATTCATTTGTGCATTTATATCTGCCTGGAGTTGTTTTTAGAATGTCATAGCCCCCACATCATCATTCTGAATAATACCCTACCTCAATACAAGCTTCCTCTCTATAAGAGAATCTATAATACTACTGGCATTTTCCTCAAAATACATAAGGTATATACAGAAGAACAAAGCTGACCAACAGCAACATGGCTTACCTAACAAGTGCTTTAGGCTGCGTTTTTCTGCTTTCCCAAGCAGTGCTCCCTATTAGATGCCTGTTATTGTGCTCTGTAAAACAGCCAAGCCACCTGCATTTCATCAGACGGCTACACTTTTCAAGAAACCTTATAAGCAGAAGGATCGGGGGGCAGCTCCTTCTGTGCTCAATGAGTCAGTTGAAAGGTACACAACTAAAATCATGTTATGGGGCAACAACTCGTCTTATTTGTTTACAAATTCCTGATGTAAACACATTCACATATCATGACATTTGTCGAACGTTCTTGTTTATCCAGGGGATAGCATAGCTAGTGGTTGTACTAGACTTGTTCTGTAATGTTGTAGACATTTTCAAGCTCATCCAAATAATTTCTTCGGTTCTAATGAGTGTCAGTGTCAACTCCAGTGTTTCTTATTCTACATTTACACATTTTTTGCAGGTTTTTAAAGTTATATTAACTACTTGGCACCCGCGCTATAGCCGAAAGACGGCTGCAGCACGGACCTTAATTCCTGGGAGGTTGTCCCTGGATGTCCTCTCGAGCTACGCAGTCTGTGCGACCCTGCGGGTGGCACGCTCTGTGATGAGACTCGGCTGATCACAGATCCGAGTAAGGGGTCCACCCTGGCCCCTCACCACGTGATCAGCTGCCAGCCAATGACGGCTGATCATGTGACGTACACAGAAGTTCGGTAATCTGCATTCTTTTTTTCCTCACGCTGACGTGAGGGGAAGAAAAAGCCGATCACCAGCTTCTGTCAGAGAGACATCAGTCCCTCACTCAGAAAGCTGTGGCTGTGCCCACCAATGTCACCCACCAGTGCCCACTGTGCCACCTACCAGTGCCCACAGTGCCACCCATCAATGCCCACCAGTGCTGCCAATCAATGCCCATCATTGTATAATAATCAGTGCAACAGATCAATACTGCCCATCAGTGTCACCTATCAGTGCCCATCAGTGTCGCCTACCAGTGCCCATCAGTGTCGCCTACCAGTGCCCATCAGTGTCGCCTACCAGTGCCCATCAGTGCCGCCTACCAGTGCTCATCAGTGTCGCCTACCAGTGCTCATCAGTGTCGCCTATCAGTGCTCATCAGTGCCGCCTATCAGTGCTCATCAGTGCCGCCTATCAGTGCTCATCAGTGCCGCCTATCAGTGCTCATCAGTGCCGCCTATCAGTGCTCATCAGTGCCGCCTATCAGTGCTCATCAGTGCCGCCTATCAGTGCTCATCAGTGCCGCCTATCAGTGCTCATCAGTGCCGCCTATCCGTGCTCATCAGTGCCGCCTATCCGTGCTCATCAGTGCCGCCTATCCGTGCTCATCAGTGCCGCCTATCCGTGCTCATCAGTGCCGCCTATCCGTGCTCATCAGTGCCGCCTATCCGTGCTCATCAGTGCCGCCTATCCGTGCTCATCAGTGCCGCCTATCCGTGCTCATCAGTGCCGCCTATCAGTGCTCATCAGTGCCGCCTATCAGTGCTCATCAGTGCCGCCTCATTAGCGCACATCTGTGAAGGAGAAAAATGACCTGTTTTCAAAATTTTATAACAAACTAAGAAAGTTTTTTTTTTCCAAAATTTCAGACCCTTTTTGTTGTATTTAGCAAAAAATAAAAAACCCAGCAGCAATTAAATACCACCAAAAGAAAGCTCTATCTGTGTGAAAACAAATGATAAAAATGTCATTTTGGTAAACTGTAGCATGACCGTGCAATCGTCAAAGAGTGAAAGCGCTGAAAGCTGAAAATTGGTCTGGACAGGAAGGAGGTTTAAGTGCCCAATAAGCAAGTGGTTAAAGGATTTAAAAATAAAAAAAATAACACTTACATTGACTGTGTACTGGTTTTGCACAGAGCAGCCCAGATCCTCCACTATTGGGGTCCCCCGCTGGCGTTCCTGGCTTCTCCTGCTTTCGAGTACCCCCCCAGCTTGCTATGGGCAATATACGTGCGGGCTTCACTGGCAAGCTGCACAGTGTACTCCTATTGATGTACACAGTGCAGCTCGGCCCCCACCCCTTCTCCCTCATCACTGGATTTGGTAGACAGCAGCAAAAGCCAATGGCTTTTGCTACTCTCACTGAGTCCAGTGAGGAAGGTGGGAGACAGCAGAACAGCGCTGGTCCAAGGTCAGATTTAGGTAAGTATTTAGGGGGGTAGCTGCACCTAAAAGGTTATTTACCTTAATGCAGAGAATGCATTAGGATAAAAAACCTTTAGCCTTCACAAACACCATAATATCTATCTCATTATCCTCCAATAGTGCTAATATATAAAATATGTTGAGGTGCATAAAATAAGTGGCCTATCAGTGTATTCTGTTCATATATAAATTACAATATGGTTGAGACAACACAGCATGACAGTCCACTAGGGTATACTGCTGGAAGAGCAAACAGCACTGCCTTATGAGTCATCTCTACATAGCAAATGTACTAAAAAGGTGGAGAGTATTTGTAGATCTACTTAGAATACATACATACTCCCAAAGCAAACAGTTATAATGAGCTTTTCCCGTTAGTGACCTGAAAATGTTCATAACAGGCACTAAGCGTCTGTCAGCTCTCTACACTATTTGTGAATAATTTTACTGAATCTACACAGGTGTCCAAATGAGATAATGAGACCTGCATTGTTCTAGTACATGACATACAAGAGCAATGTTAACTACCATCCCTGCACATAGTAATGCATTTGACTAATGACATCTATAAAACCTACAAATTCTGACCATAAAATGCCCCAATAAAATGCCCCAAGAACAAGCAGGAACTGAAGACAGTTGCAGTAGAGGCCTGGCAGAGCATCACCAGGGATGAAACCCAGCTTCTGGTGATGTCTATACGTTCCAGACTTCAGGCTGTAATTGACTGCAAAGGATTAGCAACCAAGTATTAAAAAGTGAAAGTTTGATGGATGATTGTTAATCTGTCCCATTACTTTTGGTTCCTTAAAAAGTGGGAGGCGTATATACAAACTGTTGTAATTCCTACACTGTTCACCTGATTTGGATGTAAATGCCCTCAAATTAAAGCTGAAAGTCTGCAGTTAAAGCACATCTTGTTCGTTTCATTTCAGATCCATTGTGGTGGTGTATAGAGCCAAAAAGATTAGAATTGTGTCGATGTCCCAATACTTATGGACCTGACTGTATGTTGAGTCTCGAGTCTATCAAGGCTAGATTCACACTGCTGTGATCTTTCAGTGCAATTTTGTAGTGCAACTTGGATGCTACTTTGAAGCAGTTTGCATATTCTATATGGACAAAATTGTGCTGGAACCTTTCAAAATTGTGCTTTTGAGTTGAAATAATGGGAACAGGCACAAGTGAAAACAATGCCATTTCCATTGTCATGCCATTCTGTGCGAGTTGCATCTGAAATTGCACTAGTGTGAAGCCAGAAAAAAAAAAGCCCCTAAAAGACAACTTTAGGCAGTACGCAAATGCATTTAGTAAGCCATTAATACAATCCAGGAAACAGAAACTGCAAAATCATAAAGTTGACAAAATAATCTTAATCTAAATTCTGCATAATCTCCTGAAGAACAGGATCAACAGGGAGCCAGAAACGTGTTCTTAGTAAAAGATTATGCTGCTTTACACATTACCAATCATTCTAAACTTACAAGGAACGTTTAAATCCTAATAATGGCTCTGAGAAAAAGTAGAAGTCCACCCTAAAACTAAAATCCTTGCATCTACAGACATCCACGATCTAACACTAACCTATCTAGCCCTGTAAAGAAGAAATACCTTTTTTGAAGCTGATCCGACCCACGCTGAGCTATTAGCTGGGGCTTCGATGTGGAGGCGGGTGTAGAGGACACAGCCGACAACAGAAAGCCTGAAGTAAGTCTATGGGTGACCTCATTCCCCATTCATTTCACAGCCGTTGTCGGCTGTGTCCTCTGCAGAGCTTCTGCAGCTGGAGACCGGGTCGGACAGGCTTAAAAAAAGATCTGTATACTGATTTGTTCTTTACAGGGCTAGATAGGTTAGTGTTAGGTTGTGGATGTCTGTAGATGCAGGGATTTTAGTGTTAGGGTGGACTTGCACTTTGATTTCAAATGTTTAAAGTAAAACTTTAGTCAGAAAATGAAGTCCTTCTAGATGACTTCATGCTGGCCTCTTTTGCAGGTATAGCTATGTAACTGCTCTGCACATGTTCAGTTGCTCTAGATTTTTCGGCACTGTGCTTAAAATAAGAGGCACTAAAGGCTGATCTGCTGCCAGCCTAAAGATTTACTGCTGCTCAAGGGCTCTGGGGTTCAGCTATATGGCAGCAAGAAGAATCTACAACAATTCTGGAGGCAATTTACGGCACACACTAATTTTGGTAGCATTATTATTAAAGAGGAACTGCAATCTGCTCACATAATTTGTAATAAAACATCTTTGTCATTCTGAAGCTTCCCTCCAACCACTTTGCATATTATTTTATATACAGTGGGGACGGAAAGTATTCAGACCCCCTCACACTTTTCACTCTTTGTTATATTGCAGCCATTTGATAAAATCATTTAAGTTACATAGTAGGCGTCAGCATTACATTTTTTCAGTAGTTCATTTTTTTTCCTCATTAATGTACACACAGCACCCCATATTGACAGAAAAACACAGAATTGTTGACATTTCTGCAGATTTATTAAAAAAGAAAAACTAAGATATCAAATGGTCCCAAGTATTCAGACCCTTTGCTCAGTATTTAGTAGAAGCACCCTTTTGATCTAATACAGCCATGAGTGTTTTTGGGAAAGATGCAACAAGTTTTTCACACCTGGATTTGGGGATCCTCTGCCATTTCTCCTTGCAGATTCTCTCCAGTTCTGTCAGGTTGGATGGTAAACGTTGGTGGACAGCCATTTTTAGGTCTCTCCAGAGATGCTCAATTGGGTTTAAGTCAGGGCTCTGGCTGGGCCATTCAAGAACAGTCACGGAGTTGTTGTGAAGCCACTCCTTCGTTATTTTAGCTGTGTGCTTAGGGTCATTGTCTTGTTGGAAGGTAAACCTTCATCCCAGTCTGAGGTCCTGAGCACTCTGGAGAAGGTTTTCGTCCAGGATATCCCTGTACTTGGCCGCATTCATCTTCCCCTCGATTGCAACCAGTCGTCCTGTCCTTGCAGCTGAAAAACACCCCCCACAGCATGATGCTGCCATCACCATGCTTCACTGTGGGGACTGTATTGGACAGGTGATGCGCATTGCCTGGTTTTCTTCACACATACCGCTTAGAATGAAGGCCAAAAAGTTCTATCTTGGTCTCATCAGACCAGAGAATCTTATTTCTCACCATCTTGAAGTCCTTCGGGTGTTTTTTTTAGCAAACTCCATGCGGGCTTTCATGTGTCTTGCACTGAGAGGCTTCCGTCAGGCCACTCTGCCATAAAGCCCTGACTGGTGGAGGGCTGCAGTGATGGTTGACTTTCTACAACTTTCTCCCATCTCCCGACTGCATCTCTGGAGCTCAGCCACAGTGATCTTTGGTTTCTTCTTTACCTCTCTCACCAAGGCTATTCTCCCCCGATAGCTCAGTTTGGCCGGACGCCCAGCTCTAGGAAGGGTTCTGGTCATCCCAAACGTCTTCCATTTAAGGATTATGGAGGCCACTGTGCTCTTAGGAACCTTAAGTGCAGCAGAAATTTTTTTGTAACCTTGGCCAGATCTGTGCCTTGCCACAATTCTGTCTCTGAGCTCTTCAGACAGTTCCTTTGACCTCATGATTCTCATTTGCTCTGACATGCACTGTGAGCTGAAAGGTCCTACATAGACAGGTGTGTGGCTTTCCTAATCAAGTCCAATCAGTATAATCAAACACAGCTCGACTCAAATGAAGGTGTAGAACCATCTCAAGGATGATCAGAAGAAATGGACAGCACCTGAGTTAAATATGAGTGTCAAAATGTCAACAATTCTGTGTTTTTCTGTCAATATGGGGTGCTCTGTGTATATTAATGAGGAAAAAAAATGAACCTTTATGATTTTAGCAAATGGCTGCAGTATAACAAAAAGACTGAAAAATTTAAGGGGGTCTGAATACTTTCCGTCCCCACTGTATATACTGTGATTCTGTACTTGCCAAATATGCTGCACAAATCTCCCTTCACTGAGTCTGGCTGCATCCATTTTAATTTTGGGCAGCTGAAGCTGCTGCCTGTTCACTTCCCGGATTTACGCAGACACACAGAGGCACACCTCCAGCTCTACAGCTCTCATTGGCCCTCTTATCACTCATCCCCCCTCCCTTAGTGGCAAACTCTCAGGAGAGTAAGAGCTGTGCATGATGTCATAAGCCTAGGCCTTTTACTAGACAAGAAACAGGAAGTGGGCTGTATAAGATATTTTCTGGCAGAAAAAAAATGTTTTACTATCCAAAGTTAAAACAAAAAGGGCAAAGGATTTATTAGATGGAAAGATGAAAAAATGACTTTAATGTGGAACATACAGTTGTGATCATAAGTTTACATACCCTGACAGAATTTATGATTACTTGGCCGTTTTCAGAGAATATGAATGATAACACAAAAACTTTTCTTTCACTCATGGTTAGGGTTTGGCTGAAGCCATTTATCAGACGGTAAAGCTGCCCATTCCTCTTGGCAAAAAAGCCACCAGTTCCTGTATATTCTTGGGCTGTCTTGCATGAACTGCACACGTTTGAGATCTTCCCAGAGTGGCTCAATGACATTGAGGTCAGGAGACTGAGATGGCCACTACATAACCTTCACTTTATTCTGCCGTAGCCAATGACAGGTCGACTTGGCCTTGTGTTTTGGATCATTGTCATGTTGGAATGTCCAAGTACGTCCCATGCGCAGCTTCCTGGCTGATGAATGCATGTGTTACTCCAGTATTTTTTGATAACATACTGCATTCATCTTGACATCAATTTTGACCAAATTTCCTGTGCCTTTGTAGCTCACACATCAGCGATCCACCTCTGTGTTTAACAGTAGGAATGGTGTACCTTTCATCATAGGCCTTGTTGACTCCTCTCCAAATGTAGCGTTTATCGTTGTGGTCAAAAAGCTCAAATTTGGTCTCATCACTCAAAATGACATTGTGCCATAAGGTTTGAGGCTTGTCTCTGTGCTGTTTGACGTATTGTAAGTGGGATACTTTGTGGCATTTGCGTAGTAATGACTTTCTTCTGGCGACTCGACCATGCAGCCCATCTTTCTTCAAGTGCCTTCTTATTGTGCATCTTGAAACAGCCACACCATATGTTTTCAGAGTCCTGTATTTCACCTGAAGTTATTTGTGGGTTTTTCTTTGCATCCTGAACAATTTTGTGGCTGACATTTTAGTTGGTCTACCTGACCATGGTTTGGTTTCAACAGAACCCCTCATTTTCCACTTTTTGATTAGAGTTTGAACACTGCTGATTGGCATTCCCAATTCCTTGGATATCTTTTTATATCCCTTTCCTGCTTTATACAGTTCAACTAACTTTTCCAGCAGATCCTGTGACAATTCTTTTGCTTTCCCCATGACTCAGAATCCAGAAAAATCAGTGCCGCACTGGATGAAAGATTCCTGAAAGATCCCTCTTCCTTCTTTCCTTATTCCTTTTTTAAGTCTTGTGTATAGACCACTATAAAAAATGTATTAACCTACAAAAGATTTCCTACTACACCTTATATCAAAATTTATTGCATTTGTGATTTTTAAAAGGTAGTATAAAGTAAAAGTAATGCTGAAAAAAAAAACATTTAGGTTTACTCAGTTATCTTATTATGTACGCAACAGTGTGTGGCATGTAACAGTGTGTGGCAGGAGCATATTTTTTACCTACGTATTTTGTTCTTAAAGGTGTCACTCTTTCTCAGAGCAGAAAGTTGGGAGATACAGGCAGTCCCTGAGTTACAAACATCTGACTTACAAATGACTCATACTTAGAAACAGAGGACGACAACAAGACGTGAGAGAAAATCTGCCCCTAGGAAGGGAAATTGACTCCTGTAAGGCCCCTTTCACACGATAAGCCCGCTCAGATCCGCCTGTCCGTTTTTCAGGCAGACCCGGGCGGGCCACCCATTGACTCCTATGGGCAGGTGGATGTCAGCGGAGATTTGTTCACCGACACCCGTCTGCGATTAGATTCGCTCAAAACAGGTGTATGGCAGATTGGATTGGATCTGATGAAGACGGACATGCTGTACGTTTTCGTCCGATCTCCCCATAGAAATCAGCGGGGCTTTGACAGGTGAGCATAGATGGACCTGTCATCCGTTGGCTCAGCGGAGATCAAGAGAGCAATCTCCTGCTGAGCTAGCGGCGTCCACCGAGTGGATTTGCTCCATGTGAAAGGAGCCTTATGCCCCGTACACACGGTCGGACTTTGTTCGGACATTCAGACAACAAAATCCTAGGATTTTTTCCGACGGATGTTGGCTCAAACTTGTCTTGCATACACACAGTCACACAAAGTTGTCGGAAAACCCGATCGTTCTGAACGCGGTGACGTAAAACACGTACGTCTGGACTATAAACGGGGCAGTGGCCAATAGCTTTCATCTCTTTATTTATTCTGAGCATGCGTGGCACTTTGTCCGTCGGATTTGTGTACACACGATCGGAATTTCCGGCAACGAATTTTGTTGTCGGAAAATTTTATAGCCTGCTCTCAAACTTTGTGTGTCGGAAAATCCGATGGAAAATGTGTGATGGAGCCCACACACGGTCGGAATTTCCGCAACAAGGTCCTATCACACATTTGCTATCGGAAAATACGACCGTGTGTACGGGGCATAAGAGTTATGGGAAGAAGATGTCCCCACTGACACTTTATCACCAATCCTTGTTTCCACAACAACCCAAAATTTTCAAAATCCAATTGTCAAAGGGACAGAAAGTGAGGTGAAATCTTCTGAACAGGGGCACAGGCAGCAAAACAAACATTACAGGGGTGTTAACCCTTCCCTATACTACCCAAAAAAATGTAAAAATGTAATTTTTTGGCTGGAGTTAAACTTAAAAAAATGTATCTTTACCAACTTACATACAAATTCAACCTTCGAACAAACCTACAGAACCTATCTTGTTTGTAACCCGGGGACTGCCTATAAAATCTCATACAAAAGGGAGGAAGTACAGAATACAATTATGCTGTGTAAGCCTGCAGTATGCTTAAAAAAGTGATGCAAGAAACACAAGAAACAGAGCTGGACTGATCCTGGAAGTTGCCTTTTGGGAGAGTAAAGTATTTTCTTCAATGTTTAGGCTAATACCACCACCACCATAGGAATCCTTAACTTATGAAAGGAAATTTAAAAAAAACGTGGATGTTATTGTTATCTTGTCTAGATTTATATAATGTACATCACCCACAGATGAACCTGTGAACAAGTCTTGCAGGAGGTCTGACTCAAATGTTGGCAAGTATACTGCTGCAACAAACACAATAAATATTTATGCAGCATCCTGCTGTCCGTTTAGTGCATTTAGATGAAATCTGAGTGAACATGTTCCCTCCGTGTTGCTTATTTTTACTCTCAATTTACTGCTGTGCCTGGCTGTCCACTTAGAATAGCTCTATTCATTTGACCACACAAAGCTCTGCAGGAGACACTTCTCTGCCCCAATGGAAAAATTTAGCAAAACAATTGTGTTCAGTAGGCTCAAAGTCAAGTGTTCGGGCAGCAACGACAGCTGAGGCGAGCTTGCGAGACACAGACCTAACTGAATAGATGAGAAAAGCCTAGAGGGAACTCTATGGAAGGGATCCAGGATGTCAGTGTGGATAAAGCTTACAAAATGTACGCCTAACTACTCGCATAACATAGCTTTTAACTAAAACTAGGAAGGAAGATATTCAACGTAGTCATTTCATTATAGCACAAGTATTGTTCATATATATTTTAAAGTAGATCTTCACCCTTAAAGTGATTGTAAAGTCAGAATTTTTTTTTTATCTTACTGCATTCTATGCTGTAAGATAAAAAAAAACCTTCTGTGTGCAGCAGCCCCTCTAATACTTACTTGAGCCCCATCTCGATCCAGCGATGTTGCAGGAGAGACTCAGCTGCCTGGGACTCTCCCTCCGTGGTACCATTGGCTACCACTGCTGTCAAAGTCAGTGAACCAATGAGTAGAGAAAGGGGGCGGGGACCCGGCAGTTAATCAGTGTCTGAATGGACACATGGAGCTGCGGCTCGGCTGCACTCGTCAGGAGGAAGGGAACAGAAGCGCCGAAGAGGGACCCGAGAAGAGGAGGATCTGGGCTGCTCTGTGTTACAAAGAGCAGGTAAATATAACATGTTTGTTATTCTTACCACAACAAAAAAACAAGACTTCAGTAGAACTGTCTTAGAAGAAAAAGAAAGTGTTTTCTTTTCTGCAGCAGAGGTACATTAATTGTATATTGGTACACAGGGAAGATGCAATTCAGAAAAATAAAATGTCATTAGCATTTAATGGGACTGCTGATGGCTACTTTAAACAAGCTGCTGGCAGGTTTCAACAAGCTCCAAGTAGTGCTGAAGACTGCTAGCAGCTTGTTTAAAGTGGCAATCAGCACTCCCATTAGGATCTGTGTTCAACATTTACAAACTAGAGCTAAATGGTACTTTAAAAAAGGCTGCCAAGATTCTGGTGCAACAGATAACAGGAAAAAAATAGTATTTCTGTGGCTCTGTTGTAACCATGCAAGATAAATTTCTCCACAATGCCCATAGCTGTAACGCTAAATAGGGGCTTGTTTTAAAGTGCTTATACTGTTTGTTCAGATTATATGGTCTAGTGCTTAGTCTGGGTACAGAATCACTTTACATTTACCAATTAAAAGACTTTTTTTTACGATTGATAAATACAAAAAAATATCTCCCGATTTTGTCAGAAATTCAGAGCTGCCCATTGACCTGTACAAACTTTCTTGGTTACTTTATCTCTAGCAGCTAATTCACCCTGCAACTTCTTTTCTTGAGACAACAGATCAGTTACCATTAGCCTTTGTATTCTGCAGAATAGGATGAGCAGTTTAGCAAAAAAACAATGGAACAGGGATGACTCTACTCAGTCCACAAAATTACTGTGTGTTGTCAGCACACAAGAATTATTAAGCTGGCCACATATGGTTCGAATCTAGGCCAGTTCAGCAGGGACTGGTTGAGATTTGAACCATGTATAGGCAGGCTGACTGTATTGACTGTATCCAAGTTGATTGATTGATTTTTTTTCCTGCGATTGTTGTCAGTGGCTATAGACCCTAGCAATAATTACAGTGTTCTCCCTGCAGGGATCCCCCCCCCCCCCCCAACAAGGAGAACACAATAGCTCCACGGGAGGACGCAGGCAGAATAGGAGGGAATGCATAAATCAGTGAGAACCGATTCCACGGGAATAGGAAGTTGTCGATTTCTTTGTTGAACCTGGACACAAACAGATCTATGTCTGAGATCCCCCATTTTTGGCATATTGACAGGAAGATATCGGGGTGAAGGAACCATTCTCCCGGGAACAACTGCTGGCGACCCAAGTAGTCTGCCTACCAATTTTCTATTCCTAGAATGAAGACTGCCGATAGGCAAAGTACATTGTTTTCTACCCAAGATAGGATATGATTCACCTTTCTCTGGGTCGCACAACTTCTTGTGGCCCCTTGGTGATTAATATAGGCCATTGCTGTGGCATTGTCAGATTGAATCCTGGCAGGACAATACCGTAAACTGAACGTTCAGGCCCTCAGGACCAAGAGCTCTGCCTGAATTTCTAAAATGTTAATGGGCAAGGCCATTTCTGATCTGAAAAGAACAGAAAAACACTGCGCTAAGCTAATACATGGAGCAGCTACATACAATGTGACAAACAAAAATACAGAATCTATATATAAATGTAGCACATAGATGTGATATGTACTCTTCACAAACACCTCAATTGTGAAAATCAGGTGTAGTGAAATACCAAAACAAAAAGAATTGGGGTAGGGATAAGGGTGAAGTCCATATGAGTGAACCTAAAGCATAAAAAAGTCTCTAAACAAATGTGCACATGAGAAATCGCTGGCAGTGTGAGTGTTCACAATGTGGACTGAAGACTGGGTTGGTCAACACACAGACGCGGCTTCCACCTGTGACTGCATCAAATCAAAAAAATGGTAGGTGTGAACTCTTACCGGATCCTGTGGACTCCCCTGTCGTATGACATGTAGGCATTTCGCCACTCTGGGCATGTAAAACAATATTCAGATCGTCAGGGCTCACAGATGTCGATTCACCAAGTCCTCACGGGGTCTTCAGACGAATCTTTGTGATGGATATGGACGGAGTTCTGGCGACTGGAGTATGTAATAGGTAGCAGAGATGGGGTATTTTAAAAATTCAACTAAAAGATACTTGTAGGTCTGCAGAGCATTGTTGAAGTTCTTGGCGTTCAGGAACAGGACATTGTCCTCTTCTAGAATGTCATCACTCTTTTCCTCGCTAGACGTCTCGGAGGACTCTGCAGAAGTGTCATTTTTGGAGTCTTCAAGACCAAGGGCTCAAAGGTGATTTAACTGGCGGATTAATCGGCTTCACCCCTTGCACAAAACCCCGGACTAAAGAATGCGTAGCTAGCGGTCTTTGAAATAAGATCGATAAGGCTGAGACTTGGCCCTTAATAGTACTAAAGGCCAATTTCATCTCTACGCCTAATTGTAGAAAGGCAAGAATTCTGCCTATGATATATCTCCGAGGGTGCCAACCCTTGGATTCACACCAGGAAACATAAGCCCTCCAGACTCTATAATATATAGTTCTGGAAGCTGGCTTCCTTGCATTAATCAAAGTAGAGACTACTGACCCGGAAAGCCCACGTTTCTTCAGAATGTGGGTTTCAATAGCCAGGACGTTAAATTTAGCGTTCGTAAAGTAGGATGGAATATCGGCCCCTGTGAGAGCAGGTCTGGCCTTAGTGGAACGGACCATGCTTGATTCTGCAAAGAAGTCGTGGTAGCAATTGAATAGGGGGGAATGCATAGATCAGTGAGTACTGATCCCACGGGGTCCCCAACGCATCTGTTCCGCATGCGAGTGGATCCCTCATCCTGGACAGAAAGTTGACTAACTTCATGTTGAATCTGGCCGCTGGAAGATCTCATCTTTGGCAAACAGCCCGAAAAATGTCAGGGTGAAGAGACCATTCCCCTGGGAAAAACTGCTGGCGACTTAAGTAGTCCACCTGCCAATTCTCAACTCCCAGAATGAAGACTGCTGATAGGCACGGAACATTCCTTTCTGCTCAAGTTAGAATATGGTTCACCTCTCTCTGTGCTGAGAGACTCTTGGTGCCCCCTTGGTAATTGATGTAGGCCATAGCCGTGGCATTGTCAGATTGGATCCTTACAGGACAATGCCTTAACCTGGAAGTCCAGGCCTTCAGAGCAAGATGCACTGCCCGAATCTCTAGGATGTTGATGGGCATGGGTTCTTGACCACTGTCCCTGGACAGTCGTCTTCTCTAGGACTGGTCCCCAGGCTGAAAGGCTGGCATTTGTCGTTACCACTTTCCAGATAATTGGTCTGAAGGATTTTCCTTTCAGCAGATTCTGGGTTAGTAACCACCAACTGAGGCTTTGAGACACCCTTGGGGACCACCGCATTGGCAAGTCCAAAGCTTGGATCGTTTTGTTTCAAGCAGACAGGATACTGTTTTGCAACAGTCTCAAATGGAACTGGGCATGGGGACTGCATCGAATTAAGCCACCATCTTTCCCAACAACCTTATGTAAAGGTGAATTGAGGGATTTCCTTTCGACCTGACCATCCGCACCAGCTCTCGTATGGAGTTGATTTTTTCCCCTAGGCAAGAACACCTTTTTCTGGGCTGTGTCTATGATCAGGCCCAAAGACTCCAGCTTTTTTAGCGGTTTTAAGGAAGACTTCTATAGGTTGAGAATCTAACCCAGACTTTACAGGTAACTGGTTGTAATGCGTACACTTTGCTCTAAGCGAGCCACTGACTGGTCTATTAACAATAGATCGTCTAGGTACACGCCAAGACTGTTATGCCCTGTGCCCTTAACCTGGCTAGAGGTGGGGCCAGTACTTTTGTGAACACCCGGGGTGCTGTAGCTAGCCCAAAGGGCTGTTCTACTTCGAATCGCAGAAACCTTTGGTGAGCGGGAAATATAGGGACATGCAGATATGCATCCCTGATATCGATGGACGCCAGAAGTTCTCTTCCTTGTAGGATAGAAACTAATGATCTTATCAACTCCATGCAAATGGAGCGGATTTTCAGGAACTGATTTAGATTTCATAGATCTAGAATGGGTCTGACATCTCCATTTGGTTTTGGATTGCTTTTTCCCTGGATCTTTGGGAACGTTTGATCTCAGAAAACGAGATGGAGGAAACTCCCGAAATTCTAGTTTGTATCCTAGAGACACTGTGGAGATGACCCATCTATCCTGAATTTCCTTTTGCCAGACTTCTGAGTATTGCAGAAGTCTTCCCCCCAACTCTGGCGAGGGAGGCGCCTCTTTATGATGAGGCTTTAGTATTCTGCTTTGCAGATTTCCGGCCCCAGGTCTTCTTTTCAGCCTGGGCCTGACCCTGAGGTTTTCCTCTAGAGTCTGACGGCGGAGGCCGCCACCAGAGAAAAAGTCAGTTTAAATGAAGGATGTTTATATTTTCTTTAGACCGGCAAAAGAGTACTCTTCCCAATATTTGTATTTATCCAAATCATCCTCAAATAGTTTCTCCCCATGAAAAGGAAACTAGTCAGAAGCCTTTTGCAAGGTGCTTCAGCTTTTGATGCAGACAAAACAGGGAAGGTGATTCACCGCTCAGGTAGACTTGCTCCCAGGTGTGTGTTAAGTAGATCCTTCAGAGGAGGGGAGTCCCAGGTGCTGGCTAAATGCAAATTGAAGCAAGGTTTAAAACAAGAGAATCTGGATGCCGCACATTGGATAAAGTTGAAAATTCTTCTTTATTATAAAATCAGGATCATCAAAGATACAGGACAATCAGGCAGATGGTACAGACACAGCTGACGCGTTTCGCACTCTAGTTTGAGTGCTTACTCATAGCTCAGCTATGCTATGAGTAAGCACTCAAACTAGAGTGCGAAATGCGTCAGCTGTGTCTGTACAATCTGCCTGATTGTCCTGTATCTTTGATGATCCTGATTTTATAATAAAGAAGAATTTTCAACTTTATCCAGTGTGCGGCATCCAGATTCTCTTGTTTCAAACCTTGCTTCAAGGTGCTTCAGCTGACCAATTTTTTAATTAAAGGGTCCTACGCATGTGTACTAGCACAAGCGCAATGCGGGACGCCTGGTGAATAGAGTCTTTCATAGCGTCTATGGCAAAACATAATGCCTTTGGTAGTTTGGCCAACTCAAGGACCTGTTTGCAGCGACCTCTTTAAGGGCTTCTCTGAACTGGTCCTTTAGGGACTGACAGATGCCTACTGCTGCGACTGCAGGTTGAGTAACAGCCCCTGCCAAGGAAAAAGAGGATTTTAACAGGAATTCCAACTTTTTATCTGTTGGAACTTTAAGCATTTGTGCATTGTCTACTGGACAAGTTAAACTTTTATTCACACTGGAAATCTCAGCGTCAACTGCTGGTACATTCCATATTTTGGTGAATTTCTCCTCCACGGGATAGAGAACTGAGAATCTTTTTGGAGGGAGAAACTGTTTATCCAGGTGATCCCATTCAGCATAAATAAGCCTATCTAGTAATGTATGAACAGGAAACGCATGAAAAGCCTGTAAAGGTTTTAAAGAACCCAAGGAAGAAACCCAACTTTCAGCTGACTCTGTTAGGGGTAGCACAAAAGTGGAATAAACCATCTCCGTAAGAGTTTGTACCAGCAATCTCTCAGATTGTGAAGTTGAAAAAGGTTCATCAACTGTTGTTTCCTCCTCAGAGGAACAATCGGCTTGTTTTTCCTTGTGATCGCCTGAGGGTAATATCTCATCCTGTACCCAAAAAAAGAATTGGATGAATGCATCAACTTGATGCAACATAATACCTTCAATTTAAAGTTCACCGTCACTCACAGCAAAAATAGTGTTACCTTCCTGGATACCACTATTAGCAAGAACCAAGATGAGACCCTCTCCAGTGGCCTCTTTCGGAAACCCACCGCGGGCAACACCATCTTACATGCCTCAAGCTCTCACCCTCAACCATTACTCCGAGCAAGCCCCTACGGCCAATATTTAAGGCTGAGGCGGAATTGCTCGGATCAGAAATCATACTTGATTGAAGCTGCTGCACTCAGAGATAGACTTCTCTTGAGGGGCTATTCCCATTCCCTTTTAAAAAAAGCATACAAACGAGCCAATAAACAAACTCGACGTGAACTGTTATTTAGTCATCGAAGGAAAACAGATGAAGGCCCCACTACCAGGATGATCATGAGGTTTAGTAACCAACATGAATCCGTCAAATCAATCCTTAACAGACACTGGCATCTATTATACTCTGACCCCACCTTACGCCCACACCTATCTGAACTACCCGCAATTACCTATCGACGTACCAATTCGCTGCGGGACCACTTAGTCCACAGCAAATTTGTCGGGGAGTTTCGCGGTGATCCCTGCAAGAGGTTTGGGACATTTACCTGTGGGGGATGCCTCATATGCAGATTTATGAACACCAGTCTGAATGTGACTCTTCCAAATGGTCGTCCATATAGACCATGTCACTTCTCGAACTGTAAGACCGAGGGTGTTGTATATCTTTTAATGTGCCAGTGCCGACAATTTTATGTTGGCAAGCCTAAATTAAAGTTCTCATTGTGAGCCTCACGGCATATTACTGCCATGAGGAAAGCCAATCCTGACCTCCCGTTGGGAAGACACGTGGCCAATGAGCACCATAGTAATTTCCCCAACATTTATTTTCTGATCCTGGATAGAGTCCATCCTAGCCCGAGGGGTGGGTATTGGAATAAGGCCCTCTTACAGCGCGAGGCCCGCTGGATTATGGACCTTGCTGCCACCTCACCCCCCGGACTAAATGAACATTTGAGTTACAGACCCTTCCTGGAGGGTTTCTCCTTCGGGGTATGTGAAAAAGACTTATAGGCCCCCTAATTTCGAACCCCTATATATCTTTTCTCTTCTGTTGACATTCATTATTATCTGTCTTCAATGCTCAATGTATAGTTGACTGCACGATGACTTATTTTTGCATTGTCTTCTCAGAATGTGTATGCTGTTCTTATGTTAGGCCACCCATCCATGTATGTACATTTTTTTTTTCCCCTCCCCTTTTTTAGCCCTGTATATACCACCATTCTGTCATGTATTGAAGCTCTCTGCCATTTCCGGCTATGGCGGGTGGTGTCGATTTACACTCCACTGACCCCTCTTTGTCCCGCCCGGCGCACGGGGGCCTCCCGAGATCTATGATCCTGTTGGGGGCCTCTGTTTGGTGCCCGGTTTATGCGTTGGGTGTTGGGCAGCGGTTCTGTGGCTCGACCTCACCAGCGAGCCCGGTCTCCTGTTTTGCGTGGGTGGGCGGTGGCTGCATGACCCCTCTCACAGCTCCGGCTGTGGGGGGTGCCGTGCAGTGGCTGCTTAGGGTCCCCCCTTTCATTTGGCACCTGGACGTTGCCATTTTTGGGCTATGTGGCCGTGATATTATATGGTGACCCTGGTGGGTTCATCTGCCACCCTAATATTCCCATGCGTTTTATACCTCTCGTTTTGTTCTAGTTTTTATTTACATATCCCTAGGTTGTTTGTTTTTCGGTTCTCCATTTCATATATGGAGTTGTTTTTTTCATCCTCTGCTCTCTGACTCTTCCCCTGCTGTTGCCGGGATACCGAGGCTTTGTACGCGCCTCCTCCCGTGTTTGCGGGGGAGGAGCCGTGTATGTTTTTGTTTTTATTATATGACAGGAGGACGCCGTGATCAACATGCTCCTCCGCTGTTGCCATGGCTCCCCTCTCCTTCTTCCCCCTGACGGAACGGCGTAATGGCGTGCGGGATCGGCACGTCTATCAGCACCGCACCTGATCGCCTTTCCCTCACCCTTTATAAAGCCGCCGTTACACCGAGACAGTGACACTGTCCTGCTCGGCGGCGGCGTCTACTGGTCGGATGAGCAGGAGCTCCCTGAATGCACAGACACACAGCTCCACGTCTTAGATGGTAATGTCTCCTTTCATTTGTTTCTCGTTTATGAGGCTGTAATTTGTTGAAGGCTTTTTTTGTTGCCTGGTTTTGATTACTTTTCTTTGCCATATATATAATGCATTGCTACATATGGAGGGCATGTCTGTTTTTTGTGACCAGCTCTCCCTGTTACATATTCACATATTGCAGATCCTGTCCTCTTAGGAAATCTATCTATTACGCATCCTTGGAGTTGTCGGTGTGCATAGTGGTCCTTTATTTCTCCTTTGGATTCTTTGGTTCCTGCGTCATCCTCCCCTTTTAATATAGGCTTGGTGCCACGATTGGGGTAATCCATGCATTCTAATGGTATTTACTCTCATGCTTTGCCTGGACATGGATCCACATGGTGGATATGTGGCTCTGTGTCCACGCCGTGTTGGTTGCTATTACCGTATATACTCGAGTATAAGTCGTTCCGAGTATAAGTCGTTCCGAGTATAAGTCGAGGCCCTAATTTACCACAAAAAAATGGGAAAAACTTATTGACCCGAGTATAAGACGAGGGTGAGAAATGCACAGCTACTGTAAGTGGAAAAGAGGGTCAACAATGCCCATTTGCAGCATCACTGTGCCCATTTGCATGCCTCACTGTGCCCATTTGCAGCCATAGGTCCCCTGAACTTCAAACTCGGTAGTTAAAGATTCCTAGATGCCCCCCTAGCTGCAGCCAAAATTTGGGGTCTCTGAACCAAAAGGGTCCCGAAATGACATTGCTGCAGATGGACACAGTTGACCAAATTTGGGGCTCCGTATCTCGGGGCCACTTAGTGCTAAGAATCCCAAATTTGGTGTGAAAACCCAGTGGAACTAGAACCATAAAATTTCCAAAGCTGGAGTTTATAGCACCAAGTGGCCCCGAGATACAGGGCCCCAAAAATCAGTTCAGAAAATGTCAAGCACTTTTCTGCAGCAGAGAATGACATTTTCCGAACCGGTTTTGGGGCCCCGTATCTCAGGGCCACTTGGTGCTAGGAACCCCAGCTTTTGGATATGTTATGGTACCAGTTCCACTGGGTTTGCACACCAAATTTGGGGTTCCTAGCACCAAGTGGCCCTGAGATATGAGGCCCCAAATTCGGTTCAGAAAATGTCAAGCACTTTTCTGCAGCAGAGAATGACATTTTCTGAACCTATTTTGGGGCCCCGTATCTCAGGGCCACTTAGTGCTAGGAACTTCAGCTTTGGATATGTTGTGGTACCAGTTCCACTGGGTTTGCACACCAAATTGGGGTTCCTAGCACCAAGTGGCCCTGAGATACGGGGCCCCAAAGTCGGTTCGGAAAATGAATTTTTTTGCTGCAGAAAAGTGCTTGACTCGAGTATAAGTCGAGGGGGCACATTCAGCACAAAAAAATGTGCTGAAAAATTCGACTTATACTCGAGTATATACGGTATATGGTTTATCTTACATAAATACAGATATTAGTCCATTGGTTGTGTGTTTTTTTTTTTTTTTATATACCCCCTTTGGGTTCTATCCAATTTGTTTTTCTTTTTTAAAAGAGTGCCACCCCTGCTGAGCATCACTCCTTTGTCGTCATTTTGGGGGACCAGTGTGGATAAGGCAGGGCCAGCCAT
Source organism: Lithobates clamitans (assembly GCA_037952925.1). NCBI lineage: Eukaryota > Metazoa > Chordata > Amphibia > Anura > Ranidae > Lithobates > Lithobates clamitans. The sequence goes on along the minus strand of JBBGZY010000421.1, from coordinate 651,838 downwards.
ACGCCCGATTCTCCTTCGGTTTTTCGGGGCGTCTCCGGGACCTGGCAGTGAGCGTCTCTTATTGAATATACTTGGGTATGCTGTGTATATGTGTATATATATATATATATATATATATATATATATATATATATATATATATATATATATATATATATATATATATATATATATATTTTTTTTTTTTTTAATGTTTTTGTCTGTTTTTCTTGATGTTCAACTAGGCAGAATGGACTAGGATACAAGCAATGTGTTTAATACATATGATTCCTAATTTATTCCAATTTACATCCTATTATGCAGTGTGATTCTTCCTACAAGTTGCCCTTGATGAAGGGACTTTCTAGGTAGTCCCGAAACGCGTAGGACCAGTTGGAGGACTACACGAATATACATTCAAATTCCACATCAGTATATTCATATTTTTATTCTTTATTGTTATATGTGAACTATTTTGGATTTTTTCTATTATGTATACTTGTACCAATAAAATTATATTTTACTACTTTTTATTACTTTGTTGCCTTTAAAGTCCCACCAATCTTTTGAGGGGTTATGCTTTTTTCCTTATATTAGGGATGGTGGCAACCTTACGACCTACTTGGATGGTATTCTCTTCTCTTATGCTTCATCCTGTACCCACTGTTCCCTTGATAAAGGGCTTGAGGTGGGGGAGGGGGGTCTAGCACGCTTCATATCCATTTGGATGGAGGATGTGATTAAAGCTGCTAATCTTCCTTCTGGGCCCTGCAGGGCAGAGGAAAATGCATCTTCAGTCACAATGACTCACCCTGGCTTGCCATATCTGGTATCTCCAGAGAGGATGACAGTGTGGAGGCATGACTGGAGTTCCCAGCGCCTGGGGGTGTAACTTTTGGTACCTTTGTGTTAACTCTGGAACCATAGTGCTAAGCACAAAAGCAGAGGCACTCTAGTAATATGTACTACTTGCTGAGCAATAGTCTTAGCAAAACAATGCCACCATAAAGATCAGCTTGATGCTGAGTAACAATGTATTTCCTGTACTAGAAATGCCTGTATACACCCCTTACGTGCCCCAGCGCTCCTGTGTCCTGTGTGACAGACTTCTTCTCTTCTGTTGCTCTGAGAGATCTCTGACAATTAGAGCGTCTGATTTATAACACAACTTCAGGAGTGAGCCTGACTGACGTCCTCAGCTGTGCGCCATGTGCTCCATGTGGACGCTACGTCCCGCACACGGTGCCGCCTGCCTAAAGCCACGGCCCTTCCAGTACCCGCCCTCCTCCTAGTTCAAAAAAATGAACCCTTAGTCCGCACACGTAAAAGGAAGAAGAGAGGGGATTTTGGGACTTTGAATGAGGCACATATGTGGTGTGCCTTCATCCCTAAATTCAAGACTAAAACTAGGAAAGTTGGGACTTTAAAAAGAGGTCATGGACATTGTGGAGATGGCTGGATAAAAAATACATATTTATTGAGCATAGTGAAATGCACAATCATATCAATACCATAGACCACATATATAAAAGACATTGCAATAAATATCATTTCATAAAGTATTTACAGGAACATATGTATGTGTGAATGTAATACAGACATCAAGAGTACATCAAATATATATCAACTTGGTGCCATGTAGTGGTCACAATTGATGAATTATACATACAAAACAAAAAATTCCGTATGTGTACATGTAATATTGCAGCACTTTCACCAGGAATATGGATATAGACAGTAGAATTATAATTGAAAAATGTTCTGAAGTAAAAGTATACTGTAAACATGTGTCTGCATCCCGAAATGCCCGACGCGTTTCTTGTGTGTGAAGGACACTATCGCCCCTGATGAGTGTACTTCACACGAAACGCGGCGGTCATTTCGGGATGCAGACACATGTTTACAGTATACTTTTACTTCAGAACATTTTTCAATTATGATTCTACTGTCTATATCCATATTCCAGGTGAAAGTGCTGCTGCAATATTACATGTACACATATGGAATTTTTTGTTTTGAATGTATAATTCATCAATTGTGACCACTACATGGCACCAAGTTGATATATATTTGATGTACTCTTGATGTCTGTATTACATTCGCACATACATGATCAATATGTATTTTTTTATCCAGCCATCTCCACAATGTCCATGACCTCCTTTTAAAGTCCCAACTTTACTAGTTTTAGTCTTAGTCCGCACGCGCGGACGACACGTGGTAACACTTTTAACAGGAGTCATTATATAACAATCTGCTTACCCCCAGCCTCCTTCTCCCCACCAGGGGGGGAAAAACATCTTTGTTCAATTAAGAACCCCCTCCTGCTGCTGGGACACACACGCCGTTTGTAGCTGGACACAGAGCTGCTGAGAAGCAACGTACTAAGGTATGTGTATCTTTACTCCCTCTAGTGGAGATTTTAAAGACATTACAATGTTTTTCATATGGAAGAAAAAGGCATAGGTGGACTTTTTACAGTTCCTAGGCTTCTTCCCTTCCCTTTGCCTCGCTGCAGGATTCTGCTGAAAACAGACAGATCCATACTTCACCCATTACGGCGGGCTGCGTTAGTAAACCTTCAAAGACCGGGTCCCTATAATAGGGGTTCCACTCATTTGGACCTGTATAGCACCCCTCAGGATCAACTTCAGGTAATGTAGCATGACCAAAAAGAGTCCTGGGTCCTGGGGTCCAGCCCTCAAAAGAGAGGCTTACAGGCAAAACCTTGTTCTATGCGAGGCCCGGGTACCATCCTGTGGCCTCAGTGGCTTGGATGGATCCGGTCTGTGGAGGTTATTTAAATCCAGCATGGATCCCTCCAGTGGAGCTCCTCAGAGCACATCTTCACTTGTGACCAACATTTTAGACACTGGTGAAAAAACTGAGGTACTCCTGGAAGGAGGAGGGGTTATATAGGGGAGTGAGCTTCCTGTATTGGGTATACTAGGGTCCATAACCTGAAGGTGGCCCATAACCCATTAAGTTATTACTTAGGCTCTGTGTCCCATGATGTACGATAAAAAAAAAGATTTTTAGTGCACATAAAACAATACTTTTTTGTTTGGTAAAATATAAAAGATGGGGTTGTATTGAATAAACAGATACCAAACATTTCAAAAGCTAAAATGTTTTGTGACACTTTAACCCTTTCGCTGCCAGGCCCTGCGCTCCACTTTTAAACTTGGCTGGCAGAGCAGGGAAGCTGCAGGGGAGAATCAGTGTTGCGGGGAGGCAGGATTGGTGCGAGGATGTGGAGTGTAGAGAGATAGTGAGAGGTGCTGCAGGGATTTTGCGGGTGGAACACTGCTTTAACCATGAATTATGGTCCTAGAAAACATTGCTCTCACACTGATGTTGCAGGCAATACCTCACGAGTGGTTGTTTACATACATGTGCGGGACCTTCGCACCAATGTAAAAGTGATTGGGATTTTACAGAACAGCTGATTGCTCAGCTGAAAAAATGACAGCAAGCTCATGGCTGCAGTTGCAGGGCATTTTAAAAACAGCCTAAGCATGTGAACTGGGTAAAGCTAAATTCGAGGCAGATACACAAATAAAAAAACAAAAAAAACCCCATATGCAGCCCTGTAATGAACTACAACATTGTTAAATGTATTTTTTAAATGCAAGCAATTGCATTTATGCAAACATTGATACCTGGCTTGCAGTCCCTGTATAGCAGAGCTGGAGTGCGAGAAGTAGCCGCACAAGGAGAAAATTAGTTAATTGCCAAAAAGCGTGAAGAGATAGCACCCTGACAGAGAAGCTCAACACTGTACTGCTTCTCCTTTCACTGTTCATTAACAGGTTAAGGGCAACCTGGTTTCAGAGAAAGGGGGTTGAACAATGGTAGCCATCAGACTGAGGACACCTAGTGGGCAGGAAAAAGTACTGTGAGTAAAATCTCTATTGAAGCTGAACGTTGCAGTGAAAGATGGATTCGTTAATGAAATTTTTTTTAAAAGCTATTTCTTTTTATCTTGTGATATTTAGCCAGAGTTCTACTTTAAACTTCAGTTTGCAGGGAGGTAACACTTTCAATAGTCTGGACAATCCCGTTCCGAAAACACATATGTAAAGAACTGAAAATTTCCAATGCCTTTCATCAGCTTTGTGTTAAAATGCTCTTTCAGGCTCTACAGAAGAAATACATACATTATAATGGAATCTGCACAAATAATGCCCCTATGGATGTACAGTATGCAGCTAACAATAAATACTAATACTTTGATGTATTTCAATTATTTTCTGGGAAGATGAAAAGAAACAAAATAAAAAATTCAGCTGGGTTTTGGGTACACCTTAAAATAAATCAAATTAATGTAAAAATATGGGGGAATTGCAGAGTACTAAAGTAATATTTTTTTCTGTATGTATTTTTGCAATTATGCAGTGTGTAAAATATGAAATATTGGATGATATATTTATCTTATGTATTTTATAAATATGTATTCTGTTTTGCAGTTCCTGTCAGCATCCCAATTCAGTGTCCTCCCCGCATCCGTCAGTGGTATCCCGCCGCTCTAACTTCCTGGCACGGTAAGGGAGAAGCAGTTGTTTTTACTTTCTCACAATTGGTGCAAAATTCATCAGCACCACAAGAGGGAGTGTTGCCATGGTGGCAGCGTCCCATGATCATGGCCGCACAGCATTAAGCGTTGCGCGCATGCGTGACTGTTACGCCGCGTGCGTGTGACATCACGCGTTTGTCACGCAAATGATGGAGGCTTCCAGGGCAATGCCTTCCGGAACACCGAGACCACGCGGAGACCGCCATCATTGCAGTCGGAACATGCAGAGGGTTTTGGAGGGAGGGGAGAGGCTGTTGGAAAACAGGCACCTGTACGCAAACAATTAAGGAAGTGTATATATATGCTAACAGCTTTTGTGGATCCTGGAGTGATCTCAGTAAGCTGCTGACACACAGATGCATTGAAAACTCTGCCAAATAGTAAGTTTTGGGATAGGGAGTATAATAACACTTTGAATTTCTTTAAAAAACTTTTATAGTCACTAATATTTAAAATCTCAATTTAACTTACCAATATAGATAGAGATTTTTGGAAGCTATCCACGCTCCTCCATCTGAGTTGTTACTCTATCACTTCAACTGTGTGTCATATATGAATGCTCACATTGTTTAACCACTTCAGCCCCGGAAGGATTTATCCCCTTCCTGACCAGAGCACTTTTTGCTATTCGGCACTGCGTCACTTTAACTGACAATTGCGTGGTCGTGCGACGTTGTACCCAAACAAAATTGATGTCCTTTTTTCCCACAAAAAGAGCTTTCTTTTGGTGGTATTTGATCACCTCTGCGGTTTTAATTTTTTTCACTATAAACAAAAAAAGAACAACAATTTTGAAAAAAAAAAAAAAACGCATTCTTTTTTACTTTTTGCTATAATAAAATATCCCCAAAAATATATAAACACACAAGTTTTCCCTCAGTTTAGGCCAATATGTATTCTTCTACATATTTTTGGTAAAAAAAAAAAAAAATCACAATAAGAGTATATTGATTGGTTTGCGCAAAAGTTATAGTGTCTACAAAATAGGGGATAGTTTTATGGCTTTTTTATTAGTAATGGCTACGATCTTTATCGGGACTGCGACATTATGGCGGACACATCAGACATTTTTGACACTATTTTGGGACCATTGTCATTTATACAGCGATCAGTGCTATAAAAATACATTGATTACTATGTAAATGACACTGGCAGTGAAGGGGTTAACCACTAGGGGGCGATGAAGGGGTTTAAGTGTGTTCTAGGGAGTGATTCTAACTGTGGGGGGAGGGGCTACAACTCATATGACAGTGATCACTGCTCTCGATGACAGAGAGCAGTGATCTCTGTCCTGTCACTAGGCAGAACGGGGAATTGCTTTGTTTACAAAAGCATCTCCCCGTTCTACCTCTCTGTGACACGATCGCAGGCACCTGGCAGACATCGAGTCCGCGGGACCCGCGGTCACGGAGAATGCGGCAGGCGTGGGCCCGCAGCGCCGCTTCTTAAAGGGGACATACCTGTACGCCCTTTTGCCCATCAGCGCCATTCTGCCACTGTATATCGGCGTGCACTGGTCGGGAAGCGGTTAAGGTATTGTCAGCACTTTTTTTATTATTATTCGTTTTCAACTATTTAATTTATTATTCACATTATAGCACACTCACTCCACCACCTTCATTTGATGTATTTTATTGTATGCCACATTAATTGAATTCAATTTCTGATTAATATCTTTATTCACTTTCACATTCTCAGTCACATGGCACTTGCCGTAAATAATAAGTATATATTCCAATCTTCTTACATATCAATATCAATGACTTAAATATTTAATCATTGGTTATTTACTGTGGTAATATCTCAAATATTTTCTTTATTATTACTCTGAATTCAATGTAAAAATAGTAAGCTTATTATGATACACTACAGGTGCCTGTTCGCTCCCCTCCCCATCTCCTCTTCTGGGGGTCCAAACAAATGGTCTCTTGCAAGTTCCTTGAGGGGGGGGTCTATGTAATAGGAGGTGGAGATGATACACAAATGTCTTTGGGATTGCTGAAATGAGCTTTTAAAAGAAATCTCTGGCTATAGGACATGTTTTTCTCTCTTCCATTGCCTTGATTGGTAAAAATACATCTTTGTGCGTTTAGATGGGCAAACAAATCAAATGATTATTAAAATATTTCCTTTTTCCTCTCCATAGAATAAAGTACCACCCTGAAGAAGACCAAAATTAGAAGGGTCGAAACGCCTAGGGGTTTTATGTGGAAGATTATTTTTTGCAGTAAAATGCAATTCTATTAAGATTTCATACAAATATGTAGTTCCATCTTGCTTGATGATTTTGTTACTTTCATGTGAATGCCAGAGCTCAATTTTTTACAACTCCCATGTAACTGTAAAATTGCTGATGCCAATGTTTGGAGGAGGAGGAATGCTGCCTATTTCCCCAAGAACACCATTGCCACGGTCAAACAGAGGTGCAAAACATGATGATTTGGAGGTGTTTTTCTTCTAAGGGGACAGGACAACTTCATTGCATCAAACTCTGATGGACGGGTCCATGTCCGGTCAAATCTTGGATGAGAACCTGCTTTCTTCAGCCAGGACATAGAAAATGGGTCATGGATGGGTATTCCAGCATGACAATGACCCAAATTACACAGGCAAGGCAACAAAGGAGTGGTTCAGGAAGCAGCACATTAAGGTCCTGGAGTGGCCTAGCCAGGCTCCAGACCTTAATCCCATAGAAAATATGTGGAGGGAGCTGAAGGGTTCGAGTTACCCAACGTCAGCCTCAAAACATTAATAACTTAGAGAGGATGTGCAACGAGGAGTGGGACAAGATCCCTCCTGAGATGTGTGCAAACCTGGTGGCCAACGACAAGAAACGTCTGACCTGATTGCCAACAAGGGTTTTGTCACCACTAAGTCATATTTTGCAAATGTGGTCAAATACTTATTTCACTCATTAAAATGCAAATCAATTTATAACTTTTTAGAAATGTGTTTTTCTGGATTTTTTTGTTGTTATTCTGTCTCTCACTATTAACCTCCCTGGCGGTATGATTATGTCAGATTTTTGAAAAGGCATGTAAGAATCAACATCTTTTTCAAAAGGCATGCTGTCTGAGGTTCGCTGTAAGAAAGTTCCTGCCTACCCCTTCCTTGTGAGGAGATCCAAGGAGTTGTGTCCCCTGTGTGGATATCCATTGATAAGCTGTTATCTAGCTTACCTCTGGTAAGCTACATCTATTAAGGTGGAGGATTTCTCACTGGGTGTTGAGTGTTTAACCGTTCGATCACCTATTCCATCTGCTTTGGCTCCAAGGACTTATCCCCTTTGAACATTTCTACCACACCTTTGGATATACTTTTGCCATTTGACACATACAATTCCATTATTGCATTTTTGTGTTATTTCTGGTTCACCACATTTTCCATATATTCCCACTATATGGTCTATACCTAAGCATATTTATTTTCGATTACTTAATTGATTGAATTTCTTAATATTCACATAATCATATATGTTGTTTAATATGTGTTCTAGTTTTAGCGCAGTCTTTTTTTGATTTTCCTATAAAAAATTATAACAAATAATAGAATAGTAAAATGTATTCATACTGTAATCAAATCAAAAACACTGAAATTTGCTCATTTGCAGAATTGTCGCTGTCATTACTTTCAGTGTTTGATGACTAATTTCCCCACAAATCACTATCGCTCAATTCTGCAAATGACTCTAATTTACTAATTATTCCAAAAAAGATCCGCGCTACAGGATATTTAAAAACTGCTGCCCCCCTATAGACAGGAAACACTTAAGTGAAACCAGAAAATGCAAGTAAAAATTAGAAGATAGGGGATGGCGCTGTTATGAAAAGTGTATAAGCACAATGATAAGTATAAAGTGGCAGGTGCTATATCTGTGTAAACAAGTGATAGAGGTGTATCAGTGTAATAATTACTCTTATCAGGAATATAAAGTGACCAGTGCTATTTCTATGCAAAAAAACTGAGCAATGTACGTATGATAAGAACTCAATCACTATACCCAAACACATAAATGACAGGTACTCAACCTGTACAAAAAAAATGGTAAAGGTGTCTCAGTACAATAAATTCTCTTATCATAGATATAAAGTGACAAGTGCTAATTTTGTACAAAAATATATATTATAAAACAATATACGTATAATGGGGACTCAGTCACTGTACCCAAAGGTGTGAGTGGGAGAACCCACAAACCATACACGAAGAAAGTAAAGTGACGTGTACTTATAATTCTCGTGTAGATTAATCTTTTTCGTTTACAAACGTTTTTATTGTAGAATAGTATAATATCCGGGTGAACAAGTGTTGAAGGTACAGGAGGTACAATGGTAATATATTCATTAATAGCTGAACAATATGATACTTGCAAAGTATATCTCGTTGTACAGTACATGCAAGGTGCACCCAATAAATCAGAGCAATGAGAAACATAAAAAAAAAAAAGAAACAATACAAAGAAAAGAAAAAAAAAGGGAAAGGAAACAAAAACATATTATTGTGATAAATGTGCATCCCATACATATTATCATAGCCATCAATCCATGTGGATGTTGTGTAACCTTATACCTGAGGTCAGGAGGCTATGCAGCTTCTAGAGGTACATTCTCATACAGATTCCGTCTTTTGGGAACATAATCATATCTGTTGTGATTCAGCTATTGGGGCCGAGGGATCCCCTAGTCTATCACTCAGTAGGTGAGCCGTCCAAATATTCCATTTACGGTCAAAAATGTGCATGGAGTCCGTAGATTAATCTTTTTAAAATGAGGGCCTAAAGTGACAAGTGCAAAGTTGTAATGTATATGTGTAAAAAATCAATGTGCAATACAAAATTAATGTGCAATAGAAAACCAACGTGCACTTAAAAAACAGCAATAATATAATTTCATAAGCCTGCTGTATATTAATTTAAACACGTATATGATGTGTTAATCTGGTTAAAAAAGACCATAGAGGTGACGTAATGTTCCATCCGATATGTTTGAAATCCTCTTTATACAATGGGGTACAGGTGAAAAAATGCAGGGATGTAGCAGTATTCCCCCTATATGATTACACTCACCGGAGCACCCTACCCCTGCGGGGGTGCGAGCGTAAAATGTTGATCCCAAGATGCCTGTGTTTTTTCAGCTTCCAGCAGTCTGGCTCAGGGACATCCACCCACAGGGAAGGAAGAAAAAAAAACTCCACTGGCTTCGTGTCTGGCTGGCCTGCATCAGTCCGGAGGAGGAGAAGAAAGCGGCGACTCACAATGCTTCTCTCCCCCGCACTGTAGCTGAAAACCTGACCCGATCTTTCTCCGACCGGGAACAAGCACACCAGCACCAGCTGATGTCTCGTGTCGAGATTGGATAGATTGATAGCAGCGCAGCTATTGGCTCCCGCTGCTGTCAATCAAATCCAATGACATGGCGCCGGGGCTGAGTCCTGCATTCTGTGTGAATGTACACAGATGCGGGACTCGGGCGCACGCATGCACAGGTGTCCACAAAAGGAGAGCACCTCTCCAACGTGGACACTTTATGTGGGGAGGAGACACCAGCGTCGCTGGTCCCCAGGACCCCAGAACAGAAGGACCGGGGCCACTCTGTGCAAAACGAACTGCACCGTGGAGGCAAGTATGACGTGTTTAAGCTCTGTATAACGTTCTCGCTGTTTTATGCCAGGAGAGAGATAATGCTGCATTGGAAGTCAGCCGACTCCCCCACCCTTACATCTTGGAAAAAGGCTGTTGATTCGGTGCTACCCCTGTACAAACTCACGTACGAGAGCAGACAGTGTCCCGGCTAAATTCGTCAAGGTGTGGTCGGCGTGGGTGGATGCGCGTGGCTAGGGGGCCGGAGAAGAGGGGGACCAGATGAGGTCTCGCGCCCCCCCCCCCCGCGCCGGATGCCACTCGACCATACCAAATAAGAGACCAATGATGATGAATAAACCTGTCAGGCTCCGCAAGGTTTTTTCCTTATCAGTGGGGTAGAGTTCGACTATCCTAATGGAACCTAGGACGGGATTGGGATGGTGACATCCTTGGGACTATACCTGCAAAGGAATGTTAGGAAGCTGGCAATATGGACTTCTAAGATCCTAACACCTGGAATGCATATATAAAATGACAATGTAACTAAGAAATACTTGAATGTCGAATGCTGAATATATTGTAATGCTGATTTGTTAATAAACTCTTTCTCTGTTAAAAAAAAAAGTATGACATGTCTGTTTTTTTTAAAGTCAGGGTTTACAACCCCTTTGAGGAAGCAACCTTCTCCTGGGGAAGGAACATTCTGGATGGGGCTGAACCAGGTACTAAAGACTGTGTAAGGAATGAACAGCAGACTTTGGAAAGTTGACTATCAAGCAAAAGGTTTAAGGAAATTAATGGTCCCTTGGACGTTGGTAGCAAAGTATCTCAGTAAAGATTGTCCAGGTAACCCTGTGACATGAAAACCCTGAGTTCATAGAAGAGTCAAAAGCAGGGCAAGCACTTTCTGGTCACGCAGAGTGTCATGCAGAGAAGAGACGGAAGTGCTGCAATTTGGATGTGTGGGGAAAAATGTGGATGTGTAGATATGCATCTTGTATGTCTACTGAGGTCAGAAAATTCCCTTGGCTTGGAAAAGCAATGGTAGATCTTGCAGATTCCTTTTAAAATTTTTGTGCACGAAGAAATCTTTTTAGAGCTTTTAGGTGCAGTATTGGGTGGATGTTGTGCAGGTTTGAAGGAAAACTTTTAAACTGTTCTTCTAAAGGAACTGGTACAATCATTCCTTGTGCCTAAAGTTGGCACAAGGTGGTCATCAAGCACAAAACACAAACAATATTGGCGCACTGAAGGTGTGGTTGTACAGAAAAAAGCCGCTAATAGGTCAATAAAGGTGATCCAGGCTGACAGAATTCATGATATAGGCTCAGTACTGTAAATACACAAGGGGAGATATGCTGGAAGGGAGTGTATAGATCACAGTCTGGTGTAAAAGAAGCCGTTCATAGTCCTAAAAACATAACTTCATGGAGGCTGACATGTAGGTCCTAGGGCTGGACGGTTGCAGGCTCTAAAAAGAGCTAGAAGGGAATCTGCAAAAGATACAAGGGAAGAGAAAAGAGCAGCGCCATCTAAGTGCGGCAGTACAAATTTTAATGGTCAATAAAAGACAGCTACCTACAAGATGAAAGAAGTGTCAACGCTTGTATAACCAAATAAGGTTCATGCGCTCCAGAGGACTCGGTGCAAAGGGATGGATATGCAGTCTGTAGTCCTGGCCGCAAGGTCTTTAGTTACCTGGAGACACGGGAGCACGGGAGCACTAAGAGAGAGGCGATGACATCACATCCGGGTCCAGAGGTGAGCGGGAGCAGTGCATGAATTTGGAGCATGCACGCTTCTTCAGGCATTAGGTGGAACCATCTTAGAGTGGGTTTAAATAGAGATGGAGGGAGCTGTGGCCAGTGACTTTAGATCAGGTAAGCTATTTTTTTTTTTAACCATTCAGGCATGACTAATGTATGGTAACTTCTACACTACTACAAAAATGATCATCAGTGCTTAATCACAGATCTCTGTGGTTAAGCCCTGTAGGCAGGGAGAAACATGTCAGAGAAGGATAGCCAGGAGGGGTTCAGGCTGAAGCTGTATCTTTACCTCTACATAGTGGCTGGGTCCCAGTGAACAGCATTTCCACCTTCTGTCTTCCTTGACTTCTGTGACACATATTCACTATGTCCTGTGTATAGGCACTTCTGGGTTACAGAATTTACAGAGCCTGCGTTCTGTACCGCAAATGTATAGTATGAGTTTCAAGAGATGAAGTCAGTAAAGGAATCACTAATTATCCTAATAATTATCACTAATAATATTACCCTGGTGACAGAAAAGAAGTAACAATGCATGTAGGGAATTCCGAAAATTGTGGAAAGAGAGGGCCAGCAGACAGGCAGCACTTACGACATGAAATTACATTTTGTAAGTAAGCCTACATTGGATTATCAATAGCAACTAAAGTTTGTAGTGCTTCTACATTGATCATATAAAATAAGTATGCTGTGACCATGGAACTATTTAATTTTTTTATAATAATGTTTTTATCGAGATTTACAAAAAAATACAAATCAGTACAGAAAGGTACAAGTAGTAAGATAGTATACTTACACCCACCTGAGACAGGTGAAATGTGAACATTGTATAAACAGTATCCCGAATTGACCGACACATCATGGGAAATGATCAAAAGGAACTAGAGGGAAAAAAAGAGAACAAAAACAAAAAAAAAACCTCTGTAGGGGGAAATTAAGAAAGGGGGAAATTAAGAAACAGGGTGGGAAGGTCAGAAAGGTGCATCTGTGAGGGGAATGTGTGGCTATTTGCTTGGGCGCTGTACGGTAAGGGCAATCTGAAGAATAGTACATCCAACCTGACAATATGTCTTAACTTATCTTGTTGGTCCATGACCATATAAACCCATCTTTCAGCCTCCATAGTTGCATCAACCTCCCTCTTCCGATCTAACAGGGTAGGGCACTTCGACTGTTTCCAAAATCTAGGTATTAATGATTTGCCCGCATTCAGCAAATGTGGAATAACACTTTTTTGATAACATATGATGGAAGAGGGAACCCCATGAAAAAGAAAATGCATAGGGGAGAATGCTATGGGTCTAAGAGTCATCCGTTTAATCCATGAGGCGATAGCCTCCCAAACAGGTTTAATCTTGGGACAAGATTAAGAGATAAGTGGAAAAATGTGCCCTGGTGATTACAGGTCCTCCAGAAGCGGCCATCTACTGTCCAGTACCACCTAGTAAGAAGTGTATGACATTTCTTGGACACAAGAGCTTATTGAAGTGGAGTGAGTCAACTGAATTAGTCTCTGAATCTGTGGAGGAATAAAAATTTGACCAAGTTCTCTCTCCCATTCTCTAATGTAGTATAGGAATGAGGAGGATAGGGCAGGAAGGACAAGATTCTGGTAGGTCAATGCATAAGGATTCAAAGGTGGTAAGTGAACTAAGGGGCCTCACTCGAGGTTGTAATTTATTAAAGAAATCCGCCAGTTGGCGATATCTCCAGGATACGAAGGGTATATTCCCAAAATCACCAACTCTAACAGGGTGCCCTGTGGAGCAAACCTGGCACACACTATGTTACTGTCAGAACCCCAAGCATTAAAGAATTCAGATTCTGAATTCTGGCCCCAAGGGGGCCAGAGGGGATGTATGAGGAGCATAGTGGCCCAAAGTATTCAGCCTGCCCCACACAGCCAGGGAATCCTGAGTTAACGGGGACACCCAGTTCGCGAGAGTTTCCTAGAGGTGGCTGGGATCCAGGGAGCTCCTGCCAGATCCCTATCTGCCAGCGTTTTCTCCAAGGAGACCCACAGTTTACTCAGAGTCATGGCATTAATTTAATATATGCACTAGTGACATGTCCTTATAATACAGAGCTATGTCAGAAAGCCCAATGCCACCATCTAGTTTATGCCTACGAAGGATGTCATAAGCCAATCTAGGGCTTCCGTCCTTCCATACAAAATTTATGAATGCCCTACAAATACGTAGTGGCGGCTGGTGCTCAAAAGTTTTTGGGGGGGTGCAAACAAACTGAAAAATTTTTGAGAAAAAAAAAAATGGCAGCCACTGTGCCCATCAAACGCTGCCAGTGTGTCTGTGGGGCAGTGGGTGACGGCAACGAGTGGGGTCCTTCATGCGTCTCCTGCCTCATCTCCCGTGCTCTCCTCTTGATAGGCATCCAATAGCAGCACCTGTCGTTTCAGGCAATCAGGTGACAGGTAACAGACTCAAGCACCTGATTGGCGGAAAGGCGGTTCAGTGTTAGGAAAGCGAATAGTCATTCGCTTTCCTAACACAGCTGAGTGGACTGCAAGCGCCACAGTGACTGCCACTGCATATACATTTAAAGAAGGTCTGTGGGAGTGCGATAGGCACAGTGTATAAGGTATAAATTATTCTGGGCAATATGGTCATTTTAAGGACATTCACTCTCCCAAACCATGTCAGGGGATAACCTCTCCATCCCTGCAAGTGCTTTAAAATGCCTGTTAGTAGAGATCCATAGTTAAGGTCATATAGGAGTTTCGGATCTGCAGTAATCTGAATCCCCAGATAAGGTAGGGAAGCAGAACGTCAAAGGAAGGGGAAGGAGTGTTGTATGGCCAGAGGAACGTGGATAGGTATCCCAAAGTATATTTTAAAGTTAGATAAAAGGTTGAATTTTTGGACTTCGTACATCAGAGTGGGTAAGGATATCTGAGGGGTGGAGAGGTAAAATAAAAGATTGTCTGCATAAGCAGAGAGCTTATGCTCCACAGAACCAATTAGTCGGTATCGGCCGATTGTGCTGATAAAAAAGGCCGATTATAACTTCAGCGCGACTTGCAAATGACTTCTGTAATAGAAGTCAATGCAAGTTGCCTGAAGTCTTCTGTGGAGCCTTCTCTCCTCTCTGAGCAGCCTGCAAAGTCTGATAAAAGAAACTAAAAAGATACAATGTTTCTACTTTAATGAACTGAACTCCTTGTGGGGGAGTTCTCAGTTTAACCATTTAAAGACTAAATCTTTTCCGACATTTGTTGCTTACAAGTAAAAATCCCATATTTTCTGCTAGAAATTCACTTAGAACCCCCAAAAATTATATATTTTTTTTAGCAGAGACCCTAGGGAATAAAATAGCGGTTGCTGCAATATTTTATGTCACGCGGTATTGGCGCAGCGGTCTTTCAAACGCAATTTTTTTTTGGAAAAAAATACACTAATTAAAAAAAAAAAAAACTAAGTAGCAAAGTTAACCCATTTTTTTTTCGTCCAAATGTTTTGATTACCTGTTTAAATGTAAGAAATTTTCTGTATCACTTATTACTTAAGGCTGCTTTCACACTGGAGCAGGCAGGCGTTGACGGTAAAACGCTGCTAGTTTTAGCGGCGCTTTACCGTCATTTTAGCTGCACTATTCGGTTGCTAGCGGGGCGCTTATAACCCAGCTAGCACCCAAGGAAGGGGCTGAATGCGCCTATGAAGCGCTGCTGCCGAATCGCTTTGCAGTCACTTCGGCAGCGGTGCGCATTCATTTCAATGGGCAGGAATGGTGGAGGAGCTCCAAAGATGCTGCTTGCAGGACTTTAACATCCAGCCAGCGCATCGCCTTAGTGTGAAAGCACTCTAGATTTCACACTGAGACTGCAGGGGAGCCGTTTTGCAGGCACTTTACAAGTGCTATTTTTAGCCCAAAAGCACCTGAAAAACGCCCCATTGTGAAAGGGGTCTAACTGTTAGATTTTATGAGATGAAGGAAAAAAAAAAAAAAAAAAAAAAAAAAAAAAAAAAATCGGCTTAACATATCGCCCCCCCCAAAAAAAATCGGCATCATAGTAGGTGAGGTTGAAAAAAGACACAAGTCCATCAAGTCCAACCCATCGGCCGCCTCGATTTCTAAATATCGGCATCGGCCAGAGAAAAACCCATATTGGTCGACCTCTAGCCAAGACCCAACCCATCATATACTCACCCAAACCTAGTCCTCCTAATACTTCGGTCATAAAGACCCAGTTCACCCGATTAAATGCCTTTTTTGGCATCCATTGATAGGACCACCCACAGAGTTTGATCAGGTCCATTTTGCACCCAATGGAGGATATGAAGGGCTCAGATAGTATTGTTCCTGGCATCACGGCCAACCATGAAGCCCGACTGGTCTGGGTGAATTAACGTCACTATATGGTCCTGCAGTCGAAAGGCCAAAATCTTAGCCAAGAGTTTACTATGGGAATTTAGAGGAGAGATGGGTCTGTAATTAACACACTATTGGGGATCCTCTTCCCAGGTTTTTAAAACCATTATGGGCTAACATGGCTTCAGGGGGCAGAGGGTTAGAGATAGTGGGGGGGACGCTGCTGCAGTGCTCAGTTCCTCAATGGTAATTTAGCTTCTAGCTTCTCAAGAACGGAGAGGGGTAGGGCAGGCAGGGCAGACTCCCTAAGGTAAGCCTGTATCTTATCAACCTGGTGCCCATTTGTATCCTTCGAAAAGGAGGGGGGAATATTATACAAGGACTCAAAAAAGCGGTGGAATTCTGCTGCTATGGATTGAATATCCACTTGTTATGGACAAACAGGGAGTGGACATGATGGAAATCTTGCTGCTTCTTTAATTGTCTAGCCAACAACCAACCACATCTATTCCCTTGCTCATAAAAATGGTGAGCAAAGTAGCTATGCTTGTATTTGACCTTGCGATCCAAAGACAGAGACTTGGTCGCAGTGTCTCCAGTTGTTGGGCATCAGTGGGGTCAAAGCGTGTTTGGTCTCAAGAGCGCGTATTTTGTCTAAGAGGTCAGTATATTCCCTCTCCCTTTTACTACAGTTCACCTCTGATAACCGCCTTTTGGACTTCCTAGACGGCCTGGCTGGGCACCTCCCCTGGGGAATTGGTTTCAAAATACGATGGCAATGTGCGGGATAGGGATTCAGAGACAGACTTATCATGTAAGAGGGACTCATTCAGTCGCCATGTCTGATCCGCGTGGTAGGCGGAAATCATACGAAGAGTCTAGGTTATGGATGAATGGTCTAAGATGGTGAGGGATTCAATTGTAGGGGAACGAACAC
Source organism: Lithobates clamitans (assembly GCA_037952925.1). Classification (NCBI taxonomy): domain Eukaryota; kingdom Metazoa; phylum Chordata; class Amphibia; order Anura; family Ranidae; genus Lithobates; species Lithobates clamitans. Next base: position 634,673 of record JBBGZY010000421.1, on the reverse strand, counting down.
AATTTAGATAAAATTGGTCTACCAACAATAAACCAACGCGCGAGTGTCATAAGTTTTGGAATAGTAGCTATAATCTTTGTCTCAGATATGTGACACACGACGGCAATCCACCAGATGAAGAGAACGTAAAAGTTGTTAACATGTTTGAGGGCTCTAAAGAATAGAGGGGTTTTACCAGATCAGGTGTCCAGGCAGGGGTCCAAGGTAAGGTTAAAATCCTCTCCCAGAACCAAAATACCATCCCTGAAGATCTCAAATGACCTCAGGGTCTTAGAGAGGTATGCAACTGTACATGTATTAGGGGCATAAATGTATCTAGGCGTATGATACTTGGCCATAATAAAAATAAAACGACCCTTGGGATCAGCAAGCAGAGACGTGAGGGAGAAGGGGCATGACTTCCGAATAACTATCGTTACCCCCCTAGCCTTTGCGATAGGGGATAGCACATGAAACCACTGAGCAAAATGTAGAAGGGGCATGCTAGGGGTGGACTTTGTCATGGAGTGCGCCTCCTGCAAAGAAAAACAACATCTGCAGCCAGGTGAAGCAGTTCCTACCAAAGATGACCTTTTTTGTGGGGTGAATAGACCTCGCACATTATAGGACACAATTTTCAAAGTATCAACCATTGTGTAGATCTAGGTAGGACAAACCGTGATGTGGGTCGAGACAGCATCTTTCACAGGGATAGGCAGTGGCCATCCCGTGAAGAGGCCCATCTTTGTTCGAGGTCAAGCTCTCAAATGCACCTAGAAGGGGTAGAGAAAAAAACAGGCAAACAACGTACACAAAAAATTCAAAAAGGGGACAACACGTCCCACAGTATGGCAAAAACCAACTAATGGGGATAGGGATCCAGGGAGGAGAGTATCCTCTGCCTAGGGCTCTCAACTCATCTGCAACAAGGCAGAATACAGAGTTCCTCAGACTGGGACCAGCCTAATGAGGGGGAGAGGACTGAGGGCATAGGTGTAGTACCCAGTGTTCCACGGGCAAACAGTAGAAACACATACAAGTTACATTAATCTAGCGGCTATAAAATTAACGAAAAAGGAAAATTAACAACTGCCCGCTAAATGAGCCCACACCATGGAACTCTTAAGGTCAGTTTTGGTCAAAGTGATTTGAGTTTTTCCTGGCAAGTTAAATCACGTCTATTTCTTAGGCTACATTCACATGGGTAATTAGCACACCCTAAGATTTCCACTTAGGGGGAGACCCGGAGACTGATTATTTCATTCTGTGGAACTTAGTGGAAACTTAGTTCCTGGTTGGTGTGAAAACTCTGGTACACTTGAGCCCATTGAGTAAAGTTCCCTAATATTATATTATATTTATGTTACTTTGCTTAACCTGGTATTGCCCCTCCCACTCTAAAATTAAGACAAATTCAGTTATGTATACTAGATAGACTAAAAATAAATGTAATTAATGAATAATCCATATTTGGCTGAAGTTCAGCTCTGATATCACATCAAGTTGTGTTCTGCCAATTTAAAGCTCACCAATTTTAACCTAATGTGGTGCTTTAATATATACTTTTCAAAAAAAAAATACATTACAACAAATTTCAATAACATCACAACATTCATTTTGGACAAGACTACAACCTCCCTCTCTTCTTATTACAAATGGAATGGCTAAGAAACAGCAAACACATTGGCTTGTGTCTTTACAGGATCATGTTGAGAACAGGGCACAACCATAAAACTTTAGCAAACAAAGCTGTCAGCTGCATAAGATGAATGCTTACATACCTAGTATGTAAGCAGAGTTCCTGAGTGAGTGTAAATGAAACATGTGTATGTAGACTGGAGCATACCTTTAACAACCTCAGAGAATCCATGAACCTGCATTGCTTTTACGAAAACAGCAGACTCGCTATTATTAAATCTTACATGAAAATTTCATTTTGACACAATGTACCATCACGCTGGGATGAAATGCAGAAGCAGCTAATTATGATTTGTGTATATTCCTTTGTGCTGTCATTTTGTTATCAAAGCCATCATCTAGTACACAATGGAAAGATGGAGGCAAACATTTCCAAGCAGTTCTTATCTGACATAAATGTCTACATCTTTCTGTTTCTTTGTTACAAAAAAATAGGAACCCTTTAAGGGCTGTCCAATTTATTCAATATAAATGTAAAGTAAAATGCTGTGAAATAGGCCCATATTCAACAGAACCTTTAAACCATGTAACTAAGCTCAGCTCCACTGTTTACAGTACATTATTTCTGCAGATTGTATATGGAACGCATCAGTGGCGGTGCGTCCATATGGGCACCGCCCCATTTCTCCTGCCACCCCCTCTATCACCAATAGATAGATTCATGCATTGCATGAATCTATCTATGGCCGCTGCTGCTACTCCCTATCCAGATGCCCGGCCCCTTTTCGGGCGACAGGCGCCTGAATTACAGTGGCGGGGTATTTTTTTTTTGAAGCACCCGATTACAGCCATAGGCTCCAATAGGCGTCAAAAAAGGTAAACAGTGAGCGCCAAGGCTCGCAGTTTACCCAGCTGTGTTAGAAAAGCGAATTAATATTTGCTTTCCTAACACTGAACCGCCTCTCTGCCAATCAGGTGCTGAGGTCTGTTATCCGTCACCTGATTGGCTGAAACGACAGGCGCTGTGATTGGGCGCCTATGGCGTCCAATCTTAGCAGAGGACGGGAAGAGAGGGCGGGAGAAGATATCGAGGAGCATGGAGGACACCGCTCAACACCGTCACCTGCTGCCCCACCGAGACAGAGTAAGTGCCGGGTAGACAGCTGGCAGGTGGGGGGCACACTGGCAGCATTTGATATGGCAGAGTGGCTGCGTTTGATGGGGCACAGTGCGAGCGTTTGATGGGGCACAGTACGAGCGTTTGACGGTCCACAGTGGCTGTGTTTGATGGGCACAGTGAGGCTGCAATTGATGTTTGTTTTTTTCAGAATTTTTCAGTTTGTTTGCACCCCCCAAACATTTTGAGAACCATGGCTTCATGCTTTGTACAAGACACATCAATAATTTTACTTTTACTTTCCAAATGCTTGCAACAGAACAGTGTTGTTTGCTCTTTTACTCACTCGAAGAAGAAAACATTGCTTTTACTGTCAAGGATATAGAATAGGCAAAGCTTCAAGTATATGTTTGGGGGGGGGGGGAGCATATCCAGTACATGTCTATAAAGCATGCACTTTGCACCATGTTTAGTATCTATGTTGACCTGCTAGAAACTCTGGGCTCTGAGTACACAGTGCCTCTGCTGCAGTGATATCTCTGTGTTGTCCAGCTTTAGTCAGTTCTGCTCTACTAAACTATAGAAAAACTTTGCATATGTTATTCAGAGAAGTAGTGGAGGGAGTGTTCTGTAGCTGAAAGAGAGAACTCGGGGAAAGGCTAACATTGTTTGGAAATCCAATGCAGATGAGGCAGTGTTTTCAGTATATCTGGTGGGGTTGGCAGATATTTTCTCTGTACTTGGAGCATTAAAAAAAAAAAAAAAAATAGATGAGGAAAATTGACCTCTAATTCCTGTTTAGCTGTAACCTGAATGTGATTTTCATTCACCAACTCTGTATACAGAGCAGGTATGATTAAAACTAGGACAACATTAGGCCAACTACATGATCAGGAAACAACATTTCCAGGTTAGTTCCGTACATATACAATACATGCTATATTTAGATTTTTATCAGAAAAAACATAGGTGGCTGCAACCTGAAATGGAAAGGATATTCAATGTAAAATTATATACATTTATCAAAAGATGGCATGGCAGAGCTGTTGGCTATATAAATATATATACACGTGATTTTTTGCATAGTATATTTTTTAATGTCACATACTTTACAAAAAAAAGAACGGTTTCGACAATTGTTTGCAAGCAGTGTGCTTTAAGCTTCTGTTCTCCTTTAAATTTTTCACTTTGGGGATCTGATGCAATATTTACTGGACCTAAAAATGACAAGCCCTGCTCAGGTTTCCAGTTATTTAAAGTGTTATCAGTTTGTTCAGTTTGCAGAGTAACAGATGTGGTATAAACCAACATATGAAGGGCTATAAAAAAGAATGGTTGCATGCCAAGGGAAGAAATTGTGTCTGTTTGATCTGACATTGGCAGGATCTGACCAAGCATAACACAAGCAGTGTCAATGTTAATACTCAGATAAAACTCAGGACTCAGCAACAAGAAAGATGAGGATATGTGGATGCAGAAAGTTTGAAGTGAGAAATCAAACACAGCTGAGCTTGCTACCTGTATAAGCAGCCAAAAAGCCATTCATTAAATAAAGATGATGTGGTTTCCTTCAAAAGATAAAGTATAACAGTAGGCTAGCAGTAGGTATCACTACACATTAGAGGAATGCGCAGTCTAGATTTACTCCTTGTTGTGAAGACCACACAATGATAAATCAGCTGATAAGAGGACAAGCAGAATAAAAAATTGCTTGGCGGATGGATATGCACAGAAGTGATAGCTGAAGGCAAGGTAAAACTCTTGAGCTGTAGAGGTTAAAGGAGAGTTTGCCTTTCTCTTTTCCAACAAGTGTGTATGTAATGGGAAGCCAGCCTTGTGCTCTTCACAGCCTTGCACTGGGCCTCAGAAGCTGGCAAATAGTTTCCATACTATCCTAGCTTCCCGGGTAGTGTTTCTCTGTGCAGCTGCCATGTGTCAGTGTCAGGACAAAGCCTTGTTCTGAAGGGGCCGGAAAATATTTCTGGTTACCTTATTTTCTACATAAAGGAAACATCAATACACAAAGTTCTCTTCGATTACAAATTGTGTATGTAAAAAGACGACTTATGACTTCCCTCTATATTCCATGTCTTGATGTACAGTATAGGAAGCAGGTGAATATACTCATAGACCCTGGGGTTAAAAGGCTTGTACCTTCAGGTGACTGGACACTGGCAAAGCTTTTTAGGACACACCCCCAGAAACCACCTCTATAACCCCAGCCCACTTTGTGAGGCCTCAGTTTTGCAGCAAGCAATACAGAGTAACCCAGGAATAGAGGGGCGGGTGGACTGTGTCCTCTACTGTACTCCAAGATATGAGATACACAGGTAGGTCAAAATTCCTTCAATCTTATTTGAACAGCACAAGACAAAGTGTGAGTATTCAAAGATCCTGGGACATCATCCCCAAGCAATGAATGAGAAGACTTAGCAACAACTAGGCAAACAAACTGTGCAACAGGTCCAACAATAGACAACAACAGACCCAGTTTCAGAATGCCACTGCAAGAACCTTGGGGCCGAAAACTATATGCAGAAGAAGGGATGTCCACGTGGGAAAATTTTGAAAAGATATCAAGGAAAGACCCGGTGGTGTCCTTACACAAACTTGGTGTTACAATGCCCAGGAAACACCCACTCACCTGGTGGACTGGACATGTAAAAGAGGAGTTTTGTCCTTTAGAGTGTAAACTCTAGCAATGAGTTATCTTCTCCATTGAGCAATGGTGGACTTTGAAGCAGGATGTCCCTTGTGAGGATCTGAGGGTAGGACAAATAGGGAGTCAGTCTTCCTGATAGAAGCTTGTGCTTTGAGATTGACATAGATGGCTTCCATCTACCTTCAGACGGTGAAGAGCAATTTCCTTTCAGTGCTTTGAAGCAGGCACAAAGATGTGGAAAGGACTATGCCTTCACTGCAGGGTAATATGGAAAAAAGGATGGTATTGTGTGCAAGACTACCTCATCTTTGGGAAGAACGAGAAAGGGCTCCTTACAAGAGAGTCACCAGCTCAGAGACATGTCTGACAGACATGATAGCAATCAAGAGGGCCACTTTACAGGAGAGAGGTCATCAAGGGGGATACTCCTAATGAATTCAAAGGGTTTGCAGGACACAGAGAACCAAGTTTAGGTCCGAGTGCTAAAGGGGGGGCTGATCTTAGGTACACCTTGAATAAAGGTTTTGACAAGGGACAGCAAGGCCAGAGGTTTTGAAAAAGAATGGACAAGGTTGAAACACATTTTCAGAGTGCTGAGGACCAGTTTCTAGGTAATGTTATGATAAGGAACTCTGCGCTAAGGTATAATGTTCTAAAGGTTCCTATATGCAAAGCTGCTTCGTACCTCCTGTCCTCCCCTAGGAAGCAAATAAAACTAGATGCAGTGCTAAACCACAACAACAAATTATGATTTATAAATCCTTCTTCTATCCCTTTAAATCCAATGCATAAAGTGCCAGTGCTATATCCAATACATCAGTAAACAGTGCTGTAAACAATCCACAGTGCAAACAAAAGAAATTACAATAAACCATAAATAAATGTCCTCCCAAAGTATAATATATATAAAAATGCTGGTGCTGTAAACAATAACCTGTGATCAGTCCTCTGCGCAAACCAATAAAGTGCTTTACCAAATGTCTGTGCTTGCTGTTCTCTATTTTCTCCACACCTGTGATGCACAACAACCAGAAAGTGCCTGTGCTTATTCATTACTCCCCTTGTGAATAGCACCCATCTAATAATGGTGACCTCTTATGTTGAATAAGGTTGTCAGTAGTGCTTTACATAGGCTTTCCTTCCACAAGACATCTTCCTCATTAACTCGGAGGGTACCATCTACCGCTTCCAGTGGCACTCGAGTTCAGGAGATGAAAGAAGAGACCCACAAAAGCATAATTCAATGTATTAACTCAAACAATTGGTGCACTTACAGGGTTATGATACAGCTTCTGTGATATTCAATGGCACCTTCACTTGCTCACTTGACCCTGCATTCCACCGGCCAGAAGCAATGTCAGAAGAGAGCATGGCTCCACACAATGCATTTCATCCGTGTAATGTCTTTGGGGGATGCCCGCCCACATTATGATCGCTCTTATATACCTCAATGATCATTGCCTCAATGATGGTGCCATTGAAAAACACTTTGTTAAACATGACAGTGCCCTCTTGTGGTTGGAGTCCTAATATGCTGCAATGCATTCACAATCACCCATTCTGTGCCCATTCTCCAATATAGCACATAACACTTTCTAAAAGCCAAGATCAAATTGCAACAATAGGCTCTCACTGGGGCCATCTTATGCATAGTATGTAAGGTTAAATTGCTGCTGTTTACTACATCACAGAAAGGATAAGGATTGAATAAAATAAGGCCGTTATACAGAAACATATTGAAAACCAATCAACATTTCTAACCTAATTAAAAAATATCTAAAGATTATTGAAAGATTACAAACTATCATAAAAAAGGTCCAAAATACGACAAATGCCACCACGGGGCTTTAGCACCATGAATATGTTTGAAAAAAAACCTTTGAATCTGTCTTGCTGGGTACTGACAATTACTGGGACAAATGATGGTTCAAGGCATTTTGCAATTCGACTGCCCTTGGGCAGATTTTGGTTGATTTGAGAAAAGAAAGCATTGAGGAGTTTTGAACTCTATTTTGTACCCCTTTGAAACACTAATTGAACCCACATGTTTGAGGTGTCCGTGACCCAGGGAAGGAAGCAAACTTACCAGAGATTCTCCCACTCTTAGCAGCAAAAGTTGCCCTTTCATTGGGAAGAGGACTTTAGGGAAGACTTGGGCTTTCTCGCCAAAAAGATGTCCTCTTTCAAAGGCCATACACCTGAGGCATCTTTTAGAGGCAGCTTCAGCTGACCCTGCTTTGAGCTACAAGATTCTGTGTATGTGAAGGCACGGTCCTGAAATACAGGATCATGTTGGTTGTTCATTGTCCTAGTCAACTTAGTTGCAGTTAGTACAGACAGAAATCGAAGTGAAAGCACATTGTAGAGCTGGTTCTGCAAGTGTATGGAGCCTTTAAAAGCGTCTCAAACGTCCTATCTGCAGAATCTTTGAATAAAGGAACATCTTCAATTGATATAGTGAGAGGTTTAATAAACAATATATCCCCCGCGCTATATATAATTAGTGATACAGTTGCTACTGCTGTTAATGACATAAGTCAACAAAGAAAAGAAAATGTGAATACCACAGCGCAATTAAGCTTAATTGGAAAATGGTAAAGTGCTAGTGCTAATATAGACTAAATGTGCAAAAAACACAATGAATTAGTGAAATTTCATAAACAAGCATGTAGCCAACGAAAATTCAAAATGTGCAAAAATGCATATATACAACTCCAATTATGAAATTTCTTTACCAAGTGCTAGGCTTAAACTAAATTTGCCAAAAAACAAAGAAAAAATTAGATTCATAAACAAGCATGTAGCCAGTGACTGTTCAAATGAACAGTCAAAAATGCATATGTAAAGTTCCAATTGCAAAATTTCTTTCCCAAGTGCTGCTGTGCTGACAATTCATAAAGTGCTGAAATGATTGATATCCACACAGGTGACAATGTGCTCCAAACCCCCCTTTGTGGTTAGGCTCACCAGATCCAATGGACCCCTCCACAAAGGAGGGGCTTGGAGCACGTTGTCATCTGTGTGGATATCAATCATTTCAGCACTTTGCTGACAATTCATACAGCAGCACTTGGGTATAGAAATTTTGCAATTGGAACTTTACATATGCATTTTTCCACATTTATTTGAATTTTCATTGGCTACATGCTTGTTTATGAATTTTCACTTGTTTTTTTACACATTCAGTGTAAATGTGTAATGCCCCGTACACACGGTCGGATTTTCCGACGGAAAATGTGTGATAGGACCTTGTTGTCGGAAATTCCGACCATGTGTGGGCTCCATCACACATTTTCCATCGGAATTTACGACACACAAAGTTTGAGAGCAGGCTATAAAATTTTCCGACAACAAAATCCATTGTCGGAAATTCCGATCGTGTGTACACAAATCCGACGCACAAAGTGCCACGCATGCTCAAAATAAATAATGAGATGAAAGCTATTGGCTACTGCCCCGTTTATAGTTCCGACGTACGTGTTTTACGTCACCGCGTTCAGAATGATTGGATTTTCCGACAACTTTGTGTGACCGTGTGTATGCAAGACAAGTTTGAGCCAACATCCGTCGGAAAAAATCCTAGGATTTTGTTGTCGGAATGTCCAATCAATGTCCGACCGTGTGTACGGGGCATAAGTGTGTTAGCACAACACTTGCAAAATAATTTTTGCAATTGGAATTGTATATATACTTTTTGCCACATTTATATGCGCAAGCTACTTTTATGAGTATTCACTGCAATGCAATTAATCATGTTATGACGTGACCCGTGTATTTGTAAAATACTGTTTTAAACTTTGGTTGGACAATGCATTTATATGTGATATGTAATTTGAGGTATTGATATCCAATTTATGTACTGAACTGTATACCCCCAACTTATGCTCTAAGATGACTCAATTAGTAAACCATTTTCTAAATTCATTTCTTTATGCATCCGTGTGCTTCACTCAAAGTCCCGCCCCTCAACCCCTCTTTATATACCAATATGGGATGGAGGATGGGATCTGTACGGCCCCCCTTCCTCATACAAAGTCCCACCTTTTTGTTATTTTTCTTTTGTTCAACCTACAGGGATGGAAGCACACGGCTGCAATGCTAATTTAGCCCTAGTACTTGATATGGCTGCTTCTCAGCCATCTACACTATTCCCTTATTTCCTTTCCAGTTCTCCCTGTGCAATAGGTGGTTATTTGCACACACCACTGGAACAGCTTACCTCACCACCCAAAAACCCCCCCCTCCATCCATCTCAACAATACTTTATATTTTTTCTAATGACATTTTCCTATATGTGTAGTGTGAGCACGCATGGGGGTCACTGTCCACCATTGTGCATATCCTGTGTCACTCTTGTTACTTCCCGGAGCTGTGACTAGCACTGTGGGTTTTCCCACCGCCCCCTCCTCCCATGGGGCGGGCGGGATTTCCCCCACTGCTCGTCAGCGTCATGCAATCAGTGTCAGCTGTTTGGTGTCTACTCGGCACCTATAAATCAGCTGACCGGCTTCTCCATCTCCAGCAGTGGGGAGACCAGGTTGACGCCCAGGGCTGGCTATGCCGGGCTCCTTTGGTGTGTTCCCTGTTCCTCACTTGGCTACAGCATGACGTTGGAGGTCGGATCTGGACGGCTCACCCGGTTGGGGTTTTTACCCCCCCAAGGTGTGATTGGCACCTCTGTCTTTGATGCTTAATCCTATCCTCACACCACTTTCCTTTGGTTTTCTTGTCCAATTTCACTGTGCAGCAGGCAATCTCTTTTTTTCACTTTATTCAATCTCATTTGCTTTTTCTCCCTTTTCCTCCCCCTTCTCTCTTTCCTCCTCTCTTCCCATTGCCCATCTTTCCTCTCCTTTTCCTTTCTTCTCTTTATTTCTCCCTGTCTTTTCACTATGATCCTCATCATTTCTCATTCTCCACCACTACACATTCCCCCCCATATTCTCTTTCCATTCCAGTGCACCTCATTCACTGGCTGTTTTTTCTCCAGCAGGTTCCCCCGTCTGGGGTCATTCACTTCTCCCATGCACCATACCTCCCATTCACCTTTTTCCTGTCACTACTTGGGGCCATTGCCGCTGCTGGCTGCGCTGCCGGGTCGGGCCCCCTCAGCTCCGGGTAGTGGCATCCTTGGCCGGATTGTCCTGTGCGGCGATGATCTCTCCCATGCGTGGTCACGCTCATGTAAGTTTGTGGGACAAATGTATGGATATGTGTGGGGTTTTTCACATTTTCTGCATTTGCCCATGCATTTTTTCAGATAACCACCCATGTCCCTATTTTTTCATCTTTTTAGATAACCAATACGGTTTTGCTCCTGATGAGCGACTTTAAGGTCCCGAAACGCGTAGAGCTAACAACTACCGTTACAACAGTGTATTCATGAACCTACCACGGCCGTTTCTTTTCACCCAGTATATGTACTCCTTTTTTCCCAAGTGATGCTTTAATGCATCCATTTTTGTTTTCCAGTATCATTTACACTGCAATTAATCACGCTCTGAAGTGACCCGTGCAACTGTAAAATACTGACATTTATCTTCTAACAGAGTCAATATGTATGTTTTTAAATAATTTTTCCTACTTATCTTATCTTTACTATTATTTCTAATGGCGCTTTAATGCGCAAGCTACTTTTATGAGTATTCACTGCAATGCAATTAATCATGTTATGACGTGACCCGTGTATTTGTAAAATACTGTTTTAAACTTTGGTTGGACAATGCATTTATATGTGATATGTAATTTGAGGTATTGATATCCAATTTATGTACTGAACTGTATACCCCCAACTTATGCTCTAAGATGACTCAATTAATAAACCATTTTCTAAATTCATTTCTTTATGCATCCGTGTGCTTCACTCAAAGTCCCGCCCCTCAACCCCTCTTTATACATTTATTTGAACTTTCACTGGCTACATGCTTGTTTATAAATCTCATTTTTTGTACTTTTTTTGGCACATTTAGTTCAAGCCTAGCACTTGGTAAAGCAATTTCCTAATTAGAGTTGTATATATGCATTTTTGCACATTTTTGAATTTTCACTTGTTAATGCTTGTTCAGGAAATTTCACTAATTCATTGTGTTTTTTGCACATTTAGTCTATTTTAGCACTTTACTATTATCCAATGAAGTTTGTTTGTGCTGTGGTATTCCCATAGTGAGAGGTTTGTTTAAGACTGATGGCAGGAACTCTTTTTCCAATGGATAGAGCTTGGAAATGATTTTGGAGGAGTTAAAACTTTTTCTGGATTGACCCAATCATCATAAATGGTCCATTCATTTAGCAACAGGGAATATCTTTTTATATTTATCAAGTCTTTCTGTACCAAAAGAGGCATGGCAAGAAAGAGGAGATTCAAGTAGAAGTGAGCATATCCATATTGGCAAGCTGCAACTTCAGGTGTATAAAAGTCTGGGGTTGAGAAATGATCTGCAGCCTCCTTAATGTCACCTCTGGGTCCTCTTCATTATCTTCTATGTCCACCTCTTTTAGGCCAGGCGTATCGGGGTCTGACTCAAGTAAAGACACTGAAGCTAAAGAAGTTTTTCCTGTAGTTCCCTTTCACTTGGTTTCCTGCCATAGTTACAGGTGAGATTATTCCCCTGTGGGGTACTCATGGAGTAGGATGCTGAATATAAGGTAAGTGAAAAAATATGCAGTGACCTGGGTGCAGACTCCCCTAAGGCGAAGTCCTTGTTGAAAAAGGTGAGAAAGCACCCGAGTACTTCATGAGGGCTCTAGGTGGAAGTGTTGTGAACGTGCGAGTCCTGGTCATCCACATGAGACTAAGCTCGGAGTGGTTACGTTTTAGCGCCAAGTTTGAAAAGTTTACACTGCAAAGTGAATACATTCCAAGCATAAACCAGGCTTTTACATTACCAAAGACCGTGTCTAATCTGACCACAACGCTGGTCCTTATATATACACTTCTTGGTGAGCATAGTACACTGCAAAATGCTACATTTTACAATCTGCCTTTACATAAACTTTAACATTTATAATCTGTCTCAGACTTTTTGACAAATGGAGCACTCTTCAAGAAACAATAAAAAAAGAGATTATTAAATAATCTGATAACCATAACAACTTTTGTTTAAGTCTTCATAAATTAGTTCTTACTTTGTAGAGTAGATCATAACAGTGCCTGCAGAAACATAGAATGAAGTCCTATAAAACTAAGGTCTGCATTGACAGATGTACTATATTCTCATGTTCATTATTATTGTATGCCAATTTAGTGTCTTCATTGATCCTGTAATAACTCTGTTCCATGCAGTGATTTTCTCAAAGGACACAATGTCCTTACACCAGCTGGGGGCTCGCAGGTTATGGCATGTCAATGACAAGTTACATTCCAAAGGATGATAATTTTCTGCAAAGCTATATTATCAATGCTTAGCCGCCCACTGGGAATCCTACTTATCCGAAAATCTATACAACCACAACAAAAAGCAAATTGGATAAATTCCAGATTACTTTCATTCATTTCCATAGAATTAAGAAAATTATGACCATTGACAAACTATATTGCTGCAAAGCCAACTTTGGCATAGAGGAAGGGAGTGCCAGAGCAAGCAACAATTAAAACTATAATTTGATTGGGAGTAAATGTAATCACTGGCTTGTTGAATCTGCCTGACAGGAAAATAGGCCTTGTAGTCAAGTAATTTTCCAATTTATTCTTCTGGCAACACTAAGGCTGTATTAACACCTGAGCGTTTTGTTTTCAGGCTGAAAGTCGCGCGTTTTTACCACGATTTTGTACAGACCAAAGGGTTACCAATGTAAAAAGCAGAAAAACGCTTGTAAACTGCCTAAAAAGAAGCTCGTGTACTTTTTTGAGCTTCAGGCATTTTGCTTCAGGTGACAAAACGCTCAAATGTGAACAGGTGCCATTGAAATGAATAGGATTTTGCTTGTTGGGCATTTTACGAGCTGAAAACGCTCAGGTATGAATGCGGCCTCAGACTACATTCATACAGGTTACTGCCAGCGATAATCAGTCGATTCTTGCCGGCGGAGATAACACTGCATGCATACAATGTATATGAACAGCAGTGGCTGTCAGATTTGTACTTTGCACATATCAATGGCCGACACAGGATGTATCTGCTCATTTGGGCAATTACAGTACATGCAAACAGAGCCTCTAAGTGACCCTGGACCAGGTTTCTGTGGATATTCTGTCCGCAACTAACTGGCCAGTTTGTATGTGGCCGATGCCAGAATGCAACTGTGTCCAAAGGCGGCTTTTGACTGTCTTTAAAGCGGAGCTCCACCTTTAAAAAAATTATTAAAAGCCAGCAGCTACAAATACTGCATCTGCTGACTTCGAATAAATGGACACTTACCTGTCCCAGGGTCCAGCGATGTCGGCAGCTGAAGCCGATCGATCGCTCGTCTCTTGGATGCCCTCGCCGCCATCCTCGGTCAGGGAATCAGGAAGTGAAGCATTGCAGCTTCACTGCCCGGTTCCCTACTGCGCATGCACGAGTTGCGCTGCGCGTCTTCACTGGTCCCCGTTGTGTTCTGGGAACTGTGTGTGGGGGGGCGGGTATCTGCGGCTATTCTGCGGCTTTCTATGCCCGGAAGTGGGTGCAGATACCTGTATTAGACAGGTATCTGCACCCCCCTACCCCCTGAAATGTGCCAATTGTGGCACCGGAGGGGGGGAGGAATCCGATGAGCGGAAGTTCCACTTTAGGGTGGAGCTCCACTTTAAAAGCAAAATACTATCTGGCCCCAGCCACTCAAGTGAGTGGTGCCTTAATCACTAGGCTTTGCAACTACTTTATAAAAGTTTTTAAAGGTAACAGGGAAACAAAAGGTTTTAAAAAGCCATGAAAGAATTAAATCTAAGGATTATTGATGAATATAAAGATTTTTTGACTTACCTGTAAATTCTATATCATGGAATACAGTACAGGATACAGGCTGGATATTCAAAGACCATGGGGTACAGGCTCCTACCCTCGGGTAATTGGACACTGGCAAAGCTTTTGGACAGCTCCTTTGGAAACACCTCTATAATCCCACCCTTCTGTTCAAGTCCTGCATTTTTTAAATAAGCAACGCAGGGACAGAAGGGAGCGTGTTCTGTACTGTACTCCAGGTAATTTAAAATTCCTTTAATTTAATTGTACAGTATAGGACACCGGCTGGATATTCAAAGATGCTGAGCCATCTTCAAGCAATGAATTAGAGTGGTGGGCAACAAAAAGGAAAACAGAATCATGCCAACCGGCCCAAAAAACAGACCCAACTCAGAGTGCCATTGAAAAAAAACCTTGCAGCTGCAAAAGAAGAGGCCTGGACATTCAACTGGTGAAACATTGAGACGGTATGAACTGAAGACCAGGTGGCAGCCTTACAAAGCGTAAACAAGAGTAAAAGATGCTTGATGTTGGAATGCCCAGGAAACCCCCACAGATCTGGTGAAGCATGTAAGGGTACACATGGTAAACTGCACTGTGATAGTGCAGGTACTAGAGCTGGGTTAGCTAGGTAAGAGGCAAGAAATCTTTTGGGGATTGAGGGGGGTGAGGGGAGATTCATGAGAGCTGTGGAGGGAGATGTGTGCAGAGGTGGGGGATGGGGGAGATTGGTGCAGAGGTCAGAGGCGAGTAGGGGTAAAAGTGAGATGTGGACTGCCTGTGAATGAGAAGTGAACCCTGCACACTATGCGTAGCTAAGACCTTAAAGTCTGCACTCTGAAAGTATCAGCTTTCAGATAGACTGTAAATGTATTCAGAGCTAGCAAACGATGGAGAGCAATTTCTTTGGAAAGCTTAGGAGCGGGGCACAAAGAAGGAAGACATCAAATCCTCATTAAGGGGGAAAGCCTTAGGTACCACCTTACTCCCGAACTAACCTAAAAGGGATACTGTCCTTACGAGGGAAAAAACCCTAGAGAGCAACCCATCCCTTATCTGCAGTATATATAGTAATAAAAATAATGATAAAAAATAAAACAAATGGGAAAAAAAAATCTAAGTAAAAATAATACAAAAATATTATCATATTGCCATTATTTGTAATCATTTTAGGCTAGTTTGGGAGTTATTCTTTTTCTGTTGAACTTTCTGCATACATGGGTATAAGGTTTTTAGTGATAGGCGAGGATAAAGGAAGTAGATTGTTTCCTGGCCCAGGGGCTCCTCAGCAAGTCACTGAGAGTTCCAATGTGTATTGCTATATACGATATTGATATGACGCCACGTGCTGAGCTCCAATCCCAGTTAATGCCTTCTAAGTGGAAACGCATTGGTTAAAGACAGCCCGTGATGCCAGCGTGCACGGACCGCCCTGCAGGCGGCTGAGCCTCCATGAGTATCTGTGCGATAATTTCAGCAAATATTAGTAAGTGCAATTCTTTTTTAAATAAACACATGCTTTAAGTGATAATGCACTAGAATGCACTATAAAATGTGTGATAGGACCTTGTTGTCGGAAATTCCAACCGTGTGTAAGCTCCATCACACATTTTCCATCAGATTTTCCGACACACAAAGTTTGAGAGCAGGCTATAAAATTTTCCGACAACAAAATCGGTTGTCGGAATTTCCGATCGTGTGTACACAAATCCGACGCACAAAGTGCCACGCATGCTCAGAATAAATAAAGAGATGAAAGCAATTGGCTACTGCCCCGTTTATAGTCCCGAGGTACATGTTTTACGTCATCGCGTTCAGAATGATCGGATTTTCTGACAACTTTGTATGACCGTGTGTATGCAAGACAAGTTTGAGCCAACATCCGTCGCAAAAAATCCTAGGATTCTGTTGTTGGAATGTCCGATCAATGTCCGACTGTGTGTACGGGGCATTAGTCTTCCTTTAATCCTTACAGCCAGGAGCCTTTGATGGTCCGGAGTCCCATACAGGCAGCAACACGGATTGATGTCTTCCCAGCTAAAAGCAGCATACATGCCCATTGACCCTTTGGGTCTCGTAAGCGGCCATTTCATTGTTTCAGCGCGGTGGCGATTCACGCAGCACTTTGAAATCTAAGGATTAAGCACCATCTTAGCACCACTATTCACTATTTGGGACCTTTTGATTATATTAATCTAACATCAACATAGTTCGTTTTGGTACTTTTTGATTTTTTTCATTTTTTTAAATGTTCACTGTTATATTTAGTGTATATAGGCACTGTTTTTTTTTTAAATGTATTATTGTTAGTGCACGTGTTTTTAATTTGTTTGAAACAATGCACTACACTTTGTATTTTTGAGTGTCTATTATCTCTCTTATTACCACCCAAGGACTTTGTGGATGTGTTGCACCAGGGATCTTTTCTCTCTTCCTTCCAGTGACTACAGGAGCTGGGACTCAGCACAATAATAAACCGTGGGTTTCAATTACCTGCAATTTGACAAATAGAAATTGCAGCAATAGGAATATCTCAAATTTTCTTTTTGACAAATCCTTAAAAGATAAGTAGGGGAATCAGGGTTTTTGATGAATTATACTTATCCAGCTAGATGCAGCACCTGTTCCCTGCCAGCTCCAAAACTGAGAACCGAGCGATCAAACACTGACGATTGATTGGATCTCAGAGCTCCATGAGCAGAGAGCTGGTGACCAGTGCTGGTAGGTCCAGATTTGCACAAGGAATCCTTGGATCACTTAAGCTGAGGCAAAACGGTTCTCTTTCCTCTAGTGGGGTTCTTGATGATCTCATCCAGCCACATGCTGAACAGAAGATACCCTGTGTACGGCTTCTTAGATGTTTGGCTGGCCAACCAACAATTAAGTCACAGCAATCTGTGGATAGCCGCAGCCTAGATGCCAAGGTCCTTATTTAAACCCTTGTGCAAGAGTTTTGCCCTGTTAGGGTTTGTGACACCAGTGATGGTCGCTACAGCTGGATGCATATTGATCCGGCAAACAAGTACATCACAGGTGTCAAACACGAGGCCCGCGGGCTGAATCTGGCCCGCCGAGCCTCGTCATGTGGCCCGCACCTTACGGCTCTCACCTGTTCTTCCTGCCATCACCTGTAAACACAGGAACACAGGATCTGGCGGTAAAGGGGTGTTAGTTGGTGGGGTGAGCTGTATTCCCCCCACCCCCCAAACCCTGAATCCTGCACTCTGTACACAGGGCACGTTTGAACCCTGCACTCTGTACGTAGAGCAACTCCTGAACTCTGCACTGTGTGTAGCACACCCCCGGAACCCTGCACGTAGCGCAACTAATGAACTCTGCCCTCTGTGTGTAGCACACCCCTGAACCCTGCGCAACCCTGAATCCCTGCTCTCTGTCCCCGGCGTAAATCTGAACCGTGCACTCTGTCCTCGGCATAAATCTGAACCGTGCGCTGTGTCCGCAGCGCAACCCTGAACCGTGCGCTCTGTCCGCAGCGCAACCCTGAACTGTGCGCTCTGTCCGCAGCGCAACCCTGAACCGTGCGCTCTGTCCGCAGCGCAACCCTGAACCGTGCGCTCTGTCTGCAGCGCAACCCTGAACCCTGCGCTCTGTCCGCAGCGCAACCCTCCGCTCTGTCCGCAGCGCAACCCTGAACCCTGCGCTCTGTCTGCAGCGCAACCCTGAACCCTGCACTCTGTCCGCAGCGCAACCCTGAACCCTGCGCTCTGTCCGCAGCGCAACCCTGAACCCTGCGCTCTGTCCGCAGCGCAACCCTGAACCCTGCGCTCTGTCCGCAGCGCAACCCTGAACCCTGCGCTCTGTCCGCAGCGCAACCCTGAACCCTGCGCTCTGTCCGCAGCGCAACCCTGAACCCTGCGCTCTGTCCGCAGCGCAACCCTGAACCCTGCGCTCTGTCCGCAGCGCAACCCTGAACCCTGCGCTCTGTCCGCAGCGCAACCCTAAACCCTGCGCTCTGTCCGCAGCGCAACCCTAATACCTGCGCTCTGTCCGCAGCGCAACCCTAAACACTGCGCTCTGTCCGCGGCGCAACCCTAAACACTGCGCTCTGTCCGTGGCGCAACCCTGAACCCTGCGCTCTGTCCGCGGCGCAACCCTGAACCCTGCGCTCTGTCCGCGGCGCAACCCTAAACCCTGCGCTCTGTCCGCGGCGCAACCCTAAACCCTGCGCTCTGTCCGCAGCGCAACCCTGCGCTCTGTCCGCAGCGCAACCCTGCGCTCTGTCCGCAGCGCAACCCTGCCCTCTGTCCGCAGCGCAACCCTGAGCTCTGCGCTTTGTCCCCAGCGCAACCCTAAACTGTGCGCTCTATCCCCAGCGCAACCCTAAACCCTGGTAACCAAAACGTGTAGCGCTAACTGAAAATTACACCCTCAAATTAATAAGGTGAAGAGCTAATGCTCTAAATACAATTTGACTAGAATAGAAAGAAGAACACAGAAAAAATGTCCATCACTGGAAAAAATTTGTGCAATATAAATAAAAGTCCGTGTACATAGAGACTCTACTTATCACCACTTGTGAGTGATGTATAAAGTGCCATCACCAGCATATAATCATAAAAGTCTTAAAAGATAATGCAGAGCTGGTTCCTAAGTAGTCCCACGTATATATGTTGAATAGTGCGTGGAAGGACCAACTCTGTAACTTCACACCACAGTGTCCTAAAAGATGTGCACTTCCCTCAACCGATGAAAATGGGGGCTTACCGGAGGGTTTGAACCCAAAACAGTGTATACGGTGAGGGTCAAACCGGCTTTTATTGCTCACTGGCAATGGGGGGAAGACCTTGACAGCCTGAAGATGAAGGGATCACAGGGGGCCTCAAAGATGTATCTTCTCCAAATGAAACCATGGATCTCCCCACATGTGGCTGTCACACACACGGCTCTCCAGAGTGGTGATAAGTAGAGTCTCTATGTACACGGACTTTTATTTATATTGCACAAATTTTTTCCAGTGATGGACATTTTTTCTGTGTTCTTCTTTCTATTCTAGTCAAATTGTATTTAGAGCATTAGCTCTTCACCTTATTAATTTGAGGGTGTAATTTTCAGTTAGCGCTACACGTTTTGGTTACCATTGATTGATTTGGCAATTATTCTGTTTGCGGTGTTAGCGGCTTACCATTTTGGAGCAAGCGCAATTTTACTACTGCTGTGGTTTTGTTATATACAACCCTGCGCTCTGTCCGCAGCGCAACCCTGAGCTCTGTCCGCAGCGCAACCCTGAGCTCTGTCCGCAGCGCAACCCTAAACCCTGCGCTCTTTTCACAGCGCAACCCTAAACCGTGCGCTTTGTCCCCAGCGCAACCCTAAACCGTGCGCTCTGTCCCCAGCGCAACCCTAAACCGTGCGCTGTCCCCAGCGCAACCCTGCACCCTGTGCTCTGTCTGCAGTGCAACCCTGAACCCTGCGCTCTGTCCCCAGCGCAACCCTGCACTTTGTCCCCATCGCAACCTTGAACCCTGCACGCTGTCCACAGCGCAACCCTGAACCCTGTGCTCTGTCCACAGCACAACCCTAAACCCTGCGCTCTGTCCACAGCGCAACCCTAAACCCTGCGCTCTGTCCACAGCGCAACCCTGAACCCTGCGCTCTGTCCACAACGCAACCCTGAACCCTGCGCTCTGTCCACAGCGCAACCCTGAACCCTGCGCTCTGTCCACAGCGCAACCCTGAACCCTGCGCTCTGTCCACAGCGCAACCCTGAACCCTGCGCTCTGTCCACAGCGCAACCCTGAACCCTGCGCTCTGTCCACAGCGCAACCCTGAACCCTGCCCTCTGTCCACAGCGCAACCCTGAACCCTGCGCTCTGTCCACAGCGCAACCCTGAACCCTGCGCTCTGTCCACAGCGCAACCCTGAACCCTGCGCTCTGTCCACAGCTCAACCCTGAACCCTGCGCTCTGTCCACAGCGCAACCCTGAACCCTGCACTCTGTCCACAGCGCAACCCTGAACCCTGCGCTCTGTCCACAGCGCAACCCTGAACCCTGCGCTCTCTAGTGCACTCTTGAACTCTGAGCTTATTATTACTTAAATTAAAAAACAGTTATAATTAAATTCAGAGGCAATTATTTAATATGATAAAGAGTAGCTGCATAATCTTAGATATACAACTGGCCCCTTGAGGACAACCATATTGCTGATGCGGCGCCCGATGAATTTGAGTTTGACACCCCTGAAGTACATGAATTTTTAAAGGAAAATGAAACCTCCACAGGAATCACTGTAGCTCTGTTTAAATTGGAAACTGGAGGATCTTCCAGAGGTGTAAAAGGCTGGCCAAATAAGCTTCTCCTCAAAAGGGATAATGTACTGAAAAGTGTTTTGGTAAACTGAATGGCTAAGACGTTGCTTCCACATCTTTCCGGTCGAGAGCTTAAGCTGGGCATACACAGATAATTTTTTTTCTGATCAGCCAGACTGAAAAAGAAAAAAAAACCTCAACAGATTTCCCTATCCACACAAGCGTAGGAGGAATCCTCTCCGCTGTGCTACTGTATTCAGACAGCACAGACTCCTCTGCTGTCAAAATACAAGGATCAGTGCTTCAGCTGATTGTCATTACCCTAAATTCTACTAAACAGGAATAGCTACAGATGGATCGAAATTCAGCTGGTCCCTGCTGAACCGGCCAAATTTCGATCCATCTATAGCCGACTTTAGACCTAAACGTCCCAAGCAAGTACTGCAAGACTGCCCCTTCCCTCCATCCAGTGTTTCCATTTCCTTACAGGGCAGAAGCTCTTAAAGATGGTGCCACTGCACCTATAAAATAAACAGAGAAAATGCTGGTAATAAGCTACAGCTCCTTCTGTGGCCAGACAGGGATGTCATAAAGGGTCAGATGCCCGAAACGCACAGATTTCACAATAGCCTCCAGCAGTGACCCAACTACTGTGAACTGCTTGGCCTCACTACCTACCATACACCTGGGTCTTATAAGAGTAGGTGCCCCAAACTTTATTGACCCTGACCCCACACTATGGGGAAACCTCTAAACACTTCAGCATTTACCACCTTAGACAACACAAAGAAGGTTCAGGAGGAGGAGATGGGACATAAAGGGTGGGGGGCAGATTGAATCTACTCATTTCACCTTCGGCAACACATTTGCCAGCTACCACAGCTGTCCGTCATGGCATTGCACACCACCATCTGCAGATTACTGGCCTGAAAGGGAGACACCGTGACAAACCAGCAGTTTGCCCGTTAGCACACTGGGTCGTCACAGCTGAACTGGAGGTTCTACCTGAATCTACAATATCTGGCATGCCAGTGGCTTGCTTGAAGTGATCAAAGGATCAAGTTTGTGTGACAGGTACAGTATGTGGAGTAATCCAGTGGCTGTATTTTCTGACCCTCATTCTAGAGTTTTGGCTGTCGGAACCTCAATCACTACCAGAACTGATATATGACATGTGCCTCTCTTAAGAGCAGACCCTGCCTTCTGCAATTTGAAGCAATCAGGAAACAGAGTAGGACAGACCCGAGTACTGAACCGCACCCAGTTTTGGCCTGGTCAACCTCTCATTAGGGTCGCACTGGAAGCCATTAGATTAAGGTGCCTCCATCAGATGAGACCTGCTCTTAAACATTAATCCCCTCCAATAAATTTACAGATGTGCCACCAGACTGTAACCTTGCTCTGCATTCTCACTTCAAACCACAGCAAACTCAAATATTTAGAAGAGCCCCATTTCCAGGGAATCCAGCATCACAGGTCACATCCCAAAAAGGACCCAATACCCCAACTCAGCCTGTCACCTCCCTTCTTCACCCTATCCAAAGAGATTACCGCTCCAGGTGATGATCCCACATTCACACCATCCTTGTTCACTAGGGAGATAAAGGGTGCCGGCTCAGTAAATGTAATTGATAGAAGAAAGGAAAATGGACAGACGCACTCTAATTTAACACCTTTATTCATATATCGTGATCCATACACCAACAGAGGCACAGGTTACAGATGCAGATGACTGCCGCATTTTGCACCGTTAGTGGTGCTTAACCATAGCTCCCTTGTTCACCCTATTGACACCAATGTTACTGTGTTTTTCTCCCACTTTAAAAGCGGAGTTCCAGGCTTTTTTTGTTTATTAAAAGTCAGCAGCTACAAAAAGTTTAGTTGCTGACTTTTAATAAACAGACACTTACCTGTTCCACGGTCCAGCGATGCAGCCACATGGAGCCTTGCTCCTCTCCCCCTCATCTCCACTGAGTTTCCATTGAAACTGTGGGCACCCAGTCGTGACAGCTTGCGGCTTCACGGCCAGGTGCGCACTGTGCATGAGTGAGTTGCGCTGCGCTCTCCCAGTGGACAGGCAATCTTCTGGGACCTGTCACATGTCCTAGAAGATTGCCGAGAGGGAGGAGCCGCCTAGGGGAGAAGAGGAGTTGCCGAGGCGGCCCGTAGGTGAAAGCAGGAAGTGGGACTGGAAGTCCGACTCAAAACCAATCACCCACTCCCCCCCAAAAAAAATTACATGCAAAAAAGTGGCGAGGAGTGCTTAAAGCGGAAGTTCCACTTTTGGGTGGAACTCCGCTGTAGCCTCCCTGAGTGTTTTCCCGGGTTAAATTTCAGCACCATTAGCGGTAACCCAGAGCCACACCCGGGATTACATCTCAGGATACTCGCGCGGTATACTTACGTTGTCCCCAGGATCCTACGATGTCCTCCCGATGTGTCTGCGGGCTCTGTCCTCCTCCTGAAGCCCCTCTGAGCCGGGCTCCGTTCCCTGTGAGCGCCGCACGGGGGCAGAGCCTGGCGGCAAATTCAAAAAAGTGAAAATTCATAACACATACAGTACACTGTAATCTTACAGATTACATTACTGTATGAAATCATTTCACATCCCTTTTGTCCCCACGTGCTTTGTCCAGTGCCCTGCATGCAGTTTTATAGGTTATATACTGTTCTTTCTGCCTGGAAACTGGAGATTGTTCATAGCAACCAAAAAGCATCCCTTTACGTCAAAAGTGGTTTTAGACCAGCTAGAAAACAGCGATAGTAAATTAGAACACTTGCAGAATTGAGCGATAGTAAATCGTGGGGAAATTTACTTTATTATTATTATATTATTTTTTATAATTATTTATATTTTATTATAATTTATGATTTTGTGTTTCAAACTTCATCATACCCGGGATATCTACTAGACTCTTGGTGGACAGATTTAAGTGTGTTATTGCTAAGAATTACAGGCCTACAATATAAAACGCCAAATTTCTATGCAAAATATTTGTACCGCTTTGAGACGCAAAAATCTGAAATAATCATACCGCCAGGGAGGTTAAGGCACTCCCAGTACTAGTGCAATTTGGCCATGCCAACCATTTGGCTCTGTTCTACCACTATTTACGCAAAGGGGCTGCCAAAGGGTACCCAAGTGAAAAAATAGGTTAGAAACCACTGGCCTAGTAGAAACCAGAGGAAGAAAGCCAAGAACCAGGAGCAGAAGGAATGAGTAAGCTATAAAATAGGAGGACAGAGAGCTACAAGAAGATTACATTGCCAGTATGACAAATGGTGTAGTGCCCAGGAGTGGATCAGGATTGTCCCACTGCAGATCAAATCCAGCAGCATACAAAATTTTCTGACACCAGATTACTGTGAACAGGGTCTTTTTTCCAGAGTGGTAAAACTAAGTCTATGTTAAAACCTGAAGTCTTAGCTTGGTAGGGCGTTTCCCATGTCATCATTAGAGGACTATTTTAAAATATGACTGAATCCTACTTTTAATTTTATTGCTGGAAAGGAAAATTGTAGCATTTGACGTGGCACATGGATAGAGTTCTGCATTTTCAATGTATTCCTTTGATTGTACTGTCAAGATAACTCTTCTTCAAACTGATTTCAAGCTCTATATCCCTCATCTCCATCAATCTTGGCAGCGCCTTTGCACAACAGAAGCGAAGGCTCTCGCCAAAGTATAAGCATTAAGCATAAATCCTGTATAACCATCTGTTGGGGTGAAATAAGGCATTGGTTTACCACCGATGTTTCCCTTTGAATCAAAATATTTTCAGTAAAAAAAAAACACACAAAAAAAACAACACACATATAAGCAACATATATTAGAATGACTTGATATGAAAAAAGGCAGCAATAAAAAAAATATTCAAAGTAATGTATCTTCTCGGATTATTAAAAGTATTTTCTCAATAATGAAAAACTTGTTTAATACTTTATTCCTGCAAACTGAGATCCAACATTGATTGGACGATTTTTCAGTATGTGAACTGACACACCAGATTCAGTAACTATAGTCCTTTTTAGACCCCTTTCACACTGGGGCGGTGCAAACGTTAGCGGCAAAGCGTCGCTAGTTTTAGCGGAGCTCTACCTCTGTTATAGCGGCGCTATTCGGCTCCTAGCAGGGCTCTTTTAATCCCCGCTAGCGGCTGAAGAAAGGGTTAATAGCGACGTGCTGCGGCGCTTCCGAAACGCTTTTCAGGCACTCCGGCAGCACTGCACATTCATTTCAATTGGCTTTTGGCTTTGTGTATTCAAAGTGTCAAACTTTCTCAGTAGAAGGACTTGACAAAAGTACTATATGTGCCAATTCTTCACATACAACTAAGACAATACTGTACATAATTAAAGGATAGGTTCACCTTTTGAACATGTTACACCCAAATTTAGGATGTAACGTAATATGTTCAAGCAGACCCCTCTTTCCCCCTTAGACCACCTTCCTGTGACAGCAAGCAGGGGTTCCTCTCCCCATCAGCTGCTGTCACATTTAAAATTGGCGTGACTGTGCAAGGCTCCAACCCCACATCCTCGTTATGTATTCAAAGTGATGTGTGAATGAGTAAACTACAAGTCATGTCTGCCACCACGCCAGACTTGTATTTTCAATGGACTGTGAGCGTGTTGATCAGTGCGCTCCTAGTCCATTCACACTACCTACGGCTCTGAAACTGGCAGCTCATACAGAGGTACCGACACAAAGCTGTAGGCAGTGTGTGTAGAAGTCTAAAACTGCACCCATGATCCACTGATCACAGGTGCAATGCTCTGCAGGCTCCTGTGAAAAAAAAACAACTTTTTTTTACCTGCAAAAACTTATACAGTATTAGTTTTTCTATAAAGGTGAACTTATCCTTTAAATGCAATAACACAAGCGAGTCCTTTCTTGGTTTTGAAAACATGGCAAAATTGACTGATATAATTAGGAGTATGAAAGAATAACATGAACAATAATAATATTGTGTGCATTCCATGTTGAATGATTCCGGTATTATCCACATCTAACATTTCTGCTTTTAAACTAAACGCTTTGTAAAAACAAAAAAAAAAACAACAAAAAACAAAAAAAAAACGGACTCCTCCAAGTCAGCCATATACAATATCTCGTCTATATACTGAAATGGGTAATTTAGGTGGTTTTGCCAGAATAATTGTGCGCTTATCACTATGAGAATAAAATTTGCACCACTAGCATCCCATTAGATGTGGAGGCACTTCAAGTATGAAACACCCAGAGCAGTAAACCGAAGGACATGCAGGGGATGCCAATTCCAGAAACAGGATCCCTGTAAGTTGACCTCGAGCTCTGTGCCAACTTCTGGGACAAGCAGTAAGCCAAATACAAGAGCAGGGGAATCAGGATTAAGAAACTCAAACTGTAAACAGAACACTACTGCCCTGGTTGCATGGAAGCAAAATTTGTATTTTTGGATGGTTACCGAAAAATATTTGGTTTCAACTAAAGGTTATTTTAATGACAAATCTGTTACAAAATGGCTGAAATAGTAATTGCATGCATCATTTTTGGATGTATTTTTATTGAAATGCTTAATATATTCCCAGGCTGTGTAATGAGAGTACAGAAGATCTGTTGGCAGTATTACAAACACAGGAATAAAAGGGGGCAAAAGTTCCATATTAAAACAACCACATTTTATAGCTAAAGCTTTCAGGGGAAACGATCGCATGCATTCAGGCAAAGTCATTGAAGTTCATCTCAGAACACTATAATTGTTTTTAAAAAAAAAAAAAGTCTGAGGCTTTTCCAGCAACAAAAAAATGTAAGAATAAAAGAATATACTACTGGCAGGAGGCAGTGGGGGGGATAAACAGAACAGCCATGTGAAAATGCTTTGAAAAAATATTTAATGGTTTAAATAAAATTTAGGCAGGAAATACTCAAGCTATGGCAATAAAGTCATAAGACAATAAAAGTAATTTCTTAAATTCCAAAGCAAGATGAATCATACTGTTTGTGGACACGAAGACAGAGTTAAGTCACAATTTTCATAGTTAACAATTTTTTTTTCAATATAACATAGTAAGAATTAGTACGTTTTCAAGTATGTATGGGAAGTATGAGCAGGGTAGCAACGTCTCAATTCTCTACAAATTGTTGTACATTGTAAGTTAACCATTATAAAGCAATTGGTGGAACAACACACGTATCTCGGGCTCTGGAAAATGTCTTTCGTGGTAGGTAAGCAAGAGCTTTTACATTAATAGCAATGCATGTGCAGAATAAAATAGGTAATATTATGCACAGCAAGTGTGGGTCATGAAAACCTTGCCTTTGTTCATTTCTGAATGGTGAGCGAGTTCTTCCAAGGAGTTCTACGTTTTTAATTTTTAAAATCTATTTTTTTTTGCAAGGAAAATGTGTAGAGGGAACAGCACAGACTTTACAGCCTATTAATTCAGGAACACTATAAAAAAAAATAATTGCCTTAATTATGGATGTGATTGGCTGAATTGTCACTGCATCTATGGGTCCATGCAGATAAAGGTCTGAAAAGGTAATGCTTTAACCAGGGGTGTAACATGAAATCAGTGGGCCCGTGTGCAAGATAAAAAAAAATGTGGCGCACGCAGTAAAACTGTGGCAATTTGTGGGTGTGGCTTAAATTGCACCCAAATATTGGGTGCGGCTTAAAGGGGGTGTGGTTTAAAAGAGTCTGGGGTGACTTACAGAGTGCAGAATGTGGTAATTTTAACAACTTGCTGCAAATCACTTTAGCTGTACGTCGGTACTTTGACGCTAAATACCGTTGTTATGGCAGACGATCGCATCCTCTCCGCTGACAGGCCTGGAGCAGAGTGAGGGAAAGATGGCCCCCACTCGACTCCATAACACTGGATGACGGAAGTGACATCAACCGTCCCCCGTCACTTCCACCCAATGGTCTTAAAGGGGATTTTGTTTTTTTTTAATTACATTTAAGTGTAAATGTGAGATCTGAGGTCTTTTTGACCCCAGATCTCACATTTAAGAGGTCCTATCATGCTTTTTTTCTATTACAAGGGATGTTTACATTACATGTAATAGGAATAAAAGTGACCCAATTTCTTTTTTTTTTTTAAAGGACAGTGTAAAAATAAAAAGTAAAATAAAGAAGATATGCAAGTCGCGCCCACATATGAAAACGGTGTTCAAACCACACGTGAGGTATTGTCGAGATCATTAGCAATAATTCTAGCACTAGACCTCCTCCGTAACTCAAAACTGGTAACCTGTAGACATTTTTAAACGTTGTTTATGGAGATTACAGGGCGGCACAGTGGTGTAGTGGATAGCACTCTCGCCTAGCAGTAAGAAGGGTCGCTGATTCGAATCCCAACCACGACACTACCTACCTGGGGTTTGCATGTTCTCCCTATGCCTGCGTGGGTTTCCACCGGGTACTCCGGTTTCCTCCCACACTCTAAAGACATGCTGGTAGGTTAATTGGATCCTCTCTAAATTGTCCCTAGTATGCATGAATGTTAGTTAGGGACCATAGATTGTAAGTTCCTTGAGGGTAGGGACTGATGTGAATGTACAATGTATATGTAAAGCGCTGCATAAATTGACGGCGCTATACAAGTACCTGAAATAAATAATAAGGGTCAAAGTTTGTCGCCATTCCACGAGCGGGGGCAATTTTGAAGCATGACATGTTAGGTATCAATATACTCAGCGTAACATTATCTTTCACAATGTAAAAAAAATTAGGCTAACTTTACTGTTGTCTTTTTTTTAAGCCAAAAAAGTGTATTTTTCCAAAAACTTGCTCTTGCGCAAATACGGTGTGAGAAATTATTCCAATGACCGCCATTTTATTCTCTAGGGTGTCTGAAAAAATATATATGTTTGGGGGTTCTAAGTAATAATCTAGCAAAAAAAAAAAACCTAATTGATTTTAACTTGTAAACAACAAAAAGAGGTAAAAAAAAAAAAAGTGTCAAAAAGAGGCTCGGTCCTTAAGTGGTTAAGTAGGAAATGTACAGTGGGGAGTATACAGTGGTGGGTAGTATGTGCAGGAGAACGTGACTCCCAAACTAAATTGACGTCCTTTTTTTCTCACAAATAGAGCTTTCTTTTGGTGGTATTTGATCACCTCTGCAGTTTTTATTTTTTGCGCTATGAACAAAAAATAGCGACAATTCTGAAAAAAAAGCATTATTTTTTACTTTTTGCTATAATAAATATCCCTCAAAAATATATACAAAAAACATTTTTTCCCCTCAGTTTAGGCCAATACATATTCTTCTACATATTTTTGGTAAAAAAAAAAATAGCAATAAGCGTTTGATTGGTTTGCGCAAAACTTATAGTGTTTACAAAATAGTGGATAGTTTTATGGCATTTTTATTAATTTTTATTTTATTAGTAATGCCGGCAATCAGCGATTTTTATTATGACTGCGACATTATGGCGGACAGATCGGACACTTCTGGCGTGATTTTGGGACCATTCACATTTATACAGCGATCAGTGCAATTAAAAATGCATTTACTGTGTAAATGTGACGGGCAGTGAAGGGGTTAACCACTAGGTGGCGCTGTAGGGGTTAAGTGTGTCCTAGGGAGTGATTCTAACTGTGGGGGGGAGGGGCTGTGTGTCACACCACACTGGTCACCGCTCCCAATTACAGGGAGCGGTGATCAGTGACAGTGTCACCAGGCAGAACGGGGAAATGCTTGTTTACATCAGCATTTCCCTGTTCTTCCTCTCCGTGAGACGATCGCATGTACCCCCGCGGACATCGAGTCTGCGGGACCCACAACCACGCGCGCCTGCAACCCGCCTCTTAAAGGGAAACGTACAGGTACGTGATTCTGCCTATACATGCACTTCTTCCGCAGTATATCTGTGTGAGGTGGTCGGAGAGCGGTTAATTTTATGTTATTTTTTTACAATTTAATTTTGTAAAATTTATTGAATTTTTTTTTTCTTATCAGCCCTGTTGGTGGGCTTTGGTGAGATATGAGGGGTCTAAACAGACCCTTGACATCTCCCCTCTGAAACAGAGAAAGGGGCTGAGGACACAGTATCCCCAGGTCTCTTCTCAGCATTGAAAATGAATGAACAGGAGACAGCGGCTCCCTTTCATTCATAAACTGAAGCAGAGCAATCACAGGTTACTCTTTTCAGTTATCACAAGACACAGGAGTGATCGGTAGCCAATTCAGACATGGAAGGAGACGGTAAATTACATATTTATCGGCCCCTTCCCCTGCTCTCCATCCTGACAGATTCCCCCCCTAGCGGGCGGGAGAGAAGAGGGAAACTGGCTACGGGGACGGGGTGGGGCGGAGGAAGACACCGGGGGCAGAGGAAGACACCAATCTCCCTGTATGGCATTTTAGCAGACAGCCATAGGGAGAGGAGATAAAGAGGCCGTGAGCTGAAATGCCACACAGGGAGATCGGTGCTTGCAGCTGTCCCCCGTCACACCCATCATCCCTGACTGTCAAGGGACAATCATCCATGGGTGCAGGGTGGGTCACAGTGCCCCAACCCCCCCCCCCCCCTGGGAGCCCATGTGCAGTGAACACCTTGCACCCATGGATGACACGCCACTGGCTTTAACTACAAGAGCCCCCACTGTTCCTTATTCCTAGAACCCCCGACCAGCCCCCCCCCATCTCTCAGTTCTAGAACACATGGCAGCCACGTGGGCTGCTATGATGGCAATTCTGTCAGAAGCAAAACAGGGAGAGTGGGGAAGGAATACAGTTCAGGGCCATAGCTAGTCGCAGGCAGGGAGTGAGCGGCTGTCTAACAGATGCCAGAAGGTGGAGAAGAGTAAAAGGAGTGATGAGGGGAGGTGGAGAAGAGTAAGGGGAGTGATGAGGGGAGGCGGGCAAGAGTGTAGATAAATCGGGGTTTGAGAAGAGAGCCGTCAGCTTGTAAGGAGTGTATAGAACTGTATCCAGGCTTTTATTATGACAATTTAAATGAATGAAACGGTATACCCAGACACCCTGGACCTGCAACCATTAACAAAGATCTGATACTGTCATGTTAAATGACAGATCTTTTCAAAGTGGCTGCAGCTTCAAAGTGTCTGGTTACAGGTTGTGGTTACACATTTTGCAAATACAGTGAACGGAGGGATTGTGACTTTCGTTTATTAAACACCTTTTAAAGTAGTTTTAATAAAGGAATCATTTGGATTTACACTATGAGTGCCCGTCTCTTTCGTCCATGAGGATATCCTACAGTGAACCGCAGAGGTGATTATTGCAAACCCATTCATTTGAGGTGGAGAGCCTCTGGAGGGGCTGAGGCGTCCAGACACCCCAATGTTTACTGAGCCAAGGAGGAGGTGACCGTTCCGGAAACTGCCTAGACATTCATTTACATGTGCTTTACCCCTGCAGGGGTGCAGGGTTCTGGTGAGTGGGGAACTGAAGGGGAGCACTGATGTCACTTGATCTACTACACACCTGTGGCCAAATCTAGGCATGAGTCATCTTGGCAAAGCACAAAAGTCACTTGAAATTTTGTTATTTATCTGCAACACATATGATTGAACTTTATAATTTGAATATAATTCCAATTGTTCCGCATGCTGTTTTTCATTGAACTTTTTCACTGGACCCGCATCACAATTTTTTAATTTTATTTTTATTATTAATTTTCTTTACTTTTTATGATTGTTTTATTCTTATATTCCTTCACATATAAATAATCCTTATTTACACGTGCCATAAGGTTATCACATATGACTAGGAATGAAACATTTCAGTTTATGTATATCAGTATATGTTGACCGTTTTACCATTATTATGTACATTTATTTGTTTATCTATTTTGAGATTAGAAATGAATCATGTGGGTAACATTACACAATAAGTGCCGGTTCACACAGGCGCGACTTGTCAGGCGACCTAGCCGCCTGACTAGTCGCCTCCCGTTCTTTACTATGGAACCGTTCTAACAGGAGCGACGCAAGTCGCTCCGACTTAGAAAAAGGTTCCTGTACTACTTTGGGGCGACTTGAGGCGACTTGCATAGACTTCTATACAGAAGTCGTTTTGCAAGACGCCGTGGAACTCGTGTGCAGGTCGCCTCGGTGAGGCGACCTGCAAGTCGTGCCGCCCCTGTGTGAACCGGGGCTAAAGGAGCACCAATTAACACATTTTGCAAATAAGTCACGGAAAACACTTTTATAACACTCGCTTGTAACAAATCCCTCACCCTCCATTTGGGAAAAGTGACCTAATTGGAGGATTGTCCTTCAGGTGACGGAAGTGAGTATTACCCTTTTGTTGCACACTCACCCAGGAAGAGTGACTCATTGTGGAGGATCACTCTTCGGGTGATGGGCAGCCCCACCAACTCTATATCTATAACATTCTTTTTTGTTTATTTGAGCTGTCATTTTTCATAGACTTGTAGAAAGCAGACAAGAAACTGCTGTCCAGGATGAGGGAATCCTACAATGGGGAACCAAGAATCTGACATTCTCTGAAGTTCTTTAGGCAGTGGTTTCTCTTCCTTACAATGATCAGATGCACAGGCAATCAGAGAAGTATTTTAGTTTCATTTTTGCATGAATTGTTTTGCATATTGATATTTTTATTTTAGCAACAGAGTTGCTTTAAGGAACAGTTCACTTTTAAGGAAAAAATAATAAATGCACATTTTATTTGCAGGTAAACAAATGTGCATTCCTTATTTTTTATTTTTTGGAAAGCATTGCCATGTAGGTCTCCAGCAGATCTGCCAGTGTACCCAGGTACATTCCCATCACTGACAGAAAGAGAATAAATTACCACGGTGCACCACCGGGTCTGTTCGTAACAGGATACATTCTACACCCTGAATATGAGTGTAACATATGAAAGTTGAAGTTATCCTTTATCAAACAAGATCAGCATGACGGTAAGGTAAAAAAAGAGGAATTTTGACATACCTGTATATTTCATATCTTAGAGTAGAGTAACGGACACTGGCAAAGTATTCACAGACCCTGGGTTATGGGCTTGTACATTCAGGTGATTGGACACTGGCAAAGCTTTCATGGACATGCCCACTGGTTACCCCCCCCCCCCCCCTCCCCTCTTCTGTGAGTCCTCAGTTTTGTAGCAAGCAATGCAGTATCATGCATACAGTATCTCACAAAAGTGAGTAGACCCCTCACATTTTTTGATTTTATTATATCTTTTCATGTGACAATACTGAAGAAATGACACTTTGCTACAATGTAAAGTAGCGAGTGTCCAGCTTGTATAACAGTGTAAATTTGCTGTGCCCTCAAAATTACTCAACACACAGCCATTAATGTCTAAATCGCTGGCAACAAAAGTGAGTACACCCCTAAGTGGAAATGTCCAAATTGGGCCCAATTAGCCATTTTCCCTCCCCGGTGTCATATGACTCCTTAGTGTTACAAGGTCTCAGCTGTGAATGGGAAGCAGGTGTGTTAAATAAGGCGTTATCACTCTCACTCTCTCATACTGGTCACTGGAAGTTCAACATGGCACCTCATGACAAAGAACTTTCTGAGAATCTGAAAAAAGAATTGTTGCTCTACATAAAGATGACCTAGGCTATAAGAAGATTGCCAAGAACCTGAAACTGAGCTGCAGCACAGTGGCCAAGACCATACAGCAGTTTAACAGGACAGTTTCCACTCAGAACAGGCTTCGCCATGGTCGACCAAAGAAGTTGAGTGCACATGCTCAGCATCATATTCAGAGTCTGTCTTTGGGAAATAGATGTAGCATTGCTTCCAGCATTGCTGCAGAGGTTGAAGAGGTGGGGGGTCAGCCTGTCAGTGCTCAGACCATACAATGCACACTGCATCAAATTGGTCTGCATGGCTGTCGTCCCAGAAGGAAGCCTCTTCTAAAGATGATGCACAAGAAAGTCCGCAAACAGTTTGCTGAAGACAAGCAGACTAAGGACATGGATTACTGGAACCATGTCCTGTGGTCTGATGAGACCAAGATAAACTTATTTGGTTCAGATGGTGTCAAGCGTGTGTGGCGGCAACCAGGTGGGGGGTACAAAGAAAAATGTGTCTTGCCTACAGTCAAGCATGGTGGTGGGAGTGTCATGGTCTGATTGCTGCCGGCACTGGGGAGCTACAGTTCATGGAGGGAACCATGAATGCCAACATGTACTGTGACATGAAGCAGAGCATGATCACCTCCCTTCGGAGACTGGGCCACAGGGCAGTATTCCAACATGACAACAACCCCAAACACACCTCCAAGATGACCACTGCCTTCCTAAAAAAGCTGAGGGTAAAGGTGATGAACTGGCCAAGCATGTCTCCAGACCTAAACCCTATTGAGCATCTGTGGGGCATCCTCAAACGAAAGGTGGAGGAGCGCAAGGTCTCTAACATCCACAAGCTTCGTGATGTCATCATGGAGGAGTAGAAGAGGACTCCAGTATCAACTGCTCTGATGAACTGCATGCCCAAGAGGGTTAAGGCAGTGCTGGAAAATAATGGTGGCCACAGAAAATATTGACACTTTGCGCCGAATTTGGCAATTTTCACTTAGGGGTGTACTCACTTTTGTTGCTAGCGATTTATACATTAATGGCTGTGTGTTGAGTTATTTTGAGGGGACACCAAATTTACACTGTCATAGAAGCTGTACACTTACTACTTTACATTGTAGCAAAGTGTCATTTCTTTAGTGTTGTCACATGAAAAGATATAATAAAATATTTACAAAAATGCAAGGTGTGTACTCACTTTTGTGAGATACTGTACACCTGGTAGAACTTTGAAAAGGCATGAACAAAGGACCAGGTCGTTGCCTTACACAGCTGGGCTACAGAACCCTGGTGTGGGAATGCCCAAGAAACTATGAATAATCTGGTGGAATGGGCACAAAAATGCAAGAGGAGATTTGTCCTTAAGGGGACTTTCACACTGGGACACTGGCCACGTCTGTGGTAAAGCGCCGCCAATTTTAACGGCGCTTTAACGTCGTTTTAGCAGCGATTTTCACCCACGCTATCGGGCGAATATGGGTTAAAAGCGCTGTTGCCGAAGCGCTTTGCAGGTGGCTCTGGCAGCACTGGCCATTGATTTCAATGGCAGGGGCAGTTTAGGAGCGCTAAATACAGCGCTCCTGCACTGCCCAAAAGATGCTGCTTGCAGGAATTTTTTCCTGTCCTGCAAGCGCACCGCTCCAGTGTGAGAGCACTCGGGCTTTCACACTGGGGATGCAGAAAAGGCAGTTTACAGGCGCTGTTTTTAGCGCAAAAGTGCCTGTAAAACGCCTCAGTGTGAAAGTAGCCTTAGAGTGCAAGCTCTAGGGATCAAATTTCTTATCCATCAAGGGATGGTAAACGTGGAAGCAGGGTGTCCCTTTCAAGGTCCTCAGGACAGGACAAATAAGGAATCCTTCTGTCTGATCGAAGCTGTTGCTTTGATGTAGACTCTAAATGCTCTCTGTCCAGGCAATAAAGAGAGATTTGTTTTGAATGCTCAGAGCAGGGAACAGAATTAGGGCTATTTATTCTGAGGTGGAATATTGGTCTTGGGTGCAAGACAACCGTCTCATTGTTAAAGCAGTACTAAATGTTCTTAAAAAAAAAGGCCCCCTTCAGGTTTGTGTCTTAATGTGCAAGTATGCAGTGCATACTTACACAT
This sequence comes from Lithobates clamitans, assembly GCA_037952925.1. NCBI lineage: Eukaryota > Metazoa > Chordata > Amphibia > Anura > Ranidae > Lithobates > Lithobates clamitans. Next base: position 599,516 of record JBBGZY010000421.1, on the reverse strand, counting down.
TATGACAGATTTACTTGCAGAGTGAATCCCTCCAGCAATGCGCTGTCACCACTGACAGGGCTTCCATCCTCACCAGGTCTTCCTCCAGGGCCCGCGTGCTCCGATGTCACTCCCACGCATTCACACGGGAGTCACAATTGCGTCACAGTGCTCTGAATGAACAGCACTCGAGTGCGCCATACATTGAGCGCAGTGTGCATTTACAGCTACCAATGTGAACATCTCCTAAACTGTGCACGTAAAGGAGGTATTCACTGTACCTACAGGTAAGCCTTATTATAGTCTTACCTGTATGTACAGATGAAAAAGTGGATTTTACTACTGCTTTAAGAGAGGAGTGTGGCCTTTAAAATAGACATTTATACTCACCTAGGTGGATGTAGCATCAATCTGAATCTGCATCTGTCCCCTGCCGGCTCTGCAGTGAAAACTGAGCGATCAAACATCGCTGATTGCTCAGTTTTCCCATCCTCTCTGCTCCTCCAGTGCTCACTAAAGCACCAGGTTGTGGAGGGGGTGGAAGGAATCTGGCCCAGGAATGGACTTAAAAAGCCAGGATCTTTGCAGAACCTGGACTGGCTGAGTGACTTATGTTTAATAAATATGCATAGATTTAAAACTAACTTCTTTTACATTGTCATTATGGGGTATTGTTTGTAGAATTTTGAGGGAAATAATGAATTTAATCCACTTTGGAATAAGGCCGTAACATAAAAAAAATGTGGAAAAAGTGAAGCGCTGTGAATACTTTCCGGAAGCACTGTATGTGTATGCAGCATCTGTCCCCCGCCAGCTCTAACACGGAGAACTGAGAGATCAAACACCGCCAATCTTTGGCTGTACTCCTCCTTTAAAGTCCTGACAGATCACTTTAGGCTGGCCCCTTTTGCACGAATAGCTATGGAAAACATTAAAAATAAGTGCCCATACAGTTTGAAATCCATTATTGCACTGTTTAACCCTGCTCTGCGCATGATGAGTTGCTCTGTATTCTCAGCACTGTGCCTAAAATAAAAGCCACTAGAGGCAAATCAGCTGATGGCTTTAAGATTTACTATTGCTAAAAAGATAGGAAAACAACAGGAATGACACAGGACAAACTCTGCTGCCATGGAGACACAAAAGAGTTAAACTTACAAATATAGTGTCTCATATTTTCCCCTTTCTCCCTCATTGGCAGCACTGTAAAGCTTCTGTCAGGCTTCCTCTTTAGTTGAGCCAAGACATACAATCAAGGCTGGAAAAGTACATATTTTAAAGAAAATGACATATAGTTTTTGAGACCAAGGAGAGGGAGAGAGTTTCCAATAAGGAAGTCATTGCTTTGGCATTCAACAAAATGCAAGCCTCCAATTATTAATATGGAATGTATGTTCTTTTATTAAAGAATATTAATTGTTACCAAACGGTCATGGGTTTCGCTTTAAACAAAGCTGGAGTTTCACAGTTATAGTATATATATTGTTTTAAACAAATATACATATGACTATAGATAAATCAAAAACATTTTGCCTACCTTTAAAGTTCTAGTTGGGGCCCAGCCCGTTCCATCTATGGAGTGCTCTCTCAACAGACTGTATTTAAGATAAAACAAGATATTTGTATTTTAGTACTCAATTCCTTAGTCTTTAAGTGGCATTATATTGCCGATTACCAATTCTTAGAAGTGATGGGTGCATTAGTTTTCTTTTTTTGGCTCTATTTTCACCTGATGATCTGGCCAGTAGTTTTCTAACAGAACAAGCTTGCCTATAAATCTATCAGTTAGGAGTGTTGAGACAAACCATTTACCACTGACAGGGGTGCTTAGAATGATGAACTTTTATTTATTCATATAAAACCTTTATTACAAATTAGAAAAAAACAAAAAAACGGTTGCTGTACCTGCAGTGTGAGATGAAGTTTGGCCCTAATTTTTTTTTGTTAATGTATCTAAACCTGCTAGTTCGTCCAACACGTCCCTCTTTCCAGACCGAAAATGCTGCTGCTTGCTCTGCCCAGTGCTTCTTCATTCAGAGTGGAGGCACTCTAATACTTAGACCCTTTTCACACTGGGGCGTTTTTCAGGCGCTTTAGCGTAAAAAAAAGCGCCTGAAAGAAGCCTCATCTGCAATCCCTATGTGAAAGCCCGAGTGCTTTCACACTGAGGCGTTGCGCTGGCGGGGCGTTGAGAAAAGTCCTGCAAGCAGCATCTTTGGAGCAGCTTTTGGGCGTTGAAAAAAGCGCTTAAAAAAACGCCCCTCTCAATTTAAATTAATTGAAAGCGCTGTAAAAACACCTGAATAGCGCCTATAATCCGCCCTGAGCTGTAGAAAAGTCACATGACCTCACAAAAGGTAAACATGCAAGCAGAAAGAGCATCTACATGTGGGGTTGTTCTTTGATGCCCGTGCTTCAATAATGTTAGAAAAACGCTGTTAAAACGCCCCGCAACGTTGTGGTAATTTTACCGCTAGCGCCCCAAAAACGTTGTAAAAACACGGTAATAGCGTAAAGCATTTCAGGGCATTTTTGAAGTGTGAAAGGGCTCTTAAGGTGTATTATTGGCCAGATCATCAGGTGAAAGCAAAGGGAAAAAAGCCTAAAAAAAGTGCAGACTCCATATCTAATAACTGATAAGCTGCAATATATTGGTTTTGGGTTTAATACCACTTTATTATTGATTACATTTATTTTGCGTATTTAACAATTGTGGATGAGCCCTATAAACATCTCAGGTGATGTAAACATAAATAAAAGAGAAGTATGGGTTACTTTTTTTTTTGCAGATTCGTACTTACCTAGGTGGATGCAGCATCGGTCCGATGCTGCATCTGTCACCCGGCGCCTCCGCACTGAAAACCGAGCGATCGAACGTAGCCGATCGGTTTTCACAGCTCGGTGAGCAGAGAGCTGTAGACTATGAATCACAGCTCTTTGCTCATCGCCCTCTGCGTTCACTGGAGCACTGAACTGTGGAGGGGGTGGAGCGGGCCATCTCAGCGACTCGCTGAGAGACTGAGACAAGTGTCAGTCCAGGCACCTGGTGGATCCAGACTTTGTCTCGATGACGCGGTGCCTGGACTGAAATCCCTGATGTCAGCAGAAAGCGGACTTCAGTCCACACTCTGCTGGAAATGGGTCACAAGAGTGCAAAACAGATACCACGCCTGTGATCCATAGGAGAAGCCCAGCTAAACAAGCTTTGGCTGGACTTCTCCTTTAACAATTTTAAATATGACGCTTTCATCTAAAAAATACCTGGTGATCCTGCAATGAACATTCTTGTTCAGGTGCTGTTATATGGCAACAACGCAGCTGTGTTCCTGCATTGGGACCCCGTCACACACTAAAGCTGGCCATAGATGGATAGAATTTCAAACAAAAATTCTTAGTAAAAGTCTTAGGAAAATTTGTACGAAAACTCTCAGAACATTCCTTTTTTGAAAGATTTCATTTGCTTTTAACATTTGATCTTGGAACAATTGAACTTTACTGAACGAAAACCACATACACTGTTAAAAATGTGTTCATTCTAGCAAAATTTTCCAACCTCTTCCTACGATCTCTCTTGTGTCTGCAGTGGATAACGAAGCATTGGTTGCCTTTTGTGTCTTTGAGCTTGCTGTGTCCTGGAGGGGCTCTCGTGTGCTGTCCGTGATTGGAATGACCATCTACTATTCCTCAGACCTGTCCCATGTGGACTATTTTACTATGCAAGTAGTCCATATACATGACTAGAGATTCCTTTATATATCTTGCAACTGTTATAATATCTATTTCAATTATTGTATACTAATATTGTACTAATTGCACATTTTCTTTTGTTATAGAAAATCTGTAACCATCTAAACCAAATTAACCACTGAAGAAGGACTTTTAGTCCATAACCTATAAGGTGTTTTACATCTGTATTGATCATCACTAGTCCATCCCGCAACAGGACAGTGGTCAGCTCATACAATTGTACTATTTGAGTATCAGATATATCAGATATCAGATGTATTGATTTCTATATGTCCACTATTGTTATATCAAAATAAATTTATACCTTTTTATACTCAATGTTTTGGTCTGTCTATAATAGACCCCTAGGGGTTCATAACCGTGCCTTCGGGCACCAGGTTTTCTTTAGCAGTGGATAACGAATGTTGATTTGACCCACTAATGATTGGTAAAAAATAAACTAAACTTTCATAGAACCTTTTCCCAAGAATTTATATTCACAATTCTACCCATCTATACCCAGATTTAACTTGGCTTTTATCCAAGCTATATGCTGTATATGTGTTTCTCTCGCGCACACACACAATTTAAAAGCAAAACAGAATAACTCATCTAGACAAAGACAAAATGTACATGAGGACGTGTTTGCATAATTTAAGTGGTGTTGGTGACATTCCATGCTTCAGTTACCTCAAGACTCTTCATGAAAAGTGGTGGTGTTACCTGTTACAAGGGGGCTAATCAAGGAACTCACGGAACATGACCAATGCGTAATATATATTTTAAAATTAGGATTGCAGTATCCCAAATTAATGTACCTCTATGAACATACAGCTGAACATGTAACAGAATCAATTAAACTATAACTAAAAGGACATTTTTTTGCTTAGTTTTGGACAGAGGAGAGAGGAATTAGAACACCTGTACCTGCATGAAATAGTATCCTCTTCTCTTTGTATTGCTTCATTTCTGTGAAATCCCTGGTGTTTCTGCCAGTCCCTCTGCTTTACTATTAAAAACTGACCACAATAAGCAGGAAACTTAGGAGACCCGCGTATCAAACCGCATAGCACGATTTAAAAAATGGACCGGGACTTCTTTCTCTGCCTTTCTGCGTATAAGGCAGCCCACTGAAATGAATGGGCCACCTATATCTATATATTAACCACTTGCCGACCGCCGCATGTACATTTATGTCGGCAGAATGGCACGGCTGGGCAAATGGGCATACAGGTACGTCCCTTTGAATTCTGCCGGGAGCTCCGTGAGTCGGGGCGCAGGTCCCTTGGACTCGATCGCCGTGGGCATACCCGCGATCGTCTCACGGAGCTGAAGAACAAGGAGATGCTAATGTAAACAAGCATCTCCTCTTTCTGCCTAGTGACACTGTCACTGATCATAGCTCCCTGTTATCGGGAGCTATGGTCAGTGAAGTGCCATTCGTAGCCCATCCCCCTAACAGTTAGAAACACTCCCCAGGACACACTTAACCCATCCCTAGCCCCCTAGTGGTTAACCCCTTCACTGCCAGTGTAATTTTTACAGTAATCAGTGCAATTTTATAGCACTGATCGCTGTAAAAATGACAATGGTCCCAAAAATGTGTCAAAATTGTCCGATGTGTCCGCCATAATGTCGCAGTCACGATAAAAATCGCAGATCGCCGCCATTACTAGTAAAAAAAAAAATTATTAATAAAAATGCCATAAAACTAACCTCTATTTTGTAGACGCTATAACTTTTGCGCAAACCAATCAAACGCTTATTGCGTTTTTTTTCACCAAAAATATGTAGAATATGTATCGGCCTAAACTGAGGAAAAAAATGTTATATATATATATTATATATTATATAATATATATTATATATGGGGATATTTATTATAGCAAAAAGTAAAAAATAATATATTTTTTCCAAAATTGTCGCTCTATTTTTGTTAATAGCGCAAAAAATAAAAAACGCAGAGGCGATCAAATACCACCAAAAGAAAGCTCTATTTGTGGGAAAAAAAGGACGTCAATTTTGTTTGGGAGCCACGTCGCACAACCGCGCAATTGTCAGTTAAAGCGACGCAGTGCCGGATCGCAAAAAGTGCTCTGGTCTTTGGCCAGCGAAATGGTCCGGGGCTTAAGTGGTTAATTATAAAAAAAATTATATATATTTATATATACACACAGATCAGCCATAACATTATGACCACTGACGGGTAAAGGGAATATCTCGCTACAATGGCATCTGAAAATTGGTGGGATATAATAGGCAGCAAGAGAACACGTTGTCCATGAAGTTGATGTGGCAAAAAGCAAAAAAAAGAAGGGCATCGCAGTTTGTTGTGTATGGGGCTGTGAAGCCCATGGTGACCCACGTCCACAACCAAAAGCTTCTACAATGGTCACATGAACGTCAGAACTAGACTACGAAGCAATGGAAGATGGTGGCCTGGTCTGATGAATCATATTTTCTTTTACATCATGTGGATGACCGGGTGCGTGTACATCACTTACCTGGGGAAGAGATGGCACCAGGATGTGGTATAAGAAGGCAAGTTAGCAGAGGCAGTGTGATGCTTTGGGCAATGTTCTGCTGGGAAACCTTGGGTCCTCCCATTTATGTGGTATTGAAGTTCCCCCACCCCAAACTTGCTTATCCATGTCAGACCATGCTTTGTGCACTGGTCCAAATCATTTGGTGGAGGGGGGATTATGGTGTTGGGTTGTTTTTTAGGGGTTGCGCTGGGCCCCTTAGTTCCAGTGAAGGGAACTCTTTAAGCATCTGCATACCAAGACATTTTGGACAATTTCATTCTTCCAACTTTGTGGAAAGAGTTTGGAGATGGCCCCTTCCTGTTCCAACATGACTGCTCATCAGTGCACAAAGCAAGGTTCATAAAGACATGGATGAGAAAGTTTGGGGTGGGGGAACTTGACTGGCCTGCACAGTCCTGACCTCAACCCGATAGAACACCTTTGGGATGAATTAGAGTGGGGACTGCGAGCCAGGCCTTCTTGTCCAACATCAATGCCAGACCTAACAAATGTGCTTCTGGAAGAATGGTCAAACATTCCCATAGACACACTCCTAAGCCTGGCGGACTGCCTTCTCAGAAGAGTTGAAGCTGTTATAGCTGCAAAGGGTGGGCCAACGCAATATTGAACCCTACGGACTAAGACTGGGATGCCATTAAAGGTCATGTGAGTGTAAAGGCAGATGTCCCAATACTTTTGACAATATAGTGGATAAACAATAGACCTACATTGGAGGAGTTCCAATAAATTGAGGCAGGTGTCCAAACTTGAGACCCAATGGATCTATGAGATGAAATCAGCCGCACCATTGGGTCTCAATGTGAACAAAGACATTAATTGCTTTATAGATACCAGTTGAATTTTTTTAGGCATTTTAAAAAATATTTTATGCGTCGTCATGCATTTTCATATATCGTATCCATGTAGAAATATACAGCTGGCACACGATCGCTCCTTATTTGAAATTTTATTTTTCACTGAAACAGTCACAACAGCTTTGAAATGCTGATGTGTTTCAGCCTAAGCCTTCCTCATAACATACATAGCATAGCATATTATATGAGGAAGGCTTAGGCCGAAACACGTTAGCATTTCAAAGATGTAACTGCTTCCGTGCAAATCGTGTACCTTGTTGGATGGGATAGCCAGAGCACTGACACACATCCCATCATCTTTTTATTGCTGTAGAGCTTGGGTAAATTCCTACACATCGTACCTACGTGCGTTGTATACATATTAACTTTTTTTTTTATACTTTTTCCTTCCCCAACCCCCCCCCTTTATTGGGGGGTATATTTCTCCTATAAAATTTTAGGTCATATACCGCTCTTTTGTGCCGCCTATATATAGTATCTCTCTATATATAGGTTCACCATCACATTTTTGTAAAAATTTTATGATATCTTTACATGAGTGTACAGCTTGTATAAGTGTAAATTTGCTGTCCCTTCAATATAACTCAACACACAGCCATTAATGTCTAAACCGCTGGCAACAAAAATGAATACGCCCCTAAGTGAAAATGTCCAAATTGGGCCCAATTAGCCATTTTTCCTACCTGTTATCATGTGACTTGTTAGTGTTACAAGATCTCAGGTGTGAATGGGGAGCAGGTGTGTTAAATTTGGTGTTATCGCTCTCACTCTCATACTGGTCACTTAACAAAAAACATGGCATCTCAAGGCAAAGAACTCTCTGAGGATCTGAAAAAAGGAACTGTTGCTCTACATAAAGATGGCTTAGGCTATAAGAAGATTGCCAAGACCCTGAAACTGAACTGCAGCACGGTGGCCAAGACAATACAGTGGTTTAACAGGACAGGTTCCACTCATAATAGGCCTTCGCCATGGTCAACCAAAGAAGTTGAGTACTCAGCGTCATATACAGAGGTTGTTTTTGGGAAATGGATGTACGAGTGCTGCCAGCATTGCTGCAGAGGTTGAAGGGGTGGGGGATCAGCCTGTCAGTGCTCCGACCATACGCCGCACACTGCATCAAATTGGTCTGCATCACTCTCATCCCAAAAGGAAGCCTCTTCTAAAGATGATGCACAAGAAAGCCTGCAGTTTGCTGAGGACAAGAAGACTAAGGACATGAATTACTGGAACCATGTCCTGTGGTCTGATAAGACCAAGATAAACTTATTTGGTTCAGATGGTGTCAAGCATGTGTGGCAGCAACCAGGTGAGGCGTACAAAGACTAGTGTGTCTTGCCCATAGTCAAGCATGGTGGTGGGAGTGTCATGGTCTTGGGCTGCATGAGTGCTGCCGGCACTGGGGAGCTACAGTTCATTGAGGGATCATGAATGGCAACATGTACTGTGAAATACTGAAGCAGAGCATGATCCCATCCCTTCAGAGACTGAGCAGCAGGGCAGTATTCCAACATGATAATGACCCCAAACACACCTCCAAGATAACCAATGCCTTGCTAAAGAAGCTGAGGGTAAAGGTGATGGATTGGCCAAGCATGTCTCCAGACCTAAACCCTATTGAGCATCTGTGGGGCATCCTCAAACGGAAGGTGGAGGAGCGCAAGGTCTCTAACATCCACCAGCTTTGTGATGTCTTAATGGAGGAGTGGAAGAGGACTCCAGTGGCAACCTGTGAAGCTCTGGGGAACTCCATGCCCAAGGGGGTTAAGGCGGTGCTGGAAAATAATGGTGAAATTACACCCCAAAATACATTCTGCTGCTTCTCCTAAGTATGGGGATACCACATGTGTGGGACTTTTTGGGAGCCTAGCCGCGTACGGGACCCCGAAAACCAAGCACCGCCTTCAGGCTTTCTAAGGGCGTGAATTTTTGATTTCACTCTTCACTGCCTATCACAGTTTCGGAGGCCATGGAATGCCCAGATGGCACAAAACCCCCCCAAATGACCCCATTTTGGAAAGTAGACACCCCAAGCTATTTGCTGAGAGGTATAGTGAGTATTTTGCAGACCTCACTTTTTGTCACAAAGTTTTAAAAATTGAAAAAAGAAAAAAAAAATGTTTTTTCTTGTCTTTCTTCATTTTCAAAAACAAATGAGAGCTGCAAAATACTCACCATGCCTCTCTGCAAATAGCTTGGGGTGTCTACTTTCCAAAATGGGGTCATTTGGGGGGGTTTTGTGCCACCTGGGCATTCCATGGCCTCCGAAACTGATAGGCAGTAAAGAGTGAAATCAAAAATTTTCACCCTTAGAAATCCTGAAGGCAGTGATTGGTTTTCGAAGTCCCGTACGCGGCTAGGCTCCCAAAAAGTCCCACACATGTGGTATCCCCATACTCAGGAGAAGCAGCTAAATCTATTTTGGGGTGCAATTCCACATATGCCCATGGCCTGTGTGAGCAATATATCATTTAGTGACAACTTTATGCAAAAAAAAAAAAAGTGTCACTTTCCCGCAACTTGTGTCAAAATATAAAATATTCCAGGGACTCAATATGCCTCTCAGCAAATAGCTTGGGGTGTCTACTTTCTAAAATGGGGTCATTTTGGGGGGTTTTGTGCCACCTGGGCATTCCATGGCCTCCGAAACTGTGATAGGCAGTGAAGAGTGAAATCAAAAATTTACACCCTTAGAAATCCTGAAGGCGGTGATTGGTTTTCGGGGCCCCCTACGCGGCTAGGCTCCCAAAAAATCCCACACATGTGGTATCCCCATACTCAGGAGAAGCAGCTGAATGTATTTTGGGGTGCAATTCCACATAGGCCCATGGCCTGTGTGAGCAATATATCATTTAGTGACAACTTTTTGTAAATATTTGTATTTTTTTTTTTTTTTGTCATTTTTCAATCACTTGGGACAAAAAAAATAAATATTCAATGGGTTCAACATGCCTCTCAGCAATTTCCTTGGGGTGTCTACTTTCCAAAATGGGGTCATTTGGGGGGGTTTTGTACTGCCCTGCCATTTTAACACCTCAAGAAATGACATAGGCAGTCATAAACTAAAAGCTGTGTAAATTACAGAAAATGTACCCTAGTTTGTAGACGCTATAACTTTTGCACAAACCAATAAATATACGCTTATTGACATTTTTTTTTACCAAAGACATGTGGCCGAATACATTTTGTCTAAATGTATGACTAAAATTTAGTTTATTGGATTTTTTTTATAACAAAAAGTAGAAAATATCATTTTTTTTCAAAATTTTCGGTCTTTTTCCGTTTATAGCGCAAAAAATAAAAACCGCAGAGGTGATCAAATACCATCAAAAGAAAGCTCTATTTGTGGGAAGAAAAGGACGCAAATTTTGTTTGGGTACAGCATTGCATGACCGCGCAATTAGCAGTTAAATCGACGCAGTGCCAAATTGGAAAAAGACCTCTGGTCCTTAGGCAGCATAATGGTCCGGGGCTCAAGTGGTTAAAGGGACAGTACCCATTTTTTCAATAGGCCATTTTAATATACAATGTATATTTGCTTATTAGTTCTTTGTTTTATGTAACTTAGGCGCTGCTCTGTTGTCTTCTTAATGAAAAGAAACAATTTCAAAGTATAAATTAACCCCTTATAGTAGTGATCACCTGCAGGTAAATATACATTTTTCTTCTGGGCTCCTCTTCAGACCCCAGGAAGAGGAGCCCAGTACAAGTACTGGAATCACACGTTCAACCTGAAGAACCCAGCCCCAATCCTACCTTCCCGATGCCCTGGCAAACCCCTTATGGTTGCCTGCCAACTCAGGATCTGCTATCATCCCCCCTTTCACTGCACAGCCAGGTGTGCAGCCCGACACTATAAATTTTTTTCAATTTGATTATTTTTGCTTATTTTTCCCACAAGATTTGCTGCAGAATATGGTGGATCAAACTAATCTGTATGCATCCCAATTTATTGCTGCCAACCCCAATTCTTCCTAAGCCCGCATGTTCCAGTGGCGATGTCTAACACTGGACAAATTTAAATTGTTTTTGGGCCTTACGTTCAAAATGGGGCTTACAAAAAAGAATGAAGTCCATGCATATTGGTCCACCAACCCCATACAAACACATGCCCATATATTTCGCTGTCATGTCCAGGACAAGATACGACATGATTATGCGTTGTTAATTAGCACAAACAATGGGTGAAATACTCTTAGAAGCCACACTAGTAGACAACAGGAGACCCAGGGCTTTCCAGATCTCATTAATCAGCATTTCTTTCACATATATCTGCTATACGAGTCCCAAGCATGCAGAGACCATCATGGCCTCCTTAATAATGTCCTTTTGCATTACATAACAGAATATCTTCCTAAATGCTTGTAGCTCCCTCAAATGCCAGGGCCCATTGTCGGTAGGCAAGAGGCTAGCATTCAGTCCCCTCCAAAAGCCTCTGTCCTGGGTGAGTCTGTTACAGACAATGTGAAAGAAGTTTGTTCAAAATCTTTGAAAATTTATTTAAAAAAAAATAACATGTACATAAGTATTCACACAGCCTTTGCCATGACACTCAAAATTGAGCTCAGGTGCATCGTGTTTCCACTTATCATCCTTGATATGTTTCTACAACTTGATTGGAGTCCACCTGTGGTAAATTCAGTTGATTGGATATGATTTGGAAAGGCACACACCTGTCTATATAAGGTCCCAAAGTTAACAGTGCATGTCAGAGCAAAAACCAAACCATGAAGTCCAAGGAATTGTCTGTATACCTCTGAGACAGGATTGTATGGAGGCACAGATCTTGGGAAGGGTACAGAAAAACTTCTGCAGAATTGTAGGTCCCAATGAGCACAGTGGCCTCCATCATCCATAAATGAAAGAAGTTTGGAACCACCAGGATTTTTCCTAGAGGGGGCCACCCAGCCAAACTGAGCGATTGGGGGAGAAAGGCCTTATGGCGGTGAGCAAGAGCCTGATGATCACTCTGACAGAGCTCCATCATTTCTCTGTGGAGAGAGAAGAACCTTCCAGAAGAACAACTATCTCTCCAGCACTCCACCAACCAGGCCTGTATGGTAGAGTGGCCAGACATAAACCACTCCTCAGTAAAAAGCACATGACAGCCCAATCTGGCATCTGGAGCTTGCCAAAAGGCACCTGAAGGACTCAGACCATGAGAAACAAAATTCTTTGGTCTGATGAAACAAAGATTGAACTCTTTGGCCTAAATGGCAAGCATCATGTCTGGAGGAAATCATCCCTACAGTGAAGCATGGGTGGATGTTTTTCAGCGGCAGGAACTTGGAGACTAGTCAGGATCGAGAGAAAGATGAATGCAGCAATGTACAGAGACATCCTTGATGAAAACCTGCCTTTGGACCTCAGATTGGGTCGAAGGTACATCTTCCAACAGAACAACAACCCTAAGCAAACAGCCAAGATAACAAATTGGCTATGGGACAACTCTGTAAATGTCCTTGTGTGGCTCAGCCAGAGCCCAGACTTGAACCCAATTGAACATCTCTGGAGAGATCTGAAAATGGCTGTGCACTGATGCTCCCCATCCAACCTGACGGTGCTTGAGGTCCTGCAAAGAAGAATGGGGGAAACTGTCCAAAAATAGGTGTGCAAGGCTTGTAGCAGCATACTCAAATAGAATTGAGGCTATAATTGGTGCAAAGCGTGCTTCAACAAAGTATTGAGCAAAGGCTGTGAATACTTATGTACATGTGATTTTTTTTGTTTTTTTATTTTAGATAAATTTGCAAAGATTTCAAACGTCTTTCATTTTGTCATTATGGGGTATTGTTTGTAGAATTTTGAAGAAAATAATGAATTTAATCAATTTTTGGAATAAGGCTGTAACATAACAAAATGTGGAAAAAAATGAAGCGCTGTGCATACTTTCTGGATGCACTGTACCTTCTTGCCAAACATTTGAAATTAATTTCTACAGTGTGTCTATTGAGGAGCCATGCACCAGTTTCAGCACCTTTCTTTTCTGTTGCTCATTCAAGGTCACCCCAATTTCTCCTTCCCATTTCTCAATATATGGTGGTGTTCTTGGCTCCACCAGCGCCGTAAGCAACTAAACCTGGGAAATACAGTGTTTAGGGGCAGCTTGTGAACTGAACAACTTCTCAAAAGGGAATAATTTCTTAATTGCACTTATTGGCTGGGGTAGAGAGAATACAAAGTGCCTCAATATTTAAAAACCCATTTAAATTGCTTATGAATTGTATCCCAAATTTTAAACACATTTCTTCATCATGAACTTGTGTCTTTAGATAGCGTACGTAAATGTTGCTGGACCCAAACCATTTTCCTCAAAGGTGCATTATTCCGTATTTCCTCTATTTTCACCCAACTACTCTCCTGTGAATAGTATGTCCAGTCTACAACCCTTGTCAATACCACTGCTTGGTAGTATCTCTTAAAGTCCAGTACTGCCAGACCTCCCTTAGTTTTACACTTACTCAGAACTAAGTGTTGTGTTCTAGATTTTTTCTTCTGCCAAATAAACTTTAAAATAAGTGCCCTCAGTGCCCTAAAATGTGTGTGGTAAGTGAATAGGGAGCATTGGAAATTTGTGGATCACTTTAAGTAGGATTCCCATCTTAATATTTATTTGCCTACTCAGACAGCGACCTTACTGAGAATATGTTTGATCTCATTCAATAATTGTATACAATTGGCTTGATACAAGTTCTTGATGGAGGATGTTAGTTTTATCCTTAAATATTTTAACTCTATTTGTTGCCAAGTAAAAGGGAACTGGCTCTGTATTGCACACTATTCTTTGTGTGTCATTGAGATATTCAAGATCTCTGATTTTGATGGGTTATTCTTTGATTTGATAATTCACCATAGTGTTTTAATTCCTTAATTATTTTTTTGTAGTGTTACTCTGGGGCTGGCCACATAGAACATATCATCTGTATATGATGCCACTTTCTGCTCCTCGTCCCAAAACATATCAACTATAATATCAGCGCTTGCCCGAATAGCAAAAATGGGTTCCAGTGTCAAAACAAAGAACAGGGGTGATACACGTCCTGTCCCATTAAATAATTAAATGAAATAATTCAAAGGGCTCAGACAGACTTCCATTTTTCTTTACTCTCGCTGTAGGGTGCTGATATATGGCCCTCATCCACTCTAACATCTATTACCAGTTCCCAAGGTTTTTACGTGGGCATCATGAATCCCCAGTGTACCTTGTCATATGCTTTTTCCGTATCGATTGACAGGAATAGAACAGGGGGCTTTTCATTCAAGTTTATATAAGAGCATAAGTGATCTCAGTCCATTACCTTTCCCTTCTCTTCCAGGGATAAATTCAACTTGGTCGGTATGTATCCACTATGACAGGGCTTAAAATTTCAAGTCCTGAGCTACTAGCCAGGCCTTAAGAGTTACTCGCCACCAGTTGCCCCACTCAACCCCTACCCTGCTCCCACCCAACCCCTACCCTGCCCCACCCCTAAACACGCATAAATTATCTCATGAAATGACACTGTTAAAAGATTTATGCAGAATTAAAGTTACAAAAATAAATATTAACAACAACTTGATCAGTGCCCAGCGGCCACCAATGCGGCCTCACCAGCGGCCACCAATGCAGCCTCACCAGCGGCCACCAATGCAGCCTCACCAGCGGCCACCAATGCAGCCTCACCAGCGGCCACCAATGCAGCCTCACCAGCGGCCACCAATGCAGCCTCACCAGCGGCCACCAATGCAGCCTCACCAGCGGCCACCAATGCAGCCTCACCAGCGGCCACCAATGCAGCCTCACCAGCGGCCACCAATGCAGCCTCACCAGCGGCCACCAATGCAGCCTCACCAGCGGCCACCAATGCAGCCTCACCAGCGGCCACCAATGCAGCCTCACCAGCGGCCACCAATGCAGCCTCACCAGCGGCCATCAATGCAGCCCAATCAGTGCCCATCAATGCATGCTCAATGCAATGCATTTGATTTTGAGGCATTGGTATGATAGACTGGGGGGGGGGTGGAATTGGAGGCATAAGAATGATTCAGACCTATGCCTCCTATTCTACCCCCCCCCCATTTATTAAACCTATGCCTCCAAATAGCCCCCCTTTCCTCCCAGCATGTCTTGTTTAATTCCTAATTTGACGCCTCCATGTGCTGCTTCCAATCACAGCACACTGACATAGTTACCTTTCTCCTGCAGCCACGGGGGTCAGACATTGTCTAAACACTGAGGGCAAACCAAGAGGGTTTGAGTCTGTCCACCTAGGACTGCCTTGATGACATGCACCGCCCCACTCCTTAGATGGGCAGCAGGAGGGAGGTGGAGAGGAGCAGTCTAAGGCAGATTGCTTCTACTGAAATGCCCCTCTGTGCGAGCCTGTGCGGGGACGAGCGGCAGGAGGGAGGTGGAGAGGGGAGGACCCAGGCGGCGGACTGCTCCTTCTGAAAGGCGCCTCTGGGCGAGCCTGTGCGGGGGTGGGGACAAGCGGCAGGAGGGAGGTGGAGAGGGGCAGTCCCAGGCGGTGGGCTGCTCCTTCTGAAATGCCCCTCTGTGCGTGACAGGGAGAGGCACTAGCTATACATTCCCAGGACAGTACAGCCCTGACCATACTCGCACTGTCAATTTCGCTTGCCAAATGCAAGCAGACGAGTTGAAATTTTGAGGGCTGCACTATGGCATCAATCCCTTCTAATTTTTGTTTTTTAACCCCATGAGGTCAGGTGATACAAAAGCATGCTGCTGCTACTAAATGTCTTATATAAAGCTACCAGTCTATGACAAGGGACTCTGTCATGCATAATATTATATTACAGCCCTGTCTGAAATCTATAAATGTTATAATAATCAGAGTAGATTGGATATTTTGTTCCGTAACCATAATGCTGGTTATTTATATCTTCCACCGCATATAAATATTCAAGTTTTTTGCTTTTCTTTTAAACTTAACATATTAAATACATTACACCCCACATTTTTTTTACTCCTAGCTACAAAAAAAACGCATTATGAAAATGAGAGGGTGCTGACAAAGCGACTGGAGAAAAAAAAGTGGGCGTTTCAAGTCTAAGGCATGGAAGCATTTTACCTTAAATGCTGAAAAGGTGGTGGTTGCTTGCTGAATTTGTAAAACCATCCACAACTATGAATACAAAGAAAAAAAACGGCATAGAGAGGTTTTTATCGGATCAAAACACTAATCGGCCAACTAATTGATCATGAAAATAACGGGTTAGTTGCAGCCCTACTAGCTTATCAAGCCTTCGATGTGATAGCTGCATTTGCCTCTGCATATTTTTCTTTAATCACTTGGTGAAACTCACTTATGGTACCGTATCTATGGAGATGTTGTGTTGTCACCCTAGGACAGGAAGTGCGCTGTGACTACAGAACACTTCCACCACATCTCTAACACACAAACAAGAACAACCTATTTGGATCTATCCAGACCTGTAAGTATAAAATTGCTTGCTATTACCCAATAACTAAACTAATCGTAAACTGGGAATAAAGCAAGTACATCAGTTACAGCACTATGTCCAGAAAAAGCAAATTTGATTTGTATAGATTTTATTGGAGAACTTTTATAATTACTACAGGATGAAAAAAAAAGGGCGTTTTGAGCAATCAATAGGTTACAACCTTTTCTTGCTCAGTTGGATGTTTTCAGCATCAAAATCGGAGGAGTCAGGAAAAACCTGAAAAGCACAAACACTTCAGAGACACAAGGACAGAATTTGCAACAACAAAAAATATTGAAGCATAAAA
This sequence comes from Lithobates clamitans, assembly GCA_037952925.1. Taxonomy (NCBI): domain Eukaryota; kingdom Metazoa; phylum Chordata; class Amphibia; order Anura; family Ranidae; genus Lithobates; species Lithobates clamitans. The sequence goes on along the minus strand of JBBGZY010000421.1, from coordinate 582,660 downwards.
GGTAACATCTCACCTTAAACAGATCTCGCCTGTCTCTGTGATGTTCGGATGCCAGATCCGTGTTAAACATTTCACTTTTGGAGGCTGCACACAAAGCACAAATAAATGAATGTCACAATTGGATGAATGAAGGTAGAAAATCATATTACCACACACCAGAAAGTTATCTGTATGCAGTGAAAGCTGAACTATTTCACATGTACCAGAAAATATTATTTTGGACGTATTTCATAGGATCGATCCTGACAGCTTTTTGGTAAGCAATCTGCAGTGGGGTATTTCTGGTAATTACACAGAAATTACATAGTCACAGATGAGAAGAGGTGTGTGAAATTCAGATTTACTGCCAATAAAGCTTTAACAGCCCCTTTGTGATTTTACACAAGATTTTAATTTATGAAAGTTATGATATAACTGTCATATGACCATGTCCCTATAAGACCTATAAGTATACAGAAAAGGCACAGTGGTGTAGTGGATTGCACTTTCGCCTAGCAGTAAGAAGGGTCACTGGTTCGAATACCAACCACGACACTACCTGCCTGGGGTTTGCATGTTCTCCCTGTGCCAGCGTGGGTTTCCTCCGGGTACTCCGGTTTCCTCCCACACTCCAAAGACATGCTGGTAGGTTAATTGGATCCTGTCTAAATTGTCCCTAGTATGTATGAATGTGAGTTAGGGACCATAGATTGTAAGCTCCTTGAGGGTAGGGACTGATGTAAACGTACAATGTATATGTAAAACGCTGCGTGAATTGATGGCGCTATACAAGTACCTGAAATAAATAAAATAATAAAAAGGTTAGAGACCTGCATCTCAGTTTTTTACTGTAAGATAGTATCAAACCTTTTCGAACACTCATCTAGTCAAACCACATCTACAAGAACATGTAAAACAAGATAAACGTCTTCTTAATAAAAATACATAGTGAATCTCCACGTTGGTGAAACATTTGGAAGGGTTAGCACCTCTGTCAAATTTATTGCAAGTTCTCTCAGCTAAAGACAAGCAAATCCAGGAATACAACTCAAGTAACACTGTACTTCTCAATGCAGTTCTCACACAAGAGAATATGCATTTCTGGTACTTGGAGGGCACTGCGGGGGAAAGGCTCTAGTTTAGTTTGCTTGTGGGCTGCACCTTGCACTGCCTATAGTTGGGCGATTGTTGGGATTAGTTTATATTTTTTTAATCTTTAACCCTTTCGCTGCGGCCGTGTTCCATTTTTACACCCAAGTGGCCAGGACATTTTTGCAATTTTTCGATAACTTTTTTTATTTTTCCATTACAGCTTTCACAGTTTTTTTTTTTATAGACCCCCCCCCCCCCCAAACCATATATTTTGTGAAAGTACATATCCAGTATAATACAAATACAGTGCTACTGATTTTTAGGGCACAATAATATTTGTGCAAATGTTTATCAAAAAATATTTTCGTTAAAAATACACTAAAATCATTATTAGCAGATAAAATTCCTACTAAATATAAAAGCTTAACCTGTATTGAGTAAATAAATAACAAAGATTTGTAATTTTTCAATTACACCTTTTTGCAAAATAGTGAAAACTGAACTACGCAAAAATGTAAACAACCACATTTCTCTAAAAATCTGAAGGGTTTCAACGTTCCCTTACAGCTTTCAGTTTGTTAATGACTCACCAAACCATATATTTTCTGAAAGCATAGGAACAGTAGAATAAAAAGAAGGTGCTATTGATTTTTAAGGCCCCACGATATTTGCGCAAATGTTTACCAAAGCAATATTTTCGCTAAAAATACACTAAAATCATTATTTGCAGATACAAACACAGCAAAGTTTACAAAATTCCTGCTAAATATAAAAGCTTAAGTTGTATTGAGTTAATAAATAACAATTTGTAAATTTTAAATTGCGCCTTTTTGAGAAATAGTGAAAATCGGACATACGCAAAAATTCCTTTAAAAATCTGGAGGTGTTCCTTTTTTACTTACAGCTTTTAGAAATTGTAAAATACCCCCCCCCCCCCCCCCTGAAACCCTACATTTTCTGAAAGCACATGGCCAGTAGAATAAAAAGAAGGTGCTACTGATTTTTAAGGCACCGCAATACTTGCGTAAATGTTTATCAAAACAGCATTTTCGCTAAAAATACACTAAAATCGTTAATAATACATGGCAAACTGTACAAAATTCCTGCTACATTCCTAGCAAACATAAAAGTCAAAACTGTATTGAGTTAATAAAGAACAAATATTTGTACATTTTCAATGGCACCTTTTTCTGAAATGGTGAAAACTGAAGGTACGCAAAACTGTAAATAAAAACAAATTACGCTAAAAATCCGCAGGTTACCATTTTTCACTTCTAGCTTTGAGAATTTGAAAAGACCCCTCAAACTAGACATTTTTTGAAAGCACATGACCTGTAGAATATAAAAAGAGCTACTGATTTTTTTGGGCCCCACAATAATTGCGCAAATGTTCATATCGCTTTTTTCACTAAATATACACTAAAATCATTAATAGTGCACATAAACACAACATAGCTTACAAAATTCCTGCTAAATTACTACTAAAGCATCGTTAACCTGTGGCATACTAAAGTCTACTTCCATGGAGGGCCATGTTTACCCGCACAGGGATGCACACGTGTTCACGCATCCCCGTACAGGCAGTCCCATTTATGTCAAGTGGGATGCAACGCCTGCGCAGGCATAGCTGCTGTTCCCAATCTGACATCCGTGTGGGTACATGACCCCGAACGCAGACAGTGTGAGCTCAGGGACATGCATGTGGACCTACATGGATGTAAAATTGGGAGCAACGGCTCTGTTTGTGCAGTTGGTACAGCCCAAATGACATCAATGGGACTGCCTGCACAGGGATGCACTGAACACCTGTGCATCCCTGTAAAGGTACCCTGTGTATGCCCTGTGTGAACAAGGCCTCAGGCCCCTTTCACACAAGCAGACCGATTGGGCCCGCCTGAAAAACGGACAGGTAGACCCGATCGGACCACCCATTGTTCTCTATGATGAGGCTGATGTAAATGTATCCGTTTACACCCGCCTGCATCCGATCCAGTCCAGTCCGTGAAAAACAGATGGATGGGGATTCCATTCCCTATCAATCTAGCAGATCGGATGGTATCCAATGGAAATGGACAGGCAGTCTGTTTCCATCCGACCACCCCATAGAGAACAGCGGGCTGTGTCCGTGTCCACTCTGCATCAGCGGAGCGGACATGGACCTGTCATCTGCCTGTTCAGCAGACAGATCTGTTTGTGAAAGGGGTCTTACCAGGAGTGGCTGGTCCATTAGGGGCGCTGCCCCCTGCAGGGCACTGGACTCATACATTTGTATGAGGTGTTTTTTTTTCCCCAAGCCACATGATTAGAGCCTGAGGCTCCAATTGGCTTGAAAAGGGTTGGGCTCGGGGCGCCCCGAATCCACCTACTTGTGACAATAGCAAATAAATATTCGGCTTCTCCTCTTGGCCAATCAGTACACGAGGCGGATTGGGTAGGCCAGAAGGAGAAACCGTGGACGGGTGAGTGCAGAGGGGTTAACCATCACCGTGGAGAGGCTGAGTGGAGGTGGACGGGGGGACCTGAGGGGGGGGTTGCCGTCCCCCCAAAAAAGTCACTGGTTCTAACTCTGTTTTTTTTTTACACAGCCACTATATATATATATATATATATATATATATATATATATATATATATATATATATATATAGTGGAGTGCAGAGGGGATAACCATCACCGTGGAGAGGCTGAGTGGAGGTGGACGGGGGACCTGAGGGGGGGGGGGGTTGCCGTCCCCCCAAAAAAGTCACTGGTTCTAACTCTGGTTTTTTTTTACACAGCCAATATATATATATATATATATATATATATATATATATATATATATATATATATATATATATATATATATATATATATATATATATATATATATAAAATTCAAGAGAGGATTGCTGCACAAAAAGTAAGAATTTATTTGTAAAAAATTACATCAAGTTTCAGGCATAATGAAGTGACGTTTCGGACTAACAGTGATAATGCTCTTCTTCACGACCACATACCTACAATTGGTTATACACAAGAGTCTATATATAAGCAGCTTGTGAGAGCTGATAATCAATTAAATCAAGCTGGAATCAATTGTATCATACAAAAAAAACATTCCTTATCATCAAATATTTAATTAGTTCCAAAAGTTGGAACGACTTGCGGGAACAAGTGAATTAAATCCTTCGTTACATGATAATATGCTTGATGGAATAGTTCATCTACAGAATAAAAAATACAGCACAATCAATCGTTAAAATCGATCATTAATTATAAAAAAATACAAGAGTCTACAACATGATGCTATATCGATCAATTTAAAGTCGACCGATCCTATGCTTAATTAGATCGATCGGCCTGAAAATGACCGAGCTCAAAAAAACAATAAGCGCACATTCTAAAGAAACAGATACAAGTCAAAATCAGTGTTTATCCCCTTGGGCTGTAAAGTGTCTAAACGATTGATCCAATATACTTCCCTTTTTCTTAATTCCAGCTCTCTATTACCTCCTCGCCTGTTGTTAGGGATACCATCTATCACCATATACCTTAGTTGTGAGACAGTATGGTTCATTTCGAAAAAGTGCCTGGATAATGGTAACTTATCAAGTTTATTACAAATGGAATATTTGTGTCTTGCGATCCTGTCTTTTACTTTCTGTGTGGTTTCACCTACATAGACAAATCCACACGGACATTTAATAATATATACCACATAAGCCGATTGGCAGGTGAAATGATCTTTAATAGTGATATTATATCCTTTATGCGGATGGTGAAAAGTTTTACCCTTTATCATGCTGGTACACTGAATGCAGAAAAGGCACGGGAATGAACCATGATTTGGTGGACCCAGAAATGTCACGCGAGGGGTGGGAGTACTATATTGATCAGATTTAACTAATCTGTTATGTGTGGTTCTTCCCTTACGATATGATGGTAATGGTGAATGCTGGAATTCAGGGACAGCAGGATAATTTTAATTTAATATACAGCAATGTTTCCTAATAATGTTATTAACTTTATTAGAGAAGGGATGATACTGGGAAATGAAAAGTAGTCCGCAAACAGTGGTTTTATCTTAATGTAATGTAAATTAATACGTTCCTGATGTATCATATCACCAGGGTAACCACGTTGACAAAATCTAACCTCAATTTCATCCAGTCTGTCCTCCTTATAAATAGACTTGATGGTAATTATGGATACTCGTTTCAACTGACTTCTCGGAATCGATTTAAACACCCCAGGGAGATGAAAGCTAGAAAAATGCAACAGTTGATTGTGATCTGTCGGTTTCCGATAGAGATCACTAACAATCTAACCATCCTGTATACACAATAATGTATCCAAGAACGGGGTCATCTCAGATGAAACCCACATATTACATTTTAGAAGAGGAACCAGCTGATTTAAATATTCATTAAATAGCCATAATGAGTCTCGGGGGGGGGGGGGGGGGGACAGAAGAACCCATCACTGTACCAGTCAGCTGTAGGTAGTATGTGTCCTTAAAAAGAAAAAAATTCTCCTCCAGAACTATTTTATATAATTCCAAAATAAAAGAAACCTGAGCTGGGTCATATTGTTTAGATTTGTTGAGTAAGCGGCGACATGCTTTGATACCTAGTGTAGGGGGGATGGCTGTATAAAAATTTGCTACATTCCAGGTGACTAACAAAGCCCCTGGTGGTAAGAAAAAATTTTGGGTATCACGAATATATGAACGTGTATTTAAAACTAAAGGAGTCAGACATTTATCTAGATATTTTGCTACTGGCATTGTTACAGAGTTGATACTAGAAACGATCGGGCGACCTGGGGGATTTTTGGGGTCTTTATGTGTTTTAGGTAACACACAAAAAATGGTAGTAGGAAAATCTGAAATTAAAAATGTTTGAGTATTATTATCTATTATTCCTGTCTGTACAGCCTGCTTGGTCACTTTTTTTAATCCATTAGAACAGGGCTTGACAAATTTGCTTGGAATCTAAGAGCCAGCTAAAAAAGTTAGGAGCCAGGTTTTTTTTTTTTTTTTTAAACGACCGACAAAGCTTTATTTTCAATATAAAGATTAACCAATCTTAAATTTAACAGAGACGACTTGAACTAATGTGACTGCTTTTATTTCCTGCCATGCAGGGACATAAGACCATATTCCCGCTAAGGATCCAATCAGGTCCGCCTGAAAAACTGACAGGCGAACTTGATCAGACAGCCCGTGTGAAAGGGGCCAAGCAGGGAGATGACAAATAATAAATTCATTTTAATGAACCACTTCCTTCCCGCAGGACGACTATATACGTCCTGTCTTTGAAGAGAAATACCGTTGTTATGGTAGCAGCTAGCTACCATAACCCGCTATCTTCTTCAAGAGCTGGCGGTGCTCTTTCAGATAAAAGTGGTCTCTGCAGCAGATTAGCAGCGAGATCACTTTTATCGGCGGCAGGAGAGGGCCCCCCCTACCGCCGCTCTCCGGTGCCCTTCACCGCTTACCGTGGCCGTCGGTAACGGCGGAGGCGATCCGGATCTGCCCCTGGCCTGGCATGGAGACAAGTGAGAGGAAGATGGCCCCCCGCCCATCTCCAAGTAATTGCAGGGCGGAAGCGACGTCAAATCGTCACTTTCACCCATAGCTCTTGAAGGGACATTTTTTTTTTTTTTCAAATGACAATTTTTTTTTTTAATGCATTTTAGTGTAAATATGAGATCTGAGGTCTTTTTGACCCCAGATGTCATATTTAAGAGGACCTGTCATGCTTTTTTTCTATTACAAGGGATTTTTACATTCCTTATAATAGGAATAAAAGTGACTTTTTTTTTTTTTTTTTTTAAAAGAACAGTGAAAAAATAAAAGTTAAAATAAATAAGAAAAAAAAATTTAAATGTGCCCCATCCCTTGTAATAGAAATAAAAGTGACACAATTTTTATTTTTTTTTCAAAAACAGTGTAAAAATAAAAAATAAAAAGTAAAATATATAAGAAAAAATAATAATTTTTTAAAATGCGCCCGTCCCGCCGAGCTCGCTTGCAGAAGCGAACGCATATGTGAGTAGCACCCGCATATGAAAGCGGTGTTCAAACCACACGTGAGGTATCGCCACGATCGGTAGAGCGAGAGCAATAATTCTAGTCCTAGACCTCCTCTGTAACTCAAAACATGCAACATGTAGAATTTTTTAAACGACGCCTATGGAGATTTTAAAGGGTAAAAGTTTGTCGCCATTCCACGAGCGGATGAAATTTTGAAGCATGACATGTTGGGAATCAATTTACTCGGCGTAACGTTATCTTTCACAATATAAAAAAAATTGGGCTAACTTTACTGTTTTCTTATTTTTTTAATTAAAAAAAGTATTTTTTCCCCAAAAAGTGCGCTTGTAAGTCCGCTGCGCAAATACGGTGTGACAGAAAGTATTGCAATGACCGCCATTTTATTCTCTAGGGTGTTAGAATAAAAAATATATATAATGTTTGGGGGTTCTAAGTAAAGGGAAGGAGATGAGCAGGCAGTGAAAACAGGTAGGGAAAGCTCCATTAGCATTGGTGGATGTCTTGTAGTACCAACGGCCACCACCAGAGGGCGCTCGATTGCAGAAGGAACCAGGAACCATAGGACTGCAGTAGGCCGCAAAGCCGGGGCCTCAATTACCGGCGCGGCCCAGCGCGATCGCGGCGGGCGCGGGGGGGGGGGTGTCGAACGGACACAGGATACCCCAGCTGTGCCGTCCCAGGCGCCAGGTCGCTAATTCTAGTCGCAAATGCGACCTGGCGCCCGGGGTTTGTCGAGCCCTGCATTAGAAACCCGTATAGTGGGGTTACTATACAACCGCATGTAAGTCTCAGTATCAAGCTAGCTGTCTGTGTATTTCTCCTTCATATTGGGTAGTATATCCATAACAACTATGGAACTGCCTTTATCTACCGGCTTAATTGTAATCTCCTTTCTATTTGAAAGAGAAGACAATGCGGCGATCTCTTCCCGGCTCAAGTTGTTCTGTATATGGTCTCTTTTCGATTGGTCATTCAAAAATAGTTTAACATCCGTCTCGACTATTAATGAACAGTTCCGCAGCAGGACAAGAAGAGCGGGGTAGAAAAGTACTTTAGTTTTTTAATTCTAAGTTTTAAATAGATAATGCTAATGAGCTGCCACTGTTCAAGGGTCGAGACGAATAAAACGCTTTTAACCGTATATTTCTTTAAAAGCGATACAGGTCCTGTTTTAGTCTAAACACATCCATTTTTTCTTTCGGACAGAAGTTAAAGCCTTTATTCAAGACCCGAACTTCTGTAGCATTTAAAGACATAGAATAAATATTATGTACCACATTAGAGATTAAGTCCTCTGTCTGTTCTGGGTCCTGTGCTCTGGTCGTTGTGGCGCCTTCAACGTTTCTTGCCTCCTACTTCTGACTTTAGCGGACCACGGTCCAAAAAAGATCCCCTGAGAGTGTCACCCCAGACCACAGGGATGCCAATCAGTGCCCACAATGGATGCCAATCAGTGCCCACAATGGGCATCACTGATTGGCAGGCATTGTTTGGCACTGATTGGCATCCATCAGTACCATATGTTACAGTACATCAGTGCCACCTATCAGTGCCCATCCATACCCATCCGTGCCACCTATCAGTACCCATCCATGCCGCCTATGCATGCCCATCTGTGCCGCCTATCAGTGCCACCTATCAGTGCCCATCATCAGTGCCCATTAATGCCACATCAGTGCAGCCCCATCAGTGAAGGAGAAAACTTACTTATTTACAAAGTTTTGTAACTAAAACATTTTTTTATTCAAAATTTTCGGTCTTTTTTTTTTATATTTGTTTAGCAGAAAATAAAAATCCCAGAGGTGATCAAATACCACCAAAAGAAAGCTCTATTTGTGGGAACAAAATGATAAAAATTTAGTTTGGGTACAGTGTAGCATGGTCGTGCAATTGTCATTCAAAGTTCGACAGCACTGAAAGCTGAAAATTGGTCTGGGTAGGAAGGTGTATAAGTGCCCAGTATTGAAGTGGTTAACATATAGAGTCCTTGTTGTTCCATTTGTAATAAAAACATTTTTTTTTTTTTTTTTTTTAGAAAAGCAAGTTTTGTTTATTTAGCATAATACTTTAATAGACACTGCATTTCACGTTTCAAGTGTAACAAAATGACTTTCAATTAGTAAAACTACTCTACACTGATTTTTTTTTCTTTCCAAGTTTTCCAAAAATGGCAAATTTTTTTCGGGAAAAAAAAACAACTTTTTTTTCTCATGGCTTCTAACCCTTAACTTGTGTGGCTAACACATGGCAGGTAAGGACATGCTAACAGGGAACAGCGAACACTACTGACCTGTCTGATATGCCCAGAGGCACATATTCACAATATGCAAGAGAAGCATGAGAAGACCATTTTTGATTTACGTAAATATTGTCAACACTTTATTGATAGAAAATACACTGTGGAGAAGGCACATAGATTTTTTGATATCACTCCAGGGGGTCCAGAACAATAATATGTGACGCAGCAGTGGAACTACTTGTTCTCAACTGGATGATCTAGAAAAGAGATAGCAAGAACAATATACGTTTAAGAGGCATACCAGAAAACACAGGCCTTAATGTGGAAGCCATGGTCCAAGATATTTTTAATACACTGTTCGAAAGGCTGGTTGGTGTTGAACTCAATCACATCCACAGAACACATGGCCATAAGGCCGCAAACCCTAGAAACTCAGGAATGTACTACATAGGATTCAAAAAAGGAATGGATTTTTTGAAAGCAAGAGGCAGAGGTCTGGTCAACCCTGTACCATAATCTAAATGGTAACAAAAGCATTGCAAGAAGCAGGTGCATAATGCTAATGAGGCTACCCATTTTAGCTCTGGTTTGGAACGAGTGACACTGTCCCTTTAGTAGAATATACACAGGAGACTGATAAGCACTTCTACTGTGCAACCAATGGACTCTAACTATGAATCTTCACCTATCCAAGGACAACTGCTTAACTAGTTTTCAGGATGGCAACATGTGAGCACTCAGTTCTTCATTTTAGTCATTTTGCCAACCCTTCTTAACTTCTATCCACAACTAAAAAATAGAGTTCACCCTGCATATAACATGCTTTAATTATACTCATCTATATGTAAAAGTTTGAGGCTATTATTAGAGCTAATCTAATGGGTAAGACTTTAAAGTGTAAGTTCACCTTTACAGAAAATACCCGGACCAGTAAAGCGACCTCCCGATGCCTGACAGTGAGGATTGCAGGACTCCGATACAGTGGGACCAGGGGGGATGGGGAGGGGGTCCAGTGTAAGTTCACCTTACAGATTTTCTATAAAGGTGAACGTACCCTTTAAAGAGAATGTGCACACCATGTCCATTAAGATGCATTTTTCCTTGTCAAAAGAAGTTTATTGAGTATACAATATTATAAAGATACATAAAGTAAGTTTACAAGGATCTATAAAGTAAGCTCATTGTTTTACAGTAGGGTTTATATAGGTAAATATCATGAAATTTCAAATATTAAACATTGGGTTCACGTAAACCTAAATTAAAGATATATATCATTTCCTTAGTTACTTTTGTAGGTATTTAAATGATTTATACTTACTATACATATTGTTTACAGGTAGAGTGTATATAGGTCAAATAAATTCTGATAATGAGCTTTAATCGTAAGGTGGAGAAAAGGAAAGAGAAAGAAGAAAAAGGGTAGAAAGGCAGAGGTATGGTCCACAAGGTTGTCCCGCTCGTCAGTTTATTATTCTTTTTAGTTCTCTTCGAATGGGTGTCTCTGCAAGTCATTTAATCTGTTACCATGGCAACAGGACAGAGTCATTGAAGTTTGACAGGAACTGTTGTTTTATCCAAGGATGCCAAAGTTTTTCAAATTTTGGAATTTGATTTTGATCAATGGCTACCATCTTAGCATGGGACATTGTATTATTCATTCTGTGAATTGTTTCTGCTAGTACCAATGTAGGAGATTTCCATGCCTTGGCCACTGTTTGTTTTGCAGCCGTTGTTAGTTGGATCATAAGTTTGAATTGAGAGAGTGTTAACCATTCCGGTTTTAGATTAAGTAAAGTTATATATGGATCTGGTTGTATTATTTTTTTAAATATTTTAGATGCAATCACGAAGACTTCCTTCCAGAAGGTTTGGATTACTGGGCACGTCCACCATATGTGTAAATGTGTGCCTATTTCTGGGCATCCTCGAAAACAAAGAGCTGAGGTATTAGGTGAATATTTTGCCACTCTAGCGGGTACAAGGTACCAGCGAGTTAGGACTTTATAATTTGTCTCCAGTGCTAAGATGTTGGGTGAAGATGACTTAGATGTGAGCCATATGTTAGACCAGTCCGTGTCTTCTAAAGTTCGTCCCAGGTCCTCCTCCCACCTCTGAACGTAAGAGGGTCTATTAAGATTTGCTACTCCATATAATTGATTATAAAGTGATGAAATTGTACCTTTAGCAAATGGATCTTTTGTACAGATTGATTCAAAAATGGATAATTGGGATAATGGTGTATCCCCCTTTAGGAATGGTGTATAGAAATTTTTGATTTGGAGATATCTAAATATCTCAGAGTTTGGTAGATCATATTTTTCTCTAAGCGATGGGAATGAAAGGAATGATTTAGATGCTATGAAGTCATTTAGTGTCTGAATGCCTGATGTTGTCCAAGCTTTAAAAGAATTTGGGTAGATCCATGCCGGATAAAAGGCCGGATTTCTGATAAAAGAAAGGAGAGGATTGTGTGATGATTGTAACTGATATTTGGTTTTTAGTTTATCCCAGAGAGATAAGAAGTGTTTAGTTATGGGATTATGAATTTTAAAGCGGTCTGTAGAATCAAGCCATAATAAGTTTGATATTAATAGAGGGTCATTTTCTGAAGCCTCTATAAATACCCATAATGGGATTTCCTGTTTTGCATGGTATTTGGACAGACTGGCACAATGTGCTGCTCTGTAGTAGTTAGTAAAATTAGGGTATCCCAGGCCTCCTTTATTTTTGGGAAGATGTAGTGTGTGTATAGGTATACGTGGTTTAGAAGAGCCCCATATAAACGAAGTTGCTCTTTTTTGTACTATTTTAAAAAAATAGGAAGGAATTGGAATAGGGAGGACTCTGAATAGATAAAGCAATTTGGGTAGAATAGTGATTTTGATTGCATTAATCTTCCCTATTCATGATAAAGGAAGTTGCGACAATTGTTTTATTAGATTTGTGATCTGTCTTAATACAGGGGGATAATTGGTTGAGAATAAGTCAGAATGAGATGCTGTTAAATGAATTCCAAGATATGGGATTGATTTTTCTGCCCATGTGAATGGGAGTGCAGCCCTAGCCGGGATCAATTCCATGTTTGTGAGTGAAATATTAAGCACTAGGCATTTCTTAGGATTAATCATAAGGCCGGATAGGGCTGCAAATCCATCAAGAGCTGGTATTAAGTTAGGACCAGAGACCTGTGGTGATGATAGAAAAAGTAATATATCGTCTGCAAATATACATAATTTGTGTGTAATACCTCCTACTTCAATGCCAGTTATAGTTTGGTTTGTTCTGATGTATTGGGCCATGGGTTCGAGTATAAGGGCAAATAATAAGGGAGATAATGGGCAACCCTGTCGGGTACCTCTTTCGATATTAAAGGCACCAGATTTGTATCCAGCATATTTTATATAGGCTTTGGGTTTATTATATAATGCTTTGATCCATGTTAAAAAGTGGGGTCCAAAACCCCATTTTTGTAATGAATATTGCATATATTGCCAGGATACTGTGTCAAATGCCCTCTTAATATCGAGAGATAGAAAACATAAAGGGATTTTCCGTTTTTTAGCAATATGTGCCAATAACACTGCCCTGCGTATATTATCGCCTGCCTGTCTATTTGGCATGAAGCCTACTTGATCTCTATGTATTAATTTTCCTATAATGCTATTGAGGCGTTTTGCTATTATTTTTGCTAATAATTTAATATCAAGGTTTAACAGAGAGATAGGCCGATAATTCACACAGGAAGTATCATCAGAAAGGGGTTTTGGGATCATACAAACAATTGCCATTAGTGTTTCTTGCCGAAAAGAATGTCCATCTAGAAGTTTGTTAAAAGTTTCAGTGAGAATGGGAGAGAGTATTTCTGAGAATGTTTTATAGTATAAATCCAAGTAGCCGTCTGGGCCTGGTCTTTTGTTAAGTTTTAGGTCTTTTATGGCGTTAGCAACTTCATCTATAGTTATAGGCTCATCCAAACTGCTTTTTTGATTCTGAGATAACTCAGGTAAGGTTATTTTTGAGAAGAAGGATTCAGCTCTGTAGGATTAAATTCATTGTTTGTCTTGTATAAAGTTGCGAGATGTGAGTGAAATTTATGGACTATTTTAACTGGATTACAAGTATAAACATTTTTTGATAATTTCAAACGTATTGGTTTGAAAGATTTGTTAGTTGAATTTAATGCCCGAGCCAAATATGTACCTGGTTTGTTTGTATTCATGTAGAAATTGTGTTTGGAGCGTTTGAGGGATTTATCAACTGACTCAGTGAGAAATAGATCGTATTCCAATCTAGATTTTTCCAGATGAGATTTTGTACTCTGAGATGGATTATCTTGGAATGATATGTAGGCTGCATTAAAATTGAGTTCTAGTTTTTTTGCTAGATTTTTGCGTTCCCGTTTAAATAGTGCCATTTGTCTTTGTATTGTACCACGCAAGACAGGCTTATGAGCTTCCCACAGTGTTATTAGGGAAATGTCTGTTGTATTATTAATTGATATGTATTCCTTTAAAGCTTGTTCAATGGCCATCTGATGTAGTGGGTGTTTGAGCATTATGTCCGGTAAGTACCACATTGGGTCATGCGCTTTTGCTATGGCTGAGGCTATAGTAGTGTATACTGCATTATGGTCAGACCACGGAATCGGAATTATATCTGATGCAATAATTTCTGGTATCATTCCTATTGTTAGAAAAATATGATCTATTCTGGTGAAGGTTTGATGAGGGTGCGAGAAATAAGTGAATTTCTTTTTCATTGGGTTACTTTCTCTCCACGAATCTACCAGATTGTATTTGGAAAGAAGTTGAGAAAAAGGTAATCTAGAGGTTATTTTGGATGGTGTAAAAGGTGATTTATCTAGAAATGGGAGGAGGACCTGGTTCGAATCCCCACACATTATCACTGTTCCTATTTTGTGTGTATTAATCACTTGTAATATATGTGAGAGGAATGGTGTAGGTTGTTTGTTAGGAGCGTAGTAGGAAATCACCGTGATTGCTGTATCCATTATATAACCCATGAGTATCAGGTATCTACCTTCTGGGTCTTTAATTTCTGATAAGGTGAATGGTGTGGATCGGTGAAATGCAATTAGAGTTCCCCTTTGCTTGGTACAGGCAGAAGCCGTGTAAATTTGTTGATAAAAAGGAGAAATATATTTTGGAGTAGAATCTTTGGTGAAGTGTGTTTCTTGGAGGCATACTATGTGAGCCTTCTTGTTATGAAAAGTACGGAAGGCTTTGGTCCTTTTTTGAGGGACATTTATTCCCTGAACATTCAGGGAAAGTATATTCAGTGGTGCCATGGCAACAGATCAAATAGTTTTGATTTACTTTTTGTTATGCAGAACTGACTGCGCAGATCAACCTGTGTGGACTGAAGAGATGAAAAGATAGAAAAGAAACCAGTGAATTCTGGAGTAAAGAGTAAACAAAAAACATATGAGATTAGATGATACATTGTATATATTATTTTTTGCAAGTAATCAGAATTTACCCGTGAAAGAGAATAAATATCTCTCTCAGGGGAATAAGTGCCTTTGTCACACTCCCACATAATATGGTTGGGAGAATGAGGAGGGCTAATGGGGGTACACGGATCTTCCGCTTACAGGAGAGAAGTGCTATGTCAAAAGACATCAAAATGATGTTTCATTAATTGGAGTGCAGAATATAGTTTTTGTTGAAATTATTTATTCCAGGGTGGTTGTATATGGTTAGTCTTGCCCTAGGCTAAATAATTCAGTTAGAAAGGTACTGTTAATAACTTTGGTATTGATGAAGATAGTTTGAATTATTTTGGGATTTTAACCCTTTTAGAGTAAACAATTACATATTTTATTCATATGTAACTGTTTAGATATGTTAACTCATAAAATTGAGGTTGTATTGCTTCAGATTAGAATAAACAAAAACATAATTCTAGGAACTAGTTAGGTAATAATATATTTGTTTTAAGAAAAGAAAGAAAAAGCTTCCATTACTTCTGGATTATTGAACATATTTGTCCTAAAAAGTAATAAATCTATTGTTATTACCTGATAATATATAACTGAACAAGAATTTCCTTATTTCACTTATATATTCTAAGGCTATATGAATCAGAAGTAATAAGAAATATAACTGGAATGTAACATGATCCCACACAGTGTGTGACTATCAGAATGCAGTTACATTCAGTTATAAATACAGTTTTTTTTATAGAGAACCATCTCTTAGTATAATAAATGAAGAGATATCAGGAATTAGGATGTCAGTCCATTGAATCTTCTTGGTCCATGGATGATGTGGCATAACGGCCTCTTTTGTGAGAATGATGATTCCCATTTTGTTCTGAAATTTTCTGGGTGCTGCCTGAAGGTGAAGATGATGTCATTCTTCTGCGTGTGGGGGAGTTGCTGCTTGTGGGTTCTGTCAGATTTAATTTTAAAAGGGTTTGTTGTAGTTCATCTGCTGATCTGCCTCTGTAAATTGTACCTTGGTAGTTAAATCTGACTGAAAAGGGGAAGCCCCATTGATACATAATGTTGTGGCGTTGCAGTTCCATTAGTTGGGGTTTCATGGATCGTCTTTTAGTAATAGTAAGTTGGGATAGGTCAGCAAAAATTTGATAATTGTGTCCTTGAAAATTAAGTTCCTTTTTTTCTCTTGCAGCAATTAGTATTTGTTCTTTCGTTCTGTAATAATGAAATTTTGTGATTATATCACGTGGGGGTTCATCTTTCTTTTTGGCTGTGAGGGCTCTGTGTACTCTGTCCAGTTCTAAACGTTCAATAGGGATATCTGGCTTTAGTTCTTGTAATAGAGCAGTAATAGTAGATTGCAGGTCTGTCACAGTTTCAGGTATTCCCCTTATGCGCAAGTTTGAACGTCTGGCTCTATTTTCGTAATCTTCGAGCTTAGTTTGAAGTATTAAATTCTCTTCTTTTAATTGTTCCAATTCTGTTATATTTTCTTGGGTTGGAATTTCAATTTCATCCATTTTTATTTCTAAGGCTGCGGTGCGGTTTCCCAGCTCTCTTATTTCTTTGGTTAGGCTTTTTGTTATTTGGTCTGAGGTTTGTTTTAAAGCCTTATGAAGCATCTTTTCAAATTGTAATAATATTACTGGGGATGCTGAGGAGGCTTGTGGAGAAGTTTGTGAGAGGATTTGTTCTGTATCTGACTCAAATGGAGAGTCTTGCTGTGACATTTTCTGTCTGTGAGAGCGCCCTGATGCTGTATATTGTGAGGTGACTGGATCTGCTTTAGTTGCAGTGAGTGCCTGTGAGCTCTTTGTGAGGTGATTTTTATTTCTGCCACGGTTTCCTCCCAGTACCATATTTCCTGCCCAAACTTTCACAGTTTGTTCCCTGGGGCAAAAAGGTTCAAATGGATACCTTTTGAGCCTGCAGGCTCCGCTTTGTCCTTCTCTTCTCTCCTCAGCGGTGTGGAGCTCTAACAATGTATGTCTGCTCGCTAGGCTCTGCCCATCTCCCCCTTAAGATGCATTTTTATGCATACTATTGCATTAGTGTGAACAGGGCACAATTGTTTTCTATGTGCCCTGTTCACACCGTACATGTCCAATGGTGTGCAGTAAAACAGCTCAGTGGACATGGTGTGAAAAAGCCCTAAGTGAAGGTAGGAAGATATACTGTATAGTTGCATTATAAACCACTACTTGCACTCCAGTGGACTTGTGTCAAAGCACGAAACCTCCAGTAGCATGCAAATTTCAAATTTTTAAAATGAAAATCTGCATGCAAACCTAAAATGGACCCTGATGACTGGTATTTATCATCACAAAATCTGCAAAAATTTGTTTCTAAATCTAGATGTTTTTGTGGCATCCTAACAATCTGTTCATAGTTTAGGAATTCCATGTTATATGCTTCTATGTAAAAATGTTCTTAGGCAGGGGACACATGTGCAGCCCTGTCTGGCTAAACAAACTGCCAACAAAACCTGTAAAAGTAGCACAAAGCAGAAGGAAAAGACCAGGAGGAGGAGAAAAGTAAAAAGTAAGCACCCTGGCAGCCACAAGCATAATGGCATCAAGTGTATTTGAAGTGAAAGTCAGGATACTTTAAAAAAATAAAAAACTCAACTCACATTTGCATAGTTAAAGAGCTTATTAATTGTTTTCAGCCAGGCACGGTATCCCTCTTAGCAAGAGCTGGAGCAGATGGTGACAGTGAAGGATCCAGCCCAGATTGTAGAGAAACCTGCCACTGACCAGCTGTGCTGGAGATGTCAGAAGCCTCACACAGACTGGGAACCAGTGGAGGATGTCACATGCTGGTATAAGTGAAGGGGGCATAGCTACATGTTTCGAGGCAGCCCAGCATCTTTATCAAGCCTGCCTCTAGCATGAGGGTGCCAAACTTAAATCAGTATTAAAGCCAAAAGCAAACATTATATTGCAGCATATCAATTGTTAGATGTGATGGCTGCATTCCTTTTCTTTTTTAGGCTTTTTTTTCTTCTTTTTTTATCTGGTGATCCAGACAATAAGTCTGTTTTTCCAAAGAATCAGTTCTCTTGCAAATGTATCCAGTTACAGGGATGGGACAGACCATTTAACCACTTCAGCCCCGGAAGGATTTACCCCCTTCCTGACCAGAGCACTTTTTACAATTCGGCACTGCGTCGCTTTAACTGCTAATTGCGCGGTCATGCAATGCTCTACCCAAACGAAATTTGCGTCCTTTTCTTCCCACAAATAGAGCTTTCTTTTGATGATATTTGATCACCTCTGCCGTTTTTATTTTTTGCGCTATAAACGGAAAAAGACTGAAAATTTTGAAAAAAAATGATATTTTCTACTTTTTGTTATAAAAAAAATCCAATAAACTAAATTTTAGTCATACATTTAGGCCAAAATGTATTCGGCCACATGTCTTTGGTAAAAAAAATGTCAATAAGCGTATATTTATTGGTTTGCGCAAAAGTTATAGCGTCTACAAACTAGGGTACATTTTCTGGAATTTACACAGCTTTTAGTTTCTGACTGCCTATGTCATTTCTTGAGGTGCTAAAATGGCAGGGCAGTACAAAACCCCCCCAAATGACCCCATTTTGGAAAGTAGACACCCCAAGGAAATTGCTGAGAGGCACGTTGAGCCCATTGAATATTTATTTTTTTTGTCCCAAGTGATTGAATAATGACAAAAAAAAGAAAAAAAAAAAATTACAAAAAGTTGTCACTAAATGATATATTGCTCACACAGGCCATGGGCATATGTGGAATTGCACCCCAAAATACATTCAGCTGCTTCTCCTGAGTACGGGGATACCACATGTGTGGCACTTTTTGGGAGCCTAGCCGCGTACGGGGCCCCGAAAACCCAGCACCACCTTCAGGATTTCTAAGGGCATACATTTTTGATTTTACTCCTCACTACCTATCACAGTTTTGAAGGCCATAAAATGCCAAGATGGCACAAAACCCCCCCAAATGACCCCATTTTGGAAAGTAGACACCCCAAGCTATTTGCTGAGAGGCATGGTGAGTATTTTGCAGCTGTCATTTGTTTTTGAAAATGAAGAAAGACCAGAAAAAAAATTTTTTTTTTCTTTTTTCAATTTTCAAAACTTTGTGAGAAAAAGTGAGGTCTGCAAAATACTCACTATACCTCTCAGCAAATAGCTTGGGGTGTCTACTTTCCAAAATGGGGTCATTTGGGGGGGGGGTTTGTGCCACCTGGGCATTCCATGGCCTCCGAAACTGTGATAGGTAGTGAGGAGTGAAATCAAAAATTTACGGCCTTAGAAAGCCTGAAGGCGGTGCTTGGTTTTCGGGGTCCCGTGCGCGGCTAGGCTCCCAAAAAGTCCCACACATGTGGTATCCCCGTACTCAGGAGAAGCAACAGAATTTATTTTGGGGTGTAATTTCACATATTCCCATGGCATGTTTGAGCAATATAACATTTAGTGACAACTTTGTGCAAAAAAAAAAAAAAAAAAAAATTGTCTCTTTCCCGCAACTTGTGTCACAATATAAAATATTCCATGGACTCGACATGCCTCTCAGCAAATAGCTTGGGGTGTCTACTTTCCAAAATGGGGTCATTTGGGGGGGGTTTGAACTGTCCTGGCATTTTATGCACAACATTTAGAAGCTTATGTCACACATCACCCACTCTTCTAACCACTTGAAGACAAAGCCCTTTCTGACACTTATTGTTTACATGAAAAAGTTATTTTTTTTTGCAAGAAAATTACTTTGAACCCCCAAACATTATATATTATTTTAAAGCAATTGCCCTACAGATTAAAATGGTGGGTGTTTCATTTTTTTTTTTCACACAGTATTTGCGCAGCGATTTTCAAACGCATTTTTTGGGGAAAAAAACACACTTTTTTAAATTTTAATGCACTAAAACACACTATATTGCCCAAATGTTTGATGAAATAAAAAAGATGATCTTAGGCCGAGTACATGGATACCAAACATGACATGCTTTAAAATTGCGCACAAACGTGCAGTGGCAACAAAATTACTACATTTTTAAAAGCCTTTAAAAGCCTTTACAGGTTACCACTTTAGATTTACAGAGGAGGTCTACTGCTAAAATTACTGCCCTCGATCTGACCTTCGCGGTGATACCTCACATGCATGGTGCAATTGCTGTTTACGTTTGACGCCAGACCGCCGCTTGCGTTCGCCTTAGCGCGAGAGCAGGGGGCAACAGGGGTGCTTTTTTTTCTTTATTTTTTTTTGCTTTTTTATCTTATTTTTAAACTGTTCCTTTCATTTTTTTTTTTTTAATCATTTTTATTGTTATCTCAGGGAATGTAAATATCCCCTATGATAGCAATAGGTAGTGACAGGTACTCTTTTTTGAAAAAATTGGGGTCTATTAGACCCTAGATCTCTCCTCTGCCCTCAAAGCATCTGACCACACCAAGATCGGTGTGATAAAATGCTTCCCCAATTTCCCAATGGCGCTATTTACATCCGGCGAAATCTAAGTCATAAAATGCTCGTAGCTTCCGGTTTCTTAGGCCATAGAGATGTTTGGAGCCACTCTGGTCTCTGATCAGCTCTATGGTCAGCTGGCTGAATCACCGGCTGCATTCTCAGGTTCCCTGTTGAGACAGGAGAGCCAGAGAAAAACACGGAAGACGGTGGGGGGGGGGCATTCCCTCCCACTGCTTGTAAAAGCAGTCTAGAGGCTAATTAGCCGCTAGGATTGCTTTTACATGAAAGCCGACCGCTGGCTAAAAAGAATGATACCAAGATGATACCTAAACCTGCAGGCATCATTCTGGTATAACCACTCAAAGTCGTGAATGGCGTACATGAAGACAAAAAAATGGTTAACAATAAAGCACAGTAAACGGTAAAGTATAAATAATTACATACCTTAAAAACAAACATGATAAAACATAATAACAATAACAATAAAACATTGCAGAATAGAATACAGTAAAAAAGAGCAGAACAATAGAGAGAGAATAGAGAGAGAGAGAACAATAAAACGACAACTATTTTTTTTAATTTTTGTTTGTGTTTTTTTTTTTTTTTTACACTTTTTTTTTGTAACTGTAACTTTTAGAACTGTAACCGGTTCCAGGTTCGGGTCTCTCAAAATGCAATGGCATCTTGGGAGACCCTGTGAAAGTGTGCCTAGTCTGTGCAATGCTGTGCGCTACGCTAATACTCAACTAGTGCATGGTAGCGTTCAAAACATTCACCAAGTGTTACTGCAGTGCTGGTTTGACTACGACCGGGGTGTACTACGCCGCTGGTGCTTGCCAGTTCACCAAAACGCTACAAAGAAAAGTGTCAGTGATCGATCGATACTGCACTTGGGTGGGCTGGACTGGGCTGGGCTGGGCGGAGGGGCAAAACGCAGGTGCTAGCAGGTATCTGGGCTGATCCCGCTAACACTGCGTTTTTGGGAACCCTAAACTGCTGGGGACGCTAGTATAGATCTGATCGGATCAGATATTGATGCGTTCAGATACTATACCACTAAGGGAGGTGTACGGTGCGTGTACGGTGCGTGCGTGGGTGTTCGCGGTACTGGCGCTAATCTGACGCTGCCTAGGGCGACGCATATCACCGCCGGGCGATCAGGGGGCTAAACCTTTATTCGGTAATAAACGGCGGGTGCCCTGACACTATAAAAAATAAACGAACTAACCAGCGTCACCCGTAACGGTTATACGGTGATCAGTGGTGAAAGGGTTAACTAGGGGGCCATCAAGGGGTTAAAACATTTATTAGATAGTATATGGGGGTCCCTGTCGCTATAAAACGCTGACGGCGAACCTAAATATTTACGTCCCTAACTAGCGTCACCAGCGACACTAATACAGCGATCAGAAAAATGATCGCTTAGCGACACTGGCGACAGGGGGTGATCAAGGGGTTAAAACTTTATTAGGGGGGTAAGGGGGGTACCCTAGACCTACAGGGGGCTAAACCTTTATTCGGTAATAAACGGCGGGTGCCCTGACACTATAAAAAATAAACGAACTAACCAGCGTCACCCGTAACGGTTATACGGTGATCAGTGGTGAAAGGGTTAACTAGGGGGCAATCAAGGGGTTAAAACATTTATTAGGCAGTATATGGGGGTCCCTGTCGCTATAAAACACTGACGGCGAACCTAAATATTTACGTCCCTAACTACCGTCACCAGCGACACTAATACAGCGATCAGAAAAATGATCGCTTAGCGACACTGGTGAGGGGGGGTGATCAAGGGGTTAAAACTTTATTAGGGGGGGTAAGGGGGGTACCCTAGACCTACAGGGGGTAATACTAACTGTCCCACCACTGCTAACTGTCACAAACTGACACTATGCAGTAATCAGGAAAAAAAAAAAAAAAAAAAAAAAAACCTGCTTGGTGTCAGTTTGTGACAGGGGGGGGGTGTGATTGGGGGGGGATCGGGGGGCGATCGGGGGGGGGATCGGGGGTGTAAATATGCCTGGCATGTTCTACTGTGTTGTGTGTGAGTGTTGGTGCACTTACATGTCATCTCTCCTCGGCGCTGGAACGGAAACTGCCAGACCGAGGAGAGATGACATCACATCCTCTGCCTCTGTGTACTATACAGAGGCAGGGGATGTTTGTCATTGGCTGGGAGCGATCGCGAGGGGGGGGCCACGATCGGATGGCCTCCCCCTCGTCTGTCATCGCTCCCAACCAAATGCCGACCGCAGCTGGCACCGGGGGGGGGTCCGATCGGACCCCCCACCCGCGGGAAGGCAATCACGTTTCAGGTACGTGATTTTGCCTGCCCGTGCCGCTCTGCTCACGTATATAGGCGTGAGGCGGTCGGCAAGTGGTTAATACTGATGCTTACAATGATCAGCTTTTATTTAGGTAAAACCTTTATCCCAAAAGCAAAACAAACGGTTTGTTGTAACTGCTTATACAGTATTAGCCGGAGTTTGGCTTCAATTTGCTAGTGTATCTTAATCTGCTTGTGCATTCAACACTCCCCTTCCCCCAGTATGACAATGCTGCTGCCATAAGTACCCCCTATGTGCCTTAATCCAGAGTGTAGGTACTCTAATACAGGTAGCGTGTTACTGGCCAGATCACCAAGAAAAAAGCCTAAAAAAAGAAAATGAATGAAGTCACCATGTCAAAGGATTGGTAAGCGTCAATATATTACATTTTAGTTTTGGGTTTAATACTGCTTTTAAATGGCTAGTAGGACTACAAGACCCAGCTGAATCAGGAACTCTATTGGCACTGTACATTGGTTGGTCAACAGAACAACTACGTAAACCAATTCTAAAACTTTAAAATTAATATTAAAGAGAGATCCCTGATCAGATTAAATTATTGAGAGGTGTAAGAAACTCATTGATGGTTACAGAAACCAATTTCAGTTATTTTTTTCAAGGGGTGTGTCATACCAATACAAACAAAACAAATAAACATGAGATTGCCTAAACATTTGAAATTGCAGCAATTTTCTGGAGCGAAGTGGTGCATTATCGAACAGAAATGCAGGGATGCCAATATTTTTGGGCATGACTGTATGTTTATACATAAGTATGGATGGGATATGTATAAAAAACTATGGGTACACACATTTAAAACAATTTAAAATCCACTAGAGGGAGTACTATTATATGCATGATGGTCCTGCCAAGGGGAGGGTATAGTTATAACATGGTATTTACCTCAATTTCCTCTTTGAGGTCCCCTGAGGTTAAAGAATGTAAAGAGAAAATCTAATAAATTTTGGAGTGACACAGAGCACTAGTGACAATTTTGGCACCAATACTGAATATGTGACATGTATTTTGAATCATATTAATCATTTTTGTATTTCATATTTTGGTGTTACATGCACGTTAATTACCATTAAGGATACAAGACAGCAATGTTACCTATTTTATTGTCTGTCTTTTAACTTATTCGAAGGCTTGATAAAGACTTGATAAAGAGGCTGGGTGGCCTCAAAATACATAGCCACGCCCCTTCAAGCCCACTGGAATGTAACGCCATCCTTCACTGTTTTCCACGCTCTCTAAAGTCTTCTGACATCACCAGCACAGCGGGCGGCAGATTTCTCTACACTCTGGTCCGGACACTTCAATGTCACCAGCTGCTGCAGCTCTTGCGGGGAGGGATACCACAGAAAACAGAAAAAAAGCAGGGGGAGTATTGGAAACAGCTATTTGGTAGTAATCAATAAATCTAGCACTCACATTTGATGGAGGAACTTTCCCTACGGTTTAACAAAGAGGTGAAGCCCTGAAACGTGTAACCATGCCCCCCTTACTGAGTGATGTCTTCAACTCATCCCAGCGGAGATTGCCGAGTCAGCCGAGGACACAGAGAAGCCGCCGCTCTACAATGCTGCATGCGGTTTAGCTTCCCCAGCCACAGCGCTCCTGTGTTTCTGCCTAGTTGCTTCCTGGCTGATCTCTGCATTTCAGAAGAGTGTCAAGCAAGCCAATGCACACCACGCCGCTGGCCTCTCCATTCTCCAGCGCTTCCTTCTCCCCACCCAACAGCTTCCCGGCCGATCTCTGCACAACACCAGTCGCTTTCCTTCCGATGTCTGCTAGAGATGTTAAGACTTCCACAGATGACAAGCCAATATTTCCTCTATCAAATTTGAGTTCTATATTAATTACTACCAAATAGCTGTTTCCAATAATCCGCCCCCTGCTTTTCTGTTTTCACACACTAGGTTTACGCAGGACCTACAGTATCTCACAAAAGTACAGCCCTCACATTTTTGTAAATATTTTATATTTTTTCATGTGACAACACTGAATAAATTACACTTTGCTACAATGTAAAGTAGTGAGTGCACAAATCTATTAATATCTGGTGAACTCCATGCCCAAGAGGGTTATGGCAGTGCTGGAAAATAATGGTGGCCACACAAAATATTGACACTTTGGGCCCAATTTAGATATTTTCACTTAGGGGTGTACTCACTTTTTTTGCCAGCGGTTTATATATTAATAGATTTGTGTTGAGTTATTTTGAGGAGACAGCAAATTTACACTGTTATACAAGCTGTACACTCACTACTTTACCTTGCAGCAAAGTGTCATTTCTTCAGTGTTGTCATATGAAAAGATATAACAAAATATTTACAAAAATGTGAGGGGTGTACTCACTTTTGTGAGAATACTGTATATAGGGGAGCTGCCTCTGACCTCCAAATGTTGATCTTTTTAACGGTTTACCCCCTTTTCATCCCTCACATCCACCCTGCTGCATTACTGGTCTGGCTACAGCAGCGCTATCGTTTTTTCCTACTGAGAGGGATATACAATGCCTGCCTGAAGTCATTTGATAAGTGCCCTTTCATTCTGCAAATGTAAGTTACCATTTTACTTTTTGCTAATGTAGTTTTAAATAATACACTCAGTGTGCCCGCTGGTGTTTCTTTGTTTCACTGTTCATCCATTTGAATGGACTGCAAAATGCACTAGACTGTGGGAAAAGTAGGTCTTACACTGCTTTTAAAAACACACTGCACAAAACCGCATGGTGCTGCAGTACCATCCGATTTGGTGTCCACAAACGTACTGCATTTTGTGATCTGCATTTGTGGTGCCCTTAACAAAACGTTGGCACCCACATGCAAATCACAAGGGCAATGCATTCAACTGTGGTGTGGTAAGCACGCACAAAACACATCTTTCCCACACTGCTTTCTGGCATCAAACCAGTCCTCACTGACTATATCTATAAAGCATCAGATCAGGCCATGAAAATCTGTAGTTCCCTCCTCAGAGCTGTGGTACTAAAACTGTATCACACAGAGACACAACCAAATGTTGGTAGTATGAAACATGGCTCCAATTCCTTGGACACCCTCAAGCCTTGATCTGGGATAAATCAAAGACCTTCACAGTGTCCTACTAAAGTTTCCAAATTCAGCATCACTTTGTACACTTTCTTTTAGATTATAAGCTCTCAAAAGCAGGGCCCACCTAAGCCTCTCAAACTAAATTGTTTTGTAACTTTACTGTCTCCCTTTACTTTGTAAAGTGGTGTGCAAACTATTGGGGTTATATAAAGCCCATTAAATAATACACAAGTGGACCTCTGAAGGACTTTTTTATATGCACCATTGATGTCCATGCCTCCCAGGCTTGGGAACAGATCTATCTGCTGTAGAATATTCTTTTTATTTGCCTTTACGGGCATGTGGCCTACAGGTAAGGGAATGGGGGCAGAATCTTTAATACAGTACTGAATGGTTTTAAGTGTTGGCAGCAACATATGATTGAGCTTACTTTTCATGGATAAAGTAAATTGGTTCTCCAGGGCATCTTTTTAAATGCGTTAGACATGATATATCAGTTTGATTACAAGGTTTGATTGTGCCTGGGTTTATTCTGCCCCCATTATGATGCGATTATGGGATCATGGTCTACGACAGCTTTTATTTTCAAAACTTAACCCCTTCGCATCCAGGCCATTTCTGACACTTCGCTCCTACATGTCAAAAATCATCATTTCTTTGCTATAAAAGTACATAGAACCCCCAAATATGATATATGTTTTTTTTATCAGAGACCCTAGAGAATACAATGGCGGTCATTGCAACTTTTTATCTTGCACGGTATTTGCGCAGCAATTTTTCAAACGTGTTTTTTTTGAAAAAAAACAAACAGTTTCATGCTTTAAAAAAAAACAAAACAGCAAAGTTAGCCAAATTTTTTTGCATTGTGTGAAAGATGAAGTTACGCTGAGTAAATAGATACCTAACATGTCACGCTTCAAAATTGCACACACTCGTGGAATGGCGCCAAACTTTGGTACTTAAAAATCCCTATAGGCGACGCTTTAAAATTTTTTACTGTTTACATGTTTTGAGTTACAGAGAAGGTCTAGGGCCAAAATTATTGCTCTCGCTCTAACGTTCGCGGTGATACCGCACATGTGTGGTTTGAACACAGTTTTCATATGTGGGTGGGACTTACGTATGCGTTCGCTTCTGCGTGTGAGCTCACGGGGACAGGGGCGCTTTAAAATTTATTTATTTTTTTTTTATTGTTAATTTTATTTAAAATGTTTTATTTTGACACTTTTTTAAAAAAATATTTCCATCCCTTGTAATAGGAATATGACATGACAGGTCCTCTTTACAGTGAGATATGGGGTCAATAAGACCCCACATCTCACCTCTAGGCTGGGAAGCCTAAAATAAAAAAAAAAAAAAAAAACGATCACCGCTTCCCAGCCGAAGCGGCTCCGTTTTTTTGAATGCAGAGGCCGGGCATGACGTCATAACATCACGCCCGGCCTCCGAACGATCATAGAGACTCCGGCGACCATCTGGTCCGCCGGAAATCTCTATGATGTACATCCGGCGCTGGCGGATCCACTATCCGACTCACCGATCACTGAGGTGAGTCAGTAGAAGCACCGGAGGAACAGCCGCTATGATCGTTCTTACGGTGTACGGAATCGCCGGCTGAAAATGCCGGTATCTGAATAATGTCTGTAGCCTCAGGCATCATTCAGATACAACCCCCGAAAGTCGAGGCCGTCATATGACGGCCTCCGGATGTCAAGAGGTTAAGAAGCGGAATATAGAAGCTGATTTAGTTACAATGCACAGCTGCTCCAGTTTTGGTAAATCCCCTCCACTCTATGTATCATATTTGTATTGTACTAGAATTTGAGGTGTATTATTTGTATTGTTCATGCTTGTTTAAGTTGCTCAGTGATGTAAACCCTTTCATTGACCCAGATTTCATTGCACACTGTGAGCTTCTGACAATATACATTAGAAGCTGCAGTAAGTCAGATAGAACCAGCTTCATTTTCTGGCTGAAGGTCCCAAGCGTCATTTAGCCCCAGCCTTGGCCCACCTCTTTCTATCACTGGATTTTAGTTAGACTCCTTTCACACCGAGGGCGTTTTGCAGGTGCTATAGCGTTAAAAATAGTGCCTGCAATCTGCCCTCAAACAGCTGCCGAGGGCTTTCACACTGGAACGGTGCGCTGGCATGACGTCAGGAAAAGTCCTGTCAGCAGCGTCTTTGGGGCGGTGAAGGAGCGGTGTGTTTACCGCTGCTCCCCATTGAAATCAATGGGGCAGCGCTGGGATACTGCCGGCAAAACGCCGCTATTGCGGGCGGTTTTAACCCTTTCTCGGCCTCTAGTGGGGGTAAAAGCGCCCCGCTAGTGGCCGAAATGCACCACTAATCCGACGGTAAAACGCCGCAAAAAAAAGAGGCGTTTTACCGCCAACGCTATGGGCGGCTCGGTGTGAAAGGGGTCTTATGTTAACCCTGAAGGCTCAGCGTCGCATTTGTGTATTACCTAAAGTGATCTGCTTCCAAATGTCATCCAGGAAAGAAAATATGTACAACAACCTGCTGGTCCTTCCCATCAGCCATGATCTGCCTGTAATGTACAGACACCAGTAGATATTACTTGAAAATAAGATTTTTGTTGTTACTGTAATTGCCTTTTCTCTAAGTTCACCAAAAGACAATGATGAGCAAAGGGACTTAAGTTATAGCGCTAACTGCATAACAAATGCATAAAAAAAAGCAATCATGATGCCAGTCCTATTTGGTGGCCAAACTCCCACGAGGGCCAGAGGAGCCCAGATGGTAGTAAGTAGTAAAAAGGAAAAAATAAAAAACATGGGCAACAGGCCAAAAACAACTAGATGGGAAGGAGTTGCATCATTTATTCATTATTTTTAATTTAGAACAATCAAATGTTGTATTGCTACAATAACAAATTTGATCGTTATGTTTTAATACAGCACTGACATTTTTCACAGCATTATAAAAAGGAGGACATACACGGGTTATATCAAATACATGACAAAAACACAATGGGACTGAGCAAAATTTTAATGGAAACTAGCAATTTAATGCTTTTGGATATTTTGATGTTTGCTAAGAAGATGGATATCTTGTGTTAACATGGTACCTGCCTCAGCTTTATATATGAATGAATTTATAACACCAATTTAAAAGGTAGCGACAGGGACACACATTATGCTGTTGGGCACTGTAGCGATATTGAGTTGATAAAGAGGTTGTTGCATAAACATAGGCCCTCAAAAAGCTTCATAGATCAGGGCTACTTACTGTATCTAGTCTTTCTCTGACTTACACTACATTATTTTATTTTTTTTAAATTTATTTCAGGTACTTACCGTATATACTCGAGTATAAGTCGTTCCGAGTATAAGTCGAGGCCCCAAATTTACCACAAAAAAATGGGAAAAACTTATTGACCCGAGTATAAGACGAGGGTGAGAAATGCGCAGCTACTGTAAGAGGAAAAGAGGGTCAACAATGCCCATTTGCAGCCTCACTGTGCCCATTTGCAGCCATAGGTCCTCCGAACTTCAAACTCGGTAGTTAAGGGTTCCTAGATGCCCCCGAGCTGCAGCCAAAATTTGGGGTCTCTGAACCCAAAGGGTCCCGAAATGACATTGCTGCAGATGGATACAGTTGACTGATTTTGGGGCCCCGTATCTCGGGGCCACTTAGTGCTAGGAACACCAAATTTGGTGTGCAAACCCAGTGGAACTAGCACCATAAAATATCCAAAGCTGGGGTTTCTAGCACCAAGTGGCCCTGAGATACAGGGCCCCAAAAATTGGTTCAGAAAATGACAAGCACTTTTCTGCAGCAGAGAATGACATTTTCCGAACCGATTTTGGGGCCCCGTATCTCGGGGCCACTTAGTGCTAGGAACTCCAGCTTTGGATATGTTGTGGTACCAGTTCCACTGGGTTTGCATACCAAATTTGGGGTTCCTAGCACAAAGTGGCCCTGAGATACGGGGCCCCAAAGTTGGTTCGGAAAATGACATTTTTTGCTGCAGAAAAGTGCTTGACTCGAGTATAAGTCGAGGGGGGCACTTTCAGCAAATTAGACTTATACTCGAGTATATACGGTATATAGCGCCGTCAATTTACGCAGCGCTTTACATATACATTATACATTCACATCAGTCCCTACCCTCAAGGAGCTTATGGTCCCTTACTCACATTCATACATACTAGGGACAATTTAGACAGGATCCAATTAACCTACCAGCATGTCTTTGGAGTGTGGGAGGAAACCGGAGTACCCGGAGGAAACCCACGCAGGCACAGGGAGAACATGCAAACTCCAGGCAGGTAGTGTCGTGGTTGGGATTCAAACAAGCGACCCCTATTACTGCTAGGGGAAAGTGCTATCCACTACACCACTGTGCCGCCCATACATTAGTAAGTATGCAGAAATTTATAGGGGAAGGACAGTGTATGGTTAGACCATTGACCTATTAAAGTGGTTGTAAAGGCAGAAGGTTTTTTTATCTGAATGCATTCAGATAAAAAGCCTTCTGTGTGCAGCAGGCCCCTAATACTTACCTGAGCCCCATCTCGATCCAGCGATGTTGCACGAGACTCAGCTGTCTGGGACTCTCCCTCCGCATTGGCTGAGACAGCAGCGAAGCGCCATTTGCTGCTGTCAAAGTTAGCGAGCCAATGAGGAGAGAGTGGGGTGGGGCCAGGCCTGAATGGACACAGGGAGCTGCAGCTCGGCTGCCCCCATGGCAAGCTGCTTGCTGCGGGGGCACTCAACAGGAGGGAGGGGCCAGGAGCACCGAAAAGGGACCCAAGAAGAGGAGGATCTGGGCTGGGTACGTATAACATGTTTTTTTTTTTAAAATAACAAAGATTTTAGTTACATAGTAGATGAGGTTGAAAAAAGATACAAGTCCAACCTGTGTGTGTGATTATATGTCAGTATTATATTGTATATCCCTGTATGCTGCAGTCCTTCAGGTGCTTATCTAATAGTCCTTTAAAACTATCGATGCCCCCTACTGAAACCACCGCCCGTGGAAGGGAATTCCACATCCTTACCGCTCTTACAGTAAAGAACCCTCTATGTAGTTTAGAGTTAAACCTCTTTTCTTCTAATTTTAGTGAGTGGCCACATGTCTTATTAAACTCCCTTCCGCAAAAAAGTTTTGTCCCCATTGTGGGGTCACCAGTATGGTATTTGTAAATTGAAATCATATCCCCTCTCAAGCGTCTTCTCCAGAGAGAATAAGTTCAGTGCTCGCAACCTTTCTTCATAACTAATATTCCTCCAGACCCTTTATTAGCTTTGTTGCCCTTCTTTGTACTCGTTCCATTTCCAGTACATCCTTCCTGAGGACTGGTGCCAAGAACTGGACAGCATACTTCAGGCGAGGCCGGACCAAAGTCTTCTAGAGTGGGAGAACTACCGCTTTATCCCTGGAGTTAATCCCCTTTTTAATGCATGCCAATATTCTGTTTTGCTTTGTTAGCAGCACTTTAGCATTGCATGTCATTTCTGAGCCTATCATCTACTAGGACCCCCGGGTCCTTTTCCATCCTAGATTCCCCCAGAGGTTCACCTCCTAGTGAGTAGATTGCATTCATATTTTTGCCACCCAAATGCATTATTTTACATTTTTCTACATTAAACCTCCTCATTTGCCATGTAGTTGCCCACCCCATTAATTTGTTCAGATCTTCTTGCAAGGTTTTCACATCCTGCGGAGAAGTTATTGCCCTGCTTAGCTTAGTGTCGTCCGCAAATACAGAGATTGAGCCGTTTTATGAATGAGGATTAAACCTCCTCATTTGCCATGTAGTTGCCCACCCCATTAATTTGTTCAGATCTTCTTGCAAGCTTTTCACATCCTGCGGAGAAGTTACTGCCCTGCTTAGCTTAGTGTCGTCCGCAAATACAGAGATTGAGCCGTTTATCCCATCCTCCAGGTCATTTATGAACACATTAAATAGGATTTGTCCCAGCACAGAACCCTGGGGAACCCCACTTCTGACCATTCTGAGTATTCCCCATTTATCACCACCCTCTGAACTCGCCCTTGTAGCCAGTTTTCAATCCATGTACTCACCCTATGGTCCATGCCAAAGGACCTTACTTTGTACAGTAAACATTTATGAGAAACAGTGTCAAATGCTTTTGCAAAATCCAGATACCTCACATCTAGGGGCCTTCCTTTATCTAGATGGCAACTCACCTCCTCATAGAAGGTTAATAGATTGGTTTGGCAAGAACGATTTTTCATGACTCCATGCCGATTACTGCTAATGATACCGTTTTCATTACTAAAATATTGTATCTAGTCCCTTATCATCCCCTCTAAGAGCTTGCATACAATTGATTTTAAGCTAACTGGTCTGTAATTCCCAGGGATATATTTTGGCTCTTTTTAAATATTGGTGCTACATTGGCTTTTCTCCAATCAGCTGGTACCATTCCATTAAGTAAAAATAAGGAACAGTGGTCTGGCAATTACTTGACTGAGTTCCCCAAATACCTTCGGGTACAAGCCATCTGGTCGCGGTGATTTATTAATGTTAAGTTTCCCAAGTCTATTTCTAATTCTGTCCTGTTAGCCATGAGGATGCTTCCTGTGATGTGTCATGAGGACAAACACTGCAGTTTTGGTTACTGAAGTCCCCCGATAACCCCGTGAAGACTGAGGAGAAGAATAAATTCAATACCTTCACCATCTCCCCATCCTTTGTAACCAGATATCCTTTCTCACTCTTTATGGGGCCAATATGGTCTGTCCTCCCTTTTTTACTGTTTATATACTTTTTTGGGAATTTTTTTTGCTCTCCTCCGCTATGTGTCTTTCGTGTTCCAATTGCACCCTTACATATCTTATTGCATTCTTTGTAAAGTCTGAGAGCTGATGATGATCCTTCAGCTTTGTATTTTTTGAAGGCCTTCTCCTTTGCTTTTTTATGCATTTTTACATTATAGTTATGCCATCCAGGACTTTTGTTCACTCTTAAATTTATTTCCCAATGGGATGCACTGGCTAATGCCCTTATTTAATATGCTCCTAAAGCAAACCCATCTCTCCTCCGTTTTCTTTGTTTCTATATTTTCTAGCAAGGTTTGTAGTTTTTGTTAAGTTGGCGCTTTTGAAATTCAGTGTCTTTGTGTTTCCTATGTGTGTGATGTATACTGAAGTTTCCTATGTGTGTGATGTATACTGAAGCCAATTGACCTGTGATCACTGTTTCCTAAATTGCCCCGTATTTCCACATCCATGATCAGATCTGTATTGTTGGTAATCAGTAGATCTAGTAACGCCTTGTTTCTAGTTGGTGCGTCTACCATCTGACCCATGAAATTGTCCTGCAAGACATTTAGGAACTGGCGAGCCGAGACAAATGCGTGGTTCCCTCCACCCAGTCTACGTCTGGATAATTAAAATCCCCCATTATGATAACACTTCCCATCCTTGCTGCTAATCCAAATTGTGATAGGAGGCCCGTCTCCCCCTCCTCCCTCAGATTAGGGGGCCTATAGCATACTCCCAGTATTATTTTCCCCGTAGCTTCATCCCTTTGGAGCTCTACCAATAAGGATTCCGCCTCCTACCTAGCTCCCTTAGTGATGTCATCTCTCACATTCACTTGTACATTATGCTTGATATACAGGCATACCCCTCCCCCCTTTTACACTTTCTTTCCCTGCGATAAAGGGAATACCCTTGAATGGTTGCCAGCCAATCATGAGAGCTGTTATCACCTTAAGGTTAGTGGCCTAGAGATGAGTGTGGAGGTCACTGATCGTATTAGTTTTTCATTGAGCTGCTTTTTAACAGCAATCCGGCTGGCAGGATATGTGAAGAGAGTGTATTATTGACAATTTGCTCTTAGCCAGATCACTGCAAGCTCTGTAACTTCAAATTGCTGCAGTCATCCCCTTCTAAAAGTTTTCCAGAAGAAGCTATAGTCTATAAACAAGGCTAGAATTTCCCCATATGTGTGTTCATAAGACAATAGTTCATACATACAAACATGAGAATGCAAATCTGTGTGTCCAAGAGCAATTAGACATTATTTGGCTTTCCCAAAACCAAAAAAGTAATGCCAAAAAAACCCTGCACTTGAAGAAACACATATGCTTCTATTGCTTACCTCCTCCTAAAAGTTCTAGTTGCTAGGCTTCAAAACAATGAGTCCCAAACTTGGAACAATTATGCAGCCAGTAAAGTGGAGTTACATCATGATACCTGACTTGTTCCAAGTCAGTGAGACATAATACTAAAGAAACTGAACTGGTATAACAGCCAGGGCAAATATTTTAATGGTGCAGATGGTAATGACTATTATAAAAGAAATGAAATTGAGCTTAAATACGGTGATATTCTACTGTGATTGATTTGAATGCATCTCTGATGTTCAGAAAACAATCGCTGCCACCAAAGAAAATCAGTGGACATCTAGAGAAAAGCATCTGTAGTTACTGAATGATGAACAGCAGCCTTCCAACTGTCTCACAGCAGCTCATCCCAGCATCCTTCAAATGACAGCAAAAGGTTGTAACCCCAGAGGAATCCTGTTTCAAAGAATGTTATTCATTTCATTAAAAGGTGTTTGGTTAAATTCGATAGAATTACATTTACTAGGGCAAAGGGTCAAAACAGAATACGAGATTAAGCAGAACATGACTCTGTGTGTAAAACAGGCATTCTACATTTGAAGCCAGAAAACAAAGCAGCTGCATTTTACAAAGAATTTGAAATAGATTATCCAGCAGATCCATGTACAAGGTACTAAAGACAGATACACATATGCTGTACAGTTAATATCTCAGGCAACTGTGTCTTAAGTGACATCATGGTTGAAGATTTTCCTATTAGTTCATTTAAGAGGCAGCTCACATTATACAGCATATATTCCCAAGGACTTGTTCATACATAATGCCAAGGTGAGGTAAATGCAGGCAGTTGAGTCTTTCGACTGTCCACCTAAACAAAGACCTGCAGTCGCTCAGAGCTGTACACATGCAATGGCTGCTAAAGTATGCTTGATGGCCACTGTAAAAATTAAATCCCATCACACACACATTCAAGTAAAAGGATCAAGATGTAGATGTGAACATGCTTTGCTTTAAGGCAGTGGTCTCCAAACTGTGGCCCGGGGGCCAGGTGCGGCCCTCTGCTTGCCCTTATCTGGCCCTAGAGGCACTCTTCCTCCTACTGACACCAATGAAGGGGCACTCTTCCTCCTACTGACACCAATGATGGGGCACTATTCATACCACTGATAAGACACTATTCCTTCCACCGACACAATAATAGGGCACTGTTCTTTCAATGACACCAATTATGGGGCACTATTTCTTCAACTGATACCAATGGCAGGGGCACTATTCCTCTCATTGACACCAACAATGGGGCACTATTCCTACCACTGGCACCAACAAAGGGGGACCTATTCCTACCACTGGGACCAACAATGGGGCACTATCCCCCCCCTAACACCAATGATGGGGCACAATTTCTCTCACTGACACTAATTATGGGGCACCATTCCTCTCACTGACACCAATGATGAGGGGCAGTAAACTGGCCCTCTGTTTGTAAAGTTTGGAGACCGTGGTTTAAGGTATCAGATTTTTACTTAAGACAAGATGTAGTATTGGCATACACCGTCAGATCTACGCTAACATCTCTCTATTCTAGTTCACAGAAGGTAAAAAAAAAATATTCCAAGTGTTATATTACTGAAAAAGCATTGATACAAATTATTTTTTATTGTAAACAGGCATTCATTATTGCTCTAGCTTTGGGAACGAAATCCTCCAATTATTTATAGCCTATGCGTTTTTCAGTTTTGCAGAAGCACACTATACTCCATTTATAGTAGTTAAGGTTAAATAAACACTCCAGTCCATCTAGTTCGACGTTTGTCTACCACTTCCCATATTTCTGTATTTTGTGTTCAGTAAGATGCCCATCTAAAAGTTTTATGAAATTAGTGACACTTCCCACTAAAACCATCGATTCTACATGCTTCCTTCTCTAACAGTAAAAAGCCCCCTATGCCATTTGAGGTTGAACCACTTATCCAACTTCATTGAGTGGCCATGTGTCTTCTTGAGTAACCTGAGATTGAATAGTTTCCTCCCAATGTTGGAATCACCATTATTATATTTGTATATCGCTATCATATCCTCTCTTACGCATCTCCTTTCCAACGAGAATAAATGTAATGTTTGTAGTCATTCTTCATATCCGAGGTCCTCCAGCCCCCTTATTAGTTTTACTGCCCCTCTCTGGACACTCTCCAATTCCAGCACATCCCGCTGCTGATGACCAGTGATCAGAACTGTACTGCATACTCAAGATGCAGCTGAACCAGAGTTTTGTAAATTGCTGGATTATAGTTTTATCTCTTTATACCCTTTTTAATGCATGCTAATATTCTACTGGCCTTGCTTGCTGCAGCTTGGCATTGCATGCTATTGCTCAGTCTGCCATCTACTTGGACCCCCAGATCTTTTGCCATCCTCGATTTTCCCAGAGGTTCTCCCCACAGTGTGCATTTATATTTTTAACCCCTAGATGCATTATTTTACATTTGAATACATTGAACCTCATTTAACATGGTTTTCTATGGGTCACATCTGTGCATTTTCCACTGATGCGTTTTTTGAAAAGTGTCAGACTTTTCTTCCTGCAGCAGGTTGCGTTTTTCATGGTTACATAGACTTCAAAGGTTGCGTTTATGAGGAGTTTCTACTGTGTTTTTGCTGGTTTCTCCTGTACCTCTAAATAATACAAAACACAGATAAACGCATGTGAAAAAAAATGCAAAACGCACCCAGAAAACATATCAATTGCAACCTGCATAGGTGTGAACCAGTCGGTTTGATCTACAGTTCCCATGGTGCTGCACATGTGATCAGTTATGACGCCAGCCATTTGATGGCTTGACAGTTCGGTTGTGAACACAAGCAACTATGAGGCCCCATTCCCACCTCAGTGTTTTATAGCTTGAAGCTCCAGAATGCTGAAGGGAAAAAATAATCAATTATTCTCTATGGAGCTGATTCACATCTCCACTACAGTCGCCTGAAGCCAAACGCCTGAAGCTAAAAAAAAGTTCTTGATCTTTTTTTTGTAGCTCACATTGGGCAGATTTGCGCATTTTTTGGCATGTTTCTATTCCCAAGAAAATCAATGGAAATGCGCGCTTTGTGCATTTTTGTGCGCTTTTGCATATTTTGTCACGCGTTTTTGTGCAATTTTCTGCTCAAATGCAAAAATGTAAAAAAATAAAAATAGTAACTATGTGACTAAATGTAAGATAAATACACAAATAACTAAAAATCATTATAAATTAACAATATGTGAGAATAATTAACCCCCAACCTAATATATATATATACACACACACACACACACATATATATATATTATTAATAATAATAAGCAATAATAAACACCCAAACAAAAAAATATAATATAAATAACAATTTATTTTGTGTTAGGGTTAGAGTATTTATCATTATTTTAGGGTTAGGCTAAGGGTTAGGGCTTATTTATTATTACATAGTATTAATTTAAGTATTTAGTATTAATTTATTGTATTTATTATTTGACTATTTTTATGTAGATGTAGTAGTAGATGAAAGATGGCCTCCACTCATCTCCATGGCCTAGGGGGACCGGAGCGACGCTATAACATCATGTCCGGTTTCCGGCCCAATGTAAACAAGGCCTTTTTTTTTTTTTTTTTAAGCATTAGATGAATGTTTTTTTTTTTTTCCTTTATATTGTAGAGGAGAGATGTGGGGTCTTATTGACCTCCATTAAGAGGACCCATCACTGCTTATTTCTATCACAAGGAATGTTTACATTCCTTGTGATAGGAATAAAATTGATTAAAAAAAGTTTTTAAAGGGACAGTGTAAAAATAAAAAAATGAAATAAAATAAATCATAATAAAAAAAATAAGTTTAAACCGCCCACTACCCCCCCCATGCTCATGCAGTGGCAAGTGTATATGTAGAACACGCCCACATATGTAAACAGTTGCTCAAACCACACGTGAGGCATTGCCACCAACATCAGAGCAAGAGCAATGATTTTCACACTAGATATTCTCTGTAGCTCAAATGGTAACCGGTAGAAAATGTAAAAGTGTTGCCTATATAGATTCTTAAGTACCGTAGGTTGGCGCCATTCCACGAGCATGTGCAATTTTAAAGCATGATATGTTGGGTATCTACTTACTCAGCATAACATACCATCTTTCATATTTTGTTCTTTAGTTCACCATTTTATTCTCTAGGGCCTCTGCTAAAAAAAATATATAATGTTTTGGGATTTTTACATATATGAGAGAAGTGTCAGAATTGGCAGGGTAAGCAAATGGTTAACACCCTAACCCCCCCCCCCAAAAAAAATAACAAAATAATAAGACAATAAATAAAATCTTAACCCCTAACCCAAACCCCTAATCATAACCCTTACCTTTTTGTACCCATCAGTGGGATGTTTTTTGAACAGTCCATAAGTTTCTTGGTCTTCAAGAATCTTAGATGTCTCTTGAAGGTAGTCACATTTGTCTAAAATTACAATACCTCCCCCCTTGTCAGCTGGGTTAATGACAAAATCTTTGTTTTCACAAAGATTTTTTTTTAAACCTTAAATGATTACATTAAATGATGGTTAGGGGGGGAGGGTGTCTTTATGGTTAGTTTCTCCCCTAATCCATTATTTAATGCAGGTTTAAAAAAAGACCAGGAAACGAATGGACTGTTGAAAAACGATCCCACTGATTGGTACAAAAAAGAACTGGTCACTCTTATAAAGGTTTTAGAGCCAACATTTTAGATAAAAAAGGAGCTTACTTGGTACCCACGGCAACCCGCATTCCAAAGACCCAAAGATGTACTACTTACCCAAGATACACAAAGATAGTAACCATCTGCCAGGGCGTCCAATAATTAGCAGAATCGATTCTGTCACAGCAAGGATCGGTAAACATTTTAACCTGCAACTAGCGGTTCAACAAATGCCCTCGTATCTTAAATATACGAGACACTATACAACTAAGTAATATTGAATGGGATGGTGAAGGTCTTTTAGCAACGGCAGATGTTGAATCACTGTATACATGCGTAGCCCATGATCTGGGTTTTGAAGCAGTGAACCACTTTATCTGTCATCATGGAGCTGCTCACTTTTGCTACTACCCATAATTATTTTTGGTTCAATCAACTTTTTTACATTTCAACAGAAGGGTGTGGCCATGAGGGCTAAATTTGACCCTAGTTTGGCCAAATGGGAGGGGGTCGTCTATGCAGGCACACCCCCGGAGTTGGCTCTATGGGAGAGATATATAGACGACATCCTCATCCTTTGGAGGGGGAGTCGCGAGTCCCTGGATCAATACATGAGGTTCTTGAATGTCAACGATTAGGGTATTGTCCTCTCCTATGAGGCAGATCAAGAAAATATTAAGTTTCTTGGATCTTGAAATCTGGGTAGATAACAATAGGTTTATTAAGAGTACAATTTTCCAAACAATAGATCGGAATTCATACATACCCATGGATAGCTGCCATCATAGGTCCTGGCTCGAATCAGTGCCTCAGAGTCAATTTGTCAGACTTAGGCGTAACTGTACAACAGTTAGCAGCTATGATATACAGGCGCCCTATCTAAGGGACAGATTTATAGGAAAAGGCTACAATGCGGCTACCTTGAATAATGAAATGGTTTGGGTTTGTAGTCTCGAAAGATTCTGTGTTATTAAATAAGACTAAGTCCAATGCAAATCAAGATTTTAAATGGTCTTTTATTACCACTTTTTCTGGGCAGCATGATCAACTAAAAAATATCTTTAAGAAACACTGGTTTGTTTTGAATAATGACAGTATTGGGCCCTATAATCCCTTAAAAATCAGGTGTTGTTTTCAGGGGTTTACCTCCCTTGAAAAATAGTTTTGCCCCTAATATATTGGATCCACTCCAAGGATTATCTTTTTTTCACAACCTGGTGGGTTATTACCCTTGCAAGAGGTGTGCAGTCTAAGATTAATAAAGATAGCACAAAAGTTGCACTTTCTTTTCCAATGTAACTGCCAGGACTTATCTGATCAAAAAGGCTTCATCACATGTACCACAAAGAATGTGGTTTATCTCATCACTTGTCTGTGGGGGAAGCAGTATGTGGGTAGGACAAGAATGTTCTCAATACGAACAAATGAGCCTATTAATGACATCAAAAAAATGTAGAAAGGATAAGAAAGAACATATAGTGCCAAAACACTTTTCTCGTTGTCATAAAAGGAACCTTGGGGAAACTCTTTTGTGGCAAAAAAAAAAAAGTACCACCCTGGAGAGGAGGATACAGCAGAAGGGTCCCATTTAGATGTCAAATGGATCTACAGTGCCTTGCAAAAGTATTCACCCCTTTTTTCGTGGTTTGTTGCCTCACAACCTGGAATTATCATGGATTGTTTAAGGAGTTGCATTGTTTAATTTAAAGAACATGCCCACAACTTGGAAGATGTTTTTTTTTTTATTGTGAAGTAAACAAATAGGACAAAATAACAGAAAAAGTCAGTGTGCATAGCTATTCACCCCCCTAAAGTCAATACTTTGTAGAGCCACCTTTTGTGGCTATCACAGCTCCAAGTCGCTTTGGATAAGTCTCTATGAGCTTGCCACATCTTACCACTGGGATTTTTGCCCAGTCCTCTTTCCAAAACTGCTCCAGCTCCTTTAAGTTGGATGGTTTGCGCTTGTGAACAGCAATCTTTAAGTCTGACCACAGATTTTCTAATCGGATTGAGGTCTGGGCTTTGACTAGGCCATTCTAACACATTTACATGTTTCCCCTTAAATTACTCAAGTGTTGCTTTAGACGTGTGTTTGGGGTCATTGTCCTGCTGGAAGGTGAATCTCCGTCCTAGCCTCAAATCACACACAGAGTGGTACAAGTTTTGCTCAAAAATATCCCTGTGTTTAGCACCATCCATTTCTCCCTCAATCTGGCCAGTTTCCCAGTCCTGACTGCTGAAAAACATCCCCACAGCCTGATGCTGCCACCACGTTTCACTGTGGGGATGGTGTTCTTCAGGTGATGTGATGTGTTGGGTTTGCGCCAGACATAGCATTTTCTTTGATGGCCAAAAAGTTCAATTCTAGTTTTATCAGACCAGAGCACCTTCCTCTATACATTTTGGGAGTCTCCCACATGCCTTTTCGCAAACTCAAAATGTGCCATTTTGTTTTTTGCTGAAAGTAATGGCTTTCTTCTGGCCACTCTGCCATAAAGCCCAGCTCTATGGAGCGTACGGCTTATTGCCATCCTATGTACAGATACTCCAGCCTCTGCTGTGCAGCTCCTCCAGGATTACCTTGCCGGGTCCGTGAGTTTTCGTGTGCGGCCTTCTCTTATAAGCTAACCCTGACTTTTACTTCTCAACAACATTGTCCCTTACTTGTTTGGAGAGTTC
Organism: Lithobates clamitans; assembly: GCA_037952925.1. Classification (NCBI taxonomy): domain Eukaryota; kingdom Metazoa; phylum Chordata; class Amphibia; order Anura; family Ranidae; genus Lithobates; species Lithobates clamitans. The sequence continues at coordinate 541,572 of JBBGZY010000421.1, read as the reverse complement.
CTTGGTGTTCATGGCAGTGTTTGGTTAGTGGTGCCTCTTGCTTAGGTGATGCAGCCTCTGGGGCCTTTCAAAAAGCTGTGTCTATGTAATGCCAGATTATGACACATTTAGATTGCACACAGGTGGACATCATTTCACTAAGTATGTGACTTCTGAAGGTAATTGGTTGCACCAGAGCTTTTTATGGGGTTCATAACAAAGGGGTGAATACATATGCACATGCCAATTATCAGTTTTTTATTTCTGAAAAATATTTTTATGTATATATTTTTCTAATTTTACTTCACCAACTTAGACTATTGTGTTCTGATCCATCACATATAATTCAGATTAAAAAACATTGAACTAAAGGCTGTAATGTAACAAAATAGGTAAAAAGTCAAGGGGGTCAATACTTTTGCAAGGCACTGTATGAAATAAAGTCATTTGTCCCTCACAGTATGAATGTAGATTGGGACATGATTGCTTTTATTAATAATTCATAATAATTTTAGAGTCCCTATTCATTGGACATTTTAATTTTCATGTTTACTCATTTAATTTAAGCAGGTGGTTATTGTTCATTGTTTTTTGTTTTCTGGTTACCCTTAATTATGCCAATCTCATTGCATGATTACTGTATTGCCTATTATGTATTGCAATACTGTCTTCGGTCAGAAGAGGGCAGCCACATCTTTTTCTTAATTATAATATATAGAGATTGTTTATTTTTGCACTTTTTCCTTTTATATAATGTTTTTTTATCCTCTTTTTTTGCAATTTTATTTTATGCAATGACCGCTTTTCTTTTTAGGACCCAGTTATAATGCCGACATTTGCGGTTTTGAGATTGAGGTTTGGCCATCTACTGGTTGCCTGGATTTTTGATGCGGCCATCTTGTTTTCAAAATGAGGCTTCACCATTTATATAGATCTTGCAGCAGCCATTTTGATTTCAAATTGAGGCTTGGTTCATTCCTTGAGGCCGCATTTTTTCAAAAAAGAGGCTTGACTATCCAAGGGTTTCCATCTACGAAATGAGGCTTGGCAAAACGGCAGCCATATTGATAACACATGGAATTTGTCTAATGGAGACAGCTGCGCTCTCCCTGCCCTGGACACTATATAATGGCGTGGAGGTGGACAGAGACTCCATGTCCCCGATGATGTCACATATGACAAAACATGTAGGACGTAGTCTATGTCTGAACTAGCCACGCCAATTGAGCTTGTATACAAGTCGTTTTTATTCTGGGAACTACCATTTTAACCACTGACTATTCACTGGATTACTGCAAGTGTTTAGTAACCTTAGTGTAAAAGTTTTTACGGTTTTACACTATGTTGACCCCCTTTTTCTTCTTTATTGGTCACATATCAGGAGCACCAGGGGTTTGTTTAGCCAGCCATGTCACCTTCCTTTCTGGTCTAACCACTGAGGGATTCGCTGTGAGTGCTGGATCATTATTTAAACACTTGTCTAGACTCCTAGAACGTGGTGTCTAAAGATCTTGTAAGCTCACACCCTGATTATTATCATATTTCTTTGGATATTACTTCAATGGACTTTCTTTTCATCTGTCCCTATGCAATTTAATGCTCAAGCACTCAATGTACTATTTTTTATAATTTACTTTGAACTTCACTTTGAACAGCGCTGCAGTTATGTATGTTTTTGCACAATTGGTTCTGTTGTGATATTGCAAGCAGCTTTATTTTCATTTGGGCTATCACCTGCATAGTAATATGTTTTATTGTATTTTTCTAACCTAACCTTAACTCTAACCCTTTACCCAAAAAAAAGGAATAAAAAACAAAAAAAAAAAAACAAAACAAAAAACAAAACAAACAAAAGCTGATGGAAAAGCTAAAAAAGCTTTAAAACCTAGAAACAAATGATGCAACAGATGATAGTTTTCTCTATTGGCTAATAAAAAAAAAAAACGGCAAAGCTCAAAAACTATAGCCAAAAACACGCTAAAATTGTGCGGGGAAAAAAATACTGGAAAAACGCTCAAAGACGCTACGCTCACGTTTGAATGCAGCCTTAGCATTCACAGCATGCCTTGAATGTAACCAATTTGGAAAACTACTAAATTGATGGGTTTAGTACCACTTTAACTGAAATGTAAAAGGAAAAGGTTTCATTTAAATCAGAAAAATATCTACTACAAAGTATCACATACAGCAAATCAGAACAATGATGTTAAAACACGGAGCTACAATATGTCACAATACAGGTTAGAAATGAAAGCAGGAGGGAGAAATGTTTTTCTTTACAAATCTTTGCCTATTTGAGGCACTTTATATAAAAAGTACTAAATTGTTCTGAGTGTGATAAGAATTCAACATATATTTCCAATAATATGGTAGGTAGAAACCATCGCATTAAAAAGCCCTTCACACAGTGACAGCCTGGGATACACCACCAAATAAGCTCCTGCCCATCCTATAATGAAGGCTTAATGAAGCTTAAAGGTTAAGTTATTAATGCATGCCGTTGTGCGCTCTCATCTTGCAGCTTAAATGAGATGCCCTTATCCTTCGTAGTAAGGCAGGAAATGCAGTGACAGCATCTGTGAACTGTACAGCAGTAGGAAATGAAAAAGACCTTAGTTGTGCATTTCACATAACAACAAAGGAAAACGGACGGCTCATTTATTTCCTGAACCAGCAGCCACCAGACTTATCTTTAGAGGTAACAAGGGAATAGCTTTAGCTGCTTTTATAAAGCTTGAGGAGGCCAGGACTGAATGTCAAATCACAGTAGAAAGAACTTAACTGTGGTTATAACAATAGCTTTTAGAGAATGCTCAAAAAAGCACATCATAATTTTCTGCAGCATCATCAAGGTATAAAAAAAATAATAGTAAAGATATAATTAGAACTGTTCAAACACCCATGAAGAAATGAAGCAATTCGTCCAGCTAATATGGCTTAAACTTTAGTCCATAGACTTTTCATGAACTTCAAGAAATACAGTATATATCAATTATCTTTATATATTTCGATCTTACAAGACATGGAAATGTCTGATGAAGTCACGTGGGCGTGACACTACGCGTTGGACAGACAGGCACCGGAAGTGACGCCAGCTTGCGAGCTCGCCTTTTGTGGAGATTAGCGTTTGACATTGTTGTCTATGAGTACCACACCTGTCTTTTTTAATAAAGTATCGTCTGGTTTTACAATACTACACTTCCTGGAACCCCTTTTCTTTTATATACAATACGGGTAAGCCCGGGAGGGACACCCAGGTTATACACCGGCTCTAAAGAAGTTCCGGTAATATACACATGCTAGTGGAAATCATCCATCAGGAGAAAGAGGTCCCCCCAGAGGATTTGGTGGATCTTATCCACAAGTTCACAGTGTGATCGATTACACTACCCAGGATCTTCACTGTTATCTTCTCATGCTGTTACCTTATAGCTGTAAGGTGAGAGGCCCACCTGCACTGTCACTGAGGTGTCACTGCACAGGAGAGAAAAAGACACTTATCTTCATTCCCATTGCCAACTTAGTTTTTCAGGACATTCGTTTCATTTTATTTGTGTGCATTATATTGTTTGGATTTTTTCACAAGGTTATTTTATTGAGAGTTTAGTCACACCGGACTCTACATATGACCTTAGCAATTGTGCTGTTTATACACTGTTTGGATTTTTTTTACATTATATTTATTGTTATCTATTGGTGTTTACAACACCTTCCATCTATTTGATCACTCATTTACTTATTACCAACAGCGCAGCACCATTCACTTTCAGTGGCGGCTGGTGACGTTTTAGGATGGGGGGGGCCAGGCCCTGCCCTTCCTTTTTGACCCCTCCCACTTGGTGAAAATGAGCGTGGTTTCAGCGAAATAGTGGGCGTGGCTCTAAGGTGGTGCGGTTAGTGTCTGAGATGAACGAGGGATGGAGGGAGAGGGATGGAGGGAGAGGGGGAGAGGGATGAAGGGACAACAGGCCCAGATCCTACACAACAATAGAAATATGTGTATTCTAGAAAGTTTAACAATCAGCAGATAAAGATACTCCAAACACCTGGTGTTAGCGCTTCAATCATTCCGGCACTATGGTTGTTATGGTGTCAGGATGATTGAAGCGCATTATTTCTATTATTACATTATAATATAAAATGAAATCATTCAACTCACCATAATGCAGAATCAGTGGGAGCCCTGAGCATGTCACTAGCCACATCGCCTGCCACCAGATGCCATCGATGTCCCCAGCGGAGTCCCTCCTTACATGCAGCCTGTGTCCCACCAAATGCAGCATGTGTCACCAAATCGCAGCAGCGTGTGTCACCACCAAATCGCAGCAGCGTGTGTCACCACCAAATCGCAGCAGCGTGTGTCACCACCAAATCGCAGCAGCGTGTCACCACCAAATCGCAGCAGCGTGTGTCACCACCAAATCGCAGCAGCGTGTCACCAAATCGCAGCAGCGTGTCACCAAATCGCAGCAGCGTGTGTCACCAGATTGCAGCGTGTCACCAGATTTTTTGACATTTTTTTTTTGACTGCCTGGAGGGGGGTGGGTGGGGGCGGCACCCAGGTGCCCCCTATGGATGGGCCGCCACTGTTCACTTTGCATATTTCCTTTTTTGGCCATGGACTGACCATTTTGGTGATTGCAGCAGTTATCCCTAATACCTTTTTCTTCTGGTCTAACTAAAGATCTATATAGGAGAATCAGGAACTACTATTTCCTGCTGTTCCGTGTTACAGATACCCCCAGGGATATCTGTCCTATTGTACACCTTATTCAATCTGGGTGGCAAAAAAATAAAAATAAAAAAACAATTTACTTGTGGCAAAGAGCATGGAACACCCCCGGGAGGAGAGTCTATTCTCTGAATCCAGACACTAACAGCTGAGAATATCAGCCTATCAATTTTCCATGCTTGGAATGTGGGTAGCATATAGGGCCAGAACGTGAAGTTCTACCCAAGTAAGAATCATGTCTGCTTCTCTGTGAGCGGTGTGACCCATGGTGCATCCTTGTTGGTTGACGAACCATGCCACAGCGGTGGTGCACAACTAGTTTTAAGCCAGATGTACCTTGCAGATGAGGGTTCCAGCATTGAAGGCTTCCAGGATGTTGACGGGAAATAGTTTCCTCTGACGACCAAGTTCCTGCACCAAGAAGCCATTTCAGAACTCCTCCTTAGTCAAATATTCTTGCATCCATCATTAGAACTTTGCACATCTTTGAGGAAAAATGTTTCCCCTACCCCAGTGCTGGGTTGAAAACCCACCACGCCAGGAAGAGCCTGGGCTTGCAAGGGGCTGTTTTTGAATCACATCTTTGTCCCACTCTTCTAGAATGGTGACTTACAATGGTCTGGAATTAACCTGGATGTCTGGAACTGTCTCGAAGACAAGAACTGAGGGCTGACCCAGGACCTCAAGGTCAGGGCTTGGAAGCAGAGGGACAGATGCTTGTCAGGCCCAGGGACTTCAATCAATGCAATGAACGTGACAAGGTGTGTGCCCATGCATGATCCAATGCCCAGAGCAATGCTACAGGCTGGCCCTGCATCTCCAGGTAGAGTCCTCCAAGGCTCAGTCGAGCAGGAAACCAATCCTTAAATCTACAAATAGGGAGTCAACGTCACTAAGAAGCAGCTAGAAAGCTTCAGAAGAATCTTAAGAAAAGAGGCAACTTTATCTTAGTAAAGATTTCCATCACCTAAGGCATCACTGACCTAAGGAAACAAAAGAGACGCAATGATGGAAATGGGAGAGCTTACAAAGGGGATGTACCTGCAGTTTTGTATTTGCCATTGTTCAATTACCTGGAGGTAGCTGCATATAACCCATGGTTAAAGTAAAAGAAAAACTTTACACCATTCTTAAAATTGTTCCTTCCCCCCCTTCTCCCACCTATCCTGTATAGGATCCCACAGTTTGGGCTCCCTGTGTCAGTGAGCGCCTGCTGCAGGGGAAAGCAGGGAATGTCAACAACCACCAGGCCAGGGAGCCTATGAACGACGCCAAAACTCTTGAAATTCGCAGACATTGTTGTGCGTTCCCTGAGCTGGAGCCTCAGGGTCACGTGCCTGGACTGGAGCAGATTAAAGGATACGTTCACCTTTTTAATAAAAATAAATGGACATCTTTTTGCAGATTAAAAAATGTGCATTGTTATTTTTTTGTAGCCTGTTCAGCATTGCACCCGCGATCAGCAGACTCCAGGACACCTGTCAGTGTATCTGTTTGCTTGTACCTCATATGAAAAGGCAGATACACACTGACAAGTAGAGACAATGAACTACCCAGAGTGCTTAACAGCACCATGGTAGTTCTTTGAGAACCACAACCCGACAGCCACAAAGGCTATCGGTACTTGTGGTTTTCCATACACAGAACTCTGTGAATGAATGATGCAGCTGGGTGGACCATATGACAGATTTGTTTTTTGTTTTCAAAAAAATTCTTTCCTTCACAAACACTTTAACCAGATCCCTACCGTCTTATATTAAAATGACGGCGGCAGGAACCCTCCGTCCCTCCATCATATGACGTCCTCGGCTTCCCGGCATTGTGGAGCACACGTGCTGCATCACTGGGGACACGATGCACGTGCCTGGGGGCCACGATGTCCGCCGGGGCACCCGCAATTGCTCATCACAGAGCCACGTCTTGTCAGGGGAGAGGAGAACTGATCGTATGTTCCTTGTACAGACGAACACCGATCAGTCTCCTCCCCTCATCAGTTCCCTCCCCCTACAGTTAGAATCACTCCCTAGGACACACATTTAACCCCTTCAGTGCCCCCTAGTGTTAACCCCTTCCCTGCCAGTCACGTTTATACAGTAATCAGTGCATTTTTATAGCACTGGTCGATTTATAAATGCAATGGTCCCAAAATAGTGTAAAAAGTGTCCGATTTATCCGCCGCAGTGTCATAGTCACGATAAAAAAATCACAGATCGCCGCTATTAGTATGAAAAAAAAATTTATAAAAATGACAAATCTAGCCCCTATTTTGTAGACACTATAACTTTTGTGCAAACCAATCAATATACGCTTATTGGGATTTTTTTTACCAAAAATATGTAGAAGAATGCATATCAGCCTAAACTGAGGGGAAAAAAATGTGATATTTATTATAGCAAACAGTAATATTGTTTTTTTCAAAATTGTCACTCTTTTTTTGTTTATAGCGCAAAAAAACTCAGAGGTGATCAAATGCCACCAAAAGAAAGCTCTATTTGTGGGGGAAAAAAATCAAAATTTTATTTGGGTACAATGTCGCATGACTGCACAATTGTCGTTCAAAGTGTGATAGCACTGAAAGCTGAAAATTGGCCTGAGCAGGAAGGTGGTGAAAGTGCCCTGTATTGAAGTGGTTAAGCAGACATTGCAAATAAACATCCACTGAAAATATGAAGTAGTTCAACTCATTGCATTTGCTACATTATCTACCTGACTTCTGGAAATTGCCCAGTTGTCCTCTGCAACCTACTATAAGGCTCCGTTCACATCTAAGCATCGCTATTTTACAGGCGTTTTTGCAGAGTTTTTGTACAGGCGTTTTGAAGTTCAAAAGGTTACCAAAGTAAGGGAATTAAAACACCTGTAATCTACCAAAAAAGCAGCTCATGTACTTTTTTGAGCGAGGGGAGTTTTGCTTTATGTGACAGAACGTTCAGATGTAAACAGGAGTCATTAAAATTAATGGGATTTGTCTTGTTGGGCATTTTTAGAGCTGAGGTTACAGCAGAAAAACGCCCAAAAAACGCCTAGATGTAAACGGAGCCTAAGGCTCTGCTCACACCTAGGCTGTTTTTGGAAATTTTTCTGCTGTAAGCCTCAGCTCTAAAAACACCCAACAAGACAAATCCCATTCATTTCAATTGCCCCTTGTCCACATCTGAAAGTTTTGCCGCCTGAAGCTCAAAAAAAGTCCAGGAGCTTCTTTTTTGGCAGATTACAGGCGTTTTCTGTTTTTTACATTGGTGACCTTTTGACCTGTACATAAATGTGGCAAAAAAAGTATGACTTTCTGCCTGAAAGCAAAATGCCTAGGTGTGAACAGAGCCTAAATGATAAAACAGGACAAGAGTGTTTACTTCTGCATGTTAGTTGGAAAACTGGGGAAGATTACTTCAGTTTTCCAAATGCAGCAAACAGATCTCCAGATGCAAGGACGTAAGAAAAAATAAAAGTTATCTTGTAAAGAGAACCTGTAACATTCAGAGCTCATGGACCAACAATAAGAATAGATCTGATTTAACTAAGTGTACAATAACTAGAGATGTGAAGGACCGAAAAAAAAAAACGGAAACATTCGGAAAAAAATGTTCTTTTTCCGTTTTTTTTCCTGAAGGCTTTTTTGTTTTTTTTGCCAAAAAATTGGAAAAATTGAAAAAAAAAATAAAAAATTGTGGAATATTTTATTTAACATGATGAACAACATTTTAAGACAGGGTGTTCACCTTAAGTTTTTAGAAGTTCCTAATTGTGATGACGGACAAAAAAGAGTAGCTGCAGAAGCAGAGACGGATACTGACAATTTCAGCTCAGAAAATGATTCTGATTAAATGTCCATTGAAACTTAGTCCCACTCTCTTAACACTTCCCCCATCTTCAATACTTTTTATGAGAATGAGGTTTTTATTTTTATTTAATACTGTGGAGAGTAAATATGAAAAATTGTTACTTTTGGTTTTGAAAATTGTTTTGTGGAGGCTTTTTGGCTGTTCCACATAAACTAAGTAAGCAGTTCAGGAGATTGTTGCTCCCTTTGTTACAAATATTATAAAAAAAAGTAAATTCTGTTTGTGATAATTGTTTGGCTACACTATATTTTTAATATGCTAGTTGTGATAATTTTATGCCAAGTCAAATTGTCCATAGTCATATTTTATGTTCCTAAAGTAACAGAATGACTTTCAATCTTAAAAAGACAAAAAAGTACTAATGTAGCATTATTTTTTTCAATTTTTCCGAAAATTTCCGTTCTTTCCCCAAAAAAACAGAATAAAAAAAAACTTTTTTTCCCAGCTTCAACATTTCCAGAAATTTTACATCTCTAACAATGACATCGATCGTGTACAGATGAGCACATCATATCACAATTTTCCAGCACGTGTGGTTCAATATGGAATGTACACTCCAGCATTTACACCAACTAAACCTTGGCATGCCTAAATTAGAATTGTGATTTCTCGCAAATGTTTTTGCTTCTCAGACTGCTAGCATTTCAAAATGTGTATAAGATGTAGAAATAGTCCAATAATGTGCGCACCTGAGTATCATTATAGGAGACTGTAAAAAAAAAAAAAAAGACTAATTTGTAAAAGTCTGTTATTCATTCCAGTTAGAGCTGCATTATTCTGGATAAAATGAGAATCACAATATTTTTGCTTAGAATAAAGATCACGATTCTTAGTGTAACATCATCTTTTACATTATACAGAAAAAATGGGCTAACTTTACTTTTTAGTTTCTTTAAAGTGCATTTTTTCCCCCAAAAAATTGCTTTTGAAAGACGCTGCGCAAATACAGTGTGACATAAAATATTGCAACGACCGCCATTTTATAATCTAGGGTCTCTGCTAAAAAAAAAAAAAAAAAAATTATATATAAAACGTTTGTGGGGTTTTAAGTAACTTTCTAGCAAAAAATTCTGATTTTAACTTGTAAGCAACAAGTGTCTGAAAAAGGCTTACTCTTAGAGTGGTAACACTGCCCTCATTTGCAGACCGAAGTTCATCCCTTTGATCCAAAAGAACCAAAATGATACAAGGTTTCTTTTTATCTTAGCGCTGAGCAATGTTGTGATAAACTTTGCCAGCTGCCTTTTTTTTTGAGAGCTCTGAGTAGAGAACGTCTCTGTTACATGAACTGTGGAAATGCCAGATTAAGATCATGAGGGGGTTAAATCGAGATCACAATTTTTTTAATGAATAACCGTGCAGCTCTAATTCAAGTATTTATATAGTAACTCATAAAAGCTCTACATCTGTGCCATTACGGTAGACTGCGATATCTGTCTCATAGCAAGGCTCCTGTCAGCCCACACATGTCAATCCAGAAACGTGAGAAAATTAGACCAAACGTGATCTGCAAAACCTTTATATTAGTTAAAACCTAGACAATGCAGTATAGCAAGAAGAACTAATGCATTTCAGCTTTACAAAGCCTTAACCCTTACATGACTAAGCCTATTTTTGAAATCTGGTGTTTACAAGTTAAAATCCGTATTTTTTGCTAGAAAATTACTTTAGAGCCCCTAAACGTTATATATATTTTTTTTAGCAGAGAATCTAGAGAATAAAATGGCGATTGTTTTATGTGATACAGTATTTGTGCAGCGGTGTTTTAAACGCAACTTTTTGGGAAAAGGGACACTTTCACGAATTTAAAAAAAAAACAAACAGTAAAGTTACCCCATTTTTTTTGTATAATGTGAAAGATGATGTTACGCTGAATAAATAGATACCAAACATGTCACGCTTTAAAATCGCACGCACTCGTGGAATGGCGACAAACTACGGTACCTAAAAATCTCTATAGGCTACGCTTTAAAAAAATTTTACGTTACCAGGTTAAAGTTACAGAGCAGGTCTAGTGCTAGAATTATTGCTCTCGTGTGTGATTTGAACACCGTTTACATATGCGGGCGCGACTTCCGTATGTGTTTTCTTTGCTGCGCGAGCTCGCCGGGACGGGGGCGCTTTAAAATAGTTTTTTTTTCTTATTTATTTTTATTTTTTATAAATTGTGTTTTGATCACTTTTATTGCTGTCACAAGGAATGTAAACATCCCTTGTGACAGTAATAGGTGGTGACAGGTACTCTTTATGGAGGATCGGGGGTCTCCTTTGCACTTCAAAGTATTCAGATCGCCGTTTTCGGCGATTCTGAATGCTGCATATTTTTTTTTTAAACCGGCACCATTGGCAGCCGAGTACACAGGAAGTGACGTCATGACATCGCTTCTGTGTTTACTACTAGGAGGCTGGGACGGAGCCGATGGAACGGGAGGCCCGGTAAGAGCGGCGGGAGGGGGGACGTCCCCTCCCGCTCCTCCGGTATAACAGCCCAGCAGCTTTTAGCCGCATCGGTTGTTATACCTGGAAAGCCGATCGCCGGCTCTAAGAAAAAACAGTACCGGGATGATGCCTGCAGCTACGGGCATCATCCAGGTATAACCCCCGAAAGCCGAGTACGCACATCTGCGTACGCTCGGCAGGAAGGGGTTAATCATGGCTACTTATTGATATAGTACACCAGTAAATCCCAATACTTTCTTCTCAGTAGTCTGATAATCAACCTAATAACCTATTTATATTACATATGATGCATTCCCAAATACACCACTGTAAACAGAGTGCGTTATCACATATAGGAGGACCTTTGCTCTAAAATTTCACAAGGCAGTGCTTTCACAGACTGGCCCTGCATTATATGTGAGGATGACAAAGGCCTGACCACAAGTTTTTAGAATGACACAAATATTAATGTTCACAAAGCCTGCTGCTTCAGTGCTTTTAGATATTTTTGTCAGATGTATATGGCATACTGATGTATAATTACAAGCATTCCATAAGTGTCAAAGGCTTTTATTGACAATTACATTACGTTTATGCAAAGAGTGAATATTTGCAGTGTTGACCCTTCTTTTTCTAGACCTCTGCAATTCGCCCTGGCATGCAGTCAATCAACTTCTGGGCCACATCCTGACTGATGGCAGCCCATGCGTGCATAATCAATGCTTGGAGTTTTTCAGAATTTGCAGGGGTTTTTTTTAGTTCAGCTGCCTCTTGAGGATTGACCACAAGTTATCAACGGGATGAAGGTCTGGGGAGTTTCCTGACCATGGACCCAAAATTTTGATGCTTTGGTCCCCAAGCAACTTAGTTATCACTTTTGCCTTCTGGCAAAGTGCTCCATCATGCTGGAAAAAGCATTGTTTGTCACCAAACTGTTCTTGAATGGTTGGGAGAAGTTGCTCTTGGGAGGATGTTTTTGTACCATTCTTTATTCATGGCTGTGTTCCATTCATGTGTTCTGAGAAGCAACCCCACACATGAATGGATGTTTTACTGTTGGTATGACACAGGACTGATGTTAGCGCTCATCTTTTCTTCTCTGGACAAGGTTTTTTCAAGATGCCTCATTTGAAAAGGAGATTCATCAGAGAAAATGACTTTACCCCAGTCCTCAGCAGTCCAATCCCTGTACCTTTTGCAGAATATCAGTCTGTCCCTGATGTTTTTCTTGGACAGAAGTGGCTACTTTGCTGCGCTTCTTGACACCAGGCCATCCTCCAAAGGTCTTTGCCTCACTGTGCGTGCAGATGCACTCTACACCTACCTGCTACCTTTCCTTAGCAAGCTCTGCACTGGTGGTGCCCCTATCCCGGAGCTGAATCAACTGTAAGAGATGTCCTGGCGCTTGCTGGACTTTCTCAGGTGCCCTGAAGCCTTCTTCACAACAATTAAACCTCTGTCCTCGGAGTTCTTGATGATCCGATAAATGGTTGATTTAGGTGCAATCTTAGTAGCAGCAATTTACTTGCCTTTAAATCTCTTTGTGCAAAGCAATGATGACTGCACATATTTCCTTGCAGGTAACACGGTTAACAGAGGAAGAACTGATTTCAAGCACTACCCTCCTTTTAAAGCTTTCACTGTTATTTTAACTAAATCAGCATTACAGACTGGGTTCCAGCCTAGTCCTTGTCAACACTGATATCTGTGTTAACGAGAGAATCACTGGCATGTCGTCAGCTGGTCCTTTTGTGACAGGGCTGAAATGCAGTGGAAAGTTTTTTTGGGGGATGTTTTATGAAGATGTATTTTAATATGTATTGTCACAGTGTCTCCCAGTATTAGTATTCCCGCAACCCACTCTAAAGAGCTGACTGGGGCAGACTGACACTGGTTAAGATCCATTTGGTAGTGAAAAGCTCCTTGGGGATGTAGAGAAGTGTTTGCGGAGTGGGGCGATGCACAGAACGATCGTCTGGTGGGGGTGTGTTCGCTCTGCAAAGACATTATCTGTTTAACGAGTGTGCGCTCGTGTCGCCCCTGTATGCCGGATCAACATACTTGTGGCGCCATGAGCATACATCTGCAGATAAGCTCTCGTCCACAAAGACAGTAGTATAGTCCGGGTATGCGTTGTTCTCTGAACAATGCAGAATAAGGATTCATGAACAAATGATAAGAACAGGTTTCTTTGAATCATTTGGTCGGGAGAAGTGTTAATAGTCTCAGACATCCTGTGATCAGAGACAGGAGGGCTGGAGATTGTACACGCTGCCCCCGCCCAGACATGCCCATAAGACTCTAGTCATTGTTGTATTGGTTGTTGTACAAATTAGTTTTTCCTGTGTTGAAAGTCACATCCTGTGTGGTCATGTCCTTATTTGGTCATATCCTGTGAGCTCACATCCTGTTTAGGAGCAGATTGGCTGTTGGAGGCCGGGCTTCCAGTTTATGGTTACCTGTTTGTGTGAATAAAAGCAAGAGCCGCTGCCCAGGATGGGCAGTCATGCTGATAGAGCTGAGAACGTAAGCTATGGTGATATCTGTTTACTTTGGGCTATACGGGAAATAGAGTTATAGGTAAGATGCATTATATCATTAGACAAAATGTGCTTATTAGCACAAGAGATACAGTGTGCGCATGTCGTACAGCCAAATTTCCATGACAGGGATTAAGTTCATTTTCATGGCAAAGATGGACTTTGCAATTAATTGCAATTCATCCGATCACTCTTCACAACATTCTGGAGTATATGCAAATTGCCATCATAAAAACGGAGGCAGCAGACTTTGTGAAAATTAATATTTGTGTCATTCTCAAAACTTTTGGACAGGGCTGTAGATAACAATGTTAAAGAAGCCGCAACCAGTCAAGTGGTGAAGAGTGTCAGCTTTACAGGCTCAGCCGCACAGCAGTGAAGTAGTCTGTGGGAGCCACAAATAATGTTAATATTACTGCTTATTTCCTAATTCCTAGACAAAATGAAGAATTAAACTTTGCAGTGCAGGTTGAGGGGGACACTGAACTGTGAATTTTTACAACTTACTGAAGGTCAGCTTTAATATGTTCTTTACCAGCCATCAATCTAGTTTAGAGGTTTGATTCCCACCAATGATACATCAAGCAGAGAAGATAAGGAGATATCACATACAGACATCAAGAAGCAGTGTCTCCACCCACAATAAGACACAAATGGCTGAAGTTATGTACTAAAAAAGTCAGGTTAAGCAAACAGAGAGCTTTCAGACCTCATCACAATTGCAGAGTTTCTTTGAGAGTATCAACATTGTCAATACCTTGATAAACAAAATAAATTTACTATGACCTTTCCTGTACACCTTGTGGTGACAGAGCCATAGACAACATACCTTAACTACGACAGTTTCTCTAACAACCTCCTTCCTATTTTCTCCTGCTGTCTCAGATAGCCTGACTTCCCAGATGTCTCTTTTTTGGAAAGACAGAGGCCCATTCCATTTTCACCACTTGGATCCCAGAACTAGGGTTATGCAATCTTTCAAAGATCTCCAAAGTGCGTGCTCTCTTAAACAAGCTTTTTATGGATACCTGCAATACCTGATATATATACATATACATATATATATATATATATATATATATATACACACACACACACACACACACACACATATATATATATATATATATATATATATATGTAACATACATACATACTTACATACATACATACATATACAGTGGGGACGGAAAGTATTCAGATCCCCTTAAATTTTTCACTCTTATGTTGCAGCCATTTGCTAAAATCATTTAAAGTTCATTTTTTCCTCATTAATGTACACACAACACCCCATACTGACAGAAAAACACAGAATTATTGACATTTTTGCAGATTATAAAATAAAAACTGGAATATCACATGGTCCTAAGTATTCAGACCCTTTGCTGTGACACTCATATATTTAACTCAGGTGCTGTCCATTTCTTCTGATCATCCTTGAGATGGTTCTACACCTTCATTTGAGTCCAGCTGTGTTTGATTATACTGATTGGACTTGATTAGGAAAGCCACACACCTGTCTATATAAGACCTTACAGCTCACAGTGCATGTTAGAGCAAATGAGAATCATGAGGTCAAAGGAACTGCCTGAAGAGCTCAGAGACAGAATTGTGGCAAGGCACAGATCTGGCCAAGGTTACAAAAAAATTTCTGCTGCACTTAAGGTTCCTAAGAGCACAGTGGCCTTCATAATCCTTAAATGGAAGATGTTTGGGACGACCAGAACCCTTCCTAGAGCTGTCCGTCCGGCCAAACTGAGCTATCGGGGGGAGGAGAGCCTTGGTGAGAGAGGTAAAGAAGAACCCAAAGATCACTGTGGCTGAGCTCCAGAGATGCAGAACAACATCTCTGAGCTCCAGAGATGCACAACAACTCTGTTACTGTTCTTGAATGGCCCAGCCAGAACCCTGACTTAAACCCAATTGAGAAAATTAACAAATGATTTTAGCAAATGGCTGCAATATAACAAAGAGTGAAAAATTTCCGTCCCCACTGTGTGTGTATGTGTGTGTATATATATATATATATATATATATATATATATATATATATATATATATATATATAACATACACACACGAATACATATGTTTTGCCTTTTCTTGCTATTTAAACTGAAAGGGTTGTTTTACAAGGTAAGGGTTTACATATACTTTAAGAACAGGAATTCAGTTATTTCCATATCAGAAGACAGGTAAAGTTATAAGAAAGTGGTCCCATTCCCACTAGCAATGTAATGTTACAGCACCATGAAGTAGTAGCTATTATCGCCTGTCATATTTGTAATCACTTCCAAACCTTTGTATTTCATTGAGCACTTCCCACAATCAAAAGCATATGGAGAGTTTAACTGGTTTTAGGGCCGACTTACAGCATGAATAACACAGGAACATGCTGTGGGTTCCTGTGTGATTCACATGAGATTAGGGTGAAGTGTGATTTTAGCCTATTCATTTGAATGGGCTGAAATAGCTCTGAACTGCAGCAAAAGTAGGGCATGCACTACTTTACAAATGCAGAGCAATCAGATCACGTGGTACTTCTGTAATATGCAATCTGGTGCAGGCAAACGTACTGCGCATGCAGCCTGCATTTGGGGTGTCTTTAGAATTGCACCGACACACGCAGCAGATCACAAGCGTAGTGTGTTTTGACCGCGGTGCAGGAAACACGGGTGCAATGCGGGTTTTCTGCACTGCTTTCTGTTGTGAATTGACCCTCAGTCTACACTGACTCAAAGTTGTGTTTGTACTATGGACACATTTGTCTATTTACTTACTGAGAGCAGAGACTGGCATAAATGGTCTATAAAGCCCTGATGGGTGCATCTATCTTTGCTGGTTTGTACCTTGCATAAACCACAAATCTATAAAGGCTACATTGGCTTTGGAAAACACTTGATCCAATCTCCAAAAAAATCTTCTTAAATTGGTTAAAAATGCAGCCAAATATAGCAGTTCATGTTTTTTTTTATATCCACTTACCAGATATTCCTACTTCCAGATTTATTTTGACAGCACAGCAGTGGTTGGCCTGGAAAATCCGCACTGGGTGATTGACTTTTTCTCACTATCAAAATGATCTAAGATCTATGCCTACCTTTTCCATTAGTTCATTTTGCATTTTCTTTGGCAAAACACTGGTTACATTTCACACCACTAAAAAAGTTTATTCCTAAGAATATGCTGATGCTAAAGCATTGTGGAATTTATTAAACAATAATGGAAAAAAGGATAATTTAAAGACCAAGGTATAAATATCTAGATATATGATCATTTTAGTTTTGCATTCCATTATTGAACAGATATGAAGCCTGTGTACACATAGCCTAAAAGAGAACTAATTCTGTTAGCCACGGGTTGTGTCTTTATATTCACTGTACATTTTCAATTGGATTAATGGTTTAGAGCAGCTAATTAACAGCAGAGGTGAGAAACCCTCAAAGAAGTCAGGCAGGGATGGAGGGCATAATTGCCATGATCAGTGAGGAGCTGCTAACTGAATATCTCCTACGCTCATTCAATTAAAGCAAAACAAACAGAGCCACAGGGCTGAGCTGGATACTGTTTGAGGCTCCTTGATTAAGATTACATAAAAAATAAAAGAGAAACATGTAAGGTAACTTGCTAGCTATACACTAATAACCACAGGACTTTTCTGGTGATATTTAACCACTTGCCAACCGCTGCATGTCGATATATGTTGGCACAATGGCGGCGGTGGGCAAATGGGCGTACCTGTACATCCCCTTTAAGAGGCAGGAATAGCAGGCGCCTCCCTCCGGCGGTGCACGCGTGGGTCCTGATGTCTGCCGGTCTCGCGGCAATCGTGTCACGGAGCCGCAGAACGGGGAAGTGCCTATGTAAACAAGGCATTTCCCTGTTCTGCCTTGTGTCATGACAGAGATCACTGCTCCCCGTCATCAGAAGCAGTGATCGCTGTCATGTGAGTTGAAGCTAATCACTCCCTAGGACGCACTTAGCCCCTTCATCGCCCCCTAGTGGTTAACCCCTTCCCTGCCAGAGTCATTTACACAGTAATCAGTGCATTTTTATAGCACTGATTACTGTATAAATGACAATGGTCCCAAAATAGTGTCAAAAGTGTTCGATCTGTCCGCCATAATGTCGCAGTCCCGATAAAAATCGCAGATCGCCGCCATTACTAATAAAAAGAATGAATAGAAATGTCATAAAACGATCCCTTATTTTGTAGACGCTATAACTTTTCCGTAAACCAATCAATATACGCTTATTGCGATTTTTTTTTTTACCAAAAATATGTACATATCGGCCTAAACTGGTGGAAAAAAAATTTTTTTAAATATATTTTTGGGGGATATTTATTATAGCAAAAAGTAAAAAATATTGCATTTTCTTTAATATTGTCACTCATTTTTTGTTTATAGCGCGAGAAATAGAAACTGCAGAGGTGATCAAATACCACTAAAAGAAAGCTCTATTTGTGGGGAAAAAAAAGGATGCCGTACACTCCCACCTCCAGTCCAGCACTGAGCACAGAGACCATCACTGCTGAACTGGAGGTGATTCACATAAGAGCGAGCCTGGGAGACCAGGGGGAGGGGCTGAGAGAGCAGGGGGCGGGGCCAGAATACACAGGAACTGGAATGTTACAGATGAAGATCCTTTGTGGAAGGTAAGCCAAGGATTAAATGTCCGTGTGTGTGCTTTTATTATACAGCCCCCTGCATGTACATGGGGACCCTCTGTAGGGTGAACACATGAGGAAGAGGAGACAGAGAAGAAGAGATAGAGCATGGGGAAAAAGATGAGATGGAGACTTTGGGGGGGGGATGGAGCCTGCTATGGGGTAGTCAGGTGTTTACAGACTTTGCTGTCCGTTTACACCCATATGTGATTTGATCCGATCCACAGAGGGGAACAGATTTCCTTCCATTTTTTCTTAGTAGATTGGATTGGATTGGATTAGTAGATTGGATTGGAGACCCGCTGCTCAAAGAGAATAGAGGGTCCAATTGGGTCCGCCTGAAAAACAGACAGGCGGATCCAACTGGACTTCTCATGTAAAAGTGGCTAAAGTGCAATGTGATGGACATAAAGAGAATATATGTACATTCAGAGGGCTAGTGCAGTAAATACATTTCATACAAAAAGTCCAACAAAATAGTGTCATGATAAACTTGTGCAGATCCACTGCAAGCCGTTTGCACCGACCATATATCACCAAACACAACAGCACATACCATCTGCTTACCAAAAAATGTGTCCTCTTAAAATTATGCAGTCATGTGTGCTTGTCATCTGCCGGATATTTGCAGCTACTTCACACAAAAAAGCAACAATGCAGGTATAATAGATGTCGCCCAAAAGTGGCCTTTCGCCACTCCGTTCAGTCCAGTAGCAACCACAGGAAACCCTGTATATGCAAAGAATAAAGCACATTATAATGCTTTACCAAGCCAATTAAACATTTCGTGTCTTTATCCTAGTAAAGTTTGCTCTAAGTACATTACTTTAATAAAGCAGCACAGTATGTCCTGGTAATGCATTATAGTGTGCTTTATTCTTGGCAAATATGGGGTTTCCTGTGGTTTGTACTGGACGGAGTGGTGCAAGGCCACTTTTGGGAGAAAGCCATCATACCTGCATTGTTGCTATCTGCTCTGTCTTGGTGATGTTACACTGAAGTCGGTGCAAACAAGTTTAGCTTATCACAGCACAATTTTATTGGACTTTTTATATGAAATGTATGCTTTATGCATATTATTTATTGCATGAGCACTTTGGAATGTACATGTAGTAATGATTCTTGAAATCTATCACATTGCAGTTTGTGGTTCACACTTATATGAAGGATGTTTCTTCTTTGTTTGCTTGAGTCCCATCCTCCCGGCAGAGCAGCTGTCTGGGGTCGGGGTGGTGGAAGGATGGGAGGGTGGCCCCAAAATGCACCTTCGCCTATGCACACAAAAATCCTGGCACTGACCCTGCACATACCCAGTGAAGTGAATAGCTTCAGATGATAAACAAGGATGAAACCGATCTGCCTACACAAGTTTTACATGTATATCTGCTGTCTTCAGCTTGAGATATTCTTTAGAAAGTGCAGATCGCGTTCAGATTTTTTCTTCCTGGTTAGCACTGCAGTGAAGCCTGGGCATATAGCCAAAACAGCTGATTGGAGGAAAGGCACACACCCCCTCTCCTCATAGGTAGAGACTTTCAGTTCTGTTCGTTGAATCTTTCAGCATTCTGCTAATCTATTTATAGCATCCTCCTTTTATCTCCTGTGTTGGAGAACTTGTCAGGATTTGTCAGGCTGATAGCAGAAGAACGGGGTAGGAGACAGCCACAGGTGCTTTGAAGAGAGATAAGAAAACACTGCAGATGTATATGCCCAGCTGAAATGTAATGAATTGGGTTTACATCCACTTTAAGCTACAAATACTTCAAAACTATACCAATTAACAGAGCGGAAAATCCCCTCCCTAACTGTGCATAAAATAAATAAATGCACTTTTTTTTGCAGGTAAATAAATGTGCATTTACTTTTTTTTTCCTAGGAACCTGGAAAGCATTGCAACAGCGAACAGCAGATTACTGGTGCCATGCAGGTCTCCTCCAAACTGCAGTGCGAAGAATCATTAACGTGGTAGTTCATTGAGAACGACGGTAGCAAAGAATGATGGTACTCTGTGATTCAATGGCGCAGCCGTGTGGGAGAGAGCCCTGCACGGCCATGTCCTTTTCAAAAAGTGACAGCTTGTACAGGGATTTTCTCCTTGCACTGCTGTCACACACAGGGCTCGGATCGCCGAGCCACTGAAGGAAAGGGAGCATGTTACATGGTCCACCCTAAAAACAGGTGGAGCATGTAACATGTTCCCAAAGCTTAACTTATCCTTTAAGGTGAAAGAAAATTCTAAATCACAAGAGGTTCTTTGAATATCGTAATACAGCTGTGATGTTTGAAAACATGTACAGTTAATTTAGGTATCCCTAAAGGGATATGCATCAGGGATATATGCAGATGTGGACAAGTTGTTGGTACCCTTACAGTTCATTGACACAATGCTTTATTCCTCCTGAAAAATAATAAAATAAAAGCAATTACCTTACAGTGAGGGAAAAAAGTATTTGATCCCCTGGCGATTTTGCACGTTTGCCCATTGACAAAGAAATGATCAGTCTATAATTTTAATGGTAGGTTCATTTTAACAGTGAGACAGAACAACAACAAAAATCCTGAAAAAACGCATTTCAAAAACGTTATAAATTGATTTGCATTTTAAAGAGTGAAATACGTATTTGACCCCTTCGCAAAACATGACTTAGTACTTGATGGCAAAACCCTTGTTGGCAATCACAGAGGTCAGACGTTTCTTGTAGTTGGCCACCAGGTTTGCACACATCTCAGGAGAGATTTTGTCCCACTCCTCTTTGCAGATCCAAGTCATCATTAAGGTTTCCAGGCTGACATTTGGTAACTCGCACCTTTAACTCCCTCTACATATTTTCTATGGGATTAAGGTCTTGAGACTGGCTAGGCCACTCCAGGATCTTAACCACTTACCGACCGGCTCCTGTACATACACGTCGGCACTTTGAAGATGGATATCTTGGTAATGGCAGCAGCTGCTGCCACAACCAAGGTATCCATCTTTACAGGAGCCGGTTCTGTGTACGATAATGGTGGTCTTTGCGGCGGGTTCGCCGCAAGATCACCGTTATTGGCGGCGAGAGAGGTGCCACCCCCCCTCCCGCCGCTTAGCGGAGCCGTCGGTAGCGGTGGAGGAGAACAGGACCTCTCACTGCTGAGGTATGGAGACGAGTGAGGCTAAGATGGCCGCCACCCGTCTCCATACCATAGGAGGGCAGAAGCGACGTCATGACGTCAGCTCCGCCCATATGTCTTAAAGGCATATATTTTTTTTTTGTCATTTTTTCAAACAACTTTTTTTTTTTTTTGCATTTTAGTCCAAATATGGAGATCTGAGGACTTTTTGACCCCAGATCTCATATTTAAGAGGGCCTGTCATGCTTTTTTTCTATTATAAGGGATGTTTACATTCCTTGTAATAGGAATAAAAGTGATCCAATTAAAAAAAAAAAAAAAAACGGTGCAAAAATAAAATATAATAAAGTAAAATTAATAAGAAAATTAAAAAAAATTTGTATAGCTCCCTGTCCCGACGCTCACGCGCAGAAGCGAACGCATACGTAAGTAGCGCCCGCATATGAAAACGGTGGTCAAACCACACATGTGAGGTATCGCCGCAACCGGTAGAGCAAGAGCAATAATTCTAGCCCTAGACCTCCTCTGTAGCACAAAACATGCAACCTGTAGAATTTTTTAAACGTTGCCTATGGAGATTTTTAAGGGTAAAAGTTTGATGCCATTCCACGAGCGGGCGCAATTTTGAAGCGTGACATGTTGGGTATGAATTTACTTGGCGTAACATTATATTTCACAATATATAAAAAAAATTGGGCTAACTTTACTGTTGTCTTATTTTTTTATTCAAAAAACTGAATTTTTTCCAAAAAAAGTGCGCTTATAAGACCGCTGCGCAAATACGGTGCAAAAAAAAAAGTATTTCAATGACCGCCATTTTATTCTCTAGGGTGTTAGAAAAAAAACCAATATATAATGTTTGGGGGTTCAAAGTAATTTTCTAGCAAAAAAAACTCTTTTAAACATGTAAACACCTAAAATCCAAAACGAGGCTAGTCCTTAACCACCTGACAACTGGGCACTTAAACCCCCTTCGTGACCAGACCAATTTTCAGCTTTCAGCGCTCTCACACTTTGAATGACAATTACTCAGTCATGCAATACTGTACCCAAATGAATTTTTTGTCCTTTTTTTCATACAAATAGAGCTTTCTTTTGGTGGTATTTGATCACCTCTGGGTTTTTTATTTTTTGCGCTATAAATGAAAAAAGACCGCAAATTTTGAAAAAAAACGCATTTTTCTTAGTTTCTGTGATAAAATTTTTCAAATTAGTAATTTTTCTTCATAAATTTTGGCCACAATTTATACTGCTACATATCTTTGGTAAAAATAACCCAAATTAGTGGATATTATTTGGTCTTTCTGAAAGTTAGAGAGTCTACAAGTTATGGTGCAAATCATAAAAATTGATCACACGTGATGCACTGACGGCCTATCTCATTTCTTGTGACCCGAACAAGTCAGGAAAGTACAAATACCCCCCAAATGACCCCTTTTTTGAAAGTAGACATTCCAAGGTATTTAGTAAGATGCATGGTGAGGTTTTTGATGTTGTCATTTTTTCCCACAATTCTTTGCAAAATGAAGATTTTTTTTTTTTTCCCCCACAAAATTGTCATTGTAATAGGTTATTTCTCTCACATGGCATGTATATACCACAAATGACACCCCAAAATACATTCTGCTACTCCTCCTGAGTATTACGATACCACATGTGTGGGACTTTTTTCACAGCCTGGCCACATAGAGAGGCCCAACATGCATGGAGCACCATCACGTGTTCTAGGAGCAAAAATTACACATCTAATTTGTTGACTACCTATTACACTTTTGAAGGCCCTGGAGCACCAGGACAATGACACGTGACACTGAGGTGGCACTGATGACAAATGGCACTGATACGTGGCACTGATGACAGATGGCACTGATACGTGGCACTGACGTGGCACTGATGACAGATGGCACTAATACATGGCACTGATGACAGATGGCACTAATACGTGGCACTGACAGATGGCACTAATACGTGGCACTGACAGATGGCACTAATATGTGGCACTGATGACACATGGCACTAATATGTGGCACTGACGGCATGTGGCGCTGATGACAAATGGCACTGATATGTGGCACTGATGACATGTGGCACTGATGAAAGATGGCACTAATACATGGCACTGATGACAGATGGCACTAATACGTGGCACTGATGACAGATGGCACTAATACGTGGCACTGATGACAGATGGCACTAATACGTGGCACTGATGACAGATGGCACTAATACGTGGCACTGATGACACTGATGACAGGTGGCACTGATACGTGGCACTGATGACACTGATGACAGGTGGCACTAATACGTGGCACTGATGACACGTGACACTGATGACAGATGGCACGTGACACTGACAGGTGGCACTGATGACAGATGGCACTATGTGGCACTGATGACAGATGGCACTATGTGGCACTGATGACAGATGGCACTATGTGGCACTGATGACAGATGGCACTATGTGGCACTGATGACAGATGGCACTATGTGGCACTGATGACAGATGGCACTTATACGTGGCAGTGGGGACAGATGGCAGGGGCAGATGGCAGGGGCAGATGACAGGGCAGATGACAGGGCAGATGGCAGGGGCAGATGACGGGGCAGATGACGGGGCAGATGGCAGGGGCAGATGGCAGGGGCAGATGGCAGGGGCAGATGACAGGGCAGATGACAGGGGCAGATGACAGGGGCAGATGACGGGGCAGATGGCAGGGGCAGATGGCAGGGGCAGATGGCAGGGGCAGATGGCAGGGGCAGATGACAGGGCAGATGACAGGGCAGATGGCAGGGGCAGATGACAGGGCAGATGGCAGGGGCAGATGGCAGGGGCAGATGACAGGGCAGATGGCAGGGACTGTTAACAGCGGGACACTTTTTTTTTTTTTTTTTACACTCACCGCCGCAGCGGTTCCGCTCTCCCTCCTCACACGCTGTCTCTGTGTGAGGAGGGAGAGCCGGCGATGAGAGATGATCTCATATGTTTACATATGAGATCCTCTCTCATTGGCACCGCCGATCGCACCGTAAACGGCCGCTGTCATTGGCCGTTTACGGTGATCTGTGACTGGCTGTGTCCGAGGGACACGGCCAGCACAAAACTTCCGCGATGCGCGCTCGCGGGAGCGCGCAATGCGGAAGTAAACAGGAGGACGTCCAGGGACGCCCTCCCGGCAATTTGAGTCCGCGCTGTAGCCGTCTTTCGGCTATAGCGCGGACGCCTAGTGGTTAAGTGGTTAATGTGCTTCTTTTTGAGCCTTTGTTGCCTTGGCCATGTGTTTTGGGTCATTGTCATGCTGGAATACCTACCCACAACCTATTTTCAATGCCCTGGCTGAGGGAAGAAGGTTCTCACCCAAGATTTGATATTTAAGCTAATGCTTGACTTTTGAAGCAAGCAAGGAATCATCTGCAGAAGCATCTTCTGCTCAGTCTCTGGGAATAGACTGTGGCTGCAGTTCAAATCTAAAAACAAGGTCTAGTTTAACAAAACCTTCTACACTCACGCACTGTTAAAAAAAATGTATGTACTGTATACATATCCTTATAGCCCCCAAGAATTTTCTGGCTGGTAGGGTAACATCACAGTTTTGCAATGTAATGACGCATAAACACTGTGAAAGGGGGTGGGTGTTTGTAAACGTGAGACCAAAAATCATTCTCATCTGCAACCTACTGCCCAAGGGACAGGATTTTACACTGAGCCAAAATAAAAATCCCCAGAAAACTTAAACACCTGGTGGTAAAAGGTCCATGAGGCACAAAAACTTTTTGAAGAGTGGGTTTTCACAGAAAACGGAGCAACCCTACATTTCAGGTCATATGCTTGAGTAATTATTTGCCTAATCCACCTAGCAATTGTGAATCTAGAGCATCTTGTCACTTTCTGGGAACCTACAGCTACAAGCTCAGACACCCTCCTAATCGGGGCAATAGCAAGGATAAAGGCAACCTTGCATGATAAGAGAGAAAGATCCCTAATAGGGTAAAATGGTAGCCTCTGAAGGACCAACACCACCAGATGGAGGTCCCACAACCTTAGCTCATGCATACTGTCCATCCCTTACACAAAGGCTCCCACCAATGAGTTGGAAGCAAATGGTCTATGAAATAGCACTGCCAAAGCAATAACATGACCTTTTATAGACCTCTGGGCTAAGGACCAGTCCAATCCTGACTCAATAAAGGAGTGCACAATTACCATGCAGTATTTCCTGGAATGAAGGAATCCTGATCTGCACTGACAATTCAAGTAAATTCTGACCGCCTGAACTACCTCCAGAGTATGCAACGATCTTACTCCTGCCAACTGAAGATTAGAAAATAAGACACTGTCCTGATTCAAATGAAAACTAGAAACCGCTCTAGGCAATAAAGATGGATGGAGACACAACATCACCTTATGATGCAAGACCAAGAATGGCTCCTTGCACGAGAGAGCCATCAGCTCTGACACTCCAGTTGCTGAGGTGAGGGTAACCAAAGAAGCCACCTTCTGAGTCAAGGCCTAACAATTGGTTCAAAAGGTGCTAAAGGGTAGCCTCTGCAAGGACAGTTATAAGCAAATTCAAGCCCCAAGGACAATAATGGCTTGACAGGCAGAACTGTTTGCGTTACACCCTGTATGAAGTATGAATCAAGGAGTGAGAAAAAACAGTCTCTGGAAAAAAATGGATCGGGGTGAACCTGACCCCTAATGGTACTTAATGCCAATCTTCTTTCCCCTACAGATTGGAGAAAGGAAAAAGACACCCATTCACATATATCTGTGGGTGCCTCTACCTGGTTTCACCTCAGGCATAAAATATTTCCAAGTCCTGAAATTGAAGCTCCCTGAAGCCAGCTTCCAGGCGCTCAACAGTGCAGAGACAACAGGAACCAATACCATTAGGTCCAACTGGACTGGAAGTGTCAAAGGCTATGTCAGTGTACCAAGCCCTCCTCGGCTTATTTGGCTAACACTATTATCGGTGTTACCACCTTCCAAATTCAAAGATGCTACAGTAGTTGAAACCGAGGGAAGGCGTCAATTAGGGAGAACTGGTTTTTCGAATGGATCCGTTTGAAGTCCACGATTCTTAATAGAACCTCCAAGCATGCTCCAAGAGCACATGTATCACATCAGTGACCAACACCTTACAGACACTGATGAAAACACTGGGGTACTTCCTGTGTAGGAGGGGTTATATGAGGACTTCCTGTTTCACTGAACTGCCAGTGTCCATTCATCTATAGGCGGCGTATAACCCACATAGTAATTTTCATGGCTGCTTTGTGTCCCGTTATGTACAATAAAGAAAAATTATTTCTTTTACTATTTTGGGCCAGTTTTCTTTGACAATAAATTTTTTTTACTAACACATGTCAAAGTTGCAAAATTGTGCTTAGGCATTAAGATTTGTTTTACACTTAGGCGCAAAGGGGTTAAAACTCCCCCCCCCCCCCCTACTAACACCTATACTAACTAACCTGTGGAAGATATTTGCTCCAGTCCAGTCACATGATTGGCTCCGCTGTAAAAGTCAGCGGTGGTGTCAGAGGCGAGGCGGAAGCACCGACAACAGACAGGCAATAGTAAGCCTATGAGTGATGTCACCGCTCAGGCATGTCAGCCATTGCTGAACCCTCCCTACTCTCCCCTCTAGCTGGTGTTGGGAGACACAGGAGATCGTGTGACTGGAACAGCATGAAGATAGCTAAGTGCATACATCTTTCTTTCACAGCTTAGTGAGCATAAGTGTTAGGAGGCAGCCGTTTTAACCACTTGAAGACTGCAATACATATATTTATGTTGTGGCTTTTAAGTGGTATGCTGGGATGACACCTGCAGCTACAGGCATTATATATTTTTTTTTATTTTTATTTTTTACAGGAGGCAATTGGCTTTTATGTACAACCCATTTTACAGGATGCGGGACTGCCTCTCCAGGAACTCCGTCCCAGCGGCAGTTCCGCCGGGTTACCATAGAGCCATTGGAGGACCGATAGGTCTCCGATGAGATCTCTGGTATAGGAAACCAGAAGCGACTGGTACGGTCGTCACTTCTGGTTTCCCCAGATGTAAAATGCTTTTGAGGGCAGAGGAATTATCTGGGGTTTACCAGTGCCTTGCCCCCTGGTGCTCACGAGCAAAGACGAACCCACACATTGGTCTTGCACATACATAAAGGCAATCACACCACACGAGGTATTGTCGCAGATGTCAGAACGAGAGCAATAATTATAGCATCGCCCATGGAGATATTTAAATACCATAGTTTGGCACCATTCCGCAAGTGAATGCAATTTTAAAGCATGACATGTTTGGTATCTATTTACTCGGCATAATATAATTACCAAAAAATTGGGTATTATATTGGGTTTGTGTGCAATAAAATTAAATTTTTTTTTAAAAAATTGCGTTACAAAAAACACTGTGCAAATACTGTGTGACATAAAAAAATTGCAAAACCCGCCATTTTATTTTCAAGTGCCTCTACTAAAATATTATAGATTTAATATATAAACAGTTTGGGGGTCCAAAGTGATTTTCTAGCCAAAAAAGTTAAATTTTTACATGTAAACAAAGTGTCTGGAGAAGGCCTGGTCTTCAAGTGGTTAGGATTAGTTAGATATATCTCAAAATTCTACTTTAAGGTTTCTTTGTAAAAGAAAGAATGGCACGGTACAACACCCAATCTATGGAAAACAAAGGGTTAGTTATGGAATGATAGCAAAGTTAATCAAATTTCAAAGAGGTATAATCATGGCTAATTTAAAGAGAGTAGCTGTGCTTCACTGTAGATTTTAACCTATTTAGAGTGTGACACTGAGTTCTGGAGACATAAATACATAATTTTAATATGTGCACAAATGGATTTTGACATGGCTTAATAAACTTAAATTCTACCTCCTTTCTGTGCTGGCAGACGTGTTGGCTGTTCAAAGTACAAGCTGGCAGAGCATATGCTACAATTTATTGCAAAGAAATATAAGGGAACTGAAAATATAGCGAGTTGTTTCATCCAGAGCAGGAACAAGCTGGCTATTGGTGGAGAAAACTTGGCTCTGAAGGGCACATCGCATAGAGCTATGGCATACCATTTCTAAACAGATACAGATGGAGCAAATATGGAGCTCACAGCCCAAATGGTGCAGTAAATGCCAAGTTAACCATAAAATCAAGACAAGAAGCAAAAATACACATATTTTTGCTAAACACCAACCAAGTCATATCATGGGCTATGTATCAGTGACTAGCAAATATTTCAAACTTCCTGCCTACAGTAATGGGATACAAAAACTCTAGAAAACCAGCTAAATAGATATATGAAAGCGGTTTTACCTGCCAATGGATTTGTATTTTTGTACACCCAGTCCTGAGATTTTCCATGTCCAACAGCAGAGCCTAGTCTTGAAGACCCAACCTTTCTCTGCTTCAGCTTTATTTTCACCTACAGGTCATCTTCTCCCCACTCTCAACCTTTTGTACAGTGAAAGGAGAAGCAGATTGCCGATGAGCTCTTTCCTCCATCTCTTGGCACTTTACTCCAATCAGAAGATGCTTTCTGCACTGCTGTACACCTGAATGACTCCTTGTGGTGCTTCTACCTCCACCTTCCTTAGTGCTACTGTAGAGACTGCACAACAGACTGCATGACACAGATACAAATTTGGGTACTTGCACTGCTTGCATTTAAAAAAAAAAAAAATTACATGTAATGACGTATTAATGGTTACAGAAAACCCCAAGGCCCCTTTCACACAATCGGACCGTTCAGGTCTGCCTGTCAGTTTTGACGGCGGACCTGAACGGGCGCTCCATGTTAGTCTATGGAGCGTCGGATGTCAGCGGAGACATGTTTGCTGACATCCGACCCGGTCCGATCCGCTGAAAAGCAGACGGATGGCTCTACGTCCAGGTCCGTCGCTGGCGGATCGGATCAGGGGAGATCTGACGAAAAGGGACACGCTGTCCGTTTTCGTCCGATCCCTCCATAGGCGGCAGCGGCGCCTGACAAGCCCCTCCCCGCTCAGTGAGCAGAGAGGGACCTGTCATCCGCCGGCTCAGCAGAGATCAACGGACTGATCTCCCGCTGAGCCGGCGGACCGAGGCCTCGTGTGAAAGGGGCCCAACTAACTATTCCTTAAAATGTTCTCTCCCCACTTCTACAAAAGTGAATAATCCCTCACATTTTTGTAAATATTTTATATCTTTTCATGTGACAACACTGAATAAATGACACTTTGCTACAATGTAAAGTAGTGACTGTACAGCTAAAACAACAGTGTAAATTTGCTGTCCCCTCAAAATAATTCAACACAGATCCATTAATGTCTAAACCGCCGGAAAGCGGACCTTCAGCAATTTTTTCATCTTTCCATCAATTAAATCTTGTGCCCTTGTTGTTTTAAACTTTGGATATTAAAACATTTTTTTTCTGCCAGTAAATACCTTATACAGCCCACTTCCTGTTTCTTGTCGGGTAAAAAGCCTAGACTTATGACATCATGCACAGTTCTCTCACTCTTATGAGAGTTTGCCAGGAAGGGGGGGATGTGAGTCCAAGGAGTATCTACTTAGCTATTTTCACTCCACTCCAGTAACGTGATCTTGCAGCTTTGTGTAAGGTGGCACTGGATAAAGGCTGTGAATTTCTGGAGCTGTGACATCGCCCACAGGCTCCCATGGCCCAGCAACCAACTGATGGTGTGCCCTCCTCTTCCCTGCAGCACTTGTTCAATTACGTAACCAGACTGGAGCAGATTAAAAATAGGTAGCGCACACATTTTTTTAATACAGGTTAGCCAGGATAGGTAGGAGGAGGGAACATTTTTATGAATAGTTATAGTTAGGCTTTTCTTCTACTTTAATGCTGTATATTTCAAAGTCAGCAACTCAAAAGTACTAAAAGGCAGAGAAAGAACAAGATTGCCATGATAACTAGCAATTTCAAAATCGGAACTAAGAAATGGCAACTGAAGTGCAACTCTCATCTCTAGCGCCTTGTAAATGCACCTTTACCATCTGGGTAAAAAAAAAACCTAACTAGTTAAACCAGCCATATCTACAGGAAGAGACTGGAACATTAAAGTGGAAGTCCAGGCAAAATCTAAAATTCCTGCATCTATAGACTACAGGGATCTAACACTAACCCCTTAATTCCTGTAAAGAAAAAACAAGTATACATAACTTTTTGGAAGCTGATCCGACCGGATCCCACACTGTGCTGTCAATCGCGGCTTCTCTGTGTAGGCGGGTGCAGAGGTGACGGAGGACAACAGAAGCCCCACAGTAACTCTATGGGCGACGTCACTTCCAATTCATTTCACAGCTTTTGTCCTCCATGTCCTCTGCAGAGCTTCCACCGCTGTAGATCGGGTCGGAGCGGGTAAGATCGACTTCCAAAAAGGTATGTACACGCATCTTTTATTTACAGGGATAGAGAGGTTAGTGTTAGATCCCTGGTGTCTATAGATGTAGGGATTTTAGATTTTGAATGGACTTCCAGTTTAATAATCGTCTAAAAGAACCAAGATGGACATTTTAGGAATTACAGCTACTTAAATCTAGCTGCTTGCAGCTTCATGCCAATAGTCTAAATAGTTTGCTTCTGCATTTTTTTTTTTTTTTTTTTTAATCTTTATTTATTTAAATTTTTACTAATCATACAAAGCATGAGAGGGTAGGCCAACATACAAAAGAAATAAAAAAATTGACCAAGACATTCAATAATCTCGTCATCCTCTCTCAAAGACCGCCCCTTTACCCACCCACCTCTCCCCCTACCCTACCCCCCTTCCCCCCCCGCAGACATCGGTTACTTTATCCTTTACTTGGGTGAAGCTACTGAATAACCCCGTGGGTCGGCTTACTTCATCATCAATTCGGCACAGGAGAGAGAATTCCTGAAGGTCTTCCAAGATGCCCATTTTCCTCCCCTCAGTACGTCATCCCTAACAGACCCGTCATTCTCCCCTTTCTCTAAAATAAATGTTTCCTGTATTTTGAGCAACCAGTCCCTGATCTTTGGACCTTCCGTATTCTGCCAGTTCTTAGGAATTTCACTTTTTGCTGTATTTAATAGTACTGGGACTATAGACGTATTGTACTCCCGCTTACCTCCTTCTGAGCTGTGGAACAAACATATCCATGGGTCATATGGAACTGATTTGCCCGTTATCATCTTAATTATATGGATTACCTTCTCCCAAAACTTTTTGACCACTGGGCAGCACCACCAAATATGAGCCATGGATCCCGGCATCCCACATCCCCTCCAGCAATTTGGGGACCTGTCTGGTTGGTATTTATTGATCTGTACGGGTGTGGCATACCATCTAGATAGGCATTTATAATTTGATTCTATTGTTTTGGTGTCGGTTGCCGTGCTGTGGGTTGCTGTTAGTATGTTGCCCTTTGCGTTTTCTTCTAAAGATACCCCTAATTCTTTCTCCCATTTCTTAATGAATGTCGGCGTTTCCAACTCCTCCCGGCTCGACAATATTTTATATATAGCCGACATATGTCCTTTCCGCTTATTGCTGTTGAATAACTTCTCTATTGGTAATAGGTTGTTTTCTTCCCTTATCGGAGCCGGGAGACTTTTAACAAAGTGCGAGAGTTGGACATATCGCCATCCACTAAGTCTCATTAGGTCTCTATGTGTGTCTAAGTGCTCGTAAGTGTCTATTTTCCCTTTCTTCGTGATATCTTTAACTTGTGTTTTGTTATTTAAAATCCAGTTACCCCCCGACTACATCCATGCTTCTGCATTTTGAACATTTGTGACAAAGCATATAAAAAAGCATATAATTTATGGGACAAACACTTCATAATAACTTAGCCACTGGCAGCAGCTGTAGAATCTGAGGAACAGCGGTTCATTTTTAAGCATCAATTTTTTCTAACTACTCAATAAATGAAGTATTTAATGTTTTAGATGAAGAGCCATCTGGTAAGGGGTCACTGGAAAACCCACATTGAAATAAAGTGCAGACAGATAAAATACTGAATTGCACAGCACACTTATTTTGTGTACTGTGCAATCCATTTTAGTTTGGGAAAGTTTTGGCACAAGCCCAGGGTGATATGTGTGTTGATTATTAATGTGCAACACCATGTGTATAATTCTGAAAAATAACTAGGACATGCCGTATGCTTTGGAATCTAATGTAAGCGGATTCTGAAAAACATCTACTCCTTATAATTTTGCTAGCTGTGGATAGTTCACCAAGCCATGATGACATACGAGCAGGGACAGACAATTTCCACAAATTCATCTATATCTTTTTTTTAAATCACATTTATATAAATGTTAAACTGCATGCTTGGAGACATTTTGAAACTGGAAAAGGTGAGAGTTTGGAAATTATTGGATGTTTTCTTCCAACTGCAGATGTTTGAAATATTGTGGTCAGAGCTTTTGGACCTTTGACTTTTATTGCTCCAGATATCAATTGCTCCCCTTTTTGTTAGAGTAGACAGGGGCTACCCCTCCCTTGCCACTCTCATCCAAGGGTGTTCTTGTTCCCTTTTCTCCTCCCTGGGACCCGCTCCCAGTGTTGGGTAATATTTTAGGCCTGTGAATCACATTTTCTTCCATGTGCACGGTGTGAGATGTTTATATAATACATCAGCATTCCTGAAGAAGCTTAGCTGTGAAATGTATAGCATGCAAAATTGTACAATTGATGGATTCTTTATGTCTTTTGATTTTATAAACAAACATTTTTGCAGTGAATAAAAAAGCATGTTTTTTAAACCGATAACAAGCTATCATTGAGGGTATGCGCCTTAAAATCTTTTGACTTGAATTTAGTTCAAGGGTTCTATAACAATAAGGGGGAAAATGAAGTCAGATGTTTTTGGAACAACAAGGCCAAAACCTGTCCCTTAAAGAGTATTTAAACTATGGTCAAATACCAATTGTAAAAAAAAAAAAAAAAAAAACAAAAGCACCAAGAGAATTTTTAACTTGCTTAGACAGTATATACTATAAAAACATTACTTTAAAAATATACGTTAAAAGCCAATTAAAAAATACAGTACCATAATGCTGGAGTATCGTCTAGAAGGCATAATGCACCCCCAATGTTATTATTTAATATTACCAGTACTGAAAACCTAATGGCAATGGTAAACAATATGTGCACTATAGCAATATCACACTAGGAGTGGGACTGTCCCTCCAACATGTTTCCTGGAATCATATTCCGCTACTTCAGGTGTGAGGATGAGATGTACAGTATAATCTTAAGGGACATACTGCGGTACTAGAAACCACTGCCATCACATGCCTAGCGAGAGAGAGTTGAGAGCGTTCACATCTGTTGATTAGGAGGAGAGGTCCTAATAATGTGATGATACAAGCGGCTTGACCTTGCAATCTAAATATTGCTGGAGGTCAGAAAGCTATTGCATCCACCACCATGTTGAAATACCTATACACGGAGGTCAAGCACTCAACAGAGATGATATAATTTTATTTCAAACTCCACGGACCAAGGGGGAGACAACAAGAACCTTAAAATGCAAATGCAGCATCATATAAATAGGCAACGTATCTGTCACACAGTCCAAAATAGCCAAAAAATATCGCAAAATGCAGGTCAGAGCCTAAAGGGAGAACTCATTTGGAAAAGGTAGCCAACCACGATGTCCCCATGGTATTGCAGTTATTACATCAATAGTATACCAAATGACAGTCAGCAACCTGCAATATTTGTTTGGAGGCTAATTTGAACTGTATGACACATACTTTGTATATTTATGATAGATGCTGCATTTGCACTTAAAGGTTCTTGGCCAGTGGAATTTATGACAAACTTATATTATCTCTGTTAAGTGCTGGACCTCAAGTGGCATTAAACCCAAAAGCAAACATTTATTGTATTGCAGTTTACCAGTTCTTATACAGTATGTGATGGCCACATTTGTTTTCTATTTTAGGCTTGCTTTCTTCTATTTTCATCTGGTGATCTGGCCAGATGTCTGTTTTTTAAAAGAACAAGCTGCCCTGAGATGTTATCAGTTACAGAGATGCGCCAAACCATTTACCACCGACAGGGGGGCTTACAATGATCAGTTTTAAGTAAAATCTTTATCCTAAAAATACATTTTTTTTTGCTGTAACTGCTTATAAAGTATTAGCTGGAGTTTGGCTTCAATTTGTTAATGTATTTAAATCTGCTAGCACATTTAACATTCCCCTCTCACCAAAGGGGGAAATGACCAAAGCATCCAATTCCAGTACTAGAGGGGATCCTTAGTCCTGGTCACTAACAGAGGTAACATCTTGTTTAACCTGGAGGCCAGGATGTCCACATCTGGAGTCCCCCTGAAAAACTAACATGGCAGTTTTCAGCAGCAGTGAGAATGGGCTCCCTTCTGAACTCTCCCATGTTCCCTATCAAGTGATTAAGGCATACACGCATTGTATCCTTGTACACAGATGAGGTAGATGAACATATTGTTGGATGTAGTTTTTTCTATGCCCTCACTTTGTTTGAAAAACCCCCCACTGAATTTACACTTTTGTTAAAAATGTTGTATTTAAATTGTCCTTTTCTTTTCAAAAGTAAGAACTATCAGTCCCTAAAAAAACAAAACCAAGAATGGCTAAGTTGACTGCAAAACAAAGCAGCAATTGTAAGAATCTATCACAGGTCCAAAACCTGAAAAGGCCTTTAAGGGGATTATAGAGGTTAAAGGTGCTGGAGGTCAAGTTGTTAAGTAAACTTCAGGTTCAATGGAAGCAATGGTACTCTATAGCTCTGGTCTTCTGCTAATACAAACTCAATAAGGCAGAATACACAACTATTGCAAGTGTATGTAGAAGACTCTTTGAGGATCTTAAAATGTTAGTATCCAAGTATGGAATTTTTGGTAACTTTAGTTAAAATATCCCATTTTCATGGACACCTGGGCAATTTGTCTAAAAGCACTTAATGAAAGGCAGCAAACAATGAACAGAAAACCCTTCATAGAAAGCAATAAAAGTGCTCACTTTCAAGACATGC
This sequence comes from Lithobates clamitans, assembly GCA_037952925.1. Lineage (NCBI taxonomy): Eukaryota > Metazoa > Chordata > Amphibia > Anura > Ranidae > Lithobates > Lithobates clamitans. The sequence goes on along the minus strand of JBBGZY010000421.1, from coordinate 506,262 downwards.
AGAAAGTCTTTAATCTACTTGAACACTTATCACAAATACATCAAAGGTGCACTATGTGGCACCTAAGCCATAGTCTGTAGAAAACAGAAGCACTGCTCTTAACCAAAATGTAGGGTGAGAAATGGGATTAAAGAACAGAATATGAACTTATCCTTCTTACAATGTGCTACAACCAAGATCAGAGCTGCTTCGCTCTCCTACATCTGACTTTTTGTATTTGTATATTATCTATTGATTTTCCCTCTGTCTATCTAAAAGGTCTACAAATTGCAGTGAAATGGCACAGCAGGAACAAAGGCACCTTCTTACTAGTTTCATTGACTCGTTACAAGAGAAAACATGGATTTTTAAATATATGGGAATTATTATACAGTATTAGGTTAGTATTCAGGTCTATACGCAACCTGTTAGCATACGGATGTGGCAATCTACTTCAATCTAACGGCTTATAAATTGTTGAAATTTTGTTTTTGTGATCTCACTCCACCTCTCAGAGACACTATCTGGTACCACACAGGTAAGCTTTGACACAAAAATTTACCCAGGCAGACCCCTGCAGCTGCAAGGGATGAAATCTTGTAAGCATACATTACTGAGCAAAGGATTATCCGTAAATGCACACACTTTGAATAGGCAAAGTGAAAACTGGGCTGTTACTGATTAAAATTTTCATCCATTAATCGATTTTTTTTTAAATAGCTTAATCGACTAATTTCAATTAATTATAACGCATACAGATCCAACTACTTTTAGCTGATTTAGCACCATTGTTATGGCAACGGCCGAAGCCGGACATAGCGGGGCATGGTTAGGATGTCACACGTCATAATCGCAGCCTCGCCCTGCCCATAATTGCAGCCTCGCCGTACCCATAATCGCGGCCTCGCCGTGCCCATAATCGCGGCATCGCCGTGCCCATAATCGCAGCATCGCCGTGCCCATAATCGCAGCATCGCCGTGCCCATAATCGCAGCATCGCCGTGCCCATAATCGCAGCCTCACCGTGCCCATAATCGCAGCCTCACCGTGCCCATAATCGCAGCCTCACCGTGCCCATAATCGCAGCCTCACCGTGCCCATAATCGCAGCCTCACCGTGCCCATAATCGCAGCCTCACCGTGCCCATAATCGCAACCTCACCGTGCCCATAATCGCAGCCTCACCGTGCCCATAATCGCAACCTCACCGTGCCCATAATCGCAACCTCACCGTGCCCATAATCGCAGCCTCACCCTGCCCATAATCGCAGCCTCACCGTGCCCATAATCGCAGCCTCACCGTGCCCATAATCGCAGCCTCACCGTGCCCATAATCGCAGCCTCACCGTGCCCATAATCGCAGCCTCACCGTGCCCATAATCGCAGCCTCACCGTGCCCATAATCGCAGCCTCCCCGTGCCCATAATCACAGCCTCACCATGCCCATAATCGCAGCCTCACTGTAGTCAGTGCCTGTGCCTGGATTACACAGTCTGCGGGCATCTCCCGCAGCTTATGTGATAGACAGAACACTGCGTCTATCACTCGAGCTGTTCTAGGAGGAGGGCGGGACTTTTCTCACAGCGCGGCCAAAGTTTTCACACTCAGCTCGGAGTCACATAGCAGAAGATGCCCGCAGACTGTGTATGACATATAGTGAAGGAATAGGAGGGAGCGGAGCGCTGCAGCCACAGCTTTGCCCAAAGTGGCCCCAGGGCAGGCAGCCTACCGATCAAGAAAATTTTCATCTAACAAAAAAATTAACGATTAATCGAGGAATTAATCGTTAATTTCCGCAGCCCTAGCGAAAAGTACTAAAACTGGAGCAGACAGAAACCCGAGCAGCTAGTAACTAATCCACTTCCATCTTCAGCATGTTGAGTTAAGCTTTGAAAATGAAAGATAGATGTTAATTGGTTGCCATGCATAGTTGTTTCAGATTCTGTCTGGTCCAGTCATAGTAATTTCTCCCCAATTTTTTTTCTCAAAAGCTTCAATTGGAATGGGAAGAAGTGGAACTTTGGCGGAAGCTTAGCCTGCCAGGAAAGCCTGGCTTTAAAGTGGAGTTCCACCCACTTTTACAACTCTTCAGCATCCCTCACTAAACTGCGCACTGTAAACGAATTGGATATTTTTAAATTTTTTTTCTCAGCACCTACTATATATCTGCTGTATTCATTTTTCACTTCCTCCTCCCTGGCCGCGGCCCATCGCATCATTTCCTGTTTGCAATGCCTTCTGGGAAGGGGCGGCAACTTCCTCTAAAGCTGTCGTTGCTATGGAAACCTGACCTGAAACCTATTACACTGCTTGTGCTGCACTGAGCACGTGGGGCGGCAACTTTCTCTGAAACTGCCATTGCTATGGAAACCTGACCTGAAACCTATTACACTGCTTGTGCTGCACTGAGCATGTGTGAGATCCCCTTAAGAAGCGGTGTCACTAGTGCGTGCCCGCTGCCACGGTCTCCATGACCGCGGGTCCCGCAGACTCCATGTCCGCCGGGTGCCCGCGATCGTGTCACGGAGAGGAAGAACGGGGAGATACTTATGTAAACAAAGCATTCCCCATTCTGCCTAGTGACAGGACAGTGATCTACTGCACTCTGATCGAGAGCAGTAATCACTGTCTTGTGTGTTCAAGCCCAGCCCCTCACTGTTAGAATGGCTCCCTAGGACACACTTAACCCCTTCACTGCCAGTGTCATTTACCCAGTAATCAATGCATTTTTAATCACACTTATCGCTGTATAAATGACAATGGTCCCAAAAATGTGTCAAAAATGTCCGATGTGTCCGCCATAATGTCGCAGTCCCGATAAAAATCACAGATCGCCGCCACTACTAAAAAAAAAAATTAATAAAAATAAAAATGCCATAAAACTATCCCCTATTTTGTAGACGCTATAAATTTTACGCAAATCAATCAATATACGCTTATTGCAATTTTTTTACCAAAAATATGTAGAAGAATACATATCGGCTTAAACTGAGGAAAAAAAATGTGTTTTTTTATATATTTTTTGGGGATATTTATTAAAGCAAAAAGTAAAAAATACTGCGTATTTTCAAAATTGACGCTCTTTTTTTGTTTATAGCGCAAAAAATAAAAACCGCAGAGGTGATCAAATACCACCAAAAGAAAGCTCTATTTGTGGGGAAAAAAAGGACATCAATTTTGTTTGGGTACAGTGTCGCACGACCGCGCTATTGTCAGGTAAAGCGGCGCAGTGCCGAAGAGCAAAAAAACGCTCTGGTCTTTGGGCAGCCAAATGGTCCCGGGCTGAAGTGGTTGTAAGCCCTCACATTTACCCAGTGGAAGTGACTAGCATTAGGGGATACAAAAAGATACACAAACCCTCCTAACATAAGTTGCAGCTGTTTATCTGCAGCCATTTCTTCTGTAGATTGTTCTGAAAACACAAATATAAAGAGAATTTCTCTAGGCTCAGCAGCATAAAGCAGGGGGCAGGGATCTGAAGTCTTCACACAGCCAACAGCTCTGAGCCCTGATTGGAGGAAAGGGAGACACACCCCTTCACACAGTACAGTGAAAAAGGACAGCTATGGATACGATTCACAGGCTGAGTGTTGCAGCTCCCTTCCCGTCACCATTTTAACTATTGGTGTCAGGAAAAGCTGCTAGAACTGAGTCATGCTGATAACAAAAATCACACTCAGAGCTTTGGAGAGAGGTGAGTACACAGTATAGAAGGATGTGCTTTTTTTTTTTTTTTTTTTTACATTTCATGTCTGAAATTTACGAACACGTTAAAAGCCAAAGTTTAGTATAAAAAAACCCCCCCCCCAAAAAAATAAAAAAAACACAGACATCACCACAAGGGGTTACTATTGAATTCAAGGTGTCCCTTGTATTGCTGGCTCCTGCATTCATTGAAATCTTCCCATCAGTGCTGCATACCAGTGCTCCTTCATTGGTGTCACCTCATTGGTGCCCATCAATGCAGCCTCTTCAGTGCCCATCAGTGAAGGAGAAAACGTACTTATTTACAAAATTTATAACAGAAACAAAGTTAGTTTTTTTTTTTTAACTTTTGGTCTTTTTTTTATTGGTTGCGCAAAAAATAAAAACCCCAGCAGTGATCAAATACCACCAAAAAAAAGCTCTATTTGTGGGAACAAAATGATAAAAAGAACATTTTGGGTACAGTGCATCATGACCGCGCAATTGTCATTCAAATTGCGAAAGCACTGAAAGCTGAAAAATGACCTTAGCAAGAAGGTGCGTAAGTGCCTGGTAATGAAGTGGTTAAGGATCAAACCTCTTTTAGACACTTGTTGTTTACAAGTTAAATTTTTTTTTGCTAGCAATTTACTTAGAACCCCCAAACATTATATACATTTTTTTCAAGCACCGGGGAGAATAAAATGGCGGTCGTTGCAACACTTTGTCACACCGTATTTGCGCAGCAATCTTACAAGCGCACTTTTTTGGGAAAAAATACACTTTGTAAATTAAAACATAAGACAACAGTAAAGTTAATAACAGTAACGTTTCGGGGCATGATGGGACTGTGACATCATAAGGGGCGTGGTCACTGGGTGACAGCACTCGGTGACCACGCCCCATGCCTATATAAGTCATCGCGCACCGCTCACAGCATTACAGCGGGAGACAGCGTCGTGTCAACATCGGAAGAAGAGAAAGAACAAGATGGCAAAGACCGGGCCACCGCTAGCAAAAGAGCAGCAGAAGATAGCGGAGGAGCCCGGCAGAAGAACCGGACACTGGGAGAAGAGGCGGGAGAAGAATTAGATACCGGAGAGAGCGGAGAAGTCGGAAGAAGACCCTCGAAGTCGGAAGAAGACCCCCACGGCTGCCTAATAAATTACTTTTAAAATCTGTGTAGTGTGTTTTTTTTATTGACACTTTTTCCCTAGGTGAATGGGTAGGGGTACGATGTAGAGCTGCACGATTCTGGCTAAAATGAGAATCACGATTTTTTTGCTTAGACGATAGATCACGATTCTCTCACGATTCCTACGGCGTAACATCATCTTTCACATTAAAACAAAAAAAATTGGGCTAACTTTACTTTTTTTTTTTATTATTCATCGAAGTGTATTTTTTCCCAAAAAATTGCATTTGAGAGACCGCTGGGCAAATACAGTGTGACATAAAATATTGCAGCAATTGCCATTTTATTTTCCTAGGGTCTCTGCTAAAATATATATAATGTTTGGGGGTTCCAAGTATTTTTCTAGCAAAAAATATTGATTTTAACTTAAGAAAGAAGTGTCAGAAAAAGATTTAGACTTTAAGTGGTTAAACTTCCTGCATTTACACTTGTTTAAAAACTTGGCAGACTGCCCTGACTATTTATTTACACAGAAGTTCTTTGCCTTTGATCTAAGAAGGAAGCTTAGTTACAAAGTTTAAAGTTAAAAGACTTGGCAGAATGCCCAGATGCTTTCTTTTGACAGCTGAGTGAGAAGATAAAGTTTCTACTTGTTTATATGAAAGAATCGAGATCGTCAGGGGAGGTGAATCGAGATCACGGTTTTTTAACGATTAATTGTGCAGCTCTAGTACGACGTACCCCATACTCATTCACATAAGGTGGGGAGCCGGGATCAGGGGGCCCCCTTATTAAAGGGGGCTCCCGGTTTCCGATAAGCCCTCCGCCTGCAGGCCCTTGTCCTCATCAACATGGGGATAAGGTGCTTTGGGGTGGGGGGCCCCAAAGCACCCACCCCCCCATGTTGAGGGCATGCGGCCTGGTACGGTTCAGGAGGGGGGGTGCTCGCTCATCCCCACCACCTTTCCTGACCGGCCAGGCTGCGTGCTCGGATAAGGGTCTGTTATAGATTTTGGGGGGGGACCCCGTGCCTATTTTTCGGTATAGGGGGTTCCCCTTAAAATCCATACCAGACCTAAGGGCCTGGTATGCCCCTGGGGGAGAACCCATGCCGGTTTTTTATTTAAAATTTGGCGCAGCGTTCCCCCTCATGATTCATACCAAACAGCTGTCAGCACTGCCTGTCGCTCATTGGGAAAGGAAAAAAAGTTTTCCTTTCCCGATGAGCGAGCTCGGCACTGGCCCCCGCGACGGGGCTCGCAGGTGTCAAATCTAGCCGATAACAGCGGCGAGATTGACATAATATTGCGGTCACCTACTGTACAGTTTATGCAAGAGTAGTAGAGCGAAGTCACTTATTGCATCAAAGAGAATCTAAATCTCCATCCCCAAGTCATAATTATTCAAGTATGACAAGAAAAGGAGTAGCTGCATATGGGGGCTTGAAAGTGGAAGTAAAGGCAAAACCAAACTCTAAACCTACTCCCACCCACATTCTAAGCCTAATTATCTAACCCTGTAAAGAAAAGATTGCTATACTTAACTAATCTGAAGCCGCTCCAGTCCGGTCTCCAGCGGGGCCCTCTGTAAGCACAAGAAAGTCGACAACGGCTGGGAAATGCCTGGGAAGTGAGGTCACACACAGACTTGCTATGGGGCTTCCGTTGTTGGCTGCCTCTCCTGCACACTGAAGCCGCCACTGACAGCTCAGCCTGGGAGCTGAGCACCTGCAGAATAAGTATAGCAATCTTTTCTTCACAGGGTTAGATAAACTAGGCTTAAAATGGGAATGGGGGTAGGTGTAGAGCTAGTTAGGATTTTCCTCTACTTCCACTTTAAATGCAAACTTTCTGTTCATTTGCTTGGTAAATAGAAACATTGTGATTGCATAAAACTTTTTCTTCACATAAGGGTTCCACAGTTTCTAAACTAATCATTTTGTTAGTCTAAGTAGCAATTTTGGATACAAACTGCATAGAGTGGATTTTTTTTCCCGTCTCATACATGACCCTTCTGGGATATTTTGTAAATGTATGCCGGAACAACCTCTAGAGCAATGGAAAAGTTGAGTCTACTCCAGTCACATACAATGTATTTTGCAGAGACTCAAATAGCACAGATGATCTAATTCCCAAATTATCAATGTCATGCAGATTTACATGGCCTTTTCTATTTTGGATCTGTTTTTCTAACCTTTTGAACACACAAGGTTGGGGATGGGTGGTTTGGCACCCACTACTTAGGCTTAGGCATAGTTGGTTCAGACAGCAATGTGGAAATGCAGGGCTGATATAAAAGGGGCCCTGAAAGATTGTTATTTTTCTAGAGTATAGGTAATAAACCTGTAGTTCTTTAGATATAACTGAGCATTCCCACTTAGCCAAAGCCTAGTAGGTCATGTTGTAACTTGTACTTCCACAGCCAAATAGACAAAACATAAAACAACGTGGTTGATATGCTTACCACCATGTTATAGGCTTCTGGAACCTCAATTTCAAACTGGAACTTGCCGCCTTGGTAATAACCCTCATCTGTAAAAACAGTAAAAATTTAATTTAATGGATGCAGTCATGCTTTACCGCACACTGTACGCTTGTCATAAAGAGAGCATTCATCCATGTAACACTGTCTAATGTGCACATTTCTCTAAAGCCTGTGCACAATGAGTGTATTACATCAAGTAGAACTTATCTAGCTTTATGTTCCACTCATAGCTAATTAAGCAGTGAGCGACAGCGGTTCCTGGGTTGCTTCCATCGCTTCTGTTTCAATTAATCACTTTATTGGCATCATAGTATTAAAATGAAATGCAGGATACTTATTTAGAAACACAGGATTATATGATGTTAATTTTGAACAACGGACAAAACCGCTATTCTTAGAATCGGGACAGTGTATAGTATAGTATGTTTCACAGCTTATGATATCAGCCATTCATGAGCTGGTCTTACCCTAAGCCTGTCAGATGTAGCTGCATGTGTTTAGTTGGCAGATGCCTTTGCTCTGCTCCCTTGCACTACATAAGTATAGCCACATTGTGTTTGTATTAAAGTGAAATTGACACCACTAATACACAAGCATTCATGATACGCTTGCATACACTGGAACACCCAAAACATAGGCAACTGTGACTGAATCATATAAAGGGTTTAAACCCCGGCATTGCGCTCTTCCATGATACACAGCCTGGGAACAACTGCATATATAGCTTTCTATATAGCCCACTCTCCCTCTATTGTTATCTTGCTTAAAACAGTCTAGAAGAGCATCAGAGATATACAGTGTCTCTGGGACTGGTGGGCAAGGAGTGGTGTCAGGTTTACTTTAATGTACAAAATCAGGCCTCAGGAACAATACCGATACCGAACAGATAGTGTTATGCTGCATAGATCTTGAACTGCAACAAAAATACTAATCCAGCGTCTATAAAGCTTCGGTCTATGGCAAAGCATATGTATTAAACAGCTGACAGTGCCAGAGCATCTCGGACAGCAAGGTGAATCGATTCTGCCCCATGAATGTAATTTCTGTGGTTATAATGGACCCTAAAGAATATAAAAAGTGGAGTCAATTTCTGTAATGTGGAAATACAGTGGGTCAACAAATGTGTGTGTAGTTTTCTGCCATCTATCCCCCCAGAGGCGGCGACTTCTGCCTCTCCTGGAGGTTTTGAGAAAATTACGTGTTTTTTTTTTGGTTTTTTTCTCTTCTACATTCTACCAATCGCCCAGTTGCTATGATCATATTGAATTATATTGTGTATTATGGCATGTTTTGTTTTTCCTAATGTACTTTGTTAGATTTTGACTGTTACATTATTTGTCAGCTATCATATCCTGCAAGAAAGAAAAGTGAATCCTGAGGAAGCTCAGACTGACATTGATGGATATGGTTTTGGCACATCAAAAACCCCCATTTCCAATGTTTGATTCCCCTTCAGGACAAATATTGGGAATGTATTGTGTTATGTAGCTACAGTGGGTACTGGCTCTAGTGCCATAGTCCTTTGATCATCAAATCCCCCTATGTCTTGTCTCCATCGCTCTCCAAAACGAATATGCACCGTAGAAAAAGCAGCCAAAATAAGAACGTAATATACAGTATCTCACAAAAGTTAGTACACCCCTCCAATTTTTATAAATATTTTAACTATATCTTTTCATGTGACAACACTGAAGAAATGACACTTTGCTACAATATAAAGTAGTGAGTGTGCAGCTTGTATAACAGTGTAAATTTGCTGTCCCCTCAAAATAACTCACACAGCAATTAATGTCTAAACCGCTGGCAACATGAGTACACCCCTAAGTGAAAATGTCTAAATTGGGCCCAATTAGCCATTTTTCCTCCATGGTGTCATGTAACTCATTAGGGTTACAAGGTCTCAGGTGTGAGTTGGAAGCAGGTGTGTTAAGTTTGTTGCCAGCGGTTTAGACATTAATGGCTGTGTGTTGAGTCATTTTGAGGGGACAGAAAATTTACACTGTTACAAAAACGTGAGGGGTGTACTCACTTTTGTGAGATACTGTATATCTCCAATTAGACTTGTTTTAGTAACATTTGGAAAAGCTACCATGCTAAGGATGGCGAAAGGGTTATACACTAGTGGGGATTGGCTGGACTGCATTAGTATAGCATGGCGGAGTTTTAGATATTGGTAGAAAAACGTATGCGAAAGACGAAACTGATCGAGTGTCTGATAAGGAAGAAGCGTATTATTGTCAAACAACTGATACTTTACACCTGCCTGCTTCCAACGTCTAAAGTCATTTCATTTTGACAATTTAAGGGCTGTCCCACTACTGTCTGAATAGCTTTCTAAGTCTTATGAATCAGCAAAAAGGTGGGGAATTGTTGTAAAGTATAAAAACATCCGGCCTCGACCAGGCGGGATTCGTGCCGCTGAGGGAGTCGAGAGACAACACCATAAGAGTCCTCAACCTTATCCACGAAGCGCAGACCGTCAAGAAGCCTTTTCTGCTACTTTCTACAGACGCGGAGAAGGCTTTTGACAGGGTGGCCTGGCATTTTATGCGGGCCACTCTGGAACATATTGGTGTTGGGCCAAACATGAGAGGCTGGATAGCGTCTCTCTACTCGGCTCCCTCGGCGGCGGTAAGAGTCAATGAGTGGCGATCGGATTTCTTTGACATCTCTAACGGGACGAGACAGGGGTGCCCCCTGTCCCCATTAGTTTTTATTTTGACTCTTGAGCCGTTCCTGTGTAGCGTCCGCAGGAATCCCAATATAACCGGGATCACGAAGCCCTCGGGGCATCACAAAATTGCGGCCTTCGCTGACGATCTGATTTTCTTCGTCTCCAACCCACGTATCTCACTACCTAACATCTTAGAAGCTCTACGGTTGTATGGCGAAGTCTCCAATTTCAAGGTCAACTGTGCCAAGTCCGCAGTGCTAAATGTCACACTACCAGTCACGGAAGCAGTAAATATGAGCAAATCCTTCCCGTTTCGTTGGGCGGAGAAATCTATCCGTTACCTGGGGGTGGACATCACTCCGGACTTGGCACACCTGTACACATGTAATTTTCAACCCTTACTCCAAAGACTTAAAATTGACCTCCAGACCTGGCACAAACTCACTTTGACCTGGTTTGGGCGATGCAATGCCCTGAAAATGACGGCCCTGCCCCGTGTTCTATATGTACTCCAAACATTACCCATAAATTTACCCATGACCTTCTTTAAGCAAATACAGTCCATTGTGAGGGAGTTCATCTGGGCTCATAAAGCCCCCAGAATAAACATGCAAACACTCTCCAGACCCAAGGAGAGGGGGGGCATCGGTCTACCAGACATCTCTCGGTATTACCGAGCGGTACACCTTGCCAGGATTGTTGATTGGCATTGCAACAAAGAGTCCAAACAATGGGTGGGAATGGAAATCGAGGACTCCTCGATCCCCTTACTCCCATCCCCGTGGCTCTTATCCCCACTTCCAGAAGACCTGAAAAACCACCCGCTAATAGGAGCTACCCTTCGGGTGGCGAGGAAAATATTCCGTAATACGGATATATCACCGTTACCTTCCCCCCTGACCCCTATCATCGGTAACCCAGACTTTCCCCCCGGACTTACAAGTCGTAGACTGAGACAATTAATCACCTCTGAGAAACAATCCCTGGGGGAGGTTTGGCCCCAGGGGGAACTCCCATCTTCTTCCACAGTCTCTAGACTCACAGAACCTCCGTTAGACAGTCTCAGTACCATCCAGCTTAGACATTTCCTGCAGACTCTTCAGAAAGCTCCCTATGTCCCGCGGGGTCACACTCCCCTGGAATCTCTGTGTAAATCAGGGGAACCGATAAGGCACACACTCTCATTTTTATATAACCTCCTCACTACTCAGGGAGAGGACAAGGCACCAGAGTTTCTATTGAAGTGGGAAAGAGATCTAGAGACACAGTTTACTACACAACAACAAGAGAAGATCTTGGCTTTGGCTCACAAGTCCTCGATGGCGAGTCACTATCAAGAATCGGGATACAAAATCCTGACCAGGTGGTATAGAGTCCCATATATGTTACACAAAATGAACCCTACGCTCTCGGATAGGTGTTGGAGGTGTGGCACAGAAGTGGGAAATATGCTCCATGTCTTTTGGTCGTGTCCGGTCCTGAGACCCTTTTGGGAGGAGGTGACTTCGACCATTCAAAGCTTGACCTCGGTCGAACTTAAAGACAACCCAGCTGCATGCCTCCTACACCTAACCACGAGACCCATTAGTAAATACAAGAAAACTTTGACAATGCAACTCCTGAACGCAGCGAGAGCCTGTATCCCCGTACTATGGCGAGATCCCCACCCACCTACTAAGATCCTGTGGTATTCGAAAGTAAACTGTATTCTACAGATGGAGGAACTGACTGCAACTCTACAAAACAAGGAGGAACAATTTATGGACAAGTGGAGACCCTGGAGATATTTTGTTGGTACTGACGCATATCTACAGGAGTTGGTACAAGCACATACCCAATCTACTTGAAGGGGCGTCCCCGTGGTTACTGCTAAAACAGGCACCTGTATATGCCCCTCTGGGGTCCGGCGGGTGGATCTGGTGGGGGGGCGGTGTCGCAGCCATACCCGTCTATCTCCCTTTCCTTGACCTCATCTCCCCCTTCTTCCCAGTCCTCCTGTCTCTCCTTCCCCGCTTTCCCCCTGATTCCCTACTGTTCCCCTCTTTCTCTGTTACTTTGTTCTGATAAGCTCACCAAGTAGCCGTGGTGACGGCGTTAACGAATTATTGAAAACATATTATTCACGGTGAGCTGGAAACATTTGTTCGTTTAGCACTAAACATATCTGTAGTAAAATATTTTAAGTATTATATTATATACCAATACTGTTAAAGATATGTTCGCAGTTCATGCAAGGAGGCCCTTATGTAGGCTACCTTGATTTATTACATTCAGAAATAATACATAGTTGGCTGGAACACACATGTATTACCCCACTTGTTTGGTGGTTAACCTGATTTAGGTCTATGGTTTCAATCTACTGTACCCTTAACATGTTAATGTATGAAAATGTACGACCTGTCATACTAGACAATGTATCCATGCCTTCTGTACAACAAAATAAAGGAATTTAAAAAAAAACATCCGGCCTCCAACATAGAGACCAGTGGATCTTGCGGTATTTCAGACAGCAACACCCTTTGTATAGGGTCTTGCAAAGCCAATTCTTCACATCCAGTAAAATGCTAAACCTGGGAGGACAAAAAATACAATTTGGAGTTAGGAACTGGCAACCCGCCACTATCCTTTGGGAGTTGCAGTGCCTCCAATTTGATCCTAGGCCATCAACCTTTCCAGAGGAGGTGTCTGAACAAAGAATCAATCTTCCTAAAAAAAAATTTGGAATACCCATATAAGAGCATTATGGAGGACATATAGCAAGTGCGGCAACCAGACCATTATCCAGATTACTTTATTAATCCCAAAGGGAAGTCATTGCAATATAGTTACATTGAACAAAGACAACACAGAATCACAATAATGAACAGAACAAGACACAACAAAATCACCAATAAAAGCAATTAGTACTAAATAAAACTATACGTTAAACCAGCCATACTATTAAAATACAACATAGAATAAACAACACAGATTGAAAAATAACAAAAAACCAAACTACTGAAATGCAAATAATACACCACTTTCTCTAGCATTACCCCAAATAATAATTAATATAATGCCAACATACTACGGTATAAAACAGACATAACAATCCAGATCATAAACCAAATAAAGTCTTCACCTCCAGCCCTCAAAGAGAAGAATTATATAATTTGATGGCCACAGGCAAAAACAATTGCCTGTGTCGCTCTGTGGTGCATCATGGATGTAATAATCTGTCACTGATTGAACGTACCTTGAACAACATTCTCCTCTCCAACACTGTTAAAGACTGCAACTCCAATCCAACAACATCACTGGCCTTGCGAATCAGTTTGTGGAGTCTGTTGGTGTCAGCCACCCTAAGCCTGCTTCCCCAGCACACCACTGCAAACATGAGCGTGCTTGGCCACCACAGACTCCTAAAACATCTTCAGCATAGTTTGGAAGATGTTAAAAGACCTTAGTCTACTTAAAAAATAGAGGCGGCTCTGGTCCTTCCTATAGAGCACTTCAGTGTTCTTGCTCCAGTCCAGCTGATTATCTATGTGCGCCCCCAGATACTTGCAACTCTCTACTACATCCACATCTATTCCTCGGATGGAGATGAAGGGGAGGTCACTGGTGCCTTCCTCCTCAAATCCACAACCAGCTCTTTTGTCTTTGTCACATTTAGATGCAGATGATATTTTTTGCAGGTTTTACCCTGCCCACAACAGGGATAGGTAATTTACACCAAGCGACACTGATTACTCTTCCATTTTATAAATAATGGATCTGTATTCAAAATAGAATAATATAATAATCTAAAAGAAACATGAATGCCCAGATATTAAAAAAAGAGAAGACCAAAACAATCTGACTAGCAACAGTGGAAAAAAAAAAAAAAAAAATCAATATACCGGTACTTCAGTAGTCTCATAATTAGATGGTTACATAAAGTCCTCCATTGGGCAAATAAAGTGTCATATATATGATCTATCACTTTTTTTTTTAGTATAAATAGAATATATCTGTCCTGAAAAGCTCCAAGTCTGCAACACCACTACCAGCACAAAATGGAAAAAAATTTTGCACCACTACAAACCTGACAAGAGAAGGATGGCAATGAAAACTCACAGACTGGGCAAGTAGGGTATTAGATACAACAAAAACAGCAAAGTTAATATTAAGGGAGCTGTAAAGATCAGCAGGGATGGCAGAATCTGTCCATAGGACCACATTAATGTGGAATTCCAAGCCCTAACTAAGCTTAAATGGCTCCCACCATCTACTAACTCCTATTCTAACTATACTGTAGAAGTACAGTTCACTTTGGTCTGGTCACGTGATTGGGTCCCAGTGACGGCTTCAGGAGACAGGAGGGACAGCCAGCAATGCCTATGGGTGACGTCACCGCTCAGGCATTCCATCTGTTGTCTGCACTCTCCCCTGCATCTTCCTTCTACAGTGCAGTTCAAAGCTGGCCAGTGGGGGAGATCACGTGACCAGACTGAGAATAGGCAAGTATATACAATACCTCTTCCTTCTACAGGATAGTTAGAATAGGAGTTAGAAGGCAGGTGTGAGCAGTTCTAGACAAAGTTACAGCCTGGAATTTCACTTTAAGCTGTACACTCCCATAGAGCTGGGCTTTAAGAAAAGTGGCAAAAAAAGAAGGGGCAATAAAGTAGAAAATAAGAATACACATTTGGAGAACACCAAACAGAATGTGGCAGACTCACAGTCAGATGAGACTAAAATTGAATTTTCTGGTCATCATGGGAAACACTATGCATGGCACAAACCCAGCACTTCCCATCACTGAGAAGACCACAGTGAAGGATGGTGGTGGCAGCATCATGCTGTGGGGATGCTTTTCATTAGCAGGAACAGGAAAACTGGTCATTATTGAAGAAAAGACAGATGGCACCAAATACAGGGGAATTCTCAAAGAAAACTTGTTTCAGTCTGTCAGATATTTGAGACTGGGATGGAGGTTCACCATCCAGCAGGACAATGATTCTGAACATACTACTAAAATGATACTTTTGCAAGGCATTGTATATCTGAAGAGCTGACACACATCACTACCTCTGTCAAACAGACAGAAAGATCATCCTAATAACGCAATTCTATTAGAATTCCCAGCATGCTTTGCACACTGAGTGACATGGAAGCACCCTCCAACTACTGTTTTTTTGTAAAATATTGTACAAGTAAATTTAAATCAGTTTACACACATTTACCAAAAACTAGGAGTCGACTGATATCATTTTATAGGGCCGATACCGATTTTTCAGCCTCCTTTCGGGCCGATATCAGATGCCAATATTCTGTACATCACCATTCACCTGCCACCAGATGCAGCGTTTTACTTGCCACTGTCACCTGCCACCCAGATGCAGTTGTCACTACTTATACTACTTCTGGCAGCCTCTCCCCAGTGGTGTCCGAGCAGGTAAACTTCCACATGCAGGTGGGCACTGAGAGATGACGTAACTATCTCTCTGCTCACTCGCAGCTGCAGCTCTGTCAAGAGCAGCCTTCACAGCCCTGCTGTAGGGGCGGAACACCGGTGATGTGAGGCAGGCAGTGAGAGATGTCATCTCTCTTCTGCCTGTCGCACTGCTGAGAGATTGGCAGAGACTGCAGCGAGCGCTGGGCTGACAGGGGGAGGAAATCTGACCAATATCGACAATATTGGTAAGTTTCTGACCGAAAAATGTGAATATTGGCCGCTCTGATAATCGGTCGACCTCTACCAAAAACCATTACAGTTTCCCTTCAAAACTGCTATTTAGGCAACAGGAAATTTGACTTAAATACATAATACCATAAAAAAAGTAAACATGCATATTTAGTGTTATATTTATCCTAACTGCCAAGAAGGTATTAACAGATTTTGCAAAAATTCTACAAAAAATAAAAAGGAGGTCTCCAGTTTCCTTGCTAATTAATACAGGACTGGGAGTTAAAGAAAGTAAAGGTGTAAAGACCTGCAGGGTCTTCTTACCAGGGGCTGCTGGATTCAAGTTTCTGTATGCTTCATTGCCAGGATCAGCAAAGATTTTCAGCATACCTTTTATATTAAGTGGAGCTTCATTTGTCTTTTTTTAGGGCTTCACTGAGACAAGCAGTATCAAGCCACAGGTCCCACAATCAACGAACTCTAGCAGGCCAATCAATGCCATGCAGCTAAATATCTACCCTTTGTATTTTCCTTCCTTGAGTGCCCCATCCCTTATTTTTTAAGGAATTTTTTGTATGTTATATGGTCATACAGTCTAGACAGAGTCTTTATAAAAGTGCATTAAAGAAAGCTTTACACACAATAAAGACTTTGACTAATTCAGTCTTCCTTACGGAACCTTCAGTGATGAAACAGACCCAATATTCCACATCTCTCACAGACTGACATTGGCTTAACCTCACAGTAAGACTCATGTATATTTAACACACACAGATATAAAATAAGCAGTGGTTCAATGCAAGAGAAGTCTGGACGAAACGAGATCCAGCTCTTGTCAGCAAAGCCCCTTCTTTATGTGAAACAGGAGAAGTTCATAAAACAATGATATGTAAATGTGCAACAGCGTGTCCTCAATGTGATCATCTGATTAACATGCTCACTGGCCTTGGGGTGAGGGGGTGGGCACAGAGCACATCATTTACACCCAACTGAGCATCTCCAGGACACGATAGAGTGAAGAAACATGCAGCTGGGTGGGAAATCAACAAAGAGCACCAATATGGAAAGTAGACTCAGGATCTTGTGCTGTGAAGAAATAGTTGGCATTATGGATAATGTGACTTTAGGCACAGAACCATGACAATATCATGGCTTGTAATGGTAAACAAGAGGTTAATTATGATATGCAAAACAGTCAAAAAAGAACTTAAAAACGGTATCTGGACTACATCTATAGAAAACTACAGCATTAAATTACCAATTATCACTTTGTTCTCACTTTCTGAAGCAAGTTTGTATTGTACACATGCAGAGAAGAGGAAACCAATACTGATGTCTTGGGCATATCTTTAAAGACCAACTCCAGGCAAAAGAAAAAAGAAGGTATCTCCTGCAGTCGTTCTGTGTCTGCTTTGCGGAGGTTAATTTCTCATTTATGTCTAGGGTAACAATAAAAAGAAGACATGCATACTCAATCCTCGGCTTCTCCCCACAGCTTCTCAAACCCCCCACCCCCCGGTCTAGCAGTTTAGGGTCCTGACATCATCAAGACTAGAGTGGGGTCCATGGCCCTGCTCTAGACATGAGGAGGCTGAGGAACAGTCCACAGCCAGATCGTGGGAGAGCGTCACCTGCCTGGGGAGCAGAGGATAAGATCAGTGAAATTGTTTCTCCTCTCCCCTAGACAAAATGAGCCATTAACCCATGCAGGGTGAGCATAGTCCTGCTACAAGGTATCATTTTATATCTGTCCAGAGTTGGGCTTTAAGTCAACGAAGAACAGTGACATTAAAGTACAACTAAACTCCATATTTAAAACTGAACTCCAAGATAAGCAAATACTGTCTAAACACGTGTATTCTTTCTTGAAACCTGGTGCGCTGTGTGTATTTAAATCAGTTCTGTGCAGTAATCCAGTGTTAAACTTCCCCTCTGTGCAGCAGCTTCCTGTGATAAAGACCAATTACTGCTGCTCCCTGTCCTCCTGCAGGGTGATTGGTCTGTTTCCGGCTCCTCCTGTAGTTTTCTGCCAGCGTTCTGTCAGAATCGGCGACCCGTCAGATTTCGTAATGAAGTGATGTTCTGTCGCAGCCATCTTTGTACACCCCCACTCTGCCGCATTAAGCCTACGGTCAGAATTCGGCAAGCGGACATCTTTTTACATACTATATGGATAATTTTATTCTGACCAGGCATGTTCTCTGGCTCGCTAATACTGGATAACACCACCTTTGTTGTCCTTGGTTCCCTCTTAAAAAAATACATTATAACAAAGTTACTCTCACTGAACAGGAGAGCTAGGCTGAATTTATCCCAGAACTCAGAGAAAACAAGTCATAAAGCACCAACGTGAAACCAATTTTGCATGTGTGCATGGGTTTTTGTGAGCCAATAACAGTAATAGTGGGGTTACCTACGTGGTATGGTTTTTAAAAAATTGAAGCAAGGTCAGTGCTTTGTGTGTAAGGAACCATTTCCCAATTTTGTAAATATTTTAACTACAGCCAGCTTAGGGAATGTCTTTGTTGTTACAGTAGTGCTTGCTAAATGGAGCTTTTGCCATCTGCATATACGTCCAAATGCACAATGTATTAGACAGGGACTGATCATCTGCAAAAGCACAACTCACTCATATCTTTCTTTTTCTCACCCCAATGCACACATACCCAGGTCCAATTAAACCGTAGTGCAAGAAAATGGTTTAAACATCGAACGTTTATGTATTTTTGGCCCAACTAACATTTTAACATTTGCTTTCTGCTTTATATTACCCAAGGTATTTAACCTACAAATGTAAATAGTGCTTCTAGAGCATAGGTGCTCAACTTGTGGCCCTCCAGCTGTTGCGGAACTACAAGTCCCATCATGCTTTAGCCTTTGGCTTCAGCCTTGCAATGCCCAATGGGACTTGTAGTTCCTCAACAGCTGGAGAGCCACAGGTTGAGTACCATGTGCTAAAGGAAAAGATGTTTGAAAAGTACCTTAGGCTAGTGTTAAAGCCTTGTGAATTAAGCCTACTGTATTTTATTTCATTCAGCCTGAGCAAACTAAATGTATTGAAGCCCAAAGATGGCCATACACAGGTGTTATTTAGCTAGAAAAAAAATGATTTTGGAACATTCACTCAATTTTATAATAGGTAAAGGGTTAACATTGATAGTCATTTTCGACATCTGATGGTAATCTGACGGTAATAAGCAAACAAAATTTTGAAACATTTCTGAGAAACATTTGTAAGGTCTATTATGGCATTATCATATGTACTCGATATTTTTTTTGTATGAATGTCCATACCAAAATCTACTAGTGTATGGCCAGCCTAAGCGGTACAATAAAGCACAGCCAATGCGTAGCTTTACTAAGGAGGAAGTCATGTGTGAATATTTGTAACATGCAAATATGGTTGTGTACATACACACATAATATATATATATATATACATATATATATATATATATATATATATATATATACATACAAACACACACACACTGAAAAGTTTAGTTCCTCTTCATGTTCAGCTTTCTAGCAGAAGCCTGAAGATTTTGTGCCAATATCGTCTGGTATTCCAAACTGTTCATAGATCCCTCTACCTTGACTACTAAGGCCCCTGTTCCAGCTGAGGAAAAAAAGCCCCAAAGCATGATGCTGGCACCACCATACTTCACGGTGGGTATGGTTTTCTTGTGCCAAACATATCTTTTAGAATTATGGCCGAAAAGTTCAACCTTGGTTTCATCAGACCAGAACACATTTTCCCACATGCTTTTGGGAGACTTCAGATGTATTTTTGCAAAATTTAGTCAGGCTTGGATGTTTTTCTCGGTAAGAAAAGGCTTCCGTCTTGTCTCTCAACCCCATAGCCCAGACATATGAGGAATACGGGATATTGTTGTCACATGAACCACACAGCCAGTACTTGCCAGATATTCCTGCAGCTCCTTTAATGTTGCTGTAGGCCTCTTGGCAGCCTCCCTGACAAGTTTTCTTCTTGTCTTTTCATCAATTTTGGAGGGACGTACAGTTCTTGGTTGGTCACTGTTGTGCCATATTTTCTCCACTTGATGATGACTGTCTTCACTCTGTTTCATGGTATATCTAATGCCTTGGAAATTCTTTTGTACCCTTCTTCTGCCTGATACCTTTTAGCAATGAGATCCCTCTGGCTTTTGCTGTAGGATGTGACTAAGAAAATGTCAGGAAAGACCTACTAGAACAGCAGAACTTTATTTAGGGTTAATCAGGGGTACTTTAAAAACGATGGTAGGTGTTTACTGACTCCAATTTAATATGTGTTTGAATGTGATTGTTCAATACTGAACACAGCTACATCCCCAGTCATAAAAGAGGGTGTGCACACTTATGCAACCACATTATTGTAGTTTATTTTACTCCCCCCCTGCCCAAAAAGATTTCAGTTTGTTTTTCAACTGAGTTGTACAGTTTATAGGTCACATTAAAGGTGGAAAAAGTTCTGAAATTATTTATCTTTGTGTATTTTTAAAAAAAATCACAGAAACCTGTGATACCATGACCATTAAAAAAAACAAAAAAAAAAAAACAAAGCATAGTGATACCATGATCATTAAAAAAAAAGAAAAGATAATTGGATTTGTTTTCAATTCAGCCCATTCACGCTGCTGAATTTGTTTTGCTTTACCATAGACTATTTGGAACCTGAGAGAGACTACTGATATACATTTACTCTCGTCAGTTATTTTTTTTTCCTTTTTAGATCATATACACGTTGTGTTTGAATTGCATTGTTTATATTTTTTGATCATGCACATACAGTTTTAAGAAGTTTTGCTTATCTACATATGTTACAAGTCAATATAGACCACACACTTGTTTCAAATTTACCCACTGTGTTCACATCGGGCAACATTATTGTGCATTATATTTTATATCACTATGGGATTTCCCACCCTTTACATAGAATCAGTGCACCTTTACACTATCTTTTCATTCCTGGTATTCAGGGTTTTTCAGGTGCAGCAGATTTAATTGAATTGTCAGCGCTTACCTACAACTACACACAATTAAGGGGAGTAAACCTTCCAGAGCGCAAGTGGTTACATTTGCAACACAACCTGTTAGACACGCACTGCTAAAGAAACATTCAAACTCCCAGAAACCCAAAACCCATAGCGGGTTTACTTTGTTAAACTATCTGAACCATTTTTGCGGTCTATACACTGATCAGGTACACTTATGTTATTACATAAGAACATAACTATTGAAAAAAATAGCTAAATATGCGTGACAAAATGACTGTTTAATCTTTGAGACATATACCTGGAAATCCAACAGGCACCAGATTCATGACAACTTAATTTTTCATGTTAAGGCATAGGGAAGCACCTGGTATGTTCCCCATAGTTACTGGTATTTTAATCACAGTTTGAGAAGATTTAGGACTAACATTTATATCTGTTTTATATTATTAATTCTGGTTGCATTGCATATTTACTTTGAAATCTGGTAAAATATATTTAAAGACTGCAAATCTCACAGATAATCCCAGCTTGACTGTAGAAAGAACCAGATGTTTCAGGCCTTAATAGTCAGCTCATCAAAAATCACATAATCCATTTTACCCCCCAGTCAAGCTATTTGCAAGTACTCCTTGTTTAAAGCCTCACAGGTCAGAGTTCTAACAAATTCAAGGCACTACAAAGATCATTTTCCCAACACAGGCGTTCAGAATTTTTTTTTTTTTTTTTCGGATTAGGAGATCAGTTTAGGGAAGAGTCCCTCAATATAGTTTAGGGTTCATCTTCCATCTAAAAGTGTAATATACAACGCAGTTAATTACAATAAAGGAATTAAAAATAGTTTAAAATTAAAATTAAGTGTTGTCATTCAGGTATCACATCAGAGAAAAGCATAGCATCAATTCGGCCTAAACATCATTACACCCTGGACCCATCTGCTATTGTTTTTTGTAGTCTTGAAGGTTCCCATTGCCTTACTTCTACATGGACTAATCTTCTGTTATAAAACTGCTTTTGCTATGTATATTGTCCATTATTGCAAACCTGTCATGAAGATAACAGGAGTCAATACTGCTGATCTAGATTTGAAAATGTTAGATATCAAGACCTATTCTCACTCTGAGTGATCTACAAGTCACAGCTTGACTTGTTCTGCTCACGTTATAGGCTGTGTCTATGGTAGATGCCTGGTATCATAAATATGCCAGTTGTTAGGTCTTTTCCTGCTTTTCAACATCTTAGGGCCCAGTTTTCCACATCAACCTCATACTACTACACTCTTTGCTCCTCCCTCTGGTAAATTACCTCCCTGGATTTTTGTCAGATCGCTCCTTCTACTGGGTTATGCTAAACTGGAATGCAGTCTCCACCTTTATACTGGACCCATTTTGATTTACTCAGTTCCAGATGCATACATTGTTTCCCGAGATTGGCTTTCCTTCTTTGAAAGGAATGAGGTTTACCCCAGTCCCTAAGAGGGCTTGGAAACCTTGAAAATGTATGCTTGCACTCACCTCTCTGTGCTGATCAAAAAGGTTAAACAGTCATCTCCTGTTACATCTGATCAACTGGCTGATCGGGATCTGGCAGCTGTCACTGATGCTATTGCTCCAGACCCATTCCTGCATCATGCACAGGTGCTTGGTGCAAGTGGTAGTAATGGAGAACTTAAACGACCCCTCCCTCTTCTTCCTACCTATTCTGCTTGGCCTTTATGAAAAAGATCTACGTACATACCTTTTTTTTTTATCATCTGTAATAGGCAAAGGTCTCTATGTAGCAACTGTAAGGGGACAGCCTGCTAGTTAGTGTTGGGGCCTAGCTGTATCATTGGTGCACATGAGAGGGCTACTAGATGGCTGTACGGTCAGTTCTTAAAGGGCTCAGTTTCTCCAGCAGAAGATAATAAATCCCCACAGCAGCAGTTCACCAGTCCCAGCAATATTACAAGCTCACCATCCGGTCACACACAGCAATTAATACACTCTCTGCTCTGTACCCAGGTGACTCTGGCTGTCGGCACACCTGGACTCAGCACTCTGGATCCTGCTCAGGCCACAGTGGTGGTGCACACTGGACAGTGATGTGTACTCTACAGTCATTATTTACTAAAGTCATTATTTACTTCTAACTGGGTGTATACATGGTTCCGCAATACAGTGAAGGGGGGGGGGTAGAACATCTGTCTCTGCTGAGAAGACATCTCTTATTTCCTATAGGTTCATCAGAACAAAACGTAGGCAGAAGCTTTCCAACGGGGACAAAGAAAGCTACAAGGGCACTGGGGTGTTAAAAGTCAAAGCAGCCATTTATTGTTCAAAGCTGGGCTTGAAAAGCTTTGGAGTAGAAAGATTTACTCACTTTGATCAGATTTATCTCAAGTACCCTCATTAATGTACATACTACATGCCATTTTTATCCACTTGCTATATAGACATCTCCAAAGAAACATTTCAGTTTTCACTTCATCAAAAACAAAATGTTCTTGTACTTCAAACCACTATTTACTGCTTTCATATTAAAGAGTCAAACCCATTGTGCACCCTAATTTTCTAAGAAACATGTAAGAAGAATTAGAAAAATGCATTTGACAGATTCACAGAGAGAACATTAAGCATTGTCTGACTAGCATAATACTAGTTGGTAAGCAAACTTTTAACAAGGAAAAAAGCAGGAAAACAAATCGTTGGACATTTACTGTTTTTTCAGATATTTCATAACTATCTCAGATTAGATAGATGGCAGATCAAGCAAAAAGTAGAGCTCTAACTAAATTCAAGGTGCAATTCAATTTTAAGGTCACTGGATTAGATTAAGCCTTTACTCTACTGAAACCTCAACTGTGGTCCCAGAAAAATTGCCCAACAGTTTTTCGGGGTACAGGACTAAGACCCCTTTCACACTTAAGGTGTTTCTTTTCAGAAAAAAAGCGCCTGAAAAACTCCTCCCCTGCAGCCCCAGTGTGATAGTCTGATTGCTTTCATACTGGAGTGGTGCGCTTGCAGGACGTTAGAAAAAGTCCTGTAAGCAGCATCTTTGGAGCAGTTTAGGAGGGGTGTATACACTCCTCCTCCACCGCCCCTGCCCATTGAAATGAATGGGCACCGCTTCCGAAGCGCCTGTAATGCGGCGCTTTTCGGGCGCATTTAACCCTTTCTTCGGCTGCTTGTGGGGGTTAAAAACGCCCCACTGGGGGCTGAAAAGCGCCGCTAAAACGACGAACGTGACCCACTGGCCGTGTGAAAGGGGTCTAAGAGGACGAACCCCAGCACTCTACAGAATGTCAGTATGACACAGCAATGCAGGAAATGACCCCACATCCTTACTGTGTTTTACCCATAGTACTTATAAACACAAAGTTTCTCATACAGAGATTTTGTAAAACATACATTTTTGAGTTTTTTCTCTCATATGTCACAAGAAATACTATTGTCAAAGTTTGTACATTCTTTTCAGGTCTGTGTGAATTTCCTTTAGGAGTACTCTCCTCCCTTGAGGAGTTTTAATGCTTTTTGCCTGAAACATCTCCAACAATATACAGGGCCCCAAGAATGAATGAAACAAATACAAGTTTACATGTGATTCACCTAGATGAAATCACTGCCACAAACTCTCCAAGTCACCTAGTGGCCATTAAAGAATATTTTCCAAGTGGCCTTCACTACCAGCTTACACTTGAAACCAATTTTATCACCTTTAACTGAAGAAGTGGCAATTTAAAGCCATGAAACAAGTTTAATTTGGTGAAATAAAGTAATTCGATGTTTTACTAAAAACAGACAACTCGTGACTATCTTTTGAACAACCACATTGGGCGCCTCTGCCAAATAAATTACCTAAGGGCCCTTTTTGTGTTGTTTTTTTAAATACTGAGGATGGGTTTTCTGGTGGTGAACCAGGTATGTGTCATATGTGCTATAACAGTGACTGAAAGCCAGTGTGACATCACAGGTACACAACTAGTAGAGAGTTATGACCATATAACAGGAAGTGCCTGAACATGGACCTTTATGGTAAGATCACCAGGTTTTATTTTGTTGAAAGCAGATTTAAAAAAAAAAAAAAACAAATTGAAAATTATTTCTGTAATCACACTAACATGTTAAAGCTTAGATGAGATTTTAGTAATAAGGTTTAAATATTTCTATGCTAGCCCCTGCAACACATGAAACGGTGCAATGAAACCATCCTTTGGTTCATAAAGGTAAATTTCAGGGCAATCTTCTTAGCTCTTAAACAACTGGGGAAGGATTAGAATCTGTCAGGCTTTTAACTACCATATTTATCAGCATATAACACACTTTTTCCCCCTGAAAATCAGGGGGAAACCGTGTGTGCGTGTTATATGCCGATCCCTGCTACTTGGAGTGGAGGGAGGGGACAAGCGCCGCTGGATGACACAGAGCCGCGATCTCCTGTGTATCCGGCACTGTCACACACAGTCCCGCCCCCCTGGCTGGCATTCCACTGCTCTGTCCATCATATGAGCCAGGCGGGACTGAGTGACTGAGCGCCGGATACACAGGAGATAGCGGATATGTGCCATCCAGCACTGGCGCGGCTGCAATCATCTGCAAAGGCGAGTCTGCAGATGTATACTAAACAGGCTGCAATCATGGGCATGTTAGAGGCTGCAGATGGGCACTAAACAGGCTGCAATCATGGGCATGTTAGAGGCTGCAGATGGGCACTAAACAGGCTGCAATAATAGGCATATTAGAGGCTGCAGATGGGCATAGATCAGGCTGCATTGATGGGCATGGGTGAGGCTGCAGAGTCCTGACCCTTATTTTAAAATTTACATTTTTTCCTGAAACTTCCCTCTTAAAGTTAAGGTGCGTGTTATATGCCGATAAATACGGTACATCCACAGTTATGTTAGCGCTTGTTTCCACAAGCTTTTGTTTGTATAAGAGCAGCCATCTTTAGAAAAAGCATTTGTATAGCTTTTGGAAAGCATCCGTCAGCTCTGGCAAAGTCTTTAAAGAAAACGTCGTCATTTCCAGTATGAGGATGTTAGACATAAAATATTAATGGGAAAACTGTCACCTTAACCACTTGAGGTCCGGGCCATAGCTGAATGACAGCTACAGCGCGGACCTCAATCTCCGGGAGGCCGTCATAGGATGTCCTCCCCTTTCCTCGTTCCCCGTGCGCACTCACGTGCGCGCATCTGGGAAATTTTGTGCTGGCCGTGTCCCTTGGACACAGCCAGTCACAGATCGCGGTAAACGGCCAATCACAGTGGCCGTTTACAGCGCGATCGCCGGTTCCAATGAGAGATGATCTCAAATGTAAACATATGAGATCATCTCTCATTGCCGTCTCTCTCCCCTCACACAGAGACCGCGTGTGAGGAGAGAGAGGATACTGCAGCGATCTGTGCCTTGTGTGAGTTCTACCACAGTTTTACCTGTTGTAAAAGTGCCCAAACAGTACAGTGGGATCTGTGCCAGTCAGTGCCCACCTGTGCCAATCAGTGCTCACCTGTGCCATTGGTGATCAGTGTCCAGACATCTGCACATCTACAATCAGTGCCCACCTGTGCCACCTCATCAGTGCCCACCTGTGCCACTTCATCTGTGCCACTTCATCTGTGCCGCCTCATCTGTGCCGCCTCATCAGTGCCCACCTGTGCCACCTCATAAGTGCCCATCTGTGCCGCTTCATCAGTGCCCATCTGTGCCGCCACATCTGTGCCACCTCATAAGTGCACATCTGTGCCACCTCATCAGTGCAATCAGTGCACAACTGTTCCGCCTCATCAGTGCCCATCTGTGCCACTTCAGTGCCCATCTGTGCCATCTCATCAGTGCCACCTCATCAGTGCATATCTGTGCCGTAAATCAGTCCCGATCTTTGCTGCCTCAGTGCACATCTGTGCAATCAATCAGTGCCTATCTGTGCAATCAATCAGTGCCTATCTGTGCAATCAATCAGTGCCTATCTGTGCAATCAATCAGTGCCCATCTGTGCAGCTTCATCAGTGCCCATCTGTGCAGCTTCATCAGTGCCCATCTGTGCAGCTTCATCAGTGCCCATCTGTGCAGCTTCATCAGTGCCCATCTGTGCAGCTTCATCAGTGCCCATCTGTGCAGCTTCATCAGTGCCCATCTGTGCAGCTTCATCAGTGCCCATCTGTGCAGCTTCATCAGTGCCCATCTGTGCCGCCTCATCAGTGCCCATCTGTGTAATCAGTGCACATCTGTGCAGCCTCATCAGTGCACATCTGTGCAGCCTCATTAGTACCGCCTCATCAGTGCACATCTGTGCCGCCTCATTAGTGCCCCTCTGTGCCACCTCATCAGTGCCCCTCTGTGCCACCTCATCAGTGCCCCTCTGTGCCACCTCATCAGTGCCCCTCTGTGCCACCTCATCAGTGCCCCTCTGTGCCACCTCATCAGTGCCCCTCTGTGCCACCTCATCAGTGCCCCTCTGTGCCACCTCATCAGTGCCCCTCTGTGCCACCTCATCAGTGCCCCTCTGTGCCACCTCATCAGTGCCCATCTGTGTAATCAGTGCCCATCTGTGCAGCTTCATCAGTGCCCATCTGTGCAGCTTCAGTGCCCATCTGTGCCATCTCATCAGTGCCACCTCATCAGTGCATATCTGTGCCGTAAATCAGTCCCGATCTTTGCTGCCTCAGTGCACATCTGTGCAATCAATCAGTGCCTATCTGTGCAATCAATCAGTGCCTATCTGTGCAATCAATCAGTGCCTATCTGTGCAATCAATCAGTGCCTATCTGTGCAATCAATCAGTGCCTATCTGTGCAATCAATCAGTGCCCATCTGTGCAGCTTCATCAGTGCCCATCTGTGCAGCTTCATCAGTGCCCATCTGTGCAGCTTCATCAGTGCCCATCTGTGCAGCTTCATCAGTGCCCATCTGTGCAGCTTCATCAGTGCCCATCTGTGCAGCTTCATCAGTGCCCATCTGTGCAGCTTCATCATTGCCCATCTGTGCAGCTTCATCAGTGCCCATCTGTGCAGCTTCATCAGTGCCCATCTGTGCAGCTTCATCAGTGCCCATCTGTGCAGCTTCATCAGTGCCCATCTGTGCCGCCTCATCAGTGCCCATCTGTGTAATCAGTGCACATCTGTGCAGCCTCATCAGTGCACATCTGTGCAGCCTCATTAGTACCGCCTCATCAGTGCACATCTGTGCCGCCTCATTAGTGCACATCTGTACCACCTCATCAGTGCCCCTCTGTGCCACCTCATCAGTGCCCCTCTGTGCCACCTCATCAGTGCCCCTCTGTGCCACCTCATCAGTGCCCCTCTGTGCCACCTCATCAGTGCCCCTCTGTGCCACCTCATCAGTGCCCCTCTGTGCCACCTCATCAGTGCCCCTCTGTGCCACCTCATCAGTGCCCATCTGTGTAATCAGTGCCCATCTGTGCAGCTTCATCAGTGCCCATCTGTGCAGCTTCATCAGTGCCCATCTGTGCAGCTTCATCAGTGCCCATCTGTGCAGCTTCATCAGTGCCCATCTGTGCAGCTTCATCAGTGCCCATCTGTGCAGCTTCATCAGTGCCCATCTGTGCAGCTTCATCAGTGCCCATCTGTGCCGCCTCATCAGTGCCCATCTGTGTAATCAGTGCACATCTGTGCAGCCTCATCAGTGCACATCTGTGCAGCCTCATTAGTACCGCCTCATCAGTGCACATCTGTGCCGCCTCATTAGTGCACATCTGTACCACCTCATCAGTGCCCCTCTGTGCCACCTCATCAGTGCCCCTCTGTGCCACCTCATCAGTGCCCCTCTGTGCCACCTCATCAGTGCCCCT
This sequence comes from Lithobates clamitans, assembly GCA_037952925.1. Lineage (NCBI taxonomy): Eukaryota > Metazoa > Chordata > Amphibia > Anura > Ranidae > Lithobates > Lithobates clamitans. Next base: position 477,872 of record JBBGZY010000421.1, on the reverse strand, counting down.
CTGTGCCACCTCATCAGTGCCCCTCTGTGCCACCTCATCAGTGCCCCTCTGTGCCACCTCATCAGTGCCCATCTGTGTAATCAGTGCCCATCTGTGCAGCCTCATCAGTGCACATCTGTGCAGCCTCATTAGTACCGCCTCATCAGTGCACCTCTGTGCCGCCTCATCAGTGCCCCTCTGTGCCGCCTCATCAGTGCCCCTCTGTGCCGCCTCATCAGTGCCCCTCTGTGCCGCCTCATCAGTGCCCCTCTGTGCCGCCTCATCAGTGCCCCTCTGTGCCACCTCAGTGCCCCTCTGTGCCACCTCAGTGCCCCACTGTGCCACCTCAGTGCCCCACTGTGCCACCTCAGTGCCCCACTGTGCCACCTCAGTGCCCCACTGTGCCACCTCAGTGCCCCTCTGTGCCACCTCAGTGCCCCTCTGTGCCACCTCAGTGCCCCTCTGTGCCACCTCAGTGCCCCTCTGTGCTCATCAGTACCGCCTCATCAGTGCCGGCTTAGCACACACCTGTGAAGTCCCATCATCACCAGCAAGCATATCCAAAAGAGTCTTTTCCGCCGAGGAGGCATACCAGATCCTTTCCCAGGCCGACGAGAGTAACGGGGAGCTCTCAGTGCCCATCTGTGCCATCTCATCAGTGCCACCTCATCAGTGCATATCTGTGCCGTAAATCAGTCCCGATCTTTGCTGCCTCAGTGCACATCTGTGCAATCAATCAGTGCCTATCTGTGCAATCAATCAGTGCCTATCTGTGCAATCAATCAGTGCCTATCTGTGCAATCAATCAGTGCCTATCTGTGCAATCAATCAGTGCCTATCTGTGCAATCAATCAGTGCCTATCTGTGCAATCAATCAGTGCCTATCTGTGGAATCAATCAGTGCCTATCTGTGGAATCAATCAGTGCCTATCTGTGGAATCAATCAGTGCCTATCTGTGGAATCAATCAGTGCCTATCTGTGGAATCAATCAGTGCCTATCTGTGGAATCAATCAGTGCCTATCTGTGGAATCAATCAGTGCCCATCTGTGGAATCAATCAGTGCCTATCTGTGCAATCAGTGCCCATCTGTGCAGCTTCATCAGTGCCCATCTGTGCAGCTTCATCAGTGCCCATCTGTGCAGCTTCATCAGTGCCCATCTGTGCAGCTTCATCAGTGCCCATCTGTGCAGCTTCATCAGTGCCCATCTGTGCAGCTTCATCAGTGCCCATCTGTGCAGCTTCATCAGTGCCCATCTGTGCAGCTTCATCAGTGCCCATCTGTGCCGCCTCATCAGTGCCCATCTGTGTAATCAGTGCACATCTGTGCAGCCTCATCAGTGCACATCTGTGCAGCCTCATTAGTACCGCCTCATCAGTGCACATCTGTGCCACCTCATCAGTGCCCCTCTGTGCCACCTCATCAGTGCCCCTCTGTGCCACCTCATCAGTGCCCCTCTGTGCCACCTCATCAGTGCCCCTCTGTGCCACCTCATCAGTGCCCCTCTGTGCCACCTCATCAGTGCCCCTCTGTGCCACATCAGTGCCCCTCTGTGCCACCTCATCAGTGCCCATCTGTGTAATCAGTGCCCATCTGTGCAGCCTCATCAGTGCACATCTGTGTAGCCTCATTAGTACCGCCTCATCAGTGCACATCTGTGCCGCCTCATCAATGCCCCTCTGTGCCGCCTCATCAGTGCCCCTCTGTGCCGCCTCATCAGTGTCCCACTGTGCCACCTCAGTGCCCCACTGTGCCACCTCAGTGCCCCACTGTGCCACCTCAGTGCCCCACTGTGCCACCTCAGTGCCCCTCTGTGCCACCTCAGTGCCCCTCTGTGCCACCTCAGTGCCCCTCTGTGCCACCTCAGTGCCCATCTGTGCTCATCAGTACCACCTCATCAGTGCCGGCTTAGCACACACCTGTGAAATCCCATCATCACCAGCAAGCATATCCAAAAGAGTCTTTTCCGCCGAGGAGGCATACCAGATCCTTTCCCAGGCCGACGAGAGTAACGGGGAGCTCTCTTGTTCGGATTCCATTTCAAACTCCGATTCTGAGTCGGACGTCAATTATGAGCCAGTCCTCAGTAGTGGAACACTGAGTGACTCAGAGGAGGAAGATATTCGGCCCGCCAAACGAAGGCGTTCTAGTGTGGAGGCAGTGGCATCCACCAGCACCGCAGTGCCTTCCACCAGCACCGCAGTGCCTCCGCAAAAAAGGCCAAGGACCCATGCCAGCCTTCCCTATGCCCTTCAAAACCCCTTGTGGCTTTCTCCTAATTCAGGAGAAGCCAACATTCCCCCTTTCACTGACCAGCCAGGAGTCCAGGTGGACACGGAAAATTTTTCCCCAATAAATTTTTTTGATTTAATTTTTACAGAGGACATGTTATCAACAATTGTGGCCCAGTGCAACCTTTATGCACAGCAATTTATTTTAAATAACCCAACATCCTATTATGCCCGTCTCTACGAGTGGAGAGACCTAACGGTGGAGGAGTTGAAGGTTTTTTTAGGCCTCATATTTGCTATGGGACTCACCAAAAAAAACACCTTGAATTCCTATTGGTCAACCCTCCCCATCCACCACATGCCAATCTTCTCCAAGGTAATGCCCAGAACCAGATACCAAATTATGAGGTTCCTTCATTTTAATGATAACACCCAGTGCCCTCCCCGAAATTACCCAAATTATGACAGGCTTTTCAAAATTCGGCCAATATTAAATTATTTTTCTGAATTATTCCCCCAGCTGTTTACCCCGGACCAACATATATGTGTGGATGAGTCCCTTGTAAAATTTAGTGGCAGGCTTAAAATTAAGCAATTTATCCCCAGCAAAAGGGCCCGCTATGGGGTGAAGGTGTACAAACTATGTGACCGTGTCACAGGGTACATGTATGCCTTCAAAGTGTACGAAGGGCAGGACACCCAGCTGCAACCCCCCAATTGCCCGGACTACTTGGGATCAAGCGGGAAAATTGTTTGGGACCTGATATACCCCCTACTGGAAAAAGGCTACCACCTGTACGTAGATAACTTCTACACATCTCTGCCCCTGTTCCACAACCTTCACCGGAAGAAGACGCCTGCATGTGGAACCATAAAAAGGAACCGGAAGGGCTTTTCTCAAAGTCTTGTCAATAAGAGGTTGAGGAAAGGAGAAACGGCAAGCCTGTGGAACAAGGAGATTTTGGCAGTGAAGTGGAGGGACAGAAGAGATGTCTATATGTTATCTTCAATCCACAATGATACCTTCGTAGAAATCAATAGAAGAAATGGCCCCATTCAAAAACCAAAATGCGTTTATGAATATCATTTGTACATGGGGGGAGTCTACTTCAATGACCAAATGTTGGAACCATACCTTGCCACAAGACGGACATACCATTGGTATAAGAAAGTCGCAATTTATTTTTTTCAATTGGCCATATACAACTCATATGTAATTTACCGTAACTCCACCCAAAACGCTTCCTTGGCTACCAAGAGGAAATTTACACTGCCCTTATATTCCCGAACGGACCCCCAGAAACCACCCGATCAGATGTTCTTAGTCGACTCTCCGAACGCCACTTTCCAGATAGACTCCCTCCCAGACAACAGGCCAATGACGTCAAAAAAAAAATGTAAGGTGTGTACCAGAGCAGGAGTCAGAAGAGACACATCTTATTACTGTGCCCAATGCCCTTCCGAACCAGGCCTCTGCATAGGTGAATGCTTTCGCCGTTACCATACTTCACTAAATTATTAGTGAAGTATGGTAACATAATCCTCAGTTCCTGCCTTCACACACCTTCACACCCCTTATACCACTACCTGCTCTGTAACTGACCCTGGCTTGTTATTCGACCACACTTCTGCCTGCCGATTCTGTACATACCGCTGCCTGATCTGAAACTGACCCTGGACTGTTATTCGACCATGCTTCTGCCTAACGATTCTGAACGCTGCCTGATCTGGAACTGACCCTGGACTGTTATTCGACCATGCTTCTGCCTAACGATTCTGTACATACCTCTGCCTGATCTGGAACTGACCTTGGACTGTTTGACCATGATATTTACCTGCCTCTTGGACTGATCTTGTACCCTGCAACTGGACTAGTGGGATTCAACACAGGGGTCTCACTTATGTGAGGGGCTCCAGAATTGTTTTTCTGGATGAAGAAAACAATTTTTTTTGTTTTCTCATTCCTAGATTAGGGTCTGGAGACTCGGAGGCTTCAAGGAGAGATTTGGGTGGGAGAAGCCTCTACCCCTGTCCCCATTCTGTCCTGAATGAGGCCCTACTGCTGCCTGTAGGACTTACTGCCATTATGTCCCTGCCTGTTGCACTGACCACACCACATGTTCCTGCCTACTTCCAGGACCAATATTTATGGCACTTCTGACAATATCTCTGCCTGTACTAACCCTGGACTGTATATGGACATTATCCCTGCCTGCTGCCTGGACAATTGTGTTTGCCGTTGCTGGCCAAGCCCCTGCCTGCTGCCTGGACCAGTGCTATCCTCCTGTGTACAACTACACTACTACAACCACAGGTAATCTTTTGTTTACACTTTGCTCAGCATAATGTATTTTGGGGTGTAATTCTTGGTATGTGCATGCTATGTGTTCCTGGAACACCTAACGGTGTTCCTTGCATGTTGGATCTCTGTATGTGGTCAGGCTGTGCAGAAGTCTGACACATGTGGTATTGTAATACTCAGGAGTAGCAGAATGTATTTTGGGGTGCCATTTTTGCTATCTAAATGCTATGTGTTGGAAATATCTTATAAACGTACAACTTTGTGTAAAAAAAAAAATGCGTTTTCATTTTTTTCCCCATTTTCCAAAAACTTCTGGAAAAAAATGAACCATTCAAAAGTCTCATTATGCCTCATAGATTATACGTTGGGGTGTTAGCTTTCCAAAATGGGGTCATTTTGTGGGTGTTTCTATTGTCCTGTTGCTCCAGGGCCTTCAAAAGTGTAATAGGTGGTTGAGAAATTAGATGTGTAATTTTTGCTCCTAGAACACCTGATGGTGCTCCCCTGCATGTTGGGCCTCTGTATGTGGCCAGGCAGTGAAAAAATCCCACACGTGGTATCATTATACTCAGGAGGAGTAGCAGAATGTGTTTTGGGGTGTCATTTGTGGTATGCACATGCCATGTGAGAGAAATAAGCTATTACAATGATAATTTTGTGAAAAAATTAAAATAAAAAAATAAAAATCTTAATATTGCAAAGAATTGTGGGAAAAAATTACAACTTCAAATAACTCACCATGCCTCTTACTAAATACCTTGAAATGTCTACTTTCCAAAAAGGGGTCATTTGGGGGGCATTTGTACTTTCCTGGCTTGTTAGGGTCTCAAGAAATGAGATAGGCCACCAGTAAATCAGATGTGATACATTTTTTATGATTTGCACCATAGCTTGTAGACTCTAAAACTTTCAAACAGACCAAATAAATTTTCACTAATTTTGGGTCATTTTTACCAAAGATATGTAGCAGTATAAATTGTGGCCAAAATGTATGAAGAGAAATTAACAATTTGCAAACTTTTATCACAGAAATTAAGAAAAATTCATTTTTTTTCCAAAATTTTTGGTATTTTTCATTTATAGCGCAAAAAATAAAAAACCCAGAGGTGATCAAATACCACCAAAAGAAAGCTCTATTTGTATGGAAAAAAGGACAAAAAAAATCATTTGGGTAGAGTGTTGCATGACTAATTGTCATTCAAAGTGTGAGAGCACTGAAAGCTGAAAATTGGTCTGGACAGGAGGGGGGGGTTTAAGTGCCCAGTAAGCAAGTGGTTAAACAAGTTATTACCAAGTTTTTAACAAGCCTCAAGTATGCTCTGATTTTCTCTTAGCCAACAGACATAGTCCAAGTTTGAACACCGCTCATGTCCCCTCAGGAATTAAAAGCACAGCAATGTTCAGTCACAATATACTTGGAGCTCATTCACGCTTTTCGGAGAGCACTTGACAGGCAGTGAAGAGGTGTTGTCTCACTGCCTGTGTTAACCCCTTGATCACCTACCCAGGGAGGGAAATAATTCCTGCCGCGCCATGCGTACACCCCTGGCTGCTTCCTCTGCAGCTAAAGGGGGAGTGGTTGGCAGGGGCCTGTAAAAATATGGCTCAACTGTGGGGTTTTACTGTCTTCCAGTCACCAGTGTAAACAAGCCCTTAGGGTCCTTTCACATGGGCGGTACGCCCGGCGGACTCCGCTTCGCTCAGCAGGGGATTGCTCCATTGATCCCCGCTGAGCAGGCAGATGACAGGTTCGTCACCGCTCACTGTGCTGAGACAGACCTGTCAGAGTCCCCCTCTCCTCTATGGCGAGATCAGATGAAAACAGACTACCTGTCCATTTTCATCCGATCCACCAGGCGGATGGAAAATAGGGCCACCATCTGTCTGGATTTCATGGACAGGATCAGATAGCAGCGGGTGGTCAGTGGACATGTCACCGCTGACATTCGCTGCCCCATAGGAGTGAAGGGAGCCTCTGATCAGGTCCGCCCGAAAAACTGACAGGCGGACCTGATCGGAAAGCTCATGTGCAAGGGGCCTTACTGTCTTCCCAATAGGGCCTCTCATAAAGCCAGAATATAAAAGACAGAAACATAATGCTTTTAGTATTCTAAGCTTTAAAGTCATCCCATTTGTCCTTTCCCCTCTGTAACACTCTGTCACCCTCTTTTTTTTTTTTTTTTTACAGTTTTTCCATTTTTTTCCCTATTCAGCCACCCACTGATACACTTACCTAGGCAGAAACAACATGCCCCTCCTGGGTTAACCCTCACTAATATCTCAGGAGGTTGCAGAAGCAGGGATACAGTGAGGCTAGAGAATGGAGCCATACACATCAAAAGGGGGTCAGAGGTCTGAACCAGAATGAGACAGCTAGGCTTCTGATGACTTCAGAAAAGAAGATGGTGGCACAGGACCTGGCATGTGGCAGCAGTGCAGTGAATTAGCTGCATAACAGGTAAAAAGTGGATAGGAAAAAATGTGGGTGGGGGGGGGAGGGGGTGAAGTTTATCTTACTGAGCAATAAGAAGAAAAACTCATAAAAAGTGCACTAAATCTGGACACTCAGCCACTTAAAGATGCAGATAATGTAGCAGCAGCGCTTGCCGTCCTTTTTGCACACAGGTGCCCTAGTAGGTACACAATATACACCACAATTAAAAGTCCTTAAAACAGTAAATATTAGATTATTAAAATACATTTTATTCTGGCCATACTAGCTCCTTCATTAATATCTAACACACAGTATCTCAAAATGGATAAAAAGTCCCATATATAGTTGGTTTTCTATTCTCTATAATTTGAGGGATGCTGGTGCCTTTTTGTTTTGAGCAAAACACATGATCTAGACAAAATCTATCCTTGTAGCTGGGCCCCCCTGCGCTGCAAGAGGTAAAGTTCACCTTAAAAAAATAAAACTAAATGTATGTTTTTGCAGGTAAAAATATATGCATTAAATTTTTAATTTTTTTTATCAGGTGCCTACAAAGCATTGCACTAGCGATCAGTGGATCGCGAGTGCAGTGTTAGGCTCCTGCACGCTCTCCCTCCAGTTTTCCGCCCATACCTCCATAAGGGCTTTCAGGAACAAAGCTGGTGGAAGAGTGAATGGACTGTAACCTATTACACCCTAAAAAACAGGTATAACATGTAAAACACAAAACATTTTCAACCAGTCCCTGTATTATAAAGCAGCGGCTGGTGAGTAGTGACGTCCAGCGGGATCACTGCCTTGTGCCTTTTTTTTTTCTATTAACAAACCTTTTTGAAATCACAACTGGCCGCTGCATGGGGCGGTGTCTTGCACTGGCTGAAAATAAATACTACATGCAGTACTTTATTCAGCATACACTGCTGGCACACTACCGCAATGAAGTGGCTTAAAAAGCTATTTTGCTTTGTCATGCAATGGGACTGATGTAATAACCACCCAACACAGTCCAACCACATCTGGTGCGAATTGGCCCTTCAACAAAACCACAGGATGGATTTTTTATATGTCTTAGGAGGAAAACAAGTATATTATTATTATACAGGATTAATATAGGGCCAACAGTTTGCGCAGCGCTTTACAACATGAGGGCAGACAGTACACTTACAGTACAAATCAATACAGGAGGGATCAGAGGGCCCTACTCGTTAGAGCTTACAATCTAGAAGGGAGGGTCAAGTGGAACAAAAGTTAATAACTGTGGGGGGTGAGCTGATGAGGAGAAAATGAAAATACAGTTGTTAGGTGTGGGTAGGGTAGGCTTCTCTGAAGAGAAGGGTTTTCAGGGATCATCTAAAAGCTAATAGAGTAGGAGATAAGCGGACAGTTTGGGGTAAGGCATTCCATAAGATTGGAGAGGCTTTGGAAAAGTCCTGGAGACAAGCATGGGAGGAGGTGACGAGGGAGCAAGAGAGCAGGAGGTCTTGAGAGGAACGAAGAGAATGAGTAAGTTGGTATAAATAAATATAAAGCAATAGTCTCCAAACTGCGGCCAGCGGGCCAGATGTGGCCCTTGGGGCACCATTCCTCCAACACAATGAGGCACTATTCCTGCTACTGACAACAAAGATGGAGCACTATTCATCTCACTGACACCATAGATGGGCACCATTCTTTCCACTGACATCATAGATAGGACACTATTCCTTCAACTAACAGTGAAGATGGAGCACTATTCATCCTACTGACATCATAGCACTATTCCTTCCACTAAGCCATAATCATCAAAATTAAAAGAAAGAAATGCGTGAGATATATCACTATGTGTGTAATGAATATGAGTTTAACATTTTCAATTGAATTACTTAAATAAATTAACTTTTTGATGATATTCTAGTTTTTTGAAATGCACCTGTAGATGGGTCACTATTCCTCCCACTGACACCACAGATGAGGATTATTCCTCCCACCAATACCAATGATGGGGCACTACTCCTCCCGCTGATACCAATGATGGGGACCATTCTTCCCACTAAAACCAATATCTCCTGCTGCCCCAGGCATTATGTAATTATTTTACCCCTGCTGACCACCAAGTCTGGGGAGTTTTCTACTTCCACTGGCCACAGTCCAGTCCTCCTAAAGTCTAAAGCATAGTAAACCTGCCCTTTGCTTAGAAAGTTTGTAGACCCCTGATATAAAGGACTGGCAGCCTAAAGAAATCTCATATACTTAACAGCCCGATGAGACCCACTTCCATTACACATTTACATATGAATTCCTGCTTATGTATTACATTTAACATCATGTTAAAGTTATGCATGCAGTGGGCGCTAAAAGGTATTGTGGTATGAGCAGGCAGTATCTTTTATTGATGTAACAAAGGAGGGTTTTTGTTCTTCACTGGGTGATTCACAGATACACCTACTGCAGTAATGTCAATTTAGTCATTGATTAAAGAAAGCTACTTTATACTAGTGTCTGAAAAATCACCTCCTCATGAAGCTGAATGGTTTTTATTATACGATACATAAAGTAAATAAAATGAAATGTCTCTGTGACATTTTAATAAAGTAGAAATAACAATAAATGAACATGCAATGTGCTGAGATCGTTGCATTGTTACTGTGGCAATCCTGTCGGGCCGCACACCAGCCATTGGCTTTCTAACCACAATGGCGGTTGTGAATTAATCCTCACGTCCACATTTTCCAACAAAACTAACCTGAAAATAGTCATCTGTGGGTCTTATGAGTCGGGTAATGGCTCGAACATGGCCCTATTAAAGAGGAAGTAAACCCCCAGGGTTATTTTTTAAATATTATCAAAGAAATAATTATTTACACGTCTCCCACATTTATATGCAATTAATAATCACTTTGCAAGTACCTTTTATTCGTTTTTGAAATAAAATCCTCTTCCAGGATTCGGCAGCGCCATCTTTACTCTTGTTTTCTTTCCCTGGCGTGGACAGCATTTCTGCCTTTCCTTTGTCCCACTGCCTAAATCTCGCGCATGCACGATCGCGTGCACAAGGGGAGAACCAGGAAGCTGAGGAAGGCACAGTAATGCGAGGCTTCCGTGCTGTGCTGTTTACAGGGGAAGTGACAGACCTGGCATGCTGTTAACCCTGAAATGGCACACATAGCGTGCCGTGAATTGAGCGACGGACTGCGCACGCGCTGGTGACATCATTAAAGATTGAAGTAAGGATTGCGAGAAGGATGTACAGGTAAGTGAGATTTCACAGGCACCGATCAGTAGGGTTTTCAATGTAGCTTACAAATAGCTAAAGTTTAATATGAGAGTTTACAACCACTTTAACCCCTAAACTGTGTAAACCTTATCTAGAGCCAAAATGTTTAATCCTTAATTATTAGTAGTCTGTCCCTATTAATCTAAATGATCTTGTGGTTTGGAATGTTGAAAAGATGACCAGCCAACATGCAAAACTCACAAAGGAGATTTTTCAAGTAAGCTTATATTGGATTGTCAAAAATATCTATTGTACTGTATTACTATTACAGTGCTGATGTTATAAAATTTAAGTGTATTCTGAGGCCATAGAACCCCTTTAAGTGTTAAGTTCATCTTAAAAAAATAAATAAAAAAAACTTAAAAGGTGAACACTGGACACACTCCCTACCCCCTTGCACTGCACGTAATTCCAATGCTGAGCTGTTAGCAACCATCACTGGTAGGGGATTAGAAATCCTGGATCCTCTCTTATCTCCTCTGTCAGAACTTCCAGGAAGGACCAGATGGATTCTGATTGGTCAGCACTGTCAAAGATTCTCTGCCATAGGTATTATTCGAAGATATAATACCAGCCGCACATCACAAAAAGGGTCAGGATTTTTGCTCTGAGAGGTACAGTTCCAGCTGGAGTACTCAGATCACCATCAGTCCATCACACGCCAGCTCCTCTGTTTAGTAAACATCTTTTATTATTATTTTATAATATTCTTGGAACACAAGGTAACCTGTGATTGGAGGAGGGGTGGAAAAATGTCACAACCACAGACTGGATTCACTTGAATGAACTGCCAATGTACCAGAGTTGACCAAAAATTGTATTTGCACGATTTTTTTTAAACAAAGAGCACCCAATCAAAGATAGTGCATCCCCTTCTATGAATAAGCCCTAGAATGGGCAAAGCATGTCAGAGGGGCGTGGCCTTAGGGCAGAGACTGTCTGCAACCAACTACACACAAACTTACCAGTGGGATTTCCGTGGAGTGCGTTGGCTTAGTGTGTTGAGAGGGCCATGTAAAATGAAAACCGCCGAAATGCATGTAACCTGCTATTTAAATCACTGCAATGCAAGAAGCTGGCCACATAACTCAGATAAACACCAGTCTAGCTTGCCAACTGGTCATAAACAGGGCTTCAACTTTCTGTGGGTGCTTACTCCGCTTATTTGTATTGCTTCCACAGAATAGCACAGAATGCTAAAATCAGCACAAGCACCTTCAAGAAGCATATCTAGCATCTGTGTTTATATAGCATAACAGTAAATACCTTTTTCTCTCTTGTACTAAAGCCCTCGAGGAGACCTGGCCTTCTACTTTTACCCATTTCACACTATCCATTGCTTTTAATCCCTATCTTGTGGCTACTTGCCCTCTTAAGTACACTTTCATATCCATCTCTTCTTTGGTCACTCCCTGTTCAATTTTCTAGATTACCCTAAAAAAAAAAAAGATCTTCTTTAGACTACGTGCAATAAACTGATAAATGCTTCCTTTGAACCAAAGGAACAGTGGTTAACACTACATAAGGAATCTAGTTACAGAAAAAATATTTTACTTCTCGTTTATTAATGTTTTTTTATTTAGCCAGTTATGTAATTAACAAAAACAGCACTGTAACAAGGTAATGTTCCATAATCCCAAGGTAATGAGTGTTATCTGCATCTTGGTGAAATGGTAACCGGTCAAAGCAGCATCTAAACCTTTAACTACCTCACCAATTTGAGGCACAAGGGGTGCATTAGAGCCTCAATAATTTTGTCTTCAACCCATGGAACAACCTGCTCAAAGCTGAAGGGCATGTGGCCCAGTTTTAGCACAGCAAGGGGCCTGCTCTTTTATGGTCCTAGGCTGATACCTCCAGAAAAATGTTTACACAATTATTTTTTACAAAACTAAAAACCGCTTAAAATTGGGATAGCAGTTGGACATTTGGCAGATTGGGCTTAAAATGGCCAACTGTGAATCAGCTTGATCCATACTGAATCACAAGCGTGGTAGACTGGCTTATCAATTTTTTAACATCCTTAAAATTCGTCATGAGAGAAGTATACAGGCTACCTCTGTGGATCTCCTTTAAAAAATGGCCTGTTTTCTCTGGCTTCAGTACTTTATTAATCATGGAGCAAGCGCAAAGCAATGTGGTTCCTTATCTGTATACTGATGCTAGATTAATTGACAATTGATTGAAGACACTGATCAGCAGGACAGATGAGCAAATAGTGGTACCTGAAGATGTCAACAATGGAAATTTCATATTTTTTTTTTTACATTTAAAGTGGACCAAATTTTACAAGTATGCATTATTACTTTTTAGACATCACAATATACGATAATTAAAAAAAAAAACTTACATATTTCCACTTAAAGCTCTTGTCAAATAAAACATGCCTAGGCTGAGATGGCATTAGCTTGCTGCAGGCAGAGGGAAGCATTTTATTAGTTTTCTCTCACTAGTGATCAGACTGCACTATTGTAACTTTGTAGTAACAAGGTGATGGCTGTAGTAGAAGTCATTTGTGAATACAGCTAACAACTTCACAGGCAACGGGAATGGCATGATTGTATCATTTGAGTTAGCATCTTAGTCCTGAAAGTATATGATGATCCTGGCCTGAACAAGAATGGCTCCTGACTTCTGAAGAGAAGCAGATAAAGGCATTGGCAGGAGAGTACAGTGATCTGTCTTAGGGGTGGTAAATACCTGTCAATGCTACACCTGCACTGTACTAAGCATTCATGCACTTAAAGCTGAGTTTCACCCACATTTTGAACTCCTCACAATCCATCAGATAAGTGGGCACCATTACCGAATTGGCATATAATTATATTTTTTTGCTGTATTGCTGACTTTAATAATTCTTTATTATACTCTAACTTCCTCCTTCACAGCCGCAGCTGAGCATGTCATTTCCGGCTTTGCAATGTCTCCTGGGAGATGCGTGTCATCAATCCTAAGAGACAAAAGGCATCGGCGGATCTTCATAGCCATAACATCGGGCGGGCACTTCCTCTGTTGCCGCTCATTATGGCTTTGCAGTATGTATACGGTGCACATGCGAGATCGGAAGGTGCAGGCTGGGTAGCCAGCAACACCATATCCCAGAAGAGACTCCTAATGGGCTTCATATGCCCACAGTGAAGATGGAAGCGCTCTGTAGAGCTGAAAACAAGCGTGGGTAATTCAAAAATACGGGTATTGAGCTGTGAATTTATAAATCACACGCATTAAAGTATTTAACCAAGTATAGCAGAATGGATTACCTAAAAAAAATAAATATCTATGTGGAACTCCTCTTTTACATGAAATATATATGCTGCTAGATTCACTTTAACCCTTTCACTGCCAAATCAGTAGCACCTTCTTTTTTTTTGTTTACAAATGTTTTTATTGCAGAATGATATAACATCTGGGTGTACAAGTTTAGTGGGGACAGGAAGTACAGTGGCCAAGAAGCCAAAGACAGCTTAATATTATATCTCAAACAATGCAATTAACATTTCTCATTACCATACATAATGAACCCATTAAATTGGAAAAAAAAGAATACAGAAAGTAAAAAGAAACCAAAAGAAAAGAAACTCACAATTGTAACATATGTGCAACCCGAGCATATTGAAAATGCCATCATTCAACAAGGATTCTATATTCAACAATACATGGAACATAGAGGTTATGGAACGTTTGAGGCACTCGTCAGATAGATTTTATCAAGTAGGACTATAACCAGACCTATTGTGTGATCCTCTAGTCTGTCACTAAGCAGGTGGGATGTCCAAATATTCCATTTACGGTCAAAAATGTGCATGGAGTCCAGGAGAGTATGGTGTATTCTTTCCATAGTCCTAATGGACTCCATACGTGAAATCACCTGCGACCAAGATACATGGGAACGTTTCTGTTCATTGCTATTGCCCAATGAATCGCACTAAAAAGAGTGTGAATTTCTGTAGGGGGAGTGGAACAGCTAGGAGCTCTGCAAACAGCAGACACATTTGACAGGTCAGAGTAATCGATACTCCAGAGAGAAGTGTTATAAGAGACGTAGTTTTATGACAAACGGCGTCTAAGGCCTTACAACTCCAGAACGTGTGCAACAGCGTACCCCTGTCCTGGCATCCTCTAAAGCATGTGCCAGGAACCAGAGGGTATATTCTGTGGAGACAGTCCGGAGTGTAGTACCATCTAGTGTGAAGTTTGAGTACCATTTTCTTAATGGATATAGAGCGTGTACATTTGTGCATGTTATCCATCATGTCCTGCCAGTCCTCAGCAGGGAACTCTTGGGCCATCTCAACCTCCCATGCCTGTAGCACCTTCTTTTTATTCTACTGATCATGTGTTTTCAGAAAATATATGGTTTGGGGGGGGGGGGGGTGTGTCTTTGACAATTTTTAAAAGCTATAAGCGAAAATAAAGCAAAAGGAAAGTGCAAAAATGGTCTGGCCACCTGAGTGTCCAAAATGGAGCCTAGGGCCTGGCAGCGAAAGGGTTAAGGATCGATTCTCATCTACGCATGTTGCTTTTGAGCATTTCTGCAGTGTTTTTTTGCTGTGCTTTCCGTGTTTAACCACGATTTGCGTCCCCCCCCCCCCCCCCTTTTCTGCTTTCCATTCACTGTATACAGCTGTTTGCCAAGGAGCGTGCCGGTTCCCCGTTGACAGTCTAATGTAAAAAAAATAAATAAAATTTGCTGGCTTAAAAAATTCAAGAAAAAAATGGCCTTGGTGACCGAAGGGTCTGGTATGGATTTTGAAAGGAAACCCCACACCGTTTAAAAATTTTTTATTTTTTTTATTTTAGCGTGGGGTTCCCCCCCAATCCATACAAGACCCTTATCTGAGCATGCTGCCCGGCAGGCCAGGAAGAGGGGAGGATATTTTAAATCATTATGACTGAGTTAGACGAAGCTATCTTCAGGTAACTGGACACTGGCAAAAATGGAAGGCTGCAGGGATGCTCCCTATATAATCCTCCTACTCCCAGCTATCTTCAGTTTTGTAATGAGCAATAGGAAGGTCAGAAACACAGATAGGGGAGTCCTGTACTCTAGTAAAACAACTAGCAAGTCAAACATCCTATTTACCTGATCATACAGTACAGAACACAGACTACTTTAAAGACTCAAACAGCAGCTTGTAACAACTTACACCTGAAAGTGCCCCCAGCAGAGGCTTGAGCATCCACCTGGTATAACCTCAACAAATGTGTGAACAAAAGCCCAAATCTGACACAGAAGCTTGATGCTGAAAAGCCTAAGAAGCACCAACAGATCTGGTAGAGTTTTCTTTAACAGGGAAGGGAGAAACCATATCCTTCACACTATAGGCAGTAAAAAGAACTTGTTAGATCCACTGAACAATGATGGAGCAAAAGGCGAGAAAAACCCTTGCAGGAACGTTCAGGAAGCACAAATAGGGAATATCCAAAGACGGGAAAAAAAAGCACCTAGCAGTAGTAGATGAGAGGTAAACTTTCACAGTCTGCAAACCGTCCAGACATTGTAGAGAGATTTCACTAGAGTGTTTTAGAGCCTAACGTAAAGGAGGACAATATTGTGATGAAGGTGGGAAGGCAGAGACCATATTCAAATAGAAAAAGGCTTTGAACTAACACTAAGGCTGGATTCACACCTATGCATTTTTAGTGCTTTTTGCATTTTGCAGATTTGCACTACAGAACGTGTTTTCAATAGGAAATCATGTTAAATGGACTGTATTGCAAATCTGCAAAAAGCACTAAAACTGCATAGGTGTGAATCCAGCCTAAGGCTCCATATGCACACTAGCGTTTTTTTTTTTAAGCTCCTAGAAGCTATTAGCATTTTTTTCTTGTTCCAAGAAACAAAATAGTGTTATCCTATGTGTCCATGCACACTACTTTAGGCTATTAGCGTTTTTTGCGCTTCAGCGTCTAGGGGCAGAAAAAAAAAAAATAGCTTTTGTAGAGCTTCTTCGAGCATTTTTCCAGCAGAAACGCTGCTTCCTAGTACTAATTTTTTTTTCTTTTTACGAGAACTGAAAAAATGCTAATAAAACGTTAATGCTCCTAAGTGCCACTAAAGCGCTCCTACAAAAAGCTATTACCAGTGTTTTTTATCCAGCCATTTTTCCAGCATTTTTTAGCTTAAAAAATATGCTAGTGTGCATGAAGCCTAACAAAGATGCCTTAAAGGGCCACTTACTCAGACTCTCCTCACAGAGGTAAAAGCAACAAAAAAAGGCCACCTTGTGGGCATGGTCAGATAAGGGAATATCCACAATAGGGTTAGAGGGTGTATTCTGAATAGCCGAGAGAATCAGACTATGATTCCAGGGGGACACTGGGGAATGAACAAGGGATGAAATATGAGCTACCCCCTCAACAAAGGGCTTAATTAAAAAGTGAGGTCAGAGGTCTCTGAAAAAATATGAGCAAGGCTATGATTTCTCCCTTGAAAGGATATTAAACACAAGCTTTTTTAAGCACTTTCAGCAGCTGATTTAAAAACTTACTGAGCATGCAGCTTTGCAGGCTGGAATGCTGGCCCTTGGAATAGGTGTTCTGGACGATCAGAAGTGGCAGCCAGGAGCTTGAGTATGTGTGAGTACCACGTCACCTGGGCCAATCCGGCACAATGAGGATCATCAGAATTGCCCTCATTCTTGATCATGCGGAGTGAGGAAGAATCTGGAGGGGGGAAAAGGCATAGATCACATTGAACTGATCCCACAGCACCACCAGAGCATCCACTGTGAAGACCCAAGGGTCCTTGGACATGGAGACAAACCTGTCCACTTTGTTGATCTGGAAGTGAACAGGTCCACATCTAACATCTCCCACCTGTGGTAAAGGTGGAGGATGAGCCAGATGAAGAGCCAATTCCCCAGAGTCTAGATGCTGATGAGTCCATGTACCCATTTTCCAAGCCTGTGATTTAGATGCTGGACAGGGTTGGAACATATTCTGCCCAAGAGGGGATCAAGTCTGTTTCACTTCGAGCGGAGCAACTTTTGTGCCTCCTTGATGATGGAGACCAGGACAGCCAAGGCAATATCCAACTTGATTCTCGCTGGGTGACTTCATGATTGGGCAGTCAAGTATCGAATGTTGATTGAAAGACAAGCTTCCGCTACTGACCAAGACTACACCAATAAAGTGTTCAAGATTGCTCGTTGCAAAGACCTTCCCTATCTGCGGAAGAAATGGCTTTCCAAACAGATGAATCTACAGAAATGACACCATGGTGCTAAGGAGTAGCTGGAACCAATAGAAGTCTCAGTGTAAAACATTTTTCATGATTATTATTGGCATAAATGCTCTGCCAATGGAGAGAGTCTATTTGCCATAAAGTAAAACAAAAGGATGCAGAGGCCTAGTGCGTTATCTGAAAACACATTTTTTGAATAACATGCTCACAAATTGTCAAAGGCAAAAAAAAAGCATTACACAAGGCTTAAGTGAATGAAAGATGTGAACTCCTTGCTCTGCGCTGGGCCATGTTATTCAACTGTCGGTGAAGCGTAAGCGACCGTTGGCACAGCGCACCTTGGAGGTTCGCCTAAAGTCATTCTCCTTGACTTATGCTTCACATACGAGGCGGAGCGTACTCTGCACTGGGCTCACCAGAAATGGTATGCCAACGCGAATAAGCCTAACACAATGTTGGCTAATAGGTTGCAAACCTTCGTCCCAAAAAAACACCCCCCATCACCTTACGCACCCGTCATAGGAAATCCGATGCGGGTCTTAGATACATTTTGCCATCGCCTTACTACTCTTTATTCTGCCCCCAATCAACCACTCAGGGTCTAGATACTTTTTTTGAATGGCCCAACGCTATCTGAAATCCACACGTCTCTCATGAATCGTGATATACAAGTAACTGAAGTTTTACAATGTATAAAGGAGCTGAAAGTAGGCAAGCAGCCAGGCCCGGATGGCTTTACAGCACTTTATTACGGAAAAAATGGCAGATGTTTTGGATCCCCACCTAAGAGCTATGTTCAGTTCAGTGAAAGATGGCCAGGTCTCCACCTCAAATCTTCTGACCGCTAACATAGCGATGCTCCCGAAACCCAACCCTGACCAGTCATCTTGAGCCAATTTTAGGCCTATTTCGCTTTTTAATATAGACATGAAAATGCTAACTAAAATCTTGGCCAATTGCTTAAATTCGTTTTTACCTTGCTTGATTAAGGAGGATCAGGTTGGTTTTGTTCCACGGCGACAGGCGGGAGAAGCTATCAGACGGATAGTACAACAATAGTTCATAGTCGCTCTTTGGCCACAATGTTTTTATCCCTAAAGTAAACAAGGCCTTTGTCTCTTTGTCATGGCCTTACCTAATGACTGTACTCAGCCATTATGGCTTCGGAGCCTCATTTTTACGATGGGTACTGGCGGTATACGGTTCCCCTCGGGCTAAAATCAGGTAATATGGCTTTGAATCATCTCTCTTTCCTACCAGGAGGGGTACCCGTCAGGGTTGCGCACTCTCTCTGCTTTCATTTATCCCAGCCTACTTTTCTCTGTACGTCCAAGGACGATCCCAGGAGGGCAATATGGCACACATTTGGTGGACATGTCCAAAAGGTATGCAGGTTATGGGTTAGAATCTATACTATTCTCCGTAACTTATTTCACACTAAATCTCAAAAGGGACCCCTATGAAGCTCTTCTATGCAATCCGATTGCAGAATTGCTTCCTCCGGAGACCCAGCTAGCTCAGCATCATTTTACTGTAATCAAGTTAACTATAGCAAGGGCATGGAAATCACCTGCACTTAGTTTTGAGGCGGTTCAGGTTTGGCAACCGTGGCTTGCTTATACTCAACCCTGTAGATTTGATAATACGCTTCTCTCGATTGAATGGATTCCTGGTCCGCGCCCCGTGGACTACCCCTTTCCTTTTTCCTTTCCTATTTTCTTACTTTTCCTCCCCCTTTTCTTTTTTCTTTTCTAATGGCGGCACAGTTTTCATATAGGTGCAATGTGCCGCCACTCACACGATGCGGTTCCTACCACAGCACCAGAAGGGTGGATAGCGGTTCCAATACAAAAGGAAACCTGGACTGGGAACCCTGCTAAGTCAAAATCAGCCCTGTACTCACATCAGTTGCAGGAATTAAAAGAAGATTAAGGTTACATTCACACCTAGGTTTTGGCCCGACAGCTTGAACCTGCAAGATGCAGCCCCATTGAAAGCAATGAGAGGCTGCCAGTTTTGAGCTAATTGCAGCTACTGGCAATCGCTATGTGGCAATTACCTGCGAGTGATCAGCTCTGGATACTGTCTGCGACTAAGGCTAATCACTGTAGGTATTCGCCATATAGCGGTTACATCTGAGCAGTTGCAAATAACTGCGGGAGCAAGCAGCCTCTGATAGCCAATTCCTGGGACCCCAACTCGGGTTCTCGCAAGTACATGCTGTTGGGTCAAAATGCAGATGCAAATGTGGCCTAACCCACAGAGACTGGGCTCTGTACCAGGCCACTGACCTGTAAAGCAAAGTGTGGCCAACAATACGTTGAACTTTGTGCCAAAGGGGAGCGCCGTCAGCAAGATCCAGAGCAAAGCAACATTACAGGCTGGCCTGAGTCTTCCAATAGACAGTCAGGATACAGTCTCCCAAGGTTCCAGCGAGGAGTCAGCTGATCCAAAAGTTACAAGCAGAATCTCAGTGGCTATGGTGCAGGTGACTGATAGAAGAGTCATCTTGGAATATAATCATCCAGAGAAAGAAACTTACATTAGGAGAAGGTAGAGGCTTTTCTTAGCAGAGAGAAGAGCTTTGTCACCCTCAGACATTAGCAAAGGCTGAAGCTAGCTAATAGTGGGAAGGGTTTTATAGGGGGATGTCCCTGCAATCTTCCATTTTTGTCAGTGTCCAATTAACTGAAGGTGGCATATAACCCAGTCATATATGTGCAGATAACACAAGTGCACAATATAGCAGTTCCAAAAGGGAAATAACACAATTGTAAATTTAAATTAGCCTGTGTCCTGTACTGTACATTCAGGAAATGTGGTTTTACCATTTTGACACTTAGGTGAATACTAGATGTACCTTAAATAAAGCTTGCTGCCTTTAACAAAATGTATGCTTTCACCGGGGTCAGCCGACTGTTATGCTGGCATATACTTCCCACGATTTAGGCTAGCAAAAGCAACTGCTCTGAGCCAAGCTAGTAAAGCTAAAGTGAGCTAGTAATCCCTATCTAAGCACTATCCTGGCTAACTAAATGGTCAAACGTCTCTGGAGCCTGAAGTCTTGACCTTTTTAAGAGGGTAACTAGCAATTTTGAAGACTCCAGGAATAAGGGTATATCTGCTATAAGATATAGTAGGATCTGTAATTCTCTGTCCCAAAGTGAGCAATAACAACTTTATAGAATTAAAATAACCCACGTTAAAGAAAAAATGATCAAAAACAAATAGCTGCAAACACAATTTTGCTGGCTGAAAACACAAATGCATTTAAACAAGAAAGTGTAGTGCTGATATATGCAGATTACATCCAGGGGAGTATAAAGTCTATTCTTTATCCAAGTGAAATAAGTAATGCAATCCAAATGTGACCAAGAGAGGGATCCTCCACCGCCCACAGTGACACACACACACAGCCTCTTACCGGATGAAGTTGACCCCTATTACAGGCGGTCAAACAGCGCAAATAACCCAGGTAAAGGAGGAATCTGATTGGTCAAATGATAAGCTCGACTAGACCTCCTTCCAGCAAGAATGGCCTCACAAACGCTTCACATATGCATAGCTCAAGAGAAAAAGCACTCTCATAGTGTAGTAGATCGTTTAAAAAAAAAAACAGTTTATTAAAAGATAAAAATGTTCCACTCACATAGTTTCCTGGTTAAAATAACGTAGTAATGAGAATGCATACGTTTCCAACCAAAAATGGCTGAGCTCTGCTCTGTTGTGTGGTGACGTTATATGCCGAGACTGGGTGGAGCCTCGGCATTTCTAGGTCTTTCTAAAGTAGCTATCGATATGAAATTTTCACCACGTCGGTAACAACCCATGCATAGAAAGAAACCAACACAAATAAGTTCAGAAATTAAGTTATGTGTAATAAAATGGAATGACACAGGGAAAAAGTATTAAACACGCTAACTAAAATGTATTTAATACTTCGTACAAAATCCTTTGTTGGTAATGACCGCTTCAAGATGCCTCCTGTATGGAAAAAATAGTCGCATGCATTGCTCAGGTGTGATTTTGGGCCATTCTTCCAGAGTCTTGAATTAGTCAGGTGATTGGCTGGGCTATTCCAGCAGCTTTATTTTCTTTCTTTGAAACCAATTGAGAGTCTCCTTGGCTTTGTGTTTGGGATCATTGTCTTGCTGAAATGTCTACCCTCGTTTCATCTTCATCATCCTGGTAAAATGGCAGATTTTTTTTTATCAAGAATGTCTTGGCACATTTTTTGTTCCTTCGATGATATGAAGTTTGCCAGTACCGTATGCTGAAAAACAGCCCCACACCATGATGTTCCAACCTCCAAACTTCACTGTTGGTATGGTGTTCTTGGGGTGATGTGCAGTGCCATTTGAGCTCCAACCATGGTGTGTATTATGGCATCCAAAGAGTTCAATTTTGGTCTAATCTGACCAGACTATATTCTCCCAGTATTTCACAGG
Organism: Lithobates clamitans; assembly: GCA_037952925.1. Classification (NCBI taxonomy): domain Eukaryota; kingdom Metazoa; phylum Chordata; class Amphibia; order Anura; family Ranidae; genus Lithobates; species Lithobates clamitans. The sequence goes on along the minus strand of JBBGZY010000421.1, from coordinate 456,039 downwards.
CTTGTCTAAATGTTGTGCAACAAACTTTAAACGAGCTTCAACATGCTTTTTCTTCAGCAACGGAGTCTTGCATGGTGAGCGTGCATACAGGCCATGGCGGTTGAGTGCATTACTTATCGTTTTCTTTGAAAAAATTGTACCTGCTAATTCCAGGTCTATCTTAAGCTCTCCACAAGTGGTCCTTGGCTCTTGGATATCTCTTCTGATAATTCTTTTCACTCCTGTCAGAAATCTTGCGAGGATGACCGCAAGAGCAGTTCTGCAAAGAAGAGAGGGCAAATATTGCAAAGACTAGATGTGCAAAGTTAGTAGAGACATATCGCAACAGACTAAAGGCTGTAATTAAAGCAAAAGGTGGTTCAACAAAATCCTGACACAAGGGTGATTTTTTTTTTTCCAACTCCGTGATTCTGTTTTTGAATTTTTTTTTTTTCTGACAGGTTGCGGTTATATCTTTCACTTGGATATTTTAAGTTGCACTGAGTAAATACAGCTGGATGAAACAAAAACTGTGTCTTCATTTCAGGCTGCAAAGCAACAAAATGTGATTTTAAAGGGGGCGATTCTTTTCTATACCCACCATGTGTGTATGATATATATATACACACACATACATACATACACAGACACACACACAGACACACACACAGACACACACACAGACACACACACAGACACACACACAGTATCTCACAAAAGTGAGTACACCCCTCACATTTTTCTAAATATTTTATTATATCTTTTCATGTGACAACACTGAAGAAATGACACTTTGCTACAATGTAAAGTAGTGAGTGTACAGCTTGCATAACAGTTTGAATGTGCTGTCCCCTCAAAATAACACAGCCATTAATGTCTAAACCGCTGGCAACAAGACCCCTAAGTGAAAACGTCCAAATTGGGTCCAATTGTGTCGACCACCATTATTTTCCAGCACTGCCTTAACCCTCTTGGGCATGGAGTTCACCAGAGCTTCACAGGTTACCACTGGTTTATAAGCTATACACTTCCCTACTTTACATTGTAGCAAAGTGCCATTTCTTCAGTGTTGTCACATGAAAAGATATAATAAACTATTTACAAAAATGTGAGGGGGGGTACTCACTTTTTTAAAATACTGTATATAAATAACACACACAGTAGAAGAGCAGAGTAGCAAGTAGCCTTAACAGCAGGAAGCATTATAAAAAGTCTATTCCATGACAAGAATAAAGGATGCGAACGAACAACATATAGAATTCTTAAACGCTTACATAACATACATTTAGTCATTCCAAGTTTTATATGAGGCTTCATAAAAACACTTTTCCCTGCAGGGGTTTATAATAAATATTTCACCGTAATCAAATGATTCATCCAACTATGCCAATTTGGAGACGTATTATGGCAATATGCCTCTAGACAATTTAATATTAAAATAAAATGTGTAGAGCAAGTTACCTCCTCTTGCCTTATACTTCTTCCAACAATTGCTCTTTTTTGTTGATTAATAAGCTCTGAGTACCAATTAGCTGCTGCGTGGAAGCATGTCCAAGCAGATAAATCATTAACATTACTTAAAATTAAGGAAATGAAACACAGACAAGATCATAGAGGATAATACAGCTGATTTATTACATTACAGACTACTTCCGTATGACAATCCAAGACAAAGATGTATAAAAAGGATTATTTGACATTAATTCTACACTGGGGCATTCTAAAACGAACCGCAGAATGTTGTTTCCTCTCCAGCCATTCTCTATAAATATTTATGCACTGCCTTTTAGTGCATGTATGCATAGACAGCGTTTTGTGGGTTGGAAAGATTTACAGAGGATGACACTGCAATGTACTGTATATATTATATAGTCCATTTGGCTATGTCCAGGTGGAAAATGTTCCTTTTCCCCCATGTTATGCACGGACTAGCTTAAAAATGAATAAAAATAGATTGCAATGACAAGAAAAGTATCTAGAAGTCTGTCCAGTATGAAAAATCACTAAGAGGAAAATGAGTAAATAAACCCCCAGTAAAGTCCCTACGCCAAACAAGTATAATGCCATTGAACCATCCATTTACTACTAGACCATCTAAGAGAGAGGAGAATGTAACATCTCTTAACAACCTAATGGTTATAATTAGTTGCAATGCTTATATTTGCCTTCCTACTAGAGAAAAATGCTAAAAGATATATTCATCCCAAGTTAATCTTTCTAGTAAAACCCATCTAATTCTGGATAACTAAGTAAAAACAGCATCAGCACCGTATAAATCTTTTTCTGGACATCTACTTCATAATCACATAACATTTTTCGTAACAAAATATTTATTGCTTTTGTTTCTCTTGTGATCAAATAACTAGAGCTAACTTTATTACAAATTCCTATCACATACCTTTCTGCAGCTATTACATACAGTTCTCTACCCCTGATCTCCTCCCATAGTGCTTTCTATTGGCTAAAATAAAAACAGTTGAAGCTTGAATACACATGTAAAATGCTTGTATACACTTGCAAAACTCTCAAATAAAATCGCTCTGCTCAGGCGTGACTTTAAAGTCAATGCTAGTGATTTTAGGCTGTATGATACTTACTGAAAAGTAAACGAGGTGAGATTTATAAGTATCAATTTCAAACCTAAGCACAGTAGAAGTCAGTAGGAGTACAATAGGAGTTTATATCCTGGAAGGACTCGTGCACATGCACATTAGGCCCCTTTCATGTATGCGGACCATTCAGATCCGCCTGTCAGTTTTTTCAGGCGGATCTGAACGGTCGCTATATACAGCTCTATGGAGCGTCGGATGTCAGCGGTGACATGTCCGCTGACTTTCGATCCGCCCCGCTCTGCAAAATCCAGACGAATGGATGTTCTATTTTCCATCCGTCTGGCGGATCGGATGAAAACGGACAGGCGGTCCGTAATCATCAAAAAAGCAAATACTCTTGCGCACAAGTGTGTTGGCTAGGTAATCCAGAAGTTCAGAATGGACAAAAGCTTTCGGCCTTGCTGCCCTCCAGGATAGGGATATCCTAGTAGTAGACAAAAAACAAAGAAGAGAGGGCTCACCAGCCTAGTGCATTATCCTTTAGTACATTTATTCAGAAAACATAATAAAAACTACTCACAAGGTAGAAAGAAAATCGCGCTTATAACAGTCTTTGACATATGGCAGTCTGACCACTGATAGCAGTCCCTGAGTCCTGGAGAGGGGACATACGAACCGCTGCTGGCTAACGCGTTTCGAAGGTATACCTTCTTCCGTAATCTTTGGTCCGTAATCATCCGATCCCCCCATAGAGGAGAGCGGTCTCTCTGACAGGTCTGTCCCTGCACAGTGTGCAGAGCCGGACTTGTCATCCGCCGGCTCAGCAGGGATCAACGGATCAACGGAGCAATCCCCGCTGAGCAAGCGGAGGAGTAAAAACGGACAGCTGCGTGTGAAGGGGGCCTTAGAGGTGGACTACTTAAACTGGTCAGCTGTGTACAGTTTACCTGCTAACAGCTGCACACAGCTAAACATGTCTATGGGAGGCTGCATGCAAAACCTGGGCTTCCCGGCGTGAAAAAAAAGGCAGAATTGTAGGTTTTAATCTCCTAATGGGTTTGTGTGCCTTAGACCAAAAACAGAAATCACACAAGAAATTGGATTTTATTTTTAAATAAATCTGGTATGAATGACATATTGGGGCTGCCATGCTAATATTCAGAAAATGTCTGTTGCCTGGCTGTTGGGCTTACCTGCTGGCTTCAATACTTTCTGAATGTCTGGCCTGGAAAAATATATACAACGGCGAATATTTGTTAAGCTTCCTTAAGTGCATGCTTTCTTTAGATCACTGACTCAAAATATTGAAGATAGAGGGTTTGTATGACAGGCAAACATTTTCAGAGGTAGAGATCAACAATGGCAGCCACCATGTTACGCGGATGACAGGTTTCCTTTCATTTCCGCAGTTTTTACTACAAAGATTGTCAGTCACCCTCCTTTTACCCCACCAATAAATATTCAGGTGGTAGTAAATCTGACACTTCTTTACCAATGACACTTGTAACTCTAAAAGGATCACCCTGGTCTCTGTTTACATTATTATGTGTGTGTAAATATGTAAAATAAATATATACACACACACACACACACAGGACTTTTTTTTTACTTTCATTTGAAATAATAATGGTAAACAGGATGCATAGAGCGGGTGAATCTCCTTTAATGGAGGAATAGACAACAACAAAAACTGACAGGTGTTCTAATCCCTCTCCACTCTATCCAAAACGAAAAAAAAGTTTTGCCTTTAGGTACACTTTAATGAAAAACACTAAATTATATGTTAGAGGTTTTGCAGGCAGTGCATCAGAAAAGCATCCCTTCCTCCAGATGCATCCTTGCACTCATTCTCACAAATCATGGGGTTATTAAGCCTATCAGTGGATTGCCTGATTAAGAGGACCTGGAGCCTTTTAAAAATAGAGATACTACCCAAACAGGCACCTCTCCATTTTACAATATCCTTCATAACGCTTCTGTTCCTTTAAAGCATGATAAATACCACAGCACTTCTGCTGTATCATTCTCCCATTCAATGCTGTAAAATACCTGATTGATCCTGCCTGTTCCTATGTCCCCCGAGGTGTACTGACCACGGTAATCATGCCTGCTGATCCATAATACCGTGGTCAGTTTACGTGCCTCCATCATCTCGCTGTGTGCTCAGAGCCTCTCCCCCCTGCCTGCCTGTCATTTCTGTGTGGGAGAGCTGATCTCCTCACCGCCCCTCCTCTCTCCTGCTGCCAATATTCCCTGCGGCTGTAAAGTAAGATCCCCTCTGTTGTATGAAGGTATAAAAGTACCATGTGTCAGTGTTTCGACAATTATAGTTAGGGTTGCACCAATGCCGATACCAAGCATTTGCTTAGTATCTCGTGCAAATTCCCCGATACCCGAATTATGGTTGATAAGGGAAGGGGCCGCCGCGTCCTTAACAACCAACCACATGTCCTCGGGATTTCCCTCCCTGCCTCCTCCTCCCCTCTCGCCAGCTGTCACCAGGCTCAGGGCCGCATGTCCATGTAAACTGCCTGCATTAGGTGAGCAAGCCCAGCTCCCCCCATCCCACTGTCCTTCCCCTCCTGCCGGGTGCAGCTCTCATATTTAGCTCTGCTCATCGCGGCTCCGCTATTTCTGACAGTCTGGCCGTGAGGAGGAGTGAGTCCCGTGTGGCCCCCGCACAGATCTGTCCTTTCCTTGGCAGTTGCACAGCTCTGTACATAGCGAGGCTTCTCCCTGTGCTCTGTGTCCCCTTGCTCAGCCTGGTGGACCCCCCCCCCCCTCTTCAGCACAGACACATGGTCAGCACCACTGCAGCAGGTCAGTGTGTGATTAGATTCTCCCCCCGCTTCCTGCAAAGTGAGAGCAACCTGGGCTCCCTGGAGAATAGAGAGCAGTATAAATATACAGTATATACTGCGCTGATGTGTCAAATACTAATTATGTATATAGTGTTAATAACCTGAAACTGACATAGAAAAGTGAACTCCAATATCAATGCCTAAATATAATTTGGTGTGTTATAATCTGAAAATTTGCATCTATAGTGTCCATGCAATTCCAGCAAATAGGACTGTTTGTACTGGAGTTTTGGTTTCACCAACCAGTGGGAAGTTGGGATTCGAACAATATGTATTACGTGCGATTTTTTTTTATGCATGGACACTATATATGCTATTTTCAGATTGTTAACACACCAAGATATATGTAGGCATCGACATTGGAGTTCACTTTTCTTTGCCAGTAATTTTTGTTTTAGGTTATTAACACTATATAGATAATTAGAATTTAAGACAGCAGTGCAGCTCATATATTTATACTTATTTTTGGTGGGGAACATTGGATGTTTGCACCAGCTGAATCTATTCAACCATGCTTAAGCGGCAGCACATACGTTTTTTGTTTTTTTTTGTCCTATTTGAATAGACAGCAGTAGCCAGGATTGTGACTCCCCTTCCCCACTTCATCAGCCCTCCTTTTTTTTTTCTCATTTAGCACATCTTCAGCCCAGCCTCACCCAACTCCCCCCAAGTATCGGTACTTGTACCCGGTGTCATAAAATGGTATAGGTGCAACCCTAATTATAGTCCTAAATACCTTCTTGCAGAGCCCTGCTCTGCGGTAACGTGACCTCCCTCTGCTGGCTGGTTGACGTCAGGTGGGAATCTCAGCCCCTCCCACTGCTCTCCTTAGATTGAGGAAGGAGAGCGGAGGAAGGGCACATGACCGCACAGCGGAGCTGTGCAAAAAGGTATTTGGGATTATAGTTTTAGAAGAACTGACACACAGTACTTTCTATCTTCATACAACAGAGGGGATGCCAGTTATTTTTAAATCTGACTTTACAAAAAACCACCAGATGCACTGAACATTGGGAACTGACACAAAAAAATTACTCAAAATTAGGACAAAACCCAGTCTGGAAGCTGGTTTCTATACAGGGCTGCACCAGATTTTGCACTCTCCCGTTTTAGTAAATCAACCCTCGTGGGTCTAATAGGGAAAAACAAGATTGAAACTTATATTTTACATTTGTGATCCTTACATGCTGTAATTAGATGCATTTGTATCTATCTTTCTTCTCATTTTTATACTTATCCATTAATATACCTTATTTCTGCCTCTCAGGTGATGTTTGTACTTGTAATATGCAAAAGTCAATAAAAATATAACGTTAAAAAATAGAGAATCTGTCAGTCAAGGGATAATACACACTGGGATAACCCTGATTGCTTAAACCATTTGATCAATGGAGGTATGGAAACATAAAAGGTTATGTGCTTTAATTATCACTGTCTTTATTATAACTTAGATGAAGATAAGATGACATTTTATGAGCCATTCATGCCGAAATCCAAAAAATTCCTAAATTAAACATTTTTTCCACATATTTAATAAATCTGCAACTATTTAAATTAGCATTTTTTTTAACAGAATACCATGATTGAGTAATAATAAAGTAAACTAAAATGTGTCACAAAAGGTCACATGAAACAATACATGTCAATAAATCATAAGCTATTTAAAGATGAATATGGGATGAGAGCACATGCTCGGCAGCAGAAACATTCCTAAACCCAAAGAATTTGGGATGCAACAGTTGACAGCTGTGGACACATGTTGTGGAGAAACTGATTACAGATTACAGCCATGGAAAAAAACAAATTACATGCCTTTCACCCATAAAGGACTTGTCAAGGGCGAGACATCGCTTAGTAGGCTGTCCCTGGGTGCCAAGATAAATTAACATACAAATATAAAATTAAATCTTTTAAAGAAAACCTAACAAAGAAACATTGATGCTGCTAGTACAAGCCTCTAGACCTGAAAATGCTAGCTGCCTGGATGTCCTCCTGATATTTTTGCCTCAATATCACAGATAAGGCACTGGTAGGCAGACTGATGTTTTCGTCCCTGTATACATGTTCTAGGTCAATGCATCATACATTAAGGCCAATAGGTTAGAATAAGAGTGGCAACTAGCATTTTCAGAAGGAAGCCAGCCTAGGTCCGACTTCAGTATTAAAGTTTACTACAAATTTTCATTAGCTGAGCATTGAACATTTTCACTCTTAGTAAAAGAAATGTTCTAGTTGGGGAAAGCAGGTATAGTCCCACCTTGCGTGGACTACAGAATACACACAAAGGAGCAGATGGTCCACAAAGCCGTGTGCATTAGGCTTTATCTGGGAATCAATGTATTTGTGCATTTATTTCAATAAACTGTTTAATTACATATGGCTGCATGAAACCTCAATTTGTTTTAATGATTTCACTCTAGTGATTTAATTCATATAGCTACAGTATATGAAGAAAATATTAAGATCGAGTCTCAATAGCCCGACCCCCCCCCCCCCCCACCCCCCCGCTCGCCTTTTCTCTAGGCTATTATTTGATTTATAAGTTCTTGCCTGATACACAACCACTTTCAAAGATCTGGCCTCAGAAGCTTACTTTATCCTTTACGCTCTGCAAAAAAGAATTTCCCAATGCCACCCAATTTTACATTTTCTACTGTGGGACTAAAAACTGCATAGGATGAAAGACAGTCTCACTTGACAAACAGCCATGCCATTGTCACAAGTGTCTTATGAATGCTGATGGTCATGACCACAGTTTGAGATTATCAGTCTAGATTGGTAAACAAGCAACCAGACTAAGCCTTCAGCTTATATCTACCAATATCCCAAACTGGCTGATTTATAAATATAAGTTCACCTTTCATAACATGTTACACCCATACTGGCCCCCGCAACTCCCGCTCCCCGCTGTGACAGCTAGCTGTCAAAAAAACGTCAACGTCCAACAGCCTTTGCGGCTGTCGGTTTGTTATTTTCAGTGAACTACCACAGCCCTGTGAGCGCTGTAGTTCATTCATTCTTCCTATCATATTGTATTGGTTTGCTCGCACCTCGTACAGGAGACCTGCATGGCATCGCTGGTGCAATGCTTTACAGGCTCCAGGAACAAAAAATAATAAATGCACATTTTTTCACCTGCAAAAAAATATGCATTCATTATTTTTTTGTCAAAAAGGTGAACTTATGCTTTAACCACTTCACGCAAAGCGACGTGTACCCATACGCCAGGACTTTGACGCTAAATACCGGGGGTTATGGCAGCAGATAGCTGCCATAACTCCAGTATTTCCAGGAATGCAGTGCATTTCACTTTAAGATAACAGTGGTCTTGGCGGTGGATTCACAGCGAGATCACTTGGCGGCGGGAGAGGTTCCCACCCCCCTCCCGTTGCCTCCGCCGCTACCTGTCCCCTCCGCCGCTACTGTCCTTTCCTGTGAATGCCTGGCTGCCGACTGAGGGGAAGATGGCCCCCGCTTGGCTCCATAGCATGGGAGGGCGGAAGCAACGTCAAAACGTCACTTCCGCCCATAGCTCTTAAAAGGAGAACATTTTTTTTAAATGACTTTTTTAATTGCATTTTAATGAAAATATGAGATCTGGGGTATTTTTGATCCCAAATCTAATATTTAAGAGGTCCTGTGATGCTTTTTTTTCTATTACAAGGGATGTTTACATTCCTTGTAATAGGAATAAAAATGACCCAATTTTTTTTTTTTAAAGACAGTGTCAAAATTAAAAGTAAAATAAATAAGAAAAAATTTTTAAAACGCCCCGTCCTGACAAGTTTGTGCACAGAAGTGAATGCATACACGAGTAGCGCCCGCATATGAAAACGGTGTTCAAACCACACACCGTCCTTGCCACAAACTTGTCGATCTTTTTGTTGAATCTGGATGCAAAGAGATCTACATCTGGAACCCCCCCATCTTTGGCATATGGCCCAAAAGACGTCGGGGTGAAGAGACCATTCCCCTGGGAATAACTGCTGGCGACTTAAATAGTCCGCCTGCCAGTTCTCTATCCCTGGAATGAAAACTGCCGATATGTATAGCACATGCTTTTTTCCCCAGACTAAAATCTGGTTCACTCCTCTCTGAGCTGCACGACTCCTGGTGCATCCCTGATGATTGATATAAGCCACTGCTGTGGCATTGTCGGACTGGATCCTGACTGGGCAACCCTGTAGCCTGAGAGTCCAGGCTTTTAGGGCTAGATATGCCGCACGGATCTCCAGAATGTTGATGGGTAAGGTCCTCTTGGTTTTGGACCATACCCCTTGGACAGCAGACTGTTCCAGAACTGCTCCCCAACCCGAAAGACTGGCAGCCATTGTTAACACCGTCCAGGTAACCGGTAGAAAAGATTTCCCTTTCTGCAGGCTTTCGGGTATTAACCACCAATTGAGGCTCTGACGCACTACATGAGACAGGTGCATCGGAAAATCTAATGCCTGAACTTTCTTGTTCCAGGCCGACAGGATACTGTGTTGCAGCAGTATTGAATGAAACAGAGCATAGGGAACTGCTTCGAATGAAGCCACCATCTTTCCCAGCAGCCTCATACAAAGGCGGACAGAAGGACCCTTTTTTGTCCTGACTACCTGAATCAGCTCCCTTAAGGCAGTGATCTTTGCCTAAGGTAAAAATACCTTTTCCTGGCTTGTATCTATGATCAGACCCAAATACTCCAGTCTTCTTACTGGTTTTAGGAAAGACTTTGCTAGGTTGAGAATCCAATCTAGGTGTTCCAGATACTTGACTGTGGTCATCAAGTTTCTGCTTAAACAGGCTACCGACCGGTCTATCAAGAGCAGGTCGTCTAGGTATGCTATGACAGTTATACCTTGAGCCCTTAATCTGGCCAGAGGAGGAGCCAAGATCTTTGTAAACACTTGTGGTGTAGTGGCTAGCCCGAAAGGCAGAGCCACAAACTGGAAATGGCGCCCTTCTATTTCGAAGCGCAAGTACTTTTGATGAGCAGGAAAAATGGGTACATGCAGATACGCATCTCTGATGTCTATTGATGCCAGAAATTCTCCTCCCTGCAGGATGGAGACTACTGACCGAATTGATTCCATGCTAAAGGATCGAATCCCTAGGAATCGATTCAGATCCTTTAGATCCAGAATGGGTCTGACATCCCCATTTGGTTTTTGGACCATAAAAAGGTTGGAATAAAATCCCAATCCTTGATCCTTCGTGGGAACCACCATGACGACTCCTTGCGACAAAAGTCGCTCTAATGCTAGAAGGAGCGACTGCTTTTTCTCTGGATCTCTGGGGACATTTGATCTGAGGAAACTAGGAGAGGGGAATTCTTGGAACTCCAGTTTGTAACCTAAAGTTACCGCGGAGATTACCCATCTGTTCTGGAAATCCTTCTGCCAGAGCTCTGAGAACTGCAGCAGTCTTCCCCCCACTCGAGCGAGCGGGGGCACCCCTTCATAAAGAGGCCTTAGCGTCTTGTCTAGCAGGCATCTTCCCCCAGGACTTCTTTTGTCCCTGGGGTCGACTCGTTTCTAGACCCAGACGGAGGAGGCCGTCGCGACTGCCTGGAGGCTGATGCTCCTGGCACTGGGGAAAGAGTCCGTTTGAAAGAGGGACGCTTACTCCTTTTCTTAACAGGTAAGAGAGTGCTTTTCCCACTAGAGATCTTTTGGATAATTGTCCAAATCTTCTCCAAACAGCCTTGCACCACGAAATGGAAATCCAGCCAGAAGTTTCTTACATGGTGCTTCGGCTGACCAATTTTTCAACCATAAGATTCTACATATATGCACCAACCCAAGTGAAAGATGAGAGGTCTGCATGATAGAATCTCTGATGGCATCAACAGCAAAACATAAGGCCGCTGGAAGGTTAGCCAAACCCTGGGCCTGCTGTTCAGGTAGAACTTTGATGACCTGCTTAACATGGTCTCTTAAGTATTGACAGACTCCGATTGCTGCCACTGCAGGTTGAGCTACTGAATCTGCTAAGGAGAAAACATCCTTCAACAGGGATTCCATCTTTTTATCAACAGGATCCCCGAGCATCTGAGCATTGTCTACAGGACAAGTCAGATTTTTATTTACGGAGGAAATGGCGGCATCAACGGCCGGTATCCCCCACATCTTTATAAACTTTTCCTCCATAGGATAAAGTGTTGAAAAATTTTTAGGCGGGAAAAAACGGTTATCTGGGTGATCCCACTCAGAATAAATAAGCTTTTCAAGTAAATTATGAACAGGAAAAGCATGTGTTGTTTGAGGAGGCTTCAGTGCCCCTAAAGAAGAAGAGGGTTCTTTAACCTCCCTGGCGGTATGATTATTTCAGATTTTAGGTGCTAAAAGCGGTACAATTATTTTGCATGGAAATTTGGCGTTTTATATTGTAGGTCTGTAATTCTTAACAATAACACACTTAAATCTGTCCAAACAAGAGTCTAGTAGATATCCCGGGTATGATAAAGTTTGAAACACAAAAACATAAATTTTAATATAATAAATAAAAATAAATAATTAAAAAAATAAAATAAAAAATAATAAAATAAATTTCCCCACGATTCACTATCGCTCAATTCTGCAAGTGTTCTAATTTACTATCGCTGTTTTCTAGCTGGTCTAAAGCCACTTTTGACGTAAAGGGACACTTTTTGGTTGCTATGGACAATCTCCAGTTTCCAGGCAGAAAGAACAGTATATGTAATAAAAAACTGCATGCAGGGCATGGGCCAAAGCACTGGGGACAAAAGGGATGTGAAATCATTTCATACAGTACTGTAATCTGTAAGATTACAGTACTGTAATCTGTAAGATTACAGTACTGTATGTGTTATGATTTTTACATTTTTTTGAATTTGCCGCCAGGCTCTGCCCCCGTGCGTCGTGACGCTCGCAGGGAACGGAGCCTGGCACAGAGAGGCTTCGGGAGGAGGACGGAGCCCATGGACACTGCGGGGGACATCGCAGGAACCCGGGGACAAGGTAAGTGTACCGCTCCAGGATCCTGCAATGTAATCCCGAGTGTGGCTCGGGGTTACCGCTAATGGTGCTGAATTTTAACCCCGAGCCACTCGGGAAAACCACCAGGGGGGTTAACTGATACAGATACGGGTACTTTAAATGTGGAGCGGACCACTCCAGCAAGGATCTGTACTAAGACTTTCTCATCCCGAGAAGCCGAAGAGGGCTCTTCTCCACTTGATTCCTCAGAGGAGGAATCACCCATCCCATCCCGATCCTCTGAAAGCAATTCTTCTCCTTTATCCCAGAGTTCCTCAGCCTGAGGGTCCTGGGTAACAGAGGAAGACTTAGTGCGTTTTCTTCCACTGAGTGAAGATGCAATTACGGCCATTAATCTTTCCTCTAGTCCATTAATGGTTGAGGAAAAAACCTCCTGCGTAATATATACAGGGGCTGAAGTGCCAGAAGCAGATGCAGCCCCTGACCCCAACGGCTCTCCTTGGCCAGCCGTCCCTGGCCCTTCAGGGGGGGAAGGTGCTGCAGAAAGGGGGTCCTAAGAGCCTGAGGGAGATCCCCTAGAGCCTCTGGTTTTTGGGGTATTTGTACCTCTTCTACCCATAGTGCAAAGCAACAAGGTGGAGTTATCACAAAAATGAACACAGACTGCTGAGCGATGTAGTCCAGCAACAGCCACTGCTACCAATGCCCAGTCTAGTGTTTCTCAGTAAATGCTGCCTAGGGAATGCCTGTGTCCCACCTTACATGCGACCGTCAGCGACCGTGTCCCTCCATAGTCTGTGTGCACCTAACAAGCCTAACCTCGCTTTTTTAAAAAAACAACGCTTTCCCGTGCGAGCTGACTCTCCGGGACAAGTGTGGAGGGGAAGCTGGGGGTGGAGGAGGAAGGAGAGAGGCCGGCAGCTGATGGGGCCTGCCATATGGTAATGGCGGCGGTAACGGTGCGGTATACTACCGCTTCACAAACCACTGCGCCCCCCCCCCCCAATCTTGGGGGGAATATCCCTAAGGAGAGCCCCCTATCCCATCCTACCTGGAGCTCGGCTGGAGGAGCTGTGCAGCGGAAACACCGAGACAGACAATCAAGCATGAGAAGGTATGTGCTCTTGGCAGCCCCCGGTGGCGACAATAGGCATAGCATACATTTACTTAAAGGAGAAACCTACTAGAATTAAAATATTCTGTGGAATCTCCCTTACCTTATCCAGCTGCAGGGTTCTGTTATACAGACCCAATCTTCACCTCTCACGGTGGGCTCCGTTTGGAAAACCTTCAGAGACTGGGGCCCCCTATGGATAGGGGAATCCACAGTTCTGGGCCTGTAAAGCACCCGGCCAAGAATAAGGCTAGAAAAAAACAAATTCTGAAATGGGGGGTCCAGCTCTCTAAAAAGAGGAAGCGTTACAGGTAAAACCTCGTTTCTTCGGACACGAGGCCCGGGTACCATCCAATTCGGCCTAGAAAGGACACTTTGAAATGGATCCGGTTCGCCTGGCTTGCTCCAGTATAGGATATAGGATATTCCCTTTGGAGCTCAGCACAGGACATCTTTACACGTCCAACACCTAAGACACTGGCAAAAAAACTGAGGTCTCCCTGTAAGAGGAGGGGTTATGTAGGGGGTTGAACTTCCTGTTTAGGGTGTGACCAGTGTCCAATCACCTAGTGATACCCTTTATAACCCATCAGTAATTACTGAGGCTCTGTGTCCTGTGATGTAAGAGAAAGAAAATGGGCTAATTTTACTGTTGTCTTATTTTTTAATAAAAAAAAATGTATTTTTTCCAAAAAATTTGCGCTTGTAAGACCGCTGTGCAAATACGGTGTGACAGAAAGTATTGCAACAACCGCCATTTTATTCTCTAAAGTGTAAGAAAATAATGGGTTCCAAGTAATTTTCTAGCAAAAAAAAAAAATGATTTTAACCTGTAAACAAGTGTAAAAAAGAGGCTCGCTTCCTATAACTTTAACTTAGTGGGAGGTGTTCTGTAGTCCATGGAGATAGCTGGGAACAATAACTACTCATAATAGAGACAAAGAACAGGAAATTATCAGTTCACTAGAATTCCGACCAGGTACATGTGTATTTTTCGCACATATATCAAAATTGTTTTAAAATGTATATTGAATAGACCAAACGGGTGCATATAAAAAATGTTCAAGAGAAATTGAATGAAAAGGATTGCGCATTCAGAGCTGCACAGACTTTGAAGTTTACAGGCCACAGTTTTGCCTATAATTAGAAATCTAAATTTCTAATTATAGGGAAATTACAGTAGTATCATACATTCTAGGTGAGTGACCTGTGGGTTGGAACGTAAAGTCAATTATGCTACCTTCCCTCCAACTTGTACCAGATAATAGCAGAGAAAAATTTACCGCCTCCTGCATATCTCAATAATAGGAATGTCAATTATTCTGATATACTGTGTGCATCATTCCAGCATAACTTTCAAATGTACAACTGAATCCCAGGTAGACGCAAAAAAAAAAATATTTAGTGCAGTAATAGAGTCATTCAAAAATGTCAAATGTATTTTTACATTCAGTTGGGAAATACTGGTTTCTCTTTTGATATCAATGTTTTGTGCAGCAGGACTTTGAGAAGAAAGCTGGCCGTGTACAGTCAGTCATTCTCATTAACCACTTGCATACAGGGCACTTACACCCCCTTCCTGCCCAGGCCATTGCACTTTACAATTGCACGGTCATGCTACACTGTACCCAAATTAAATTTTTATCATTTTCTTCACACAAATAGAGATTTCTTTTGGTGGTATTTAATCATTGCTGGGTTTATTTTTTACTAAAAAAATTAATAAATAAAAATTAAAAAAAAAAGACCAAAAAATGTGAAAAAAATATTTTTTTTACTTAATTTGTCAGTAAATTTTGTAATTTTTTCTCCATCACTGATGTGCGCTGATGAGGCGGCACTGAAAGGCTGAACTGGTGGGCATTGATGAGGTGGCACTTATGGCCACTGATGAGGCGGGCACTTATGGCCACTGAGGTGGCACTGAAATGCCGCACTTATGGGCACTGTTGGCGCTATAATGTAATCAGGGCACTGATGATGTGCCCTGATTACATGTTTTGGTGCCCCCTGTGAGGAGATGCCGCTGATCGGCTCTCCTTGCCACACACTCTGTCAGTGTGAGGCGAGGAGTGCCGATTACCGGCATCTCCGTGTTTACATGTGACCGGCTGTGATTGGACACGCGGCTCATTACAGAGATCGGGGTCGAGACATGTCCTAGTAACACAGCGCGGGCAGTCGAGAGTCGTCATTTGATGGTGGGTGGGTGGCAACTGGTTAAATAAATTCCTTCAGATTTTCTAAAACTATGGAATATGAGGGTCCACCAAAACAATCCTTTCAATTTGTATCCAACCAGGCAGACCCTAGCTCCAATAGTTGTTGTAATTGTACTATATAGGTATTGATGTGACATGAGACGATAAAGTGACAACCTCATCAATCATCTAGTCACAGTAGTCTCAGGAAAGGGCCAGTCCTAGAATGAACTGTATTGCTCATTGTCAGTGACTGCGATAAGAGATCTCAGAGAGCTGAGGACTAGAGTCTTTGTCCTGGCAGGGATGTCTGGATGAAAGGACTGGCAGAAAAAAAAAATCCCATGCTGATTAAATATAGAAGGCTAAATATACGTAAAACACCCGTGTTTGGATGTTGCTAGGAAAAAAGATTTAAGGACAGTCTTAATACACCAAGTTATAATGATCTTTATGTGCCAAAACAGTTATTTTCAGTAATAGCCAATCAGAGCTCAAAGCAACAATTCCATGGCTGAAAAAAAAAAGAATGGTAATGGCAGTAACATATACGCTATAAAGCAAGCTGGGCATCATAACCATATAGAGTAAAATAATTAGTATCTTTATGAATTAAACACATCCAAAAGTGGAAGCTCCACTTATCTGTCTCCCCCCCCCTCCAGTGTCACATTTGCCACCTTTCAGGGGAGAAGGGGGAGCGTGTACCTATTTTCGACATGTACCTGTCTCCACTTCCATCAGACCTTGCCGTGGCGAAGTACGTCAGAAGTTCTGCCCCCTCCTCCTTCCCCGTCGCTGGATCATTCATGAAGCGCTTTGCACATGTGCAGTAGGGGTTCTGCAGTATTCCCTCACAGGCTATGGCGGCGGCACCCGAGCACCGATGGAAACATTGGCTGGGGTGTTGAGATCGCTGAATTCCAGGACAGGTAAGTGTCCTAAATATTAAAAGTCAGCAGCTACAGTATGTGTAGCTGATGAATTCATTTTTCTGTGTGGAGAGGGGGGGGTCACACGGGCTTCCCCGTGGCGTCAGCGGGGGGGAGGGGTCACCCGTTTACGTAACAGGGTGGCCCCGTCCTCAACTATATAACAGCTGTCACCAATGGGAAGCGCCACTCGGTGGGAGCCTCCCATGGAGGCGGAGGTCTTGCTTTTTTTTTTTGGCTCGTCGGCGGCGTGATAGAAGATGAATGTACATCGTTGGACATTTTTATTTTTTTTATCTTTTAATAAAGGACTTGTTCCAAGCTGTCTCTTGTTCTTTTTTACCATTTATGACACTTTTTTTGTGAAATGGTAGGGGTACAACGTACCCCGTTACCAATTCACATGGAGGGGCCGGAATCTGGGGGTCCCCTTGGTAAAGGGGGCTTCCAGATTCCGATAAGCCCCGCGCCCGCATACCCCCACAACCACCGGGCAAGGGTTGTGGGGATGAAGCCCTTGTCCCCATCAACATGGGAACAAGGTGCTTTGGGGTCAGACCCCAAAGCACCCTCCCTATGTTGAGGGCATGTGGCCTGGTACGGTTCAGGAGGGGGGGCACACTTTCATCCCCCCCTCTTTGCCTGTGGCCTGCCAGGTTGCATGCTTAGATAAGGGTCTGGTATGGATTTTGGAGGGGACCCCTACGTCATTTTTTTAAAAATTTTGGTGCAGGGTTCTCCTTAAAATCGTTTGGGGGGACCCCTACGCCATTTTTTTTTACACTTGGCGCAGGGTTCCCCTTAATTTCCATACCAGACCTGAAGGGCCTGGTATGGATTTTGGGCTACGCAATTTTTGTTTTAATTTTTGGTTCGGGGTTTCCCTTAATATTCATACCAGATCCAAAGGGCCTGGTAATGGACTGGGGGAGGACCCCATGCCATTTTTTTTCAATGAGTTTTATCTTTATTGCTGAGATCCGACAATTCATTAAAGCCGCAATCAGTTTTAAATTACTTTTTTCCTTTAGAAATGTCACTTTGCTGTGGTACTGTTCTAAACACAGGAAAACTGGCACTTTACAGGCATACTATAGACATGGCCCAGGCAACGTTAGTTTTTTTTTAAAAAAATTTGCATTGCTACATGTCCCCTGGGGCAGGACCCGGGTCACCAAACACTTTTTATGACAATAACTTGCATATAAGCCTTTAAAACGAGCACTTGATTTTTCATGTTCATGTTCCATAGACTTTAACGGTGTACATGTGTTCTTCCAAATTTTTTGTCTGTTCGGATGTTCTGGGGCGAACCGAACCGGGGGGTGTTCAGCTCATCCTTACTACCTGCCTGGAGTTAGCATGTTCTCCCTGTGCCTGCGTGGGTTTCCTCTGGGTACTCCGGTTTCCTCCCACACTCCAAAGATGTGCTGATAGATTAATTGGTATGTATGAAAGTGAGTTAGGGATCACAGATTGTAAGCTCTGAGGACAGAAACTGACATTAAAGTAATATATATATATATATATATATATATATATATATATATATATATGTAAAGCGTTGTGTAATTTGACAGCGCTATACAGGTTCATGTAATAAATAAAATCGCAGTGTACTTTCTGGTATGTGAGTGTGCTAAGGCACTTCTGTACCTACAGCTCCTAAGCTGTATAAAAGCAGTACAAAATGAATGAATGAATGAATGAGTGACTTGTATAGCACTACCTATGCGAACTGAATTGCCTCAGGGCGCTTTTTGCTGCCGGTGTCCAACTGCAGTATAGCGCGGTCCTTTATCCCGTGGGGTCCCGACATGCTTACAAACACATACAACATACACATATTTGGCCATTTTTTTTTCCGACAGGATCTAATTAACCTACCAGCATGTCTTTGGAGTATGGGAGGAAACCGGAGTACCCGGAGGAAACCCACGCAGGTACAGGTAGAACATGCAAATTCCAGACAGATGGTGTCATGGTCGAGATTTGAACCAGCGACCCTACTGCTGCTAGGTGAAAGTGCTAACCACTACACCACTGTGCTGCCCTCTAAGGTGCTGCTGCGGTAATCAGGAGATTTAGTGATGTCCCTATTGTGCAGCTCAATCGTTTCTTAGCTGGAAGGTCTGAAATAAGGAACAAAGTCCTACCTTTAATAAGATGGCAGCCACAGTTCAGTTACTCTGTAATTTATATTTCAATTTTTAATAGTGGGATCAGGTGTCAAAATACGATAGGCACAGTGGAAAATTCATCCACCCGCACTGTATAGCATGAATGAATATACTGGTTACATTTTTGCCATTCAGCCGGCAGACTTAAAGTGGAGTTCCACCCACTTTTACAACTCTTCAGCATCCCTCACTAAACTGTGCACTGTAAACGAATTGGATATTTTTTTCTCAGCACCTACTGTATATCTGCTGTATTCATTTTTCACTTCCTCCTCCCTGGCCCATCGCATCATTTCCTGTTTGCAATGCCTTCTGGGAAGGGGCGGCAACTTCCTCTGACACCGCCGTTGCTATGGAAACCTGACCTGAAACCTATTACACTGCTTGTGCTGCACTGAGCATGTGCGAGATCTGCAAGGACGAGATCTAGGAAGAAATACAGTCTGGCTTCAGATGCCCACACTTAACAAAACAGACCTTAGATTACAAACTAACTTTACTAAGCATATTGGGATTTACTATTTAGTAAGCAGCTACTGGCTGGGCATACGAGATTCAGTTCAGCGGTAGCCTGTAAACCAAAGGTTGTCCAAAGTCTGGCACACAAGACAAGATTAATGTTAAGTAATCTCTGGAAGAGCACAGAAGAATGTTTCCTCCCTCCTTACGCTCCCTTCCTCCTGAAATGCCCAAGGTATTTCAGGTAAGATTGTGAGAATAAACCCAGTCCTGATAAACTGTGGTATCTAATACGACATTTATGAACAGTGCAATCATTTCACTGAATAAAGAGTACAAGAAACGCCAGAGGAACTAGAGAACAGACAGACAATTTTCTTACTTTTTTCTCATTTTATGTTTCCAGTATTGCGTAAACTTTCGTGCTGTGAAGCTGCCAAGACTTATAAAATCAGGTGCTTTATTTTACTGCTCACTCATACTACAGTATCACGGCCCTGGAAAATAACATTCAAGTCCACTGAGACCCACAAGCAATAGTAACACTACAGTTATCTGCAAATCCTGCATTCTATATACTTATCCTGGCATTGTCACTAAGATCTGTTCCAGGTTTGAAGTCATTTCAGAAATATGGTTTGTTTTATTTTACAAAAAAGAAAGCCATTCCAACAAATTCTTCCCACACAGCCTATAAATCTGTTCGTTAAGGCTTCATGTACACGTGACATTTTTGCAACCTCTCCTGAACGATTTAACTTGACAGAGAGTAACCCACTTTTCTTTTTTTTTTTCAAAATAGCCAAAAATGTTAAACGCCTGTAAACGAAACGCGGCTAAACACGAGTTACCACGTTTAGAAGCATTTGGCACTTGAAATGCCTCTAAACTCAGCTACTGAACCCATTTTTTTGCATTCCAAAAAAACCCTCTAAACTCAACTGCCTAGAAAGGACTATAAGAGCCAGTTCACACAGGGGCGACTTGTCAGGCGATCTAGCTGCCTGACAAGTCGCCTCCCGTTCTGTACAATGGAACCGTTCTAATAGGAGCGACGCAAGTCGCTCCGACTTAGAAAAAGGTTCCTGTACTACTTTGGGGGCGACTTGGGGCGACTTGCATAGACTTCTATACAGAAGTCGTTTTGCAAGTCGCTGCGGAAGTCGTTTGCAGGTCGCCTCGCTGAGGCGACCTGCAAGTCGTGCCGCCCCTGTGTGAACCGGGGCTAAACAAGCCTGTGTACATGTACTGATAAGATAACAGAGGAGAGTTCTGGGGCAGCTAAAAAAAATGCCCAACTGCTCCTAAACGTTCGTTTACAAGCAGCAGTGTACATGAGGCCTTAGAGGAGCTTATACTTGTTGCTACACAGCAAGATAACATTTGAGAGAGAAAGGCAAATAAAAGGTTTGATTTGGTCATTAAATTGGAGAACACTGTCACAAGACTGGGGTGTGTCAGATGTAGGAAAAATTAAACGCTGATAACTGATCCTACTAATTTCATTGTATTTTTAAGAGCCCTGAAGTCACCAATAGGCGCGCCTCAAATTGCTTCATAAAGTTCATGGCCGGTCCTAGTCCCTTCCATTTCCCATGCTAGACATTGAACTCACCCATCACGCTCCCTAGGTTCAGAAGAAACCCAGAATATCCTGGGTTT
Organism: Lithobates clamitans; assembly: GCA_037952925.1. NCBI lineage: Eukaryota > Metazoa > Chordata > Amphibia > Anura > Ranidae > Lithobates > Lithobates clamitans. The sequence goes on along the minus strand of JBBGZY010000421.1, from coordinate 435,155 downwards.
CTGGGGCTTTTCAGCATTTGAAAAGAAGAAAGGCACCTGATCAATCAGCATAAAAATCCCTAATGAACACTGCTTGTAGATATCTCCTTACTTGCTTAGTATTGTTGTAATCCTTTTTGTTCTTTAGAATGACTTCACTGAGCATACCCAGATCTCCCCTGATTTACGGCACACTCCGTGTACTTGTCGGTCTATTATCAGATCTTCCTATGGCACAACTTTGAAATCCCACGAGACTGCATAATCACTCAGAGCTTCCTACTACACCCCATGTGACATCACATGCAGCGTAAACCTGGCCATCGGACAGCATTACTGCAGCCTTATCAACTGAAGCGGATAAGACTGACAAAGGCAAACACTAAATAATGGGCACAAGTAAATGCTATGAAATCAAACAAGTCAGCAATGAGCAGTAAAGCAGGGCTGCCATAGAAACGTTGGATTGAGAAGGAGGCTTGGTTAACAGTACAGGAAGTGCTCAATGTAAGGGCGGAAATGCACTCTACTGTGGACTGAGAAAACAATACTTAAGATGGCGCTGCCTAGGGCTGAAACAACGAATCGATTAATCGACAACTAATTGATTATGAAATTAATCGATTACTATTGTCATAATCGATTAATCGGCTAGTAACATAATGGGGTTAAAAAAGCTAAAAATTAGCCCTATATAGTACAAAAAGAGCAAATAATCTCTACTGTAAATATTACTTTCACTGATGCACAGTAAAAAAAGATTTTTTTATTTTTTTTAACTCCATTATGTTACTAAATGTCTTAGGCCTGGTTCCCACCTATGTGTTTTTGGGTGCTTTTTGCAGAAATGCACTACAGTTCATTTAACGTTCACATCTATGCTCTTTTTTCAGCTGCTGTGTATTTGGAAAGGGTCAAGGACCTTTTTCAATGCAAAACGGTGCTTTTTTGGTTCAATATACTTCAATGGAGAAGCTGCAGAAAAGCATGTAATATTACAGTTCTCTTTGAAAATCTGCAAAACAGTCTAGAATTTTTTTTTCTTTAAATAAAGGAATTTGATCTGAGTCCAGATTCAACCTCTAATAGTATATAGAGTATATCTCTTCTGTCTGTTATTCTCAGAGAGGATTAAAGATTTTACTCCCTAACCATATAGTTGGTTATTTATATTTACCCCTGCATATTGATATTTAGGAATAAATTGCCTTTTTTTAAACTTTACATATTAAATAAATTATACACCACACTTTTTTTAAAGTTATTAACCGATTAATCGAAACAATAAATCGGCCAACTAATCGATTATGAAAATAATCGTTAGTTGCAGCCCTAGCGCTGCCTAACCCCTGGAAACAAGCTTTTTAAAGTTTCTTTAAACAGTAAGTAATATGCGATTTGGGCTGGATTACAGTGACTATAGTTTGATAATTACTTATTATAATGGACTAAATAAAAAGCAGCATCAGAGTGGGAGAGTTTACATCCTCTTTAACCACCTCTGGACCGGCCACTGTATATTGACGTCCTTTTTTAAAGATGGATATCTCGGTAACGGCAGCAGCTGCTGCCACAACCGAGGTATCCATCTTTAGGGCAGCCGGTTCTGTACATGATAATGGTGGTCTCTGCGGCGGGTTCGCCGCGAGATCACCGTTATCGCCGTCGGTAGCGGCGGAGGCGATCGGGTCCTTTCCCTGCTTAGGTATGGAAACGAGTGAGGCTAAGATGGCCCCCACCCGTCTCCATACCATGTGACGGCCGGAGCGACGTCATTACGACGGCTCCGCCCACTTCTCTTAAAGGCACAATTTTTTTTGTGTCATTTTTTTAAACGAATTTTTTTTTTTTTTTTGCATTTTAGTGTAAATATGAGATCTGAGGACTTTTTGACCTCAGATCTCATATTTAAGAGGACCTGTCATGCTTTTTTCTATTACAAAGGATGTTTACATTCCTTGTAATAGGAATAAAAGTGATCCAATTTTTTTTTTTTAAACAGTGAAAAAATAAACAAAATAAAGTAAAATAAATAATAATAAAAAAAAAAAATAATTTTTTAAAGCGCCCTGTCCCGACGAGCTCGCGCGCAGAAGCGAACGCATACTTGAGTAGCGCCCGCATATGAAAACGGTGGTCAAACCACACATGTGAGGTATCGCCGCGACCAGTAGAGTGAGAGCAATAATTCTAGCCCTAGACCTCCTCTGTAATGCAAAACATGCAATCTGTAGAATTTTTTAAACGTCGCCTATGGAGATTTTTAAGGGTAAAAGTTTGACGCCATTCCACGAGCGGGCGCAATTTTAAAGCGTGACATGATGGGTATCAATTTACTTGGCGTAACATTATATTTCACAATATAAAAGAAAATTGGGCTAACTTTACTGTTGTCTTAATTTTTTTTTCCAAAAAGTGAATTTTTTCCAAAAAAAGTGCGCTTAGAAGACCGCTGCGCAAATACGGTGCAAAAAAAAGTATTGCAATGACCGCTATTTTATTCTCTAGGGTGTTAGAAAAAAAAAACAATATATAATGTTTGGGGGTTTTCTAGCAAAAAAACCTGTTTTAAACTTGTAAACACCTAAAATCCAAAACGAGGCTGGTCCTTAAGTGGTAGGAGGAGAGCAGGAGGAGATGGGTACAGCTCCAGTGAGACCACAGTGAGACCACAGACGAGACGATTACCGTTTTTGATGCAATTTCACAGTTACAGCAAGCAGGTTTTTAGAGTCATCAAGAAACATTGGTCCCTTTTAAAATGCTCCTATCCACAGATTGAGGTCTTTCAACAAACACCATTTAAAGCCTTTAGAAGGATTAAAACGCTGCGAGACCCATTGGTGAGATCAGAATATAGACCAAGGGAAAACATATCTAAAATGACATTTCTAGGTAAGAAAAGGAAAGGGCGCTTTCCCAGCTTGAGTTGCATTCAATGTAAGCTTTTACTTAAAGGTGACCAGTATGTCCATCCTGAAAATGGAGATAAGGTTGCGATTAAAGGATTTTATACATGCCAATCCTCCTATGTGATCTATATTCTCACCTGCCCATGCAAATTGTTGTATGTTGGTGAAACAACCCAAAAGATTAACGACCGAATCGCACAGCATCGCAGCACCATTAGATTGAAACAAACAGGGCTGCCGGTATCAAGACATTTTTTGGAGAAGAGGGGGTGACAGAATATTGAGACTTAAGCAGCGAGAGGTTTGGTGGATCAACAGGTTACGATCCCTCTATCCAGATGTGATGAATAGGGACTAGGATTTGTACCTATTTTTATGACGATCCAGTTAGCGACTTTTTTACATTTTCTATTTTCAGATAGTCGCATCTTGACACATGGGAATAAGTGGGAATTGATCAGAAGGATGAAAATCCTATGAAGTTCTGATTGGAATTTGTGGACTACATGTCTATTGCACCTGTATGCGATTTTTTTCATTTAAGATATTTTTATCTAGATAATGAATGAATCTATTTGGCTTGTGCAGGCATCTGTTTGCCTAGGTAGGAAACAAATTGGAACTGATATGGGGTTAATGTTTTTCTCCCAGGGCCTTTCATTTTGGAAGCATGGGACACACCTGTGGGGTAACACCTACTTGTACTAGAGTTTTTGAACAAAAGAGGGAATCACTCATAGAATTTTCACACAAAGCCATACAGCCTGAGGAAGAGCAGGGATGCTCGCAACTGTATACAGTAGCTGCAATTGATGCACATGACGACTTTGATGATTTGAAGATTCAGTAAATATATTTGCATTGGAGAACGTGTCCCTTCGTTGGTGGAGAACAGGGAGTCCACCTTGACACTATTCCAGTCTAATGCCCCGTACACAAGGTCGGATTTTCCGATGGAAAATGTCCGATCGGAGCGTGTTGTCGGAAATTCCGACTGTGTGTAGGCTCCATCGGACATTATCCATCAGATTTTCCGACACACAAAGTTGGAGAGCAGGAGATAAAATTTTCCGACAACAAAATCCGTTGTCGGAAATTCCGATCGTGTGTACACAAATCCGACGGACAAAGTGCCACGCATGCTCAGAATAAAAAAAGAGATGAAAGCTATTGGCCACTGCCCCGTTTATAGTCCCGACGTACATGTTTTACGTCACCGCGTTTAAAACTATCGGATTTTCCGACAACTTTGTGTGACCGTGTGTATGCAAGACAAGTTTGAGCCAACATCCGTCGGAAAAAATCCTAGGATTTTGTTGTCGGAATGTCCGAACAAAGTCCGACCGTGTGTACGCCCTATAACAGCAAGGACAAAGAAAAGGCAGTAACCCACCCAAAGTTTGAATATATATATATATACACACGTGTGTGTGTGTGTGTGTGTGTGTGTGTGTGTGTGTGTGTGTGTGTGTGTGTGTGTGTGTGTAAAGAATCAAGGATTCACGTAAGGAGAAATCTAGAAAACAAAATCTCCCTAAGTGTAATATAGAAATCATATAAAATTGAGAATCACATTCGGCAACAAAGAGTCGGTTGAGGTTATATTTTTAGCAAGGTGTTGTTTACTTTCTATGCGAGTCAAACATACATTATCACATAAACTGGCCACCAACCAACCGTAAAAAGTTTATATTCATCACCAAGTGCTGTTGAAGACTGGCGACACTCTGGAATTTGTCTCCAGTGTAACCAATATCTTTCCCAGCATTCCTCTAGTCAGGAAGTCACCCATTAGAGATGCAGTTCAAATTAGAAGTTCAGAACCTTCCCAACGGTCATTTGAACTGCACTTTACTATGCAAGTTTAGTAAGCAGCATAATGCTGGTTAAGCAGGTGCTGGGACAGGAATCTGAATCTATTTACATGAGAACCCAATGCAAGCATTTGGGCAAATTTAGATTAGAAAAAAAACACAAGAAAATAAAAACCATCCTTTTGCTACAATCAAACTACAATGTCCAGCATTTGCATTCCCACCCTTCCAGTCCACAGTTCTTCAGTACATGTGCAGCAAATGTCCTCCATTGAAGTCAGAGTGGAACAGCTCCCACCTAAGTAATGAGATGAGGAGGAAGTAGGAGGTAGAGATGTGTTCTAGGGTCTCAAACACATGCGGCTAACATTTTCGCTTCTCTGAAAATTAATTTGAGGTGGATAGCTTTTCAGAGGGCATTTAACAGGCAGTGAGAAAGCTATACTGTATGTTTCTTCTTAACTGTTTGAACCCTCTAAATGCAGCACCACCGCAGAGAATCATTCCAGCTACAAAATAAGGCATCATGGCCACGCCATGTACAGCCCTGCATTGCTTTGTTTTGGTGGGAAGCCAGGGGAAGGGGGGTAAACCAGAGCTCAGCCACCAATTTTACCACCCTCCAGTAACCCATGTGAACAAGCTCTTACGCTGATGATGCTGGGCAAAAATGCTTGGTAAATACCGCATAAAACAGGAGTAAAAATACATTTACAAAAAGAAACAACTGCATGCAGTAATTAAGTAGTGGTCCCAGTATGTGATATTCAGGGAACTGGTAGCCGCTGGCATCCTTAGTCACCAATAAACAACAACCCATGAGTCATTAGGCAAATGTAAAAAAAAAAAATGTTGGCAAAGAAAATTTGAGAGGAAAAAAAAAACTGTGTGGGGTTCCCCCCACAATCCATATGAGATCCTTATCCGAGCCTGCAGCTCGCCAGGTCAGGAAAGGAGGGGACAAGCGAGCCCCCCCCCCCAAACTATACCAGGTCACATGCTCACGACATTGGGGGGGTGCTGGAGAATAAAATAGTGGTAGCTTCAAATTATGTCACCTGATATAAATGCAATCACAATTTCAATAAAAAAAAATACACTAGTTCATGCTAGGGCACAAAAATGCAATGAATTACCCAATCGTTAAAATATAAAAGTCAAGGTTGCATTGAGTAAATGGATATCCAACATGTCAAACCTTAAATTTGCGTGCACCCATGAAATGGCGACAAACTTCAGAACCGTATATGTTTTTATACTATAGGCGACGCTTTAAAAGCCCCCCATGGGTCATCAGTTTAGCATTACAGAAGGAGGTCTGATGCTATAATTATTTCGCTCATTCCGGCGTGCGCAGCGATATCCCCAATGTGATTTGTTGGATGACAGTTCTTTAATGAGACACCCAGGGTCTAAAAGACACTGCATGTCTCCCCTGTTCTCCATTAAATGTAATGCAATGCAAATCGTATTGCATTCATTTCCAGCCTCGATCGCAGGGGACACTGACAAGGACAACCCAGAAGTGATGTTATACACGCCACTTCCGGATCAGGAACAAGAAGGGGAGGAGAACTCTCCTCCCTCCCTCTACATGGCGGCGCATGCTATGCTGGTCCCGGGCCCACAGATGGGCAAGCGGAGCCCGGGATCCATAGTGGGGGTGGGGGGCACTTTATTGGCGAGAGTCCTGTTGCTTGCCCCCAGCAGGGCTAACCGTAGAAGAAATCTACCTGCCCGGCGCCCAGACCTGCATGTCCCGGGCATCGAGCGATACAAATTGTGCATCCATGTACCACTTTAAGAAAGGTTCACACCAGGAGCTGCATTAGAAAGCGGTTGCTGGTGTGCACTGTGTTGACAGCGGTGCCAACGCACTGAAAACAGCGCATCACAAAGTGACAGGTTATTCAGCTCTATTCACTGCAGCAGCACTGTGATGTGGTGTACTGCACTGCAAACCACTACAGGGAAAAAAAGTACAGTAAGCTGTATTTTTTTCAGTGGAAACCACTTGACTGCCAGAAGGCTTTACCCCCTTCATGACCAGAGCATTTTTTGCTATTCAGCACTGTTATTTCACCTGGCAATTGCTCAGTCATGCAACACTGTACCCAAATACAATTTATATCATTTTTCACACAAATAGAGCTTTCTTTTGGTGGTATTTAATCACTGCTGGCGTTTTTTTGTTTTTTATTATATAAATTAAACAAGACCGAAAATTCTGAAAAAAATTACATTTTCTACTTTGTTATAAAACATATCCAATGAAATCAAATTTCTTCAAAAAAATTTAGGCCAAAATGTATTCTGCTACATGTATTTGGTAAAAACTAAAGTGCATTTTTGGGGACACTAGTATAGTTCTAATGATACTGATCCAGACAATATACTAGTAATAGCGGTGATCAGTGACTTATAGTCTGACTGTGATAGTGTGGTGGGCAATTAACACTAACTGGCACTGACTTCGCTAGTGACACTAATACAGTGATCATTGAGAATACTGTCACTGTACTAATGACACTGGCTAGGTGACAGCACACTTAAAGGGTTAACTGTGGAGGGCAATGAAGGAGTTAAATGTGCCTGACAAGTGTATATTTGCTGCTTGTACTTACAGAGAATCTGTCTGGCTTCTGTACCTGACCAAAAAGAGCTCAGTGTGGAAGAAACCAGACAGTACCTGTGTGTTATGTTTACAAACACACAGAGGTTTGTGCTGTGATTGGTCATTGGCTATAAACTGTTGACAGACTCCTGCTGTGACCAATCACAGCTCAGATCAGCAGGGGGTGCCCAAAACCCAGAAGAAAGCTGCATTGTACCTGTATGTTGCTTAACATGGCTCTGCCGCAAACCCGCAGTAAATGTACTGTGGGCGAGCGGCAAGTGGTTAACTGGACTATATTTACTAATTTGGTGACTTCTAAAGGCAAATGGTTCCACTGGATTTTAGTTGGGGGTATCAGAGTAAAGGGGGCTGAATACAAATACATGCCACACTTTTCACATATTTGTAAAAAATGTTGAGAACCATTTATAATTTTCCTTCCACTTCACAATTATGTGCCACTTTGTGTTGGTCTATCACATAAAATAAAATAAATACATTTACATTTTTGGTTGTAACATGACAAAATGTGGAAAATTTCAAGGGGTATGAATACTTTTCCAAGGCATTGTAAAAACGGTTCCACGAACATACTGGGAGATGGGGAAAAAATAGAGAAAACATGGAAGCTTCCATTACCGGCTAATTTATAAAACTACAAATTCCTGGGCTATCATCCCAATCTTTGTTTCACTAAAGCTGGGTACACACCGATTGAAAATTGGCCATTTCAGCAAGGACTGGCCAAATTCTTATTTGTGTAGCATTCCTAGTTTGTCAGACACCTACCTGCTTGAAAACCTCCTTTGATTAGCGACAAGCAAGTAATCAGCAGCAGCGCTGATCAGTATATTCTGACAACAGAGTCTCATTGTCAGAATTCAAGCACAGGAGGAGGGATTCCTCCATCCACTTTATGTGTGTGGATGCAGAAATCTGGTTGAACAAAAAAGATGTGTGTACCCAGCTTAAAGAGTTACTGAAGAGTTACTGATCAACGCTACATAAAGAAGCAAGGATGAGGAGCAAGGATTTGGACAATAAGTTTGCATGTTCAAAACACATCAGCAATAGCCGCTCTCATAATTTCAAGTGGACGTGTCTAAGTTTTAGCACATATCTAGCATAATATCCAATTAAAATGATAACACAAAAATTATATATGTCATATTAGACTTAATAGTTTATTACAATCTTTTTTTACAATTTGCCAAACTAACATTTCTGCAAAATCAGAGAATTCTTGAAGGAAAATGTATGACGACTGCCACATACCAGACAAGCAAATGAATAATGTGTCTGCCAACACTAGAGAGGTTAACAAGTAGAATCTGGAAGCCGCCATCAAAGAGAGACTAGGAGAAAATGAAGGCCACTCAGAAAATGACTTTAGCCTTTCACACTCCTCATTCATCATGTATTCCTAGACTATAGGTAGAGGAATTCCACAACGAAAGCTCAGCACTCTTAATTGTCACATACCACCTATAAGAGAGATCGATCAAATGGAATGTGGCCTTGCGTGCTTTAATACTTCACACTCTGTTTAATGAAAATATATGTCAACACGACAACAGCAAAGTACTTCCAAAAGACATTTTATACAGCCAGCAGTCCCTGCAAATTCTAAACGTGGACTTTATGTTATGAGAAAAAGTTTGTGACCCCCTAGATATGCTCTGGATTTCCATATGAACTGAACCTAAAATATGCTTTGCTTTGGAATAGGAGTGTTGAATGACAAAACACGGGGCTTAGTCCAGGAGGAGTGGGGTTCAATCAGGTCTTGAAGAGGTAGAAAAACCTTGTGTACGGCATTAACCTGGGACCCAAGCTAATTCACCGGGATCAAGCGAAGAGTTAATCCAGCCATAGAAGGGGCTATTTTCTTTTCTGCAACATTCAATCTTTCTTGCTCGATTCTCCCAGATTCTCCCATCAACACTGTGAATCCCTCCTGCGAGGCTATTGTGTTTTCCCAGTGGTCACAGGGAGCCACCCCTGCCAGGAGAACACACGGTTAATATTGCTAGCGACTTTAGCAGCTGACAAAAATTGCTTGAATAATCTGACATGCTGGTTGTGAGCATTACAGAGCACAACTTCCATTAACCCTGTGTGTAGATATCAATGCCCCTTTCCACAATACAGACAGAAGTTAGTATGAAGCTCACTTATGCTAGGTACACACTCCCCACCCCCCCCCCCCCCCCCGCCCAACCCTGTGGGCTGAACGAAAAAAAAAACTGAAGAGCTCACTGTACTAACTTTCCAATGTTACTACAGTGATCTCTCCGGTGAACTATTGTGTTCTGACAAGGGGACATTCCCCTCCCCCCAGACGCCACACTGCTCGGGGCTCACTGGCATTGGCTGCCAGTGCTGATTGGTTTCTATTGAACCGGCCAATGTTTGGCCTGTGTGTGCCCGGCTTAAGGAATTTCTTCCTTCAACATACAACCATGCAATGCACAGTGCACTTTCTCCCTGTCAGAATAGCAATAGAGATCAGCAGCGGATGTGAAACAGGAGAGCGAGTACACTGTGTACTTTACATTGCAGGTCAACTAACATAATATGCAACAAACTGAGCGCGCATTAAGGGCCCTTTCACATGTGCGGACCATTCAGATCCGTCTGTCAGCTTTTTCAGGCGGAACTGAACGGACGCTCCATACAGCTTTATAGAGCGACAGATGTCAGCGGTGACATGTCCGCTGACATCCGATCCGCCCCGATATGATAAATCCAGACGGATGGAAACCATATTTTCCATCCGTCTGGCAGATCGGATGAAAATGGACAGACGGTCTTGTTTTCATCCGATCCCCCCATAGAGGAGAGCAGAGATCTGACAAGTCCGTTTCTGCACAGTGTGCAGAGACGGACTTGTCATCCGCCAGCTCAGCGAGGATCAACGTATCGATCCCTGCTGAGCAAGCGGATGTCTGAAAACAGATCCGCACGTGAAAGAGGCCTAAAGCTTAATGTGATTCTGTTGGTCCCAGTGTAAAACGCATCTTGCCAAAATGCACCAGTGTGGTTCCAGCTCAGAGGTAAAAGCATACAGTACAGAATTAGCATTACAGAGTATTATTTTACTAGTTTCCTGCAGCTTCTTTAAATAAGTCACAATGAGCCCTTTTCAACTTTAAAATACTTTGAGCATACACACTTGTGTGTTGTTGCAGGCAGTGCCATTGTATGATGCCAAATTCAATACAGACCTTGATAAAATATGGATTATCAGTAAAGACTATAAAATAAACACGTGCATGCACACTTCCGTTAACAAAACATTTTGCAGTGTTATAGAAGAGAAATTGATAGCTTTTTGAAATTAAAACTAAAAATGACCTTCGTAAATTAACAAGTACACACGTTACAGACAGAAAAGACGACATGCAAGTAGCCATGGAATCATAAAACCGGTCTTATTTTCTTGATATGACAATCCTACTTGTTTTAAATATCAGTTTTCACAGTCTTACAACAGCTGTAATAATAAAGGTGATAGAACTCCAGCCAAATCTAAATTTTCTACAAGTGTTTCCAAAGTCAACAACTTGATTATAAAGTAGCCAGTGCATGTTACTACATTTGTATCCCATGCTTACACTACACCTGTTTTACTCCAACATAATTTAATAATGTAGGGCATCTGAACTAACAAGAAAAAAAATATCAGTCATAATATAGTATCCATTAAGGTATATGTGAACCTGTTAAAAAACAAAAAAAAACAAACACATTGTTCAACCACTTGACGCACAACCACGTACATGCATGTCATTGTGTTTAAGCCGTTATACCAAGGCTTTGGCTGCAGCTGTCAGTCATAATCCTAGTGTCATTTTTCTCAGTCAGCGATGCCCTACATTGTAAAAGCAATCCTAGTGTCCAATTAGCCGCTGGATCACTTTTACAAGCAGTGGGAGGGGTAGTCCCCCTTCGATGCCTCTCCGGGCTCTCCCATACGATTGGGAAGCCCTGAAATTAAAGCCAGCGGTTCGGTCACCCGATCATAGAGCTGATCAGGGACCGGAATGTCCCCAACCATCTCTATGGCTCAAGAGACCGGAAGCGACGAGCATTCAGTTACTTCTGGTTAGGGTATATGTAAACAGAGGCATTTTGTTCTGGAAAGCATGAGATCAATGTATTTTTTTTTTTTTTTATAAACATCTTGCTTTCAAGGTTAGAGGAGAGATCTTGGGTCTTATAGACCCCAGATATCGCCATAAAGATGGCCTGTCAAAGCTTTATTCTAGGGATAGTATAAAAATAAAAAAACTTACAATTAAAAAAAACGTAAAGGATCCACACCCCCATGCTCACACACGGAGACTAACGCATATGCAGCTTATCGCACGCATATGTAAACCATGTTCCCACACCACGTGAGGTATCGCTGGTCACGTTATAGCAAGAGCAATAATTTTAGTTCTAGACCTCCTTTGTAACTCTAAACTGGTATACTGTAAAACAATTTAGAGCATCGCCTATGGAGATTTTTAAGTAAAATAGTTTGTCCCCATTCCACAAGCGTGTGCAATTTTAAAGCATGACATGTTTGGTATCAATTTACTCAGCATAACATCATCTTTTATATTTAAACAAAAAATGTGGTTATAATATTGTGTTTTTTTGCATTAAAATTCATTAAAATGTATTATTTTATTTTTTTTATTACGTGTGAAAAACCACTGCGCAAATACAGTGTGGCATAAAAATTGCAATGTCCACCATTTTATTCTTCAGGGCCTCTGCTAAAAGAATTATATAATTTTTGGGGGGTTTCAAGTAATTTTCTAGCAAAAAAAAAAAAAATACAGATTTTTACATACATAGAAGAGAATAGGCCTAGTCTTTAAGTGGTTAAAATAGAGATGCAAGGCAAAATATTTGTGTACACGTACACACAACCACTTCAGCTCCAGAAGGTTTTACCCCCTTCATGACCAGGTCATTTTTTGATATGCGGCACTGCACTACTTTAACTAGCGATTGAACGGCCATGCAATGCTGTATGCAAACAAAATATTCTTTTTCACACAAATAGAGCTTTCTTTTGGTGGTATATGATGACCTTTAGAAAAAAAAAAGTAAAAAATCATTTTTTACTTTCTGCTATAAAACATATCCCATAAAAACTGAAATCTATTAAATTTGGCCAAAATGTATTCTGCTACAGGTCTTTGGTAAAAAAAAAAAAATCCCAATAAGTGTATATTGATTTGTATGAAAGTTATAGCGTCTACCAACAATGGGATATATACTGGAATTTTTATACTAGTAATGGCGGTGATCAGAGACTTAGAATAGGACTGCGATAGTGCGGTAGGCAATCTGACACTGACTAACATCACCAGTGACATTATTACAGTGACCAATGCTAATAATATGCACTGTCACTGTCCTAGTGACACTGGGCAGGAAGGAGTTAACATCTAGGGCGATCAAGGGGTTAAATGTGTGCCTAATAAATGTTTGTGTATGTACTGTATGCTTCTTTTACAGGGGATCTAGTTTTCATTCCCTGCTCAGCAGGAAATTAACAAACACAGAGATGCTCTGTCACAGCTCTGTGTTGTTTATTGTCACAGAGCTGTGTTCGGTGAAGCTCAGAGACGATCACCGGGTGGCGGCAATCAATCATTAGACAAGATCTGGTGATCGGCATGTGCTGTGATAAATCGCAGCACAGCCGGGCCGATGAGTACATCGATCACGCACTGGGTGCGTGATCCAGCGAAGGGAGGCCACTCTGCCGCTGTATATGTAAGTTATATGGTCGGGAAGCGGTTAAGTACTTTTTTTTTTTTTTTAATAAGTGATCATATAACCTCTGTTCTCAGTTGCATAAGGAGCTTAGGCTGCATTCACATTAGAGCATCTAATTTATGTGTATTTTGTTATAGCTTTTCAGCTTCGGCAATTTTGTATTCGGCCCCATTCATGTCTAGCTTTTTTAGATCACGGGCAGGATCACCGCAATTCTGCCCATGATTCCAAATAGCACTTTAATCCTGGCAAAACGCAGTACGTTTGTTTGTGTGCCATTCATGTTGAATGGCACCAAAACGCGGTGGAACAAATCTGTCTGCAAAAAAAAAGTAGCTCCAAAACTTTGAACTTCAGGCGTTTTGGAGTGGAGATGTGAACCACAACTAGAGCTGCACAATAAAAGTTAAAAAAAAAAATGGCAATTGCGATTCAACCCCCCCCACCTCACGATCCTAACACAGCATTTTCCCAATTCATGTTAAACAAGTGCAGAGCCGTTCTCTGCTCAGAGCTGTCAAAAAGAAAGGAAAAAAAAAACTAAGCCGGAAAATGTTTAACAGCAGCGATAAAGAGAAGCAATGCATCTCTCAGTTCTTTTAGATCAGTGGTTCTCAACTCCTGTCTTCAGGACCCACTAACAGGCCAGATTTGAAGTATTACCTCGGGGAGATGCAGACTAGAATACTGCAATCACTGAGCAGCAAATGATATCACCTGTGATGTACTTCAGTTATCTTGAAAACCTGGCCTGTTAGTGGGTCCTGAGGACAGGTGTTGAGAACCACTGTTTTAGATCAAAGGAATGAACTTCCGTCTGTAAATGAGGTCAGTTTAACCACTTAAAGACTAAACCTTTTTCTGACACTTGTTGCTTAATAGTTAAAGCTGTATTTTTTGCTAGAAAATTACTTAGAACCCTCAAACATTATATATATATTTTTAGCAGAGACTCTAAAGAATAAAATGGAGATCATTGCAATATTTTATGGCACACTGTATTTGCGCAGCGGTCTTTCAAAAGCATTTTTTTTTTTTAGGAAAAAATATACCGTACTACAATGAATTAAAAAATAAAACAAAAAGAAAAACTAAACAGTAAAGTTAGCCCAATTTTTTTGTATAATGTGAAAGATGATGTTATGCCGAGAATTGTGATCTTTATTCTAAGCAAAATTGTGATTTTCATTTTATCCAGAATAGTGCAGCTCTAGCCACCACCACAGAGATGCATACATTTTTTTCTCCCTGAGAATGGGTGTGAATGGGGTCTTAGAGAGGTTGGGGTGGAGACTGCAAGAGCTGTGTCAGCAAGTGGCAGAGAAAGAGAAGTACACTGATCTTCCCAGTGAAGGGCTGTGCAGGGGGGTATTTTCAGTACAAGTCTTAGTCATTGGAGGACAGGCATGCTGTGCTTAAAGAACAGGAGGAACACTGACCATGCTTAAATGGATGTGCTCTCATGCCTAGTGTGGTCAATTTGAAATATGAAAACAGGGGGATTGGCAGAATCACCAGGTATTTTACACAAAGTAAGAAACACAAAGAAGACAGGATACGTTTTAACTCAAGTGCTTGGTACAACATACACATATCAGGAATATGAAATGTTGGGGTAAGAAATGCTAGTTTAATTGAAGCTTTCATTTTAGCAGAACACCCAGGCAACTAGCATTTTTAAAAAGAGCTCAACAGCAGTTGCATCCATATTCCTCTTAGAGAAGGATTCCTTTATTGTAATATTAATGCTAACTGAACACATAGGACCTTCTGAAACTGATCTCTGCTTTGACACCGTATGCATGTGTATAGACTATTCTATACTGATAAAAATGGTGTGAGGTTTCAATGTTTCTTTAAGTTCTGGGAAATCTCTTGGCACCATGCAAATAATTTATATTAACAAAACCTGCATTTATTATTCTCTGGGGAGTTTTACCATGTACAGGACATGCTTTTCAAACCATGCAATTAGCTTGCATTAAAAATACGCCACTTCAGTCTGGAGGGCTAGTCACTAACAAAGAACTCTGTACTAAATTAAAACAGCGCCTCATTAAAATGATGATATTTCAGACAGTTTTAATAAACCTTGCTCAAAGCAACATAAGGCAGGCAAATGGAACAAAATAGGAGAAAGGTAAAGGGAAAATTGATGTGATGAAAGTGCAGTCTAATTTTAGAACCCAAGTATTTTTTAATTTAACCCTGCATGGTACTGGACCCTTTTGCATTCTGTTTTAGGTATGGTTATCATTTAAAGGAAATCTGTTAGACTAGAAATTTAGCTGCCATTGCTGACTAGGCCATTACACTGACGGAGGAGGAGGAGGAGAAGAAGAAGAAAAGGGGGCATCCTTGCAAAGTCACCCTAAATGAATTAACCCCCCCAATGAAATTTTCCTTCTTTCACAACATGATTAGCTACTATCCATGTAGGAAATGCAATGTTTAATGTTTAATTTTTAGCGCAGCTTTCTATATACAGTACTATTTATATACACCACAGCCGATAACTGGAGACCCTATCTCAATGTCTATACATTGGATGTTGGTGCTGCCGTTGTGCCGTAGGTGTTATTGCCTCAGCTCCCGGAGATGACATCTACTATAGTGCCTCCAACTATCAATATCATCAACAGTTTTACCCATATACTACAGCTAGGTGAGAGTGTTCGTGATCTTTTATATTCCCCCCCCCCCTTTCTTCCTTGTTTCATACTTTCCTCATATCATTTTGGCATTTCTATTCTATTATAGATCAGCCCAAATCTGCATCTGCTCCTGATGAGTGGCATTATAACCACGAAACGCATAGAGCTTTCCTATGATGCTACGTCACAGTATCCACATGTAATCTCTGTATTTTATTATAGTCTATTTTAATGAATCAATTTCATCATTGTTATATATATATATATTTATACGTTACCGGTACAATCTTGGTCTACATACCCAAGGTCAATTACTATATATATCATGTTGGAATAATTATGTATAAATTATGAATTTAGATGATATTTATCAAGAGATATTATCTTTATATCTTTCTACTATTTTACATGTGTATGTATGCCCTTTGTAATAAAAAACAATTATTATACTGATTGGTTTGTTCAACTTAATAGTGTGCTTCATTTAAAGTCCCACAACCCCTTTCTTCTTTCAAATATACAAGGCTGAGGGGTCAACAGCATTTCAACTTTACAAAGAATGCAATAAGAAATGTAAGGGTGCAATCAGGGCAGCTAAGATAGAACACGAAAGGTACATAGCGGAGGAGAGTAAAAAAAAATACCAAGAAATTCTTTAAGTATATAAATAGTAAAAGAGGGAGGTCAGATCATATTGACCCCATAAAGAATGATGAAGGGAATCTGGTTACAAAGGATGGAGAGATGGCAAAGGTTTTGAATTTATTCTTCTCCTCAGTATTCTCGAGAGAGAAGGGGGGCTTCTGTAACCAAAACCGCAAGGGTTTATCTTCATAACACGTCACAGGAAGTACCCTCGTAGACAGAGGATAGAATTAGGAATAAACTTGAAAAAATTATCATTAATAAGTCACCGGGACAAGATGGCTTGCACCCAAGGGTCCTTAAAGAACTCAGTCAAGTAATTGCCAGACCATTGTTCCTAATTTTTACAAACAGTCTACTGACTGGTATGGTACCAGCTGATTGGAGAAAGCCAATGTAGCACCAATATTTAAAAAAGGACCAAGATATATCCCTGGGAACTACAGACCAGTTAGTCTAATATCAATAGTATGCAAGCTCTTGGAGGGGATAATAAGGGATTATATACAAGATTTTAGTAATGAAAACAGTATCATTAGCAGTAATCAGCATGGATTCATTCATTCTTGCCAAACCAATCTATTAACCTTCTATGAGGAGGTGAGCTGCCATCTAGATAAAGGAATGGCAGTAGACGTGGTGAATCTGGATTTTTCAAAGGCATTCGATACAGCCCCCATAAACATTTACTGTACAAATTAAGGTCTGTCGTCATGGACTAAAGGGTGAGTATATGGATTGAACACCGGCAACAGGGGCGTGTCCAGAGGTTAGTAATAAATGGGGAGTACTCGGAATAGTAGGGTGTGGAAAGTGGGGTCCCCCAGGGTTCTGTCCTGGGACCAATCCTATTTAATTTATTCATAAACGACCGGGAGGATGGGATAAACAGCTCAATCTCTGTATCTGCAAAAGATACCAAGCTAAGCAGGGCAATAACTTCCCCGCAGGATGTGGAAACCTTGCAAGAAGATCTGAACAAATTAATGGGGTGGGCAACTACATGACAAATGAGGTTTAATGTAGAAAAATGTAAAATAATGCATTTGAGTGGCAAAAAAAATGAACACAATCTACTCACTAGGGGGAGAACCTCTGGGGGAATCTAGGATGGAAAAGGACCTGGGGGGCCTGGGAAATGACAGGCTCAGCAATGGCATGCAATGCCAAGCTGCTGCAAGCAAAGCCAACAGAATATTGGCATGCATTAAAAAGGGGATTAACTCCAGAGATAAAACTATAATTCTCCCACTCTACAAGACTGGTCCGGCTGCAGCTGGAGTATGCCATTCAGTTCTGGGCTCCTGTCCTCAGCCAGGATATACTGGAACTGGAGAGGGTCCAGAGAAGGGCAACAAAGCTAATAAAGGGACTGGACTATCTTAGTTATGAGGAAAGATTATGAGCATTGAACTTATTCTCTCTGAGGAGAATCGCTTGAGAGGGGATAGGATTTCAAATGTACAAATACAGTACTGGGGACCCCATACTAGGGATAAAACTTTTCTGCGAAAGGGAGTTTAAAAAGACACGTGACCATTCACTAAAATTAGAAGAAAAGCAGTTTAACCTTAAACCGCGTAGAGGGTTCTTTACTGTGAGAGCGGTAAGGATTTGGAATTCTCTTCCACAAGCAGTGGTTTCAGCAGGGAGCATAGATAATTTCGAAAAACTATTATATAGGCATCTAAACGACCATAACATACGGGGATATACAATGTAATATTGACATAAAAAGCGCACACATTTTTTCAACCTCACCAACTATGTAAACACTAAGTTTTCAGGACTTTTTACTTCTTTTCTCATATGCATTTCATTATAACTCAATGTATGGATTTTTTTTAGCACAGCACTTGGATTTCTGATGTTATACACAATATTTGGCAATTATGTTGCTAGCAGCGCTGCCCAAGTTTACTAGCATGGCAATTCTCTTTATCTAAAGAAATATATTACTACCACCACTCTTAGCTCACTCGAGGAGCTCTAAGCTTTCTGAGGAATCTACAGCATCCAACACACTTCCAGGTGTGTTGGTTACCTGCCCCCCTGCTGTGCACTGTGGGACTCCTTTCCACGCTTCATATGTCACAACTATATCCTAGGGGCAGGTGAAAGAAACCACAATTCACGGATTGGGACCAGGCATCAAACACACCTGGAAGTGTTGGATCCAGAAGATTCTTCAGTAAGCTTTAGCATTTCAGGTCTCACACCACAATTTCTGCATTCTGGATACGTTTCTGCATGCACGTTTTTTATGCATTCCAGTGCGTTTTTTTTCTCTTTTTTCTTCATCTCAATAGAAGACAATTGAGGACATGTGCATTCCAGTGCATTTTGCCATGTTTCAGATGCGTTCCAAACAGAAAAATATGCGTCATGTTCTACTTTTGTTGAATGCACTGGAACGCACTGCACTGGTGTGAATTAAACTATTGGAATCCATGGAAAACACTATCCATGCGCTTTTAAAGCAGAATAAAAATGCACTGGACTGCATCTAGTGTGAACCAGCCCTAAAGAGAGGAGAATAGGAAGCATGCAAAAGCACGCATGGCGAAACAGGAGAGTATTAATGTTTTCTGTACAGGGAGTTTTATGTGTTGTCTTTTAAAATAATGGAGACACTTTAAGGTGTAAGGCCTCCTGACTTAACTACTTAAAGCGGAACTATACTGCATCGGAGCACCACAAACCAAAAAGGCTATTTTCAATATTCAAAGCAAACTCACCCATCCATGTTTCTAAGCTTTATTTTGGTGAAAAATCAATAGGAAAACCACCCCCTAGCATTTCTAGCCGTGGCCATCTTGAGTAAGAGCAAAATGATTTGTGTAGTAAGTAAACATGAAATAATGCTAGCAAAACAGTCAATGCTGATTGAGTGAGGAGTTCCACTAAGTCTTCTTCAGACTTTACTGGCCATGCCCTTGTTATCGGTCTATAACTCACTAGGCAGTGAACTTAGAATACGAATAATGGTCCTGGAGCCTGCACTTTATCATCATGTCAGCAATGGTAGCTCTTATATTTCTATCCTCACAGGCTTGTCATGTATATACATAAGTTTCATTACATAAAAAGAGATGCACATAATAACATCTAAGTTAAACATACACAGGCTGCTTATCAAGAAGATAAGAACATTTTATACAAATGCTAAAAATCTGGATCCTGCAAACATTTTCATATCTGCCTAGAGCCAAAAACAAAGACACATAGGGGTTGACATATACAAAGTGCAAAATAAACATTTTGTCAGGATGCTGTGGATAAGAAAGTTATTTTCTTATTTAAACACTTTACATACATCAGGCCATGACACGATTAAGATTGTGGGAATTTTATTGAGTGGCCTGAAATTACAATGAAAACTACTTTAATAGTTGCTTAAAGCAGATTTTCATGCATTCCAATGACTTGGCTCCTCTGCATTCCACCCACCCTCCGCTACACATTCTTTTTTAACTTTTATTTTCAGCCCACTCCCCCATTCTCTGTAATTCGCATAGGCAGATGATGCCAGTGCACCCAGCCCCTTCTGGTATGTGATGTGACATATACCAGGAGCCACGCACGTCACTCTATCCACCAACAGGGGAGAGGGCAGGCCTAGCGGCACGTCATCAGTAAGCTGCGGCAGAGCCGGAGCAGCCTCCTGATAACATCACAGATGAATATGGTGGCGTGGGACCTGGTGACGGCTGCAGAGAAGAGGATCTCAGCAGGACAACACTGAATTCTCTTTGTGGGTGAGTAGCTTAAGTGTAGCCAACTCAGCATCAGGTAGGCAGGGAGAGCAAAAAAGAAATAAAAAATAGGGGGGGAGGGAAGTTCCTCTTTCAAGTCTGTATTAAAAAAAAAAAAAACAAGGTATCTTCGGACAATGTTAGGATTATGGGCACACTTTGCTACACACTCACAGCTGAATTCCTGTGTTGTAATCCCAGTTAAGGACATCTTAAAATGGACCCTGTTCCTTTGAAGCATGCATAACAGAACAGTGCTTGTGCTGTGTAATTTGGCCCCCTGTCTCACCAGATAAAATCTGGCTGATCCTGCCTGGTTCTGACCTCCCCTCTGTAAACTGACCACGGTTTATTATGGCTGAGCCCCGACACCGTGGTCAGTTTACATGCCTTCATCACCCACAGCTCTCCTGTGTCCTCTCCCCCCCCCCCCCCGCCTGTCAGCTCTGTGTCAGGGCCTGCCCCCCCTTCCCCCTCCTGCTTCTGAAATAACAGTGATCAGGCAATCCCATCTTCCATAATGATAATGTAAGTGTCCTGTATATGTGCCTATTATATGTGCTATTAAAAAAATGCTTTTCTGGCTCTAGGTGTCAGATCGGGAGAGGGGAGAGTCGGCCGGTCACGTGAGCGGCGCTAGCAAATAAGGTATAAAACAGCATTTTTTTAATAAGGCACATAAACAGGGCACTTAGCATTATGGAAGACAGGGGATTGCCTGATAATCACTAAGTGACTTTACAACCACTTTAATTTACTTTAGCCTCTTGCATAGAAGAAATGGCTGATAAAAGAACTGGCTGCGATAAATCACAAAGCAATTAAACACAATCAGAAACCCTACAATCAGATTATAAAATATTATTAAAAACGCTACTTGTGCAGTGCTTTTAAAGAAGGCATAGTGGCCCTTATTGAGTCACAACAAGGAATTACCTGCTACGTTGTATCAACAATAAATTGTAAGAATACAAAAATGTACTAAAACCCCCCTTTGCTTTGAGCTGTCAAGAAATCTTTTCATACAATTAGCTAAATGTCTGTTCACCGAAGGATATGAAATAAATACCACATCAGCAAAGTAATACTAACAATTATCAGATGTTTTACAATTATATATAATTTGAATACAAAAAGGAGAAAAAAATATTGCTATGCGGGTGTACAAAAAAAAAAACTGTCAAAAGGAACACTGTAACAATTGTCTTTATATACTTCCACTCCTGCCAGTGGCAGTTGGTGCTCCATCGGTCAGGCTCTACGCCCTGAGCCCAAACCCTTTTTGAAGCCAGTTCAAGCCTCGGGCTCGAATCATGTACTCCAAATAAATAATTGAAACTCATGCGTCCAGCGCTCTGCGTGTAGATTAGGGAATTGAACCCATTCGCGTGCGCCCCTAATGAGCGGCCGCTACTGACTACACCCAACACATACCTTTGCCCCTTTTCCAGAAATCTTCATTGTGTTGCTCTGTCTGCAAATGCCAAGACTTTCTCCCAGATGTGCCCTATTTTTCTTGTTCATGAACACCGTGACCCTATTTATTCCTATAGGTAGGGCCTTACTCTGAATGACTGCTAAAGGCTGGCACAAGTATGGCTTCCTATAGGAACACATTGTACATAAGCAGTAAGAAGAGGACCAAATGTGTGTGTGACAGGAGTCTTTTGAAAGCAAACCTTTGTTCAAAACAAAAAACAGACGCAATGGGCATGGGAGGTTGCTTTGTACACGCTGGCAGACATGATTAGTGTTTTTTATTTTAAACCCAGGATTGCTTTAACATGTAGTAGTTTTGCAAATAAATGGTTTGGGAAAGGGGTTCAAGAAAACTGGGCAGAAAATGCACAAGTTGTGAAACAAATGGAATGTTTTATATCTTCCTAAGAATCTGAGTTGCTTTGTCTGGTAAAACGGTTGTCACTGTAGTGCAAGTGTAAGTGTGTGTGTGTGTGTGTGTGTGTGTGTGTGTGTGTGTGTGTGTGTGTGTGTGTGTGTGTGTGTGTGTGTGTGTGTTATATTCTCCGAGTTGTGAGAGACACAAGACTCTGGTCTGGGACTGATGTTTATTTCAGTACTCACTGTACACTCCAACATGCATCTCAGGACAGGTATTTCTTAGCATGCTTCCCATACATGTGCTCTAAGATGGCTACCATGCGCCTTGACCCTTGTTGTCACTCCTGGGTGGAGCCAAACTTAAAGTGACAGTACATGTGGAACCCTTCAGGTACAACACCTTCCACCCATCCCTTAAAAAAAAAAAAAAAAAGCAAACACACACACACTAAACGAGAACAGGCCCAAAACAGTAACTCATAAATGTCAAATAACAGTCCTCCAAACATAGGAGATTCACAGGACTTCTCCCGCGTCCAGATGTGAGACCAAGCTTCCAGGAACAGCTACGGGGATAAAATGGCATCGGATCACGCTCGCCGGCCCCGTCGAAAGTCTTGTAACCAGTCTTGCAGCTGAAACCGGTCAGGAGGGCGACAGTGTCGTTGAGCACCCAGCGACTCGGGACCAGAGGAAACAGGGCTGGCCAGAATGGGTACCAGCAGGGCCATGAGGGATCCACTAGCTCAGAGGGTGAACAGACCTCCGGACCAGGGCTGTAGGGCTCTGTTGGAGCAGAGTTCAAAAGTTCAGAGTCCCCCTAATCAACAGTCCCGGTGCATCCTGATCCGCTGGGTGCAAACCCTTGAGACACTGGTGGTTCCGCCTGCGTCAGGGATTCGAGAAGCTGAGAACTAGGACATCTCCTGTGATTACGATGTCTCAGTTTATGAATGGAGAGGAGCCGCTGTCTTCTCTCCATTCATTTTCAGTGCAGCTGAGGCTGCAGAGAAAGGGACTGGGGAATCTCTATCCTCGGTCTCTTTCTCTGTCTCAAGGGGGAGATTTCAGGGGTCTATTAAGACCCCTGATATCTCACAAAGCCCCCCAACAGGGCTGAATTAAAAAAAAAAAAAGTATTGCAATAAATAAAAAAAAATGATTGTAAAAAATAATAAAAATTAAAATAAAAAACACACAGACACCATCCACCCCCTCCCTCCCTAAAAAAAGAAAAAGAAAGCATTGTAAAAAAAAAAAAAAAAGAAAATTGTAATAAAATTGTAAAAAAAAAAAAAAAAAAAAAAAAAAACAAACACTGTCACGTGAAAGTATCGGTGAGTACTTGAAAAAAAAGTATCGGTACTTGGACTCGGTCTTAAAAAAGTGGACAACCCTACTGTATGGGCTGCTATCTCCCCAGAAGACAAGAAGGAGAGGCTGGTGTAACGACAACTCTTGATCAGTGGAGAAGAGTCCGTCGACGTCCCTGTCAGTCGGGACATTGCGTCCGCATTAGCATCATGACCGTGATACTGGATTTTGAAGCTGTATGCTCCCAAGAATAGGGCATAGCATTGAAGGCGGGCCACAGTCGTCAGATGCCTTTGTCAGGGCTAAAGATCTGAAGGAGTGGTTTATGGTCCACCAGTATGGTGAATTCCCTACCATACAGGTAAAGATGAAACTTCTCAATTGCCCATATCAGCGCAAGAGACTCTTTGTCAATGTGCGAGTAATTGCTTTCTGCTTTTGTCAAGGACCTAGAGGCGAATGCCACTGGTTTTCTGACCCATCTGGTAAGATGTGAGATAGTACAGCCCCCAGACCATAGGGTGAGGCATCACAAGCCAAGGTGAAAAGCTTCTGAAGGTCATAGTGCACGAGCATGCATGACGCCAAGAGCTTATGCTTAGAAACTTCAAAAGCATGTTGGCATGCAGCCAACCAGTCCCATCTGGAGTATTTCTCCAAAAGCTTGTTCAACGGAAACAAGGTGTGTGCCAGATCTGGCAGGAATTTGTGGGAATAGTTCAGCAAGCCAAGGTTGGATCGCAGCTGCTGGACGTTGTTTGGGGCTGGAGCTTTGACTAAAGCACCAACCTTGGCTTCCGTGGCATGTATACTCTCCGCATCCACAAGGTGGCCACAAAACTCCAATTTAGGAACCATGAATTGGCATTTTGCTAAGTTTACTTTTAGACCCTGCTCTTGGAGTCTTGTCAACACAAGCTCCATGTTCCGCTTGTGTTCCTGGTCTGTCAGTCCCGTGATGAGCATATCATCTAGCAGGC
Organism: Lithobates clamitans; assembly: GCA_037952925.1. Lineage (NCBI taxonomy): Eukaryota > Metazoa > Chordata > Amphibia > Anura > Ranidae > Lithobates > Lithobates clamitans. The sequence continues at coordinate 410,862 of JBBGZY010000421.1, read as the reverse complement.
ACTGTGTGAAAGGAATGTCTGCCAAAATCTCATCCATTTTTCATTGCCAAATGGCTGGGGCGGAGGCTACACCAAACACCATCCGAATGTATTCATACAGTCCCTTGTGGGTGTTGATGGTTAGAAACTTGCAGGATGAAAGATGGACCTCAAACTGTAAATATGCTTGTCTGAGATGAGAGAGGCAAAAATGTCATCTACTCTGGGTAGGGGATACTGGTCTATCTCCAGTTGGGAGTTCAGTGCCATGCGGAAATGGCCAGAAATGCGCAAGACCCCATTCGCTTTCCTTACTGGTACAACTGGTGATGTCCACTTGCTGTGCTCTACCTTTGAGATGACACCTTATTCCTTCAGCCGACTTAGTTCAGCTTCCACTCCTGCTCAGAGAGAAAAAGGTACTGTTTGAGCATTGAAGAACTTAGGCTGAGCATTGGGTTTCAGCCTGAGTCTCTCACAGTCATGCTTTATTTTCCCCAACTGTCAAAGATCTTTAGGAACCACTGCTTCAGGGACACCACCCATCCCTCATCATCTCCTAATGGAATTGTAACAGTGTTACAGGGGTTTATGGCGATGTCTGGCATACCAAAGTGAGCAATCCAGTCTCTCCCAAAGAGAGGGGGTCCCCCATGTTCTAGGCTATATAATGGCAGTCTCTTTGTCTGACCCTTGTAGAATACTTGTACTTTCGCGTAAACCAGTGGGTGGAGTATCTGCTTTGAGTATGTCTCCAGATTGATTGGTGTTAGTCGGACAGTTGTTCGCGTCTGAAGTTGCCTCCGTTGTTTCTGTGTGATAAACTGCTGCTCCTGTGTCTACATCCGTCTTGCGTTTCTTTCCCTCAACAGTCACCTCTAAAGTCATTGCAGAGGGTGCTGAATGCATATGATGTATGTCTAATCTGTGGAGCTCTTCCTCATCCTCTGACTCAGATGGTGATGTATAACTTCCCACCATATACATCTTTGGGTTCTGAGGTTGTTTATCATGCACCTTCTTGCTACGGCACACTCATTTAAGATGGCCTGCCTTACCGCAATTATGACAGGTCTGATCCTTAAACCAGCAGACTTCGTGATCATGGCCTGTATTCCCACACACCGATAGCAAGCTGACTCCCGGTCTGGTGGGGGTCTGTATTTCCAGTTTGCGGCAGTTGGCTGGACTGCTGTTCTGAAAACTTCCCGTTTCACCTCTTCCCTTTTGTCCTGGGGGTTCAATTCCTCTGTATCTTTCACATTTCTGAAGCCATCTCAATTGCCTTTGTAAGGGTAAGGTCTTTCTATGTTAATAGTCTCCTTTGGCTAGACTCACTGTTCAGTCCCATGACAAACTTATCTCTCAATGCAGTAGGCAAGTACTCCCCAAAAGAACAGGTAGAGGCTAGTCTGCGAAGGGCGAGCACATAAGCCCTAATTTCTTCACCTGGCTGCCGCTGATAGAACCGTAATCTTTCTGCAACCTCTAGTGGTTTGGGCTGGAAGTGATCCTCTACAAGTTTCAGGAGCTCTGCCAATGTCTCAGTTGCTGGTTTTACAGGGGAAAGGCGATCCCCAAGAGTGTCATATGTCTTAGCACCCAACCCCTGTCAGAAATACTGCTACTTGCCTGTCGTCTGGGATGGCATTTGTACTGAAATACTGCTTCAGTCTCTCAACCCAGGAACTCTAGGATGTCTGTTCTCCATCAAATTCACTTAAAAAGGGGTTGTAAACCCTTGTGTTTATTTCACCCTAATACATCCTATGCATTAAGGTGAAAAAATTTCTGGCAGTGACCCGCCCGTTTTACATACCTGAACCCCAAATTTGCCTCGGCGGAGATGCGCTGTCCCTCTCTGCACGGGGTTCCGGCTCTTGATTGGCTAGATTGATAGCAGCGTAGCCATTGGCTCCCGCTGCTGTCAATAAAATCCAATGACGTGGGCGCTGGGGGGTGGGGCCGAGTTGTGTCTATGAACGCCGAATGCTGGACTTGGGAGTGCGTCCTCAAGGTAACCCCCTGGGAGAGCGCTTCTCCTAGGGAGTTATCTGATGCAGGGAGGAGCCGCGAGAGCCGCCGAGGGACCCCAGAAATCGAGGAACGGGGCCACTCTGTGCAAAACGAGCTGCACAGTGGAGGTAAGTATGACATGTTTGTTATTTATAAAAACAAAAAAACACACACAAAAAAAAACGTGCCTTTAAAATTACTTTAATGTCCCGATCAATGACATTTTCCTGCTGGGCTCTGAGTGCTTTTGTCCAGGTGACAATCCACACTGCCTTTGTCTCTCTGACTAATAGCTACTTTGTAAATCCCATCCTCATCACCACTGTTAAATTCTCTAAGTTGTGAGAGACACAAGACTCTGGTCTGGAACTGATGTTTATTTCAGTACTCACTGTACACTCCAACATACATCTCAGGACAGGTATATCCTAGTATGCTTCCCACACATGTGCTCTAAGATGACTACCATGCCCCTTGACCCTTGTCATTACTCCTGGGTGGAGCCAGCCTTAAGTCACAGTACATGTGGAACCCTTCAGGTATTGAGGGAATCTCTCTAAAGGAGCCCCAGGTAGCAGAAAAACCCAACAGGGATTCCCTACTTTAAAGTGATTGTAATAATAACAAACATGTTATACTTACCTGCTCTGTGCAGTTGTTTTGCACAGAGCAGCCCCAATCCTTGTCTTCTTGGGTCCCTCGTCAGCGCTCCTGGCACCTCCCTGCCGGGTGCGCCCACTGCAAGCGGCTTGCAATGGGGGCACCCAAGCAGACGCACTCCCGATCAGCAGCTGTATGTGTCCATTCACACACGGAACTGCGGTGCAGCCTTGCCCCCTCCATCTCTTGATTGACTCACTGGCAGTGATTGACAGCAGCGGGAACCAATGGCTCCCGCTGCTGCCAAAAGGTAATCGGGAGTGCGAGTTCCAGGAGAGGCAAGGCTCCCGTGGGCATTGCTGGATCGAGGGGGGGGCTCAGGTAAGTATTAGGTGGGCTACTGGACACAGAAGGTTTTTTTTAACTTCATGCTCAGAATGCCTTTACAACTACTTTAAAGTGTATGTCCAGCCAAAAAAAAAAAAAGTTTACACTACAAGTATATGTATATCCATATTTTTCCATTTAGTTTTGGATACAATAGGTATGGATTAACACACCCCCCCATGCTCATTTATTTCTGACAATGACCTGATTTTTGTTAGCTTTCTGCACTAGTGATGCAACAAGAAGTACCTCACCTCTTTTTCTGTTGATAGCTGTAATATTTTTTGGTTTTCCTTCCTTTACTGTCCTACTCGATGTTAATTTCGTCAACTAATATATTTTTATCAACAAAATTAAAACTTTTTTTTTTCAACTAAAATCCGACAAACAATTCAGATGACTAAAATATGACTAAATTTAAAATGGTATTTTAGTCAAAAGACACCAAAACTAAAATCGAAAATTTACCTCATAATTAACACTGGTTATATGACACAATGGCTAAATCTGTGTCTGTAATGTATGTTCAAACCCTGTACCATAAATTATAACATGCTATTAGATTTTTTACTCCAGGAGTATATAATGAATTTGGAAATTCTAGAGAATTAGACTAAAATGTACTGGAGATTTTAGTAAGAATAAAACGATTCAGATGGCAGATACTACTAAAACGGAATTTTAGTCAAAAGTAGAACTAAAACTAGATCGAAATTTGATGTCAAAATTAACACTGATCCTACAGCTAATGGTCACATTAGAAAACAAAGTGGGGGAACCTCCTTACTAGGGACCAAATCAGTAAGGACATGAAAGGGGTTCTAACTCTTCCCTAATCTACCCATAAAACTGATAAAAGAAATACAGAAGCTCTCATTCATGACATGGAAAACCTTAGATTTACCGGTAACGGTATTTCTACGAGTGTTTCAGGACAGCATGTGGAGAGAGCGCAGCTCCACCCACTTCCCAGGAAACACTGCAGTTATCCCTTTAAATCCTGGACACTTCCACCATGGTCTCAGTTGTTACCGAGTACCTCTGGCCATGCTGAAAATATATAAGCAGAACATAGCAACCCACAACGCATTAACATTTATAGCCCAAGGGAAGGTCATTGGCGCTGTCCTGAAAGACTCCTAGAAATACCGTTACCGGTAAGTCTAAGGTTTTCTCACCTCGTCTTTCATTTGTTTCTGATGCAAAAAGGTCTATCTGGGGAATTCTCCATCTGTCCACTATCCGCTGAAAGACCTCCTGACTCTTCTTTTCTGCTATCTGGTTTAGGCTGACCTTCAGATGTACTGCTGTTAGGGATGCCAGGTTGTCCTCTGCCCAGGTCAGAGTCTGTAGGGCCAAGTCTAGAAGACACCTGCTCCTTGTGCCCCCCTATTTTTAGATGTAGGCCATTGCTGTGGCGTTGTCTGACAATGCCTGGATGTGATGGCCTCTAATAGTCTGTCTGAAGGCCCACAACTCCAGAACAATGTCCCTTAATTCCCTCCAGTTTGAGGATCTCCTGGATTCCTCCACTGACCAAGACCCCTGAGCCAACTGGTTCTCGAGATGTGCACCCCACCCCCAGGATCTTGCATCTGTTGTGAGAATTTTTGGTGCGGGAAAAATTCCAGAGCAAACCCTTGCTCAAATCTGTCTGATCCCTCCACCACCATAACTTTCTTTTTACTGGTGTGGGATAGTTATCTGTTTTTCCAAAGACTCTCCTTAGGCCCAACTCTGTAGAATCGCCTGTTGGAGGTCTCTGGCATGGAGGCAGGCCCACTAAACAGCTGGGATTTGTCTGCACTTTCTTTACTGCCGCCTGTATCCTTACTATCTTTTCCTCTGAGAGAAAAATCTTTTCCTGTACCGATAACATGAACAGCCCAGGAAAATGATCACTTGAGAGGGAATTAGGCTAGATTTTACTTTGTTCAAAATCCAACCCAGACTCTCTAAATGGCTCTGTGCCCTTTTCAGATCCCTGCGTAAAAGATCCTCTGAGCTGGCGAACAAGAGAAGGTATTCCAGATAAGGTACTACAGATACCCCCTAGCAACCTGAATGGTGCCAATGCTTCTGCCACGATCTTTGTGAAGATCCTTGGAGAAGCAGAGAGACCGAATGGGAGAGCCCTGAACTGAAAGTGTGACACCACGCCCCTTGCTCTGATTGCCAGACGCAGATATCTCTGCGACGCTGGTGTTATGGGAACATGCAGGTATGCGTCCCTTAGATCTATGGAGGCTAGAAAGCACCCTGCGGGCAGGAGTTTCCTCATGGAATAAATTGTGTCCATACAAAACTTTTTGTACCGGATGGACCTGTTTAAGATCTTTAAATTCAGTATTAACCTGAATTTTCCTGACTGCTTCTCTACTAGAAAAACATGAGAATAACACCCTATTTCTTCCTCCCGCTGGGGTACTGGGATGATTACCTTCTGTTGCAGGAACTCCTGCAAGAGTGATGTCATCGCCATCGATTTCCCCTGATCTCTGGGGAGCTGTGTCACATAAAAACGAGACGGTGGGCTTTCTGAGAACTCCAGTGCGTAACCCTCCAAAATTACCTAGAGAACTAACGCACTGGATGTCGCCCCCTCCCACTGCGGAAGAAAGGACTTAAGCCTTCCCCCCACAGTCGGGAGACCGTCACTGGGTTTTTGCGGGTTGACGAAACACCACCCCAGACTTCTCTCAACCCCTTTAAGACCTCCAAGGTCTCTTTTGTCCTATTTCCTTTGAGTCCCGGGTCTTTTTAGCCTGGAATGCTTTTTTCTTATCCGCTGTTCTATCTAGAACAGCGTCAAGAGCCGGGCCAAATACTAGATCCCCCTCGAAAGGTAGGCCGCACAACTTCGCTTTGAAGGCCAAATCCATAGACCAGGTCTTGACCCACAAAGCTCTTCTAGCAGAGTTAAAGCTGAAGATCTTGCGGACATTTTAACCGTCTCAGCCGAAGCATCCACCATATAACCTACTGCCTTTTGTAGGACTGGCAAAGTATCCAAAAAAATCTTTCCGAGAGGTAACTGCCTCAATATGGCCCTTCAGTTGTTCCAGCCAGTGTTCTAAATTCCTGGCCACCACTGAAGATGCCACAGCTGGTTTGAGATTAACTAATGTAGAATCCCAAGCCTTTTTCAATAAAGAGTCATCTTTTTTGTTCATAGTGTCCTTTAAGACCCCCAGGTCTTCAAAAGCTAAATCTGTGTTTCGCGACACCTGCGAAAAAGCTGCATCAAGCTTGAGTCTCTTGTTCCAAACTTGTGTGCTATCGTCATCAAAGGGAAATCTCCTTTAGAGAGACCTGGAAAAGAAAGGGGCCCTCTCTGGATCCTTCAATTCCCTCTGTCAGCACTTTATGCACCGGGAACACGCGATGCTCAACTTCATCCATGCCCTGATACATCTTGTCATGTAGTGACAATTGAGTCTTATCCTCAATATTCAGGGTTGTGTGCAGGGATGAGCCGAACACCCCCCTGTTCAGTTCGCACCAGAACATGCGAACAGGAAAAAAATTTGTTCGAACACGCGAACACCGTTAAAGTCTATGGGACACGAACATGAATAATCAAAAGTGCTAATTTTAAAGGCTAATATGCAAGTTATTGTCATTAAAAGTGTTTGGGGACCTGGGTCCTGCCCCAGGGGACATGAATCAATGCAAAAAAAAGTTTTAAAAACGGCCGTTTTTTCAGGAGCAGTGATTTTAATAATGCTTAAAGTCAAACAATAAAAGTGTAATATCCCTTTAAATTTCATACCTGGGGGGTGTCTATAGTATGCCTGTAAAGGGGCGCATGTTTCCCGTGTTTAGAACAGTCTGACAGCAAAATGACATTTTGAAGGAAAAAACACATTTAAAACTACCGCGGCTATTGCATTGCCGACAATACACATAGAAGTTCATTGATAAAAACGGCATGGGAATTCCCCACAGGGCAACCCCGAACCAAAATTTAAAAAAAAAATGATGTGGGAGTCCCCCTAAATTCCATACAAGGCCCTTCAGGTCTGGTATGGATATTAAGGGGAACCCCAGCCAAAATTTAAAAAAAAAAAATTGACGTGGGGTTCCCCCTAAATTCCATACCAGACCCTTCAGGTCTGGTATGGATTTTAAGGGGAACCCCGCGCCAAAAAAAAAAAAAAAAAAACAGCGTGGGGTCCCCCCAAAAATCCATACCAGACCCTTATCCGAGCACGCAACCTGGCAGGCCGCAGGAAAAGAGGGGGGGACGAGAGTGCGGCCCCCCCCCTCCTGAACCGTACCAGGCCACATGCCCTCAACATTGGGAGGGTGCTTTGGGGTAGCCCCCCAAAACACCTTGTCCCCATGTTGATGAAGACAAGGGCCTCATCCCCACAACCCTGGCCGGTGGTTGTGGGGGTCTGCGGGCGGGGGGCTTATCGGAATCTGGAAGCCCCCTTTAACAAGGGGACCCCCAGATCCCGGCCCCCCCTGTGTGAAATGGTAAGGGGGTACTTACCCCTACCATTTCACTAAAAAACTGTCAAAAATGACAAGAGACAGTTTTTGACAATTCCTTTATTTAAATGCTTCTTCTTTCTTCCTTCATCTTCTTCTGGTTCTTCTGGCTCTTTTGGTTCTTCCTCCGGCATTCTCGTCCAGCATCTCCTCCGCGGCGTCTTCTATCTTCTTCTCCTCGGGCCGCTCCGCACCCATGGCATGGGGGGGGAGGCTCCCGCTCTTCTCTTCATCTTCTTCTCTTCTTCATCCTTCTTCTTCATCCTTCTTCTTCATTCTTCTTCTTCCTTCTTCTTCTTCTTCTTCTTCCTTCTTCCTTCTTCTTCTTCTTCTTCTTCCTTCTTCTTCTTCCTTCTTCCTTCTTCTTCCTTCTTCCTTCTTCTTCCTTCTTCTCTTCTTCCTTCTTCTCTTCTTCCTTCTTCTCTTCTTCCTTCTTCTCTTCTTCCTTCTTCTCTTCTTCCTTCTTCTCTTCTTCCTTCTTCTCTTCTTCCTTCTTCTCTTCTTCCTTCTTCTCTTCTTCCTTCTTCTCCAGGCCGCTCCGCAGCCATGCTGGCATGGTGGGAGGCTCCCGCTGTGTGACGGCGTCTCTTCGTCTGACGGTTCTTAAATAACGGGGGGCGGGGCCACCCGGTGACCCCGCCCCCCTCTGACGCACGGGACATGACGGGACTTCCCTGTGGCATTCCCCGTGACGTCACAGGGAAGTCCCGTCAAGTCACCGTGCGTCAGAGGGGGCGGGGTCACCGGATGGCCCCGCCCCCCCCCCCGTTATTTAAGAACCGTCAGACGAAGAGACGCCGTCACACAGCGGGAGCCTCCCACCATGCCAGCATGGCTGCGGAGAGGCCCGGAGAAGAAATGAAGAAGAGAAGAAGGAAGAAGAGATGAAGAAGAAGAAGATGAAGAAGATGAAGAGAAGAGCGGGAGCCTCCCCCCTCATGCCATGGGTGCGGAGCGGCCCGAGGAGAAGAAGATAGAAGACGCCGCGGAGGAGATGCTGGACGAGAACGCCGGAGGAAGAACCAGAAGGGCCAGAAGAACCAGAAGATGAAGGAAGATAGAAGAAAGAAGTAGTATTTAAATAAAGGAATTGTCAAAAACTGTCTCTTGTAATTTTTAACATTTTTGACAGTTTTTTAGTGAAATGGTAGGGGTAAGTACCCCCTTACCATTTCACACAGGGGGGGGCCGGGATCTGGGGGTCCCCTTGTTAAAGGGGGCTTCCATATTCCGATAAGCCCCCCGCCCGCAGACCCCCACAACCACCGGCCAGGGTTGTGGGGATGAGGCCCTTGTCTTCATCAACATGGGGACAAGGTGTTTTGGGGGGCTACCCCAAAGCACCCTCCCAATGTTGAGGGCATGTGGCCTGGTACGGTTCAGGAGGGGGGGGGGCCGCACTCTCGTCCCCCCCTCTTTTCCTGCGGCCTGCCAGGTTGCGTGCTCGGATAAGGGTCTGGTATGGATTTTTGGGGGGACCCCACGCCGTTTTTTTTTTTTTTTTTGGCGCGGGGTTCCCCTTTAAATCCATACCAGACCTGAAGGGTCTGGTATGGAATTTAGGGGGAACCCCACGTCAATTTTTTTTTTAAATTTTGGCTGGGGTTCCCCTTAATATCCATACCAGACCTGAAGGGCCTTGTATGGAATTTAGGGGGACCCCCACATCTTTTTTTTTTTTTTTTTTTTTGGTTCGGGGTTGCCCTGTGGGGAATTCCCATGCCGTTTTTATCAATGAACTTCTATGTGTATTGTCGGCAATGCAATAGCCGCGGGTAGTTTTAAATGTGTTTTTTTTCTTCAAAATGTCATTTTGCTGTCAGACTGTTCTAAACACAGGAAACATGCGCCCCTTTACAGGCATACTATAGACACCCCCCAGGTACGAAATTTAAAGGGATATTACACTTTTATTGTTTGACTTTAAGCATTAATAAAATCACTGCTCCTGAAAAAACGTCCGTTTTTAAAACTTTTTTTTGCATTGATCCATGTCTCCTGGGGCAGGACCCAGGTCCCCAAACACTTTTTATGACAATAACTTGCATATAAGCCTTTAAAATGAGCACTTTTGATTTCTCCCATAGACTTTTAAAGGGTGTTCCGCGGCATTCGAATTTGCCGCGAACACCCCAAATTGTTCGCTGTTCGGCGAACTTGCGAACAGCTAATGTTCGAGTAGAACATGAGTTCGACTCGAACTCGAAGCTCATCCCTAGTTGTGTGTATGGTTTTTAGAAGGTCCTCTCACTCTTCCAAAGATAACCTATAACGAGAGGGGGAAACCTCCTTTCCCTCACTTTCCTCGTCTGATCCTGAAGACTCATCTTTCTCCTCCTCAGACTCACTAACCACTCTCCTGGTTGTAGAGGAGGTGTGGGCGGAGAACTCTGTGCTGACTGTGCTATTGGACGTTTGTCCAGATAGAAACGGAAGGATTGAAACGTATCTTCTAATTCCTTCCGAAAAGAAGTGAGCATCTCACTAGGCTGGACAGAGGGTTCTTTAGTGGAAGTTTCCACTCTGACCAGATCCGCTATGCAAGTTTTGCACAGCGGTTTAGTCCACGCCTCCCTAAGGGCAGCTTTACATGAAGCATGCAGTTTTTTAGGGGGAGGCTAACATGCTTGGACTTTTCTTTAGATTTTGTCTGAAAAACACCAACTCAAACACTGAATTTCAAAAGAGCCAACTTCCCTAAACTACGAACCTTACTAGAAGGCATAAATTGGGATAAAATCTTAGGAACAAAGAACACCTAGGAGAGATGGGTTTGCTTTAAGAGCATATTAAATAAGGGCATTGGCCAATGTATCCTACTGGGTAATAAATTTAAAGAGCTAACAAAAGTCCTGGAAGGCTTAACTCCAATGTAAAAATGCATATAAAAGCAAAGGAGAAGGCCTTAAAAAAATACAAGGTTGAGGGATCATCATCAGCATTCAGATTTTATAAAGAAAAAAATCCCAAGAAATTCTTTAAGTATGTAAACAGTAAAAAAAAGGTAGGACAGACCATATTGGCCCCATAAAGAATGAGGGAGGACATCTAGTTACAAAGGATGGGGAGATGGCGAAGGTATTGAATTTATTCTTCTCCTCAGTCTTCACGAGGGAATCGGGGGGCTTCAGTAACTAAAACTGCAGTGTTTATCCTCATGACACATCACAGGAAGTACCTCCATGGTTAACAGCGGACAGAATTAAATTTAGACTTGAGAAACCTAACATTAAAGCGGAGTTCCACCCTAAAGTGGAACTTCCGCTCATCGGATTCCTCCCCCCCTCCGGTGCCACAATTGGCACCTTTCAGGGGGGAGGGGGGTGCAAATACCTGTCTAATACAGGTATCTGCAGCCACTTCCGGGCTTAGACAGCCGCAGAATATCCGCAAATGCCCACCCCCTCCCCCCCGTTGTGTTCTGGGAAACATACAGTTCCCAGAACACAATGGGGACCAGTGCAGAGGCGCAGCGGATTAACTCCAGAGATAAAACGATAATTCTCCCGCTCTACAAGACTCTGGTCCAGCCGTACCTAGAGTATGCTGTCCGATTTGAGTCACCAGTCCTCAGGAAGGATGTACTGGAATTGGAGTGAGTACAAAGAAGGGCAACAAAGCTAATAAAGGGTCTGGAGGATATTAGTTATGAGGAAAGGTTGCGAGCACTGAACTTATTCTCTCTGGAGAAGACACGTTTGAGAGGGAATATGAAGTCAATATACAAATACCATACTGATGACCCCACAATAGGAATAAAACTTTTTCACAGAAGAGAGTTTAACAAGACTCGTGGCTACTCATTAAAATTAGAAGAAAAGAGGTTTAACCTTAAAGTACGTAGAGGGTTCTTTACAGTAAGAGGGGCAAGGATGTGGAATTCCCTTCCACAGGAGGTGGTCTCAGCGGGGGGCATCGATAGTTTCAAGAAACTATTAGATAAGCACCTGAATGACCACAACATACAGGGATATACAATGTAATAATGACATAATCACACACATAGGTTGGACTTGATGGACTTGTGTCTTTTTTCAACCTCACCTACTAAGTAACTATGTAACAATGTAAATAAGCTGCGCATAAGATCTTCTCACTAGCAGATCTTTGAAATAAACATACAGTGGCACAAAGACATACCCCACAAAACACCATCACTGTAAAACAAACACATGCTGCACAGAGAAATCACCTGTGCAGTGTGTGGAAGGCTCCCCCGCCCACCCCCGAAGATGTGGAAAGGAGGGAAACAATACATAGCCCCGGTATTATAGAGACCCCTGCCTCTCCTACCTGGGTCTGGCCTGTGCATGAGGCTCCTGCCACTACTGCTGGTTGTTCTGGCTCCATCCTCCAGTACACCGCAGCCGTCCGATAGCCATATAAAGAACATTGCCTCTTTATATTTTAATTTTCCCGGTCCTTCGCCGATGCGAATTGGCATGGGCGAGGCCACCTCCCACTTTCGAGTTCCAGCGGCCGGATCCGGAAGCCTCCATGCACCGCCTGAAGTCCCGCCCCGCCATGACGTTGCCCGCCAATCGGAACGGCTGAGCGCAGACATCAAGACTCCGCAGCCGAGACAGTTCGCACCCGCCGTCTATCACACCCCTGCCCTGCAGGGCTTCCACCATGCCCGGAGAAAACACTACAACTGAGGCCATGGTGGAAGTGTCCAGGCTTTAAAGGGATAACTGCACTGTTTCCTGGGAAGTGGGTGGAGCTGCGCTCTCTCCAGGTGCTGTCCAGAAAGACGAGGTGAGAAATTCTATTTGCTTGCATCTGGCTGCAATGTTTTTAAGTCACTGACTTAGAACAAGCATACAGCAATAGGAAACTGAGAAAATCTAGAATTCCTTAGCTCTATACTTAGCTTTAGGGTACTGACTCAATATCAAAGACATGGTCAGGAAGACAGCTAGCATTTTCAGAAACGGACATCAATGTCATCAATGGAAGCTTACATTTTTCTTTCAGGGCAAGCTTCCTTTTAATCTAGCAGGTCCGTAGTTTTTTTTTTTTTTTTCCCTCACTTACGGAGCATATGCCTATACATTTAAGAAATCATAGCCGATTTCTTTATAAGGATAAATGTCAAAAGAGTAAAGCAACCCACAAGATGATAAACTGACCTTTCAACACTGGCCCAGAACAATAATGTACATCCCAGGACAATACATAGGCTCTGAAAGATAACTTGATGAGTTATTGATCATTTCACAGTCTATCAATAACATCACAGAAATATTGTTACTCAAAATGACAGCAGGTGTCAGATGGACAAGCTTTCCCATTTACTACAGTATAATATTCCAATAATGGTTCACACTGACCAGAACAGACTTGATGAGATAGCAGACTAATGACAGCAAATACTGTGGGAATATCAAACATCAGTACAGCCTTAACTCCGAAAGGCAGAACAAGCTTTCTTTTGAAGCTGTGGTAGTTTAATAATCATCTGCGCATAAAAAAAAAAGCTTTATGGTCCATTCATAGTTATCTATTTATGCACTTGTTTTCATGAGTTGTGGTGTTAGGGCAGCCTATTCATTTGAATGTCTGTCATAGCGCCTCAACACACAAAAAAAATGTTTGCGCAAATTTTACAGGCATTCCACGAAGCAAAGATTATTCACATCTGTGCACCGTGGTGTGCTATAGCGTGGAATCGCTTTTTCCCTATTGTATTTGTGCATAAGTGGGGTGCTTTTAAAAATAAATGGCAATGAACTACAACTCAGGTGGCACAATAGACTGCGACACAGAAAAAAAAAAAAAAGTACTGCATATTACTTTTAAGCACATGGCACCACAATGGGGTGGTGTGATCTGGCCTGATAGGAGACAAGGCATTGTGCTGGTTTTGCAGCACCTGGTGTAAATGGGCCCTTAACCACTTTACCCCCTTCCTGACCAGAGCACTTTTTGCGATCCAGCACTGCATCGCTTTAACTGACAATTGCGCGGTCGTGCGACCTTGTACCCAAACAAAATTGACATCCTTTTTTCCCACAAATAGAGCTTTCTTTTGGTGGCATTTGATCACTTCTGCAGTTTTTATTTTTTGCGCTATAAACAAAAAAATAGCGTCAATTTTGAAAAAAAAAAACGCAATATTTTTTACTTTGCTATAATAAATATCCCCCCGCCCCCCAAAAAATAAATATAATAAATAATATATATATATATATATATATATATATATATATATATATATATATATATATATATATATATATATATATATATATAAAATTTTCCTCAGTTTAGGCCCATATGTATTCTTCCACATACATATTTTTGGTAAAAAAAAAAAAAAAATATCGCAATAAGCGTATATTGATTGGTTTGCGCAAAAGTTAGTGTCTACAAAATAGGGAATAGTTTTATGGCATTTTTTTTTTTTTTTTTTTTTTTTTTACTAGTAATAGCGGCGATCTGCGATTTTTATCAGGACTGCGAAATGGCGGACACGTCGGACAATTTTGACACATTTTTGGGACCACTGCCATTTTTACAGCGATCAGTGCTATAAAAATGCATTGATTACTGTAAAAATGTCACTGGCAGGGAACGGGTTAACACTAGGGGGCGATCAAGGTGTTGTGTTCCCCAGTGTGTGTTCTAATTGGAGGGGGGAGGGGACTGTGTAGGGGAGATGGCAGATCGCTGTTCATACTCTGTATGAACAGACGATCAGTCACTTCTCCCCTCAGAGAACCGGAAACTGTGTTTTTACACACACAGATCCCGGTTCTCCGTGTGACCCGAGCAATCGTGGGAGCCTGGTGGTGATCGCGACTGCCGGGCACTCACATCGGCTCCGTGGGCGAGCACGCTCGCCCCTAGTGGCCAGAGGGCGAAGCGACATTACATAACGTCGGTTTGCCCAGCCGTGCCATTCTGCCGCAGTACAACTGTGGCGGCTGGTTAGCAAGTGGTTAAAGTACAACTATAAGCTCCTATATGACTATATAGTCTAATCAGGTCCCACATCTAGTTACTCTATGTCATGCACAAGCCTCATAAAGAAAACAGAACATTTCTTTTACCTTCCTTGATTGATCCTCCTTCATTTGTTTCACATGTTTCCATCAACCAGATACTGCAGCCTACAGGTAGGTTGAGTACACTATATTACCAAAAGTATTGTGACATCTGCCTTTACACGTACATTAACTTTAATGGCGTCCCAGTCTGTAGGGTTCAATATTGCATTGGCCCACCCTTTGCAGCTATAACAGCTTCAACTGTTCTGGGATCGGCTGAGGAAGGAGGTATGACTAGCCTCTGAAACACATTCCAATTGGTCAGTTTCTCTCTGGGTTTTGATAGGTGTCATTCAGGTCCCTACAGCTCATGGTTCCAGCATCCTCTCTCATGAAATTGTCCAAAACGTCTTGATATGCTGAGGCCTTAAGAGTTCCCTTCACTGGAACTAAGGGACCAAGCCCAACCCCTAAAAAACAACCCCATACCATAATCCCCCCTTAACCAAATGAATTGGATCGGTGCACCATGCAAGGTCCATAAAGACATGGATGAGCAAGTTTTGGGTGGAGGAATTTGACTAAGAGTCCTGATCTTACCCAATAGAATACCTCTGGGATGAATTAGAATGGAGACTGCAAGCCAGGCATGCTCTTCCACATCAGTGCCTAACCTCACAAATGCGCTTCTGGAAGAATGGTCAAACATTCCCATAGACACACTTCTTAACCTTGAGGACAGCCTTCCCAGAAGAGGTGAAGCTGTTATATCTGCAAAGGGTGGACTAACTCAATATTGAACCCTACGGACTAAGACTGGGGTGCCATTAAGGTTTATGTGCGTGTAAAGGCAGGTGTCACAATACTTTTGGTAATATAGTGTATCAGCAGCACAGTCAGTTCTGTTTAACCAGAAAGCAGTGGGCAGCATTGGATGTAGCCAGCTGCTAACTGGCTACAGGATTGTAAAAAAAAAAGAAGACACTGTCGATTCCCACGCTCCCCTGCAACATCATCTTATCTCACTGTAGTGTGGGCAGGCATAGCACACAGAAGAGTAGCTATGTTTCTCTGGGGCAGTGCAGCATCAGTGCCACACAGTCACAGGAAGCTGCATTAGATGGACTTCACCAGCAGGCTTTTGTGGGACTTTAAAAGGGAACTATGAAAAATAAAAGACAATACATTAGTTTAGATATCAACCAATAGGCTGCAACAGGCGAGAAAAAAAATGATGTACAAATATCTGGAAAAGGGAATGTTGCGATCACTAAAAAGTGTGTAAAAAAAAAGTACTGCCTTTAAGGAGGCCACCATTAGACCCAGGACTCTCATGGCAAATCTCACAGTGGGAATTCTTTTGGATCCCAGTTGTCAAACATGAGCTCTTAGAGAAAGAACCTTCTTTTCTGGAAGAAAGACCTTTGCCTGTTGGACGGTGTCTCCTCGGGTAGGTCCTCCATCTGGGGACTGGTACAGTTATCCTTGTACTAACTGGAACTGTATACTCACCAATGACCGCTCATACACTAGGCCATCACTGTGAACAGAAGCAGCTGGGGGATGGGATGGGGGTGTTTGAGGTTATATTTTTCTTTTTGATACCTTTGTATCTTATTGTACATTCTTATCACTTTTTTGGTGCACGGTTTGTACTTTGATTATGAAAAACTCAATATAAAGCATTAAAAAAAAAAAATGTATCCAGGATCAGACCAAGAAAGGCTGGAGAGCAGATTGATTTTTTTTTTTCTTTTTTTTAAGTGATTTATTTATTTAAAAGGCCAGAAGCAGTTGAACTGTCTTTTGGACATTTACTGAGAGTTGTAAGGGAGACTATTACTTCAGGGGAAGGTCGTCTAGAAAGCCTATCACCTGGCTGCCCTGAGTTCTGAGAAGGGCAAGCAAGGGTGCCAAGATCTTTGTGAACACCTTGGGAGCAGAGGGCAGGCCGAAAAGGCAACACCAAACTGGAGGTGGTTGTCTGCCACAGCAAAGAGTATAAATCGCTGATGAGGTGGCTAAAAAGGAACATGACAATAGTCATCTTGGATGTTAATGGATACCATGCTTTCCCCTTGTCTTAGAGAGGCAATTACTGACCTTGCAGACGCCCTACATTGTGAAGTGGGATTTGAAGAGGGCTTGCTGGCCTTTGTTGACTAAACCTTGTGCCAAAGAGAAGAGCTGAACTTAGGTTTTGAAGTTGAAGCCAGGTTTGAGCATGGAAGTGCTCTGCATATACAGAAGCTAGGAGCTAATAGGGTTGGGGGGGGGGGGGGCATCTTCCTCAACTCTGAGGAAGTGAATATCTCCCACGTGTGAACTCTGATGAATTCGTCAAGTGCCTCATCAAAACAGATGTCTTCCTTAAAAAGGCATACGTGCATACATGTGAGGAGACTCTTACGTGTAGCTTCTGCCATCCAAGACTTTAGCCAGGAGGATTATACACATAGAATATGCCATTCTGGATATTTGTCTCATTAAGTGTTCAAGGGCATTTGCACACAAAAGAGCAGAAAGCAGTTGTTGTAATTGCTCTGCAATAGCACAATCCTAAAATACAAAGTATTGTTGGTTATTCATTATCCTAGTCAAGTTAGCTCCACTTTGTCATACAAACATAGCAACAAGAGCTGGTTACAGGGCTGGGCCTGCCAGATTAAAGAGCTTTTAAGAGCGTCTCAGATTTTCTAGCAGCAGAAGCTTTAAAAGACGCAACACATTCAATAAAGTACAGCAAGATGATTGTTTAAGGCAGACACAGCAGAGTCAAACACAGGTATAGCCCACTTTTTTGCAAACTTTTTCCAGTGAATGGAGTTATGAAAAGATTTTCACTCTCCCAAAAGTCTTTGCTGGAGTGACCCAGCTGTCATAGACTGCACCTTCTATCTGTTCATGAACAGGGAATGTTTTGCAGGTTATTGTAGGTTTATGTGCCAAGACAGAGGAAAGTCAACTTACACAATGCCAAGGCATTGAGCTTTTCAAGGTTAGCAAGCAGGTTGCGTGAAGTTTTTTCTTCCTTCTTGTGGTGGAAAGAAATCTTCAGCTTTCTCCAACTTTGTCTCTATGGCCTCTCTTAATTCAGCACCCACTAGGACCAGCATATTAGGGTCTCACTCTGGTTGAGAAACCAGGAATAGGAGAAAAAGGAAGGGTATTTCTGAGCTCTGGACAAAGATGGTTGCATTAAGGTTGTAATCCAAGGAATTGTGAGAAGAAGAAAATTCTGTTTTTGTTACTGTAGGTAGGCCACTTACTGCATTCCTAAATAGAGCTAGATTCGGATGTGGAGACTGGTGTTTTAACTGGGTCCTGCTCCAGTGCAAGGGATGCATCATCATTCTGAGTTTGAGTGTAGTGAAGGTTTTCAGCAGAGCAATCTTTCACTTTGTTTAAAATGAATTCCCTTCTGCCTGGTCTGTCATAGCTACTAGTGAGAATATTCCCTTGTGGGGTACTCAGATTATTGTGTGGGAGATTGGGTAAGTGTGTCTGGTAGGAGTACATGGTAACCCAGGTGTACATTCTCCTGCAAAAAATTCACGTGACAAAAGGGCGGAAGGAAGCACCTGAATACCTTATAAGGCCTCTTTCAGACGAACGATCCGTTCAGGTCCGCCTGTCAGTTTTTTAGGCGGACCTGAACGGACCCTCCATAGACCTCTATGGAGCGTCGGATGTCAGCGGTGACATGTTCGCTGACATCTGACCCGCTCCGATTCCGAAAAAGTGTAACGGAGGAAAAACCTACTTTTCCATCTGTTTTCGGATCAGACCGGGTGACGACGGACTCTACGATCCGTCGCCATCCGATCCCCCATAGGGGAGAGCGGCACTCTGACAGGTCCATCGCTGCACAGTGTGCAGAGACAGACCTGTCATCTTCCTGCTCAGCGGGGATCCACAGAGCGATCCCCGCTGAGCAAGCGGATGTTCACAGGGCGGATCATCACGGATCCACCCCATGTGAAAGGACCCTTAGGGCTTAAGCGAAAGCAGCATTAAAGTGTGTGACCAGTAATGTGATTTAACACCTGGTCATCCACCTGAGACTGAGCTCCGTGTGGTTGAATTTTGCATCAAGTTTGAAAACTTTACACTATGAAGTGAATACATTCCAAACTTAGTAAGGTTTTACACAGTAACGGACAAGAATACAGGGTGACCCCCAATCTTACCTGTCCACAGCTATAAAGTAAAGGCTTTGCCAGTCACGGGGGGGGGGGGGGGCATATCTCTGAAGGACTGGGTTCCATAGCAATGGATCATAGCCCTGGACCTGTATATCACCCTGCAGCTAACTTAATGCTTTGTACCAAGTGCAAAACTGAGCACCCTGCGAAAGAACCTATGCCCAAAGAAACATTACAGGCTAACCCCCACAGTGGGGGACCAGGTACAGCTCCCAAGGTTTTACCAAGGTTGCACTGCTTCTGTGTACACAGTAAAAGACAGTGAGGGTCACCTACCGACACTAGCAAAAAAGAGCAGCCAGTCTCCAATATTAATTTTATTTTGAACAAAATTTGTACTTCTGAATGTTGCTTGTTACTATGCAGGGCTTTCACCGGACAAACACAACTCTTGTGACAGTTACCACACTGCTATAATAGTTTAACAGTATGTAAATCCGGTTTACTTTTGACCTGTTAAATATACCATTGGATGAGTTTTGTTAATACAGTTCAATAGGTTAAAAAAATAAATAAATACCTGTTGACGAATTAGTGATAACATCACTGGGCCTACAAAAATGCTGCATGTTGTCAGTCCACAGAAGAATTCAGGAGCGGAGTGCATTGCTGGTAGATCAACAAGTATTTTTTGGTACTTGCAGTCTTTCAAATGAGTAAGATAGCCAACTCCAATGGGGTTTTTTTTTTAATCAAAGCGTCAAGATAGGAGACTAGTCTATGCCCTCATCACTGCTAATTGAATCATACAGTCAAATGATAATTAACACACAGGCTGCCCAAATGACAAAAAAAAAAAGCAGATTATTAATTACTGACATTCTCCATCTGATAATTTACAGTATCTCCCACCCTGGCTCTGTAATCTAACTCTACAGCTATGGCCCTTGCCATCTCTATTTTTAACCTTGATAAACCCCACCAGATTTCTGTGCAAGGCAACTTCCTAGAAATGGCTTTTGCAGCAAGCAGCTACTAGATACAAGATCCATCATGTGCACAATAACTGGTCACATTACAGGTAACACAGTGGAATTCTAGAGAGGTGATCAGGGGAGCGAACAAAAGAGTCATTTAAAGGTCACCAGACGTTCACATCTCATGAAAGCTTGACACATACAATGTGAACTTCATTTTCAGCAATGGATAACAGTGGAAACATTTTAAGTGCTATTATCCCCAAAACAAAAAATGTAATACATTGCCGCTTACCGATCTTTAGATATGGTGACTGCAGTAGTTTTCTTTTAGACTTTCCTCCCTCAAATATCACCTAGTGATCCAGCCAGCAACATACCTCCTGTCTTCGGGTGCCCCCACTCTGGATGAAGGAGCAACAGAGAAACCTTTGGACAGCAGCATTGCTATTCTGGGGTGAGGGGAGTGTACTAGCAGATTTAAATACACTAACAAATTGGAGCCAAACCCCAGCAAACACTTTTTAAAAGGGTGGATTTGATTTAAATCGAGTTGATTTAAATCACTAATAAAAAGGCTTGATTTAAATCAACTCAATTTAAATCAAATCCATGATTTTCAAAAAACAAATGCCGTCTCTGTCACGCAGCAGCTCCTCTGACCCGCTTTTGACTCACCAAAAGTCCTATTCACTTTAATCACAGGTGCTCCTTAAATGTAAGGACTTATGCCTGCTGGTAGTTAGAATCTTTAATATTTGCAAACAAAATAAAGCTTTCCCATTTAGAATAAAAAGCGGTCAGGTTAGTAAAACAGCGATATCAGAACCGATTCAATCATACAGTTTGTAGCGTACATAGATTTGCAAAACAATATGATAAAGGAACATTCCTGAACTTTGGTTTATCTCATGGTTACTGTGAAATTGTGTGAATGCATCAATGCAGTGCATGTTATCTCAGCTTGGATTCATTAAATGAGTTTACCAAAAATGTAAATACTGCAGAATATACAGCAGGGATATGCAATTAGCAGACCTCCAGCTGTTGCAGAACTACAAGTCCCATGAGGCATAGCAAGACTCTGACAGCCACAAGCATGACACCCAGAGGCAGAGGCATGATGGGACTTGTAGTTTTGCAACAGCTGGAGGTCCGCTAATTGCATATCCCTGATATACAGCCTCATGCTACATAAATGAGCTCCATTTCATGCTGAAAAAACTAAATTATTAATGTATCTCAAATAGAAAACCATTTTTAGATTTTTACTCCAAAAGCATTTTATTAAAATAAATCAGATTTAAATAAAAAAATTTAAAAAATCTGATTTAAATTGAACAAAAAAAATCTATTTTTTTTTTTTTTAACTACTTCCCACCCGGCCACAGCACATAAACGGCCGGGTGGTCCTTTCCTCGTTCTGAGTGGACGTTCAGGAACATCCCTCGGAACAAGTGCTCACAGCGCGGCCATGAGGCGTGCTGCGGCTCAATCCTGTGATCATTCTGATCACAGGATCCAGCTGAGCAGAGATCTGGATATGGGCGCTGTGATTGGCCCTCCAGATCACCTGACGGCTGTGTTCAATCACAGCTGTCACAATGTAAACAGACGCATGTCTCTGTGACAGGTCTCCCCACCGAGCTCAGTAGGGGGGGGGGGATCTGCAGATCTGTGACAGCTCTCTGTGTAAAGATGATTTTACACAGAGAGTTGTTACAGATCACCCCACAAAGTACACCAAGCACCACTGATATACCCCTGTGTTTATACACAGTTCAGTGTCCCAGTAAAAAAAATCCGTCTGTCCCCCATCACTTGCAACACCAAATAAACACTGATTTGGGATATTTTTACCAAAGAAATGTAGCAGCATCATTTTTTGGTTAAAATTTATCTAGAGAAATTACTTATTTGCAAAATTTTATAACCAAAACTAAGAAAAATGCATTTTTTGGGGAAATTTTTGGTCTTTTTTATTTTGTAGCGTAAAAAATAAAAACCCCAGCGGTGATTAAATACCACCAAAAAAAAGCTATATTTGTGTGAAAAAAAATGCTAAAAATTTAATTTGAGTACAGTGCAATTGTCAAAGTGTGACAACGCTGAAAGCTGAAAATTGGTCTGGGAAGGAAGGGGGTGAAAGTACCCGGTATTGAAGGGGTTAAATCATTGATTTTTTTTTTATCCACCCTGCTTTTTTTTTTTTTTTTTAAGCAGTTACGGCAGTGGTTCTCAACTCCTGTCCTCAGGACCCACTAACAGGTCAGATTTTAAGTATTACCCTGGGGAGATGCAGACTAGAATACTGCAATCACTGAGCAGCAAATTATATAATTATATCACCTGTGATGTATTTCAGTTATCTTGTACCTGGCTTGATAGTGGGTCCTGAGGACAGGTACTTGAGAACCACTGAGTTACGGCAAACAGCTTTTTTTTCCCCGTTGGGATAAATTATAAATTATAGTATATAAAATATAAATTATAAATCTCTCCATAGCGACCAGCGGCGCTCAACAAGCCCCTCTCCGCACAGTGAGCAGAGAGGGACCTGTCATCCGCGGGCTCAGCGGAGATCAACTGAGAGATCTCCCGCTGAGCCGGTGGACTCTGTGGCAGTCGATCGCCTCGCGGGAATGAAGGCAAAGATGGTTGCTGTATGGATCTTTTTAAAAAGGACAAAATAAAAAAAGAAAAAGTTTTGTTTTCCTTCTCAAGACTTGCGTTGCATTGATGTGCACTGCGTTAAAATACATACATGTAGCATTTTAAAGCACAAACTGCACATGACACCAACATTGTGGTGTGAAAAGGACACAAAAAAATGTTTTCTATGTGTCTTTGCAGTGACCGACATTCTACCAGTGTGATAAACTGCAGGTGACTGCAGTATGTGTAAATAGGGCATTAAGGACGAGAAATACTGTAAATACTAATCTATACATTATACAATTTTCTTGTACAACTTTCCTTTAGATTTACCAAAACCATAGAATATGAGGTCAAACCTAAAACACTTTCAATTAGTATGCAATCAGGCAGGCCCTTGCACTACATAGTTGAAGGTAAATCTAAATATATATAGATCTGAGATATGTATATGTATATGTATATGTATATGTATATGTATATGTATGTATATATATATATATATATATATATATATATATATATATATATATATATATATATATATATATATATATATATATATATATATATATATATATATATATATATATATATATATATATAATAGTATGGCCAGCTTCAGAGTCCCCATAATCCCAAGCAATTGATTATGGCCCAATCACACAGCAACGGATAGCTGCTGCTCACTAAACCACAGCAGTTTAGTGTATGGAAGCTGTCTATCCTGGCTGCAGTGAGCCGCGTGTAGGGAGCATGTTTCAGCGCATTACACAGTTCCCTCTTTTTTTGATTCAACTTAATTTGAAATGTACAAAGTAACACTATGTCACTGTACAGCAGTACAGTGCACTGCTGTACAGCAACATGCGATCTGGCCTGGAACACTGCAATAAAATGCAGTATGTCTGCATTGTATTACAGCTCTGGGTTGCGTTGCCGTGTGAATAGGACACTCCGAAAACAATTCTGCATGTCCTAATAGCGACTGGCACTTCCAGTGCAGAATAATGCCGGCCACCACAGTATGTGTGAAATAGCCCTGGGTGAACTTAATTTTTGGACATGCAGTTATTCCCCGCTTCTCATAAAACACAAACCAATAAAATTAATAAAGCATTTCAATTCACTTAAGCAACCAAAGCAGTTCTTTTCTGGCAAGTTGTTGCAAATTATTACCAAAAAGTAAACTATATTGCAGCTTAAAAGAGAAGTATTGATTTCATTTTTATTTTATACTTAGGTGGATGCAGCATAGGTCCGGTGTTTACTTCTCCTTTAAATATTTTTAAAGGGTAACTACTATCATTGAAAAAAAATATTTCAAATAAAAAAAATAATAATAATCTAGCATATATAATTGCAATACAAGCTATATTGTAATTTAATGCTCTTAAAAATCTTTCCTTTTCAATCTTCAGCGCTGTAATTTTCTGTAAAATTCAATACAATATGGCAACTTGGACCCCAGAAATGTAATTTTTTGCTTATGTGATTTCCCAGAAGTCTGCACTGACAAAAGTCAGAGTTTAGGCAACTTCTACAACAAAAAGTTTACATTTTGGTGAGATGCTCCTCCTAAAGGGTTAGTCACTTTGAAAGACTACGCTCTGCACTCTCCTTATTAGAACGCTGCAAATTCATCAATGATCAATAATGCAGGTCACTCCTATGCAGATAAGTATCCAAAAGACGCAGAACAAACAGTTTTTTCTTCAAAGCAAAAACAGGTAGGACTAAATTTGCAACTAGGTTTGATAAAATCCTTGCAATGTAGATCACCCAGAGGTCAGCTCTGAACTGGGACTGTAAAGCCCGGTTCACACAGGGGCGGCACGACTTGCAGGTCGCCTCAGCGAGGCGACCTGCAAACGACTGCCCGGGCGACTTGCAAAACGACTTCTGTATAGAAGTCTATGCAAGTCGCCCCAAGTCGCCCCCAAAGTAATACAGGAACCTTTTTCTAAGTTGGAGCGACTTGCGTCGCTCCGATTAGAACGGTTCCATAGCACAGAACGGGAGGCGACTTGTCAGGCGACTAGGTCGCCTGACAAGTCGCCCCAGTGTGAACCGAGCCTCAGTCACTGCTCTGCCTCTCCAGCCCCCACTGGAACGGCAGGCACAGCTGGCTGGACTCCAATATGGTTGGGACCCTTCCAGAGCCTAAAGTGGCGCTGAGATATCAGCTGACAGTGTGCTTTAGCCCAGTGTTAGCTGACTCTGGTTTACTGGCAGTGCTAAAGCAAGTGCACTCCTGTGACCAGTGTTGTCAACCGCCAGTAAATTTACTGACAGTTTGGAAAAATCAGTGGTCTTTACAACTGTCTGTTACAGACATTTTCTACCAGTAAAAATCAGGGCATTTTGGTGGAGTACTGATCGGCACCTCCTCCAAAAGACAATTGGAGAGATGGGTAGGCGCCAGCTGCGAAAGGAGCAGTCAGCCGCATTTGCCAATACTGCTGCAGCCCTATTACAGCAGAGCGATCTGTCCTCTGCCTCTCTCAGCCGACACAGCTTCACTTTCACTGGAGGCACTGCCACTGCTGTGCCAGTGCATGCTGGGAGACTGGGGCATGGGCCCCTGCCGTCAGCTTCATCCTCCCCCAGCCCCACTGGAACAGTGTTTGATCCCTTCACAGCAAGTACTCCATGCCGTCCTGGGCTCTTAATACTAGGCTGCTGCAGGGGAGAGCCAGACCGGTATGTTCACATTCAAGCTTTTAGCTTCCAACTGTTAATTTGGAAGTGCCTGACTTGTGACTATGGGAAACACATTCATATAATAGATATTGTATTATTAAACAAAATTATGCCATTTCTTAGCATGATTTTTTCATTACGACTTATCTGTGTGTATAGTTCAAGTGTACTGAGAATTAGTTATACAAACGGCAAGTGTAAATCATCCCAGCAATCCTTCACAGTTTACAAGAGAGCTGCAGTGGAACATAATGAGCGGACCTAAGAGGGCAAATTTTGCGGCACAAGTGTATGTCTGGACAAAATATTAAAAAACAGGTTTATCATAACTGTGCACTACATGAACATGCACCTTTATATCCCCTTTACATAAGAGTCCGTTACCCTTTACATCAGGGTCTGCAGAGTTCCCCCTTTGCACTGCAAAGGGTAACTCTGTGCTGGGTTATATTACCCTGACCTTCATATAAAAGAGGAGAAATGTTTTTTGCCTTTTGTTATACCTTAAGCACATTGCTAAATCGCACCAGCTACATGTTAGTAGCTTAAATACTGATATTTGCACTGAAACTGGTCATTTTGACAAATTTTTCGAGTGTCAGCAAAAATTGGTGCTGTCAGTAAATTTTCAGCATCATGTCAGTAAATTTCACTTTGAGAGGTTGTGACCCACAAGTATGACCAAAAAGACTTCAGCATTAGAAAGGAGGGTGGAAATAACACAAATTTGGGCTGGGAAAAAACACACAAGCTGCCAATGCTGACCTCTCATTGCTCAATTAATCCAATGGCTTTAATACCTTCTGAATCACTAACCCAGAAACAAATAAGTAATTAAGAGGTTTGGACTTCACTTGATACATACGTGTTTTAGATCAGTTACTCCGGGTACTGATGCTAGAGACATTAGGGCAGTTAGCATTTTTAGATGTAGATCAACAAAGATATCATACATATTTTTTTTATTACAGAGTTCATTTAAAGTATAGTTTGTGTCTCACATGCTGCCCCTCTCAGACACTGCAGCTCATAGAGGGAGGGTTTCAGCAACCTAAATAGTGTTAGTTCCACAGGGGTTTTATACATTAACAGCTCCACCATATGTGTAACATAGTGCCTAATGAGGCGTTGCAGCACCAACAAGTAGAATTTGCTGGAAAAAAAAAATGTATGCTAGGTATAACTTTTATACCAGTAGTTTAATAGGAGTATTGGCACATGCGTTCACATTATTATCTGGGGTAAACTGGATCCCCCAATTCCTCTTCCCACACAACAAAGTAGTATAGGTAAGTAGTGTATTTTGAGCTGAGTAGTAGATCATATAATAGCGAGATGGCATGAGTGGGTCCAAATAAATGTGCTTTGCAAACTTGCAACAGTCTCTTAAAACCATGGGCATACTTATCAACCAGCTTTGATACTTCTAGAACATGTAACATGCTGGGCCTCTCCTTCCCACACACTTTCAGGAAATGCTGCAGCTGGCCAGTTACGAGTTCCTGATGTTTCAAGGGAAGCCACAGATGTTTTCCACAGTAATGAAGATATGTGGAGTCCTGCATTGAAGGCACATGCTTAACTTTTTCTGTTACAAGTGCATTTTAAAAGTTCAGCTACAGCCCGAAATCCAAAAACAGTTGGGACACTGGAAATCCACATAAAAATATAATGCAATGAACCCATATTTTATTCACAATAGAAAATACATCAAATGTTTAAACTGAGAACATGTACCATTTTAAGAAAAAAAATTTTGAAACTGTTGGCAGAAACGAGTCTCAAAAAAGTTGGGACAGGGCAACAAAAAGCTAGCAAAGTGAGTGGTTCTAACAAGGAAGAACACTTTATAACCAATTAGGTTAATTGCAAAGTCAGTGACATGCCTAGGCATAAAAAGAGCATCAATGTCTCAACAGTAAAGAAGTGCAGAGGTTCACCAATCTGTGAAAAGCTGCATCTAAAAATTGTTGAAAATTCCAGAATAACGCTCAACACAAAATTGCAAAGACTTAATATATCATCACCTAGAGTACATATCAAAAGATTCTGAGAATCTGGAGCCACCTCTGTGCGCAAAATACAAGACCAAAATCCAATATTGAATGCTCATGATATTCGGGCCCTCAGATGGCACGGCATTAAAAACAGGCATGATTCTGTGATGGACATCACTGCATGGGCTCCCGAATACTGCCAGAAATCATTGTCAAAAACGCAGTTCGCCACCCAATCCATATCTTAACATGATCCAAAAACGCCAAATGTCTTTGCTGGGCCAGAGCACATAAAAAAAATTGTCTGTTGCAAAGTGAAAGTTCTGTGACCAGACCAATCAAAATCTGACATTAATGTTTGCAACCAAGGGCGCCACTTCCTCTGGACTAAAGAGGAGAGGGACCTCCCGACTTAGCACTCAAAAGCCTGCATCTCTGATGGTATAGGGGTGCATTAGTTCATATGAAATAGGCAGCTTGCACATTTGGAAAGGCAACAATGCTAAAAGATATTCAGGTTTTAGAGCAGCATATGCTCAGGAAAGAATGGGACAAGATTCCTTTCCCAAAACTCTTAACAGGTCTCCTCCGTTTCCAGACATTTACAGAGTGTTTTTAAAATAAGAGAGGATGCTACACCGTGATAAACATGGCCCAGTCCCAACTTTCTCCAGACGTGTTGCGGCCATCAATTTCAAAATTACCTTTTTTTTTTTTCTTAAAAACATTTGATATTGTTTTCTATTGTGAATAAAATACGGGTTTATGAGATTTACAAATCATTGCATTCTGTTTTTATGCAGATTTTACACAGCATCCTAGCTTTTTTGGAATTTGGGTTGTACTAAAACTAAAAGATAAAGATGTAAACAGGCACCTCCAGAAGCCAATCATTAACATTTTTGATCCATTGTGCCAGAAGCCACTAAAATCCTAGTACCCACATTATACAAATTTTGAGTTTACCAAAAGTTGATTCATAAATACTTTCTGGCATCCCATAGTAATAAGTAAGACATGCCCTGTAGAAGACTGTGGAACTAGATGAATGTATTTGCCAGTGTCCAGGTTGCCTAAACCAGGAAGTTCAACAGTGTTGGGAGATTTAGGGGCTCCCAGGGCACTGCGTAGAAGAGGACTGTAAAAGCATTATTACCAAGTAGCACCTGAAGGTGTCCGCTTTACATTTGCAAGGCTTTTTGTTATATTTAAAGTGATACTAAAGTCTCAGTTTGGTTTCCTTTAAAAATAACAAACATGTTATACTTCCCTGCTCTATGTAATGGTTTTGAACAGTGCAGCCCCGAACCTCCCCTTCTCGGGTCCCTCTTCGGTAGTTCCTGGACCCTGACTCCTGTTGAGTGCCCCCACAGCAAGCAGCTTGTTGTGGGGGCACTCGAGCCAATCTGCCGCTCTGTGTGTCTATTCAGACACGGAGCTGCGGTTGAGCCCCACCCCCTCTTCTCTCATTGGCTCACTGACTCGACAGCAGCGGGAGCCAATGGCATCATGCTGCTGTCTCAGCTAATAAGGAGGGAGAGTCCCGGGCAGCTGGGACTCTCCTGCAACATCGCTGGATCGAGATGGTCTCAGGTAAGTGTTAGGGGGACTTAGGGGGGCTGATGCACATAGAAGATTTTTTATCTTAATGCATTGAATGCATTAAGATAAAAAAAACCTTCAGATTTTACAATCACTTTAAGGCTATGTTCATATTTGTGCAGGTATGTGTGTAAATTGCATGCATTCCCACACTCACATGCAGCCGCACACAAAATTTGGTTCTTTAAAGAAAATGTGTGGGGTATCATTAACTCTTTTACACCACCTCCACACACTGAAAAACGTAGTGCGCTTTCTGGTAGGCGGAAGAAAGCTTCAAGTTTCTGCGCAAGCGTGTTTTCAAAAGGTGACGGGACCTTTTTTTTCCTGCAGGAAAAAACACAGGCACAACAACTTATTCAAATGAAGGGGCTGCTGTGCCTGCGCAAACATGGCACACAGAACAAATGTAAGACAGGTTAGTTAGGCTTGCCCAACCCCCCCCCCCCGGCGGAGGTTGTGTTTTTAGTTTTGCTTTCAACCTCACTAAAACATGTAATTTAATCTGCATTTTCATACTAAAGTCATATTTTATGCCAAGCATAAACTAAATGGTATATATAGGACAACGCTCTCTCCTCTTGAATCAGATCACATGGTAGACATTTAAAAAGAATTGACCTGCTTGTACTAAATACAATCTGCTATCTGATACTCTGGATAAAATTAGCGATTGGGACAAACATATCTGACACAGCCTGTGCTTTAAGCCTTAACACTTGTATCTACATCCGGCATCTGGTGATTAATATGAAAAAGGATCCACTGGGTGTGAAATTACAAGGCAATGCGACTGGTAGTGAAACACTAGCAAACTCAGAAAGGGCGATTTATTTCAACATTTTTAAGGGGTTTTCCATTATTAAACGACTAGAAACTTTCCTTTGACCTTCTGACATTGTTACCAAGTGCAATATGTTGACACTCTGCAAACGTAAAGCCACAATTGCAAAGCAGTAGCATATATGTATAAATTATTTTGTGCTTAGAATAATTAACCTCCAGAGCTGCTAACAGTGTACTTTCATATCAAGCACTAATAAATGTATACAAAAATGTATACAAAAGTGTAGTGCTAACGTAGACAATGCAAAAAATTCAATCTAGTGAAAATCTGCAGCATACATAAACAAATTGTATCATTCTCACATTATACAAATAAATATTGTGTAAAATATAAAGTATGTGCACCAACCACCCAGACAATGTGAGGTTAAATATTGTAGTCCAAATAACTGCAGACATTCGCATCTCTAGAAAAAGAATCCAGCAAAGGGCGGCCAATTATTTGGACTACAATATTTAAAATCCTATTGTCAGGGTGTTTGATGCACATATGTGTACCACATTTGTATATTTAGAGAAAATACAATGTATTTATGTTTGATTGGGTAGCAGATTATTACAAGATTAAGTGCATCACAATTTTTCACTTTGCTTGCATTAGTGCTACACTTTTGAATACATTTGCAACACAACACACCCACGTAAGTGTACAGCATAAAGATATGCATTCAAACTAAAGAAGGTTCCACCCACTTTTACAACTCTTCAGCATCCCTCACTAAACTGTGCACTGTAAACGAACTGGATATTTTTTTTCTCAGCACCTACTGTATATCTGCTGTATTCATTTTTCACTTCCCCTTCCCCGGCCGTGGCAAATCGCATCATTTTCTGTTTGCAATGCCTTCTGAGAAGGGGCGGCAACTTCCTCTGACACTGCCGTTGCTATGGAAACCTGACCTGAAACCTATTACACCGCTTGTGCTGCACTGAGCATGTGGGAGATCTGTAAGGATGAGATCCTGGAAGAAATACAGTCTGGCTTCAGATGCCCACACTTAAGGTGGCCACAGCCTGCTGTAAGTTTATAAAATAACAAACTACTGCTATAAACCAACAAAACAGACCTTAGTTTACAGACCAACTTTACTAGAATACATTAAGATTGTGTATTATAGGGGTAGTTTTATTTAAAAAGTATAATTTCGGCCGGAACACCACTTTAAAGCGATCCTGCTACTGATCTAAAAATGAATAGCAAACTGCTTCCAGTATAAAAGAAAGCAGTGAACTTTTCTGCTGCCTATCCTGTGGACCGCTGCTCTGTTCATTCTCATCAAAGTCTGCTGGGAAACCGACACTTCCAGGAGTGTCAGTGGAAGGAACCAATGAATACTGTGGAGGAGAGTTACCCAACAGACTTCGGTGGACACTTCCTCATAAACAGAGCCATGCACAGCGGTGCATGTAGCAGAAGCAACTACCACATCTTCCAGTGTCATCTCTCTCCATGGTTCCAGTTTCAGGCACCACTGCGGGTAAGGGATTCTGCTGACTATATCGCCCCCCCCCCCCCCCCCCGAACATTCTTGGCCAGCTGCCACACAGCTTTTTCATTCCGTATCTTCTTATGCAGCTCCTTGGGTGCTTTGGGGCTATTACAGATCGGTACACTTTAGCTTAACAGGGCTTCCTTGGGACAGCTGGTAGAGTCTGATTTCTTCTGAGGACGCTGTACATCTGTAGTGGAACCAAAGGAACAGCTGCTTTTAAAGAGGTCATCCAATCAGCTGGAACCCTCACAAGCTGCTCTGTCCCACCAAAAGGTTAAGCCAGCCATAGACGGTTCAAATTTCAATCTATGGGCAGGCTGGTTGTACTGATTTTGATTCATTAATCACCTTCAGTATAACCAGCCTGTTATGGGTTTTTTTTGTCGATCATTGCCGGTGGTTATAGCTATACACTAATCTGCTGAAAAACGTTACACTATCATGTAAAAATACATGCCCTGTGAAACGTATGCAAGAATCAACTAGTGTGACAAGCAGGCTAGCATCTAGATGTCAGATTCTGTCTTTCTAGCAGGTGTTACACTAAATAAAACAAACATTCACATCATTCTTTTCATCCATACTTCATTTCCACAGCTGTGGCCATCTATGATCTGAGCCAGACACAATGTACAAGGCCGATGGGAGTGGCTCTGTACTTTGTGATCATTGTGATGACCAACCAAAATGATCACAAATGTAAACACACTGTTGTTTACATTTGAGAGCCCTCCCTTTCCTATCACAGCAAAAAATGGGAGAAAGTGAGGATTTATCTTTGAAGATTCAAGGACAAAGGCGTGATAATGAAGGGGTATTACAGACTGGTGCTCAAGTGGTAAAGAAGCTGCTTAAAATGTATTCTAATGTATTCTATATTAGCTGTACCACAATCCTACAGCCTGAGGCTTAGCATTATGGGCAACTGTAAGCTCTATAATATTGTACACTGTAATCTTCAGGTAAATGATGCTGCTGTAGAGCCATCAATGCAATGACAAGAGAAAAAAGAAAATAAGCAGGAATTAAATGCATTATCTGTCAGATTCTAACTACAAACATCATTTCCTTATGAGTTTTGTTTCAAATCACAATCACAGACTCATTTTAAATTAAACAGACAAAAAAGTGTAACTTTAGGAAAACATCTAACTGTACACCTGCCAAATTGATTAGGATCTTTGTCTATCCAGCTCTAAGGCCCCATTCACACCATCGCGTCACATTTGCTAGGAGCGTTTGGGGTGTCATTAACATAGTCTTTCGCTCATTCCTGGAAGGTGCAGGTGTAAAAGCAGCCTTAGATTTACTCTGGCAGACTGCATAGCCAAAACAACGACCTGCTTTTTCTCTATTGCAGTTACGCAATAGAGCTTGACCACCTCCCCACCCGACAGTGAAGGAGAAGCAACCCCTGAAGCTTTACATTGCCAGTTTTTTCAGGCGGATCTGAACGGTCGCTCCATACAGCTCTATGGAGTGACGGATCTCAGCGTTGACATGTCTGCTGACATCCAATCCGCTCCGCAAAATCCAGATGGATGGATGTCCTATTTTCCATCCGTCTGGCAAATCGGATGAAAACAAACAGGCGGTCCATAATCATCTGATCCCCCAATAGAGGAGAGCGGTCTCTCTGACAGGTCAGTCCCTGCACAGTGTGCAGACGGACTTGTCATCTCTCCATTAATCCCCGCTGAGCAAGTGGATGCCTAAATAGGGATCCGCAGGTCTGAAAGGGGCCTTAGTCTTTAAGGGGTTAAACTGACCGCATTTACAGAACAAAGTTCATTCCTTTGATTTAAAAGAACTAAATGATACTTTGTTTATAGTCATCTCCCAGCGCTAATGTTGTGATAAACTTGGCAGGCTCTCTGTTTTGTTTTGTCAGTTGTGAGAATTTTCTGCACTGAAATGTTGTATCAAAATTGTGAGGGGCGTTGAATCAAGATTGCGATTTTTTTAAAGACTAATCATGCAGCTCTAACATATTACCAACGTTTTCATACTTTACACACACTACAAGTACAAAAAGATAATTTTTGATGTGACAAAAATATAGATAAATATATCCTGCCTTCCACTTTGACATGACAACACAGCCCTGAATTCCTAACTGCATCGTGTTAGCCCTGCCTACCTAATTTCTAAATAATTAGAAAAGACACATACCTCTTCCCTCCTCATCTCCCAATTACTCATCTCAATCGCTTGTGCACAGGCAAGCGCAGGAAATTATCAGCTGACAAGATTTCTGGTAAAATCAACAGATTTTTTTTTTGCACGTATCGAATAGAGACTACGGTTTTGACTGTATATTTATAAGACCAAAAAGAAGCAATAAAAAGATGGTTATTGTTTACATACACTTTAAAAAGGCATTTTAGGTATGGATATTTTATACATGGTTACATTGGTCCAGCTTGGACCAATGTGACTATGTATATACCATACCTGGCTAATGCCCTTGGCAACCACGAAGTTGACACCACTACTCCCGTGATTCCCCTTGCTTCCCAGGTCGGAGAGGCTGCCCTGATGCATTTTCAATGCAGGAGGTCGGCCGTTTGGCTTGGGTATGCTCTCCACTTCATCCAGTCAGAGAATGCATTGCATTCATTCAGAAAATGCCAAGTACTCTCTAAATGGTGCTTGTGCTAGGCGGCCAACCATCTGTGTTCAAAACACAGCAGGCCAGCCACTCAAAAGCAAGTGGAGATCACTGGAGTAGTGATTTCCAGGAGCATCGACCATGTATGGTAAATACACATAGTTACATTGGTCCAAGCTGGACCAATGTAACTACGTATAAAATATCCATAGTTGGAATCACTCTTTAAAGTGGTTGTTAAGCCACTATAATCTATTCATGCCATCCCCTCTGTTATAAAATATGTGTCCCAGTGTCTGATCTATGTAAAAAGAAAATGCCGATTATACCTTACATCAGAAAGTCTCCCGGTGCTCATGTGACTCCTCGGCTGTCTCCTCTCCCTGGCTGACAGCTATAGCGGGCGGGCCGAGCACTCCCATTGACGTCAGCCGGGGAAGAGCGCGAGCCGAGGAATCACGTGAGAGCCGGGAGACGATCTGATAGAAGGAATAATCTGCATTTTCTTTTTACATAGATCAGACACTGGGACACATTGTTATATATCAGAGGGGATGGCATGAATATATTATAGTTTTCAGAGCAGCAGGAGGGAGCGGGCACTGTCATGAGCAGAATGGCAGGGAGGGAGGGGAGGACAGAGAAGGACAGAGCGGAGGCACGTGAACTAACCACGGTGTCAGGCCTCAGCAGCCATGATAAACCGTGATCAGTTTAAAGGGGGGGCAGAACCAGGCAGGATCAGCCAGGTTTTTGTTAAGTGATACAGGGAGCCAAATTACACAGCACAAGCACTGTGCTGTGTAACATGCTTTAACCACTTGCCGACCACCCGCCGCAGATGTACTGCAGCAAGATGGCTCAGCTGCGCAAATCGCCGTACCAGGTGGTCAGCGGGGGGGCCAATCAGCGGGTCTGACGGACTTGATGTCCGCCCGCGATCATTCCTGGCAGAGACAGAACAGGGATCTGCCTGTGTAAAGAAGACAGATCTCTGTTCTGTCAGGGGATGACACTGAGATCTGTCTTCCTGCTAAGCAGGAAGACGGATCTGTGTGTTTCCCCAGTCACACAGTCCCCCATAGTTAGAAAACACAAACAGGGAACACATTCAACACCTTGATCGCCCCTGATGTTAACCCCTTCCCTGCCATTGTCACTGGTTTCCAAAAGTGTGTCAAAAATGTCAGTTAGGTGTCCAATCTGCCTGTTGCAATCCCGCTAAAAATCACTGATCGCCGCCATTACTAGTTAAAAAAAAATAATAAAAATGCCATAAATCTATCCCCTAATTTGTAGACGCTATAACTTTGGTGCAAACCAATCAATATACGCTTATTGCAATTTTTTTTACCAAAAAAATGTGGAAGAATACATATTGGCCCAAACTGATGAATACATTTTTTTTTTCATATTATAATTCTGGATAGCAAAAAGAAAAAAAAATATTTTTTTTTCAGAATCTGCGTTTTTTTTTTTTGTTTATAGCGCAAAAAATAAAAACAGCATTGGTGATCTAATACAACCAAAAGAAAGCTCTATTTGTGGGGAAAAAAAGGGATGTCAATTAAGTTTGGGTATGTCGCACAACCACGCAATTGTCAGTTAAAGTAACGCAGTGCTGCATCGCAAAAAATGGCCTGGTCATTAAGGGGGTAAATCGTTCAGGGGCTTAAGTGGTTAAGGGAACAGGATCCATTTTTTTTTTTTAGGGTAACAAACACTTTAAATGTCAAAAAGTACACATTACAGGTCATCCTCTATTACTACCCTCCCTTACCAATACCTGCACCTAAAAAATATATACACACACATATATACACACACATATATATACACACACACACACACACACACACACACACACACACACACACACACACACACACACACACACACACACACACCTTATAACATTAAGCTGAGGGGATGAAAGCAGACATGATTTTTTGCTGGTAGGTACTCCAGATAAATTCAGTAAAGTTCAAGGCCAACTTAGGAGGGCCTCCAACTTTAATGCAAATCTTGACTTTTTAGAAAGTCAAGCACCAACACTGTGAGGCAGATGTGATGCAAAGGGGACAATACAGGTGTGATATGTAGAGCAGACAAGCCAATTCTCTACTTTATTGAAATTGCATGCTAAATTCAATAGTCTGCTGGTTCATGTCAGAGCCCCAGTAATGTTTGATGTTCTTATCTAAAAGGAATGTGGTGCCTGCAATCAGCCCAGGTAAGTTTTCTATAGTTTAATCCCTGAGAGATTAATTTTAAATTAACCTAAAAAAGTATTCATAATTATAACCGACAATTGCCTTAATATTTAGATCAGCTAAAGCACTGCAGAGTGCACATAAAATAAAATAAAATGTAATGTAAACCAAAAGTATTGTCTCATATAGAGCTGTTAGTTTTGTACAGAGGAAGACAGCATATGAAAAACTTAGTTTAAGGCATTTCTCAAATCAAAAGTTAATTATAAAAAAAAAAAAAAAAAACACAAAAAATAAGAAATTGTGTATTTACAGTGCCACATGGTGGATACAAGAGGTCACTGCAACTAAGACAAGAGAATAATAAGATGACAAGTGAAACATAACTGACTAAATATCAGGTGTCTGAAAAATAATATTAAAACTCATCACCTCTCTACAAATCCCAGCAATCTCAAGTATTCTTCTGGCAAACTGAACCCTTGGCACCCAGGCAGTGCATGTTCACTTCAGGTGTCCAGATCGCAAATTCCAACTCACAGAACCACAGCCCAGCAACCATATTCATGTCTGCATATTCTCCTTAAACACCCAACATTGCTTTTAATCTGGGTTTAAAATGCAATATTAGACCAGACCAACTTGGAGCTTACTGAGGACTTTGGACATTAGGGAAGGGAAAAAAGTAGTAGGAAAAGAAAAAGTGTCAAACTTTTAAGAACTGGCAAAGCACAAAATCATTATGAAATACTATAAAATGAACCCCCCGACTGAACTGCAAGGGTTAACTGCCTATTTTGTCTAAGTCCTGGTTCACACGATTGCAGGTGGTTACGGGAATCTCTGCAGGACTCCTTGTTCTTCGTTACACTCTAAGATAGCTCTTAAAGGGGAGCCGATGTCGGGGACCGAGGACGAGTGGAGAGAAGGGCTTGGATGAGCACAGTGCTGGATCCTGGGACAGGTGAGTCCATTTAATAAAAGTCAGTAGCTACAGTTTTTGGAGCAGCTGACTTAATTTTTACGAACGTGACAGGAGCTTCCTCTTAAATGACACTGGCTGTAAATATGTATATAATATATATTTCTAATAATGTATAATAAATTTGGGACCAATCACATGCCTCCCTGATGGTATGGCATCATGGATAAGTATCTGTCTGTATGTCTTAGTATTAAAGTGGTCGGTAAAGCCACTTCCATAACTTTATATAAGCCCCACTGTGTTCTAATAACAAGTGCTCCTGTCTGTTATTTTTTTTATTTTATTTTTTTTAACTAAAACAAAGTCTCCTTTACCTTGTTTCACAGCGGTTCCCTGCAATCACGTTACCGTCTGGCTCTCCTCTCTGACCGGCTGACAGATGCTGCGGGCAAGCCGAGATTTCCCCCGCTGACGTCAGCCAAGACGAGGAGGAGAGGAGAGCAAGAACCGGCAGCCGTGGAGTGGCTGACATATGGTAAAGGAGGCATTTTTTTTAAACAAATGACGAAGGGGCAGTGCGGCTTTCGTTCTGGGATGACATCATATAACATCTTCCCAGAATGTCCGCGCTGCTCAGACATGGCGCGACCCCGATCTCTGCAAAGTGTGGGGCGAGAAGAGCCTATCAGGGGCATTCTCCTCGCAGGGGGACATCTATACATGTAATCAGGGCACTGATCATCAGTGCCCTGATTACAATATAGCGCCAGCAATCAGTGCCCACCAGTACCGCCAACCAGTGCCGGCTATCAGTGCCGCCTATCAGCTGCCCATCACTGTCGCCCATCAGTGCCACCCAACAATGCCGCCTGTCTGTGCTCACAAATGCCGTCTATTAGTGCCCATCAGTGGCACCTATGAGTGCCCATAAGTGTGGCATATTAGTGCCTCATCAGTGCCATCTAATCAGTGCCCATAGGTGCCGCCTCATCAGTGCACAGAAAAACTTTCTCAATTTTCTTTTTTTTTCCTAAAAAAAAAAAAAAACACCCAGCAGTGATTAAATACCACTAAAAGAAAGCTCCATTTGTGTGAAGAAAATGATAAAAAAATTTCACACAGTTATATTGTAGCATGAGCGCACAATTGTCAAGTGTGACAGAGCTGAAAGCTGAAAAGTGGCCTGGGCAGGAAGGGGGTTAAGTGTTCTGTATTGAGGTGGTTAACAAAGCACACAGACAGGAGCATTTGTTATTAGAACACAGAGGGGCTTATATAACATTTTAAAAAGTTATGAGAGCAGCAGGAGCGGAGGGAGCTGGCACTGACACAGGGGCAGGCAGGCAGGGGATGGGGAAGGAGGACAGAGGAGCACAAAAGGAGCACATAGGAGGACAGGAAGGCTGCGGATGGCGGAGGCAAATAAACTGACCATGGCGTGTCAGGGCTCGGCACCCATGATACATCATGGTCAGTTTACAGAGGGGAGGTATAGCCAGGCAGTTTCAGCCAGGTATTACAGGGGTTACAGGGGGCCCAAATGACAGTACATGCACTGTATAACATGCTTTAAAAAGACAGGATCCATTTATTTAATTTTTTTGAGTTAACAAAAGCTTTAAGGACACCATTGATCCTGATCAAATCTCCAACGCCATATGCAGCCCCAAACTTGCAAGGATCCACCACCATGCTTCACTGTTGCCTGCAGAGACTCATTATTATACCACTCTCCAGCCCTGCAGTAAACAAGCTGCCTCCTGCTACAGCCAAATATTTAGAATGATTACAATTACACATTAACTCATCAGTCCTAAGCACCTGCTGCCATTTTGCTGCACCCCAGTTCTCAGTTTTTCATGCATAGTGGAGTCGCTTAGCCTTTTTTTCACATCGGAGGTATGGCTTTTTGGCCACAATTCTTCCATGAAGACCACTTCTGGCCAGGCTTCATCAGACAGTGGATGGGTGTACCTGGGTTCCACTGGTTTCCCATTGCTGATGACACTGCTGGATGTCTTGCGATATTGAAGGGAAGCATGATGTGTCATTCATCTGCTGCAATAAGTTTGCTTGGACAACCAGCGTTCTACGGTCCTCAACGTTGCCCCTTTCTTTGTGCTTATTCAAAAGACCTTGAACACCCCAGTCTGCTTTGCAAGGAAACAGAGGCAGGGTGCCTGACTAAGCAGAAGATCTGCCAGATTATGGTGATATTGGCGACGTCTGCGGCTGCTCTCCTGCTAGACAAGGGGGATGGGTCCCTCAAAACGTGTTGCCGCCCACCCCTCTCACACCTCGGGCTCAGTAGTACTGTGTGAACGTGCATAGAGAGCAGCTGCAGCA
Source organism: Lithobates clamitans (assembly GCA_037952925.1). Lineage (NCBI taxonomy): Eukaryota > Metazoa > Chordata > Amphibia > Anura > Ranidae > Lithobates > Lithobates clamitans. The sequence continues at coordinate 371,878 of JBBGZY010000421.1, read as the reverse complement.
ATTGAACATCCGATGTTAGTGCGGCGATCTCCCTGCTGAGCTTTTGGGTACTGCCCCCCCCCCCGCGCCCCCCCCCCCCCCCTGCAAAAACAGTGATCAGCGATCACAGCCGATCCGGGCTGCTCTGTGCAAAACTACTGCACAGAGCAGAGAAATATAACATATCTGTTATTTAGAAAAAAAAAAGAAAGCCATATATATATGTGTTATTGCTAGAATATATATATATATATATATATATATATTCTAGCAATAACACATGGTCTACCACTCAAGACGTCTAAGACAACAAAAGGGTAGCATGAGGTCATCCCTATACTCTGTTCTCCTGTTAGTATGCTGGTGCAAACCAGGAGATCACCAATTTGTGATCCTCCTTCTCCCAGTGAGTGTTGCTGTGCATGGGATTTAAAGACATTTCCTATTAGGACAGACTAGACTACTTGAATGTAAACATATAACTATGCTTTAATGAATGCAAAATGGAGTTAGACTTTTTAACTGCCTGTTGGGAACTGTTTAGGAGCCTGTCAGTGTAAGTTAAAACAAAGGCTACCCTCATATATTGGGAACTAAATAGTTTTGGGAAAAGGGCTTCTTTAACCATATGTAAACATTATACCAAATATAATAAAACAAGGAAACATCCAAAAAAAAATGTTGTGCTAATCCAAAAGGAAAGTGGGTTACGATGTCCAGAACAGATGCTGATCACACGCTACAGTGCACTTTGCCTGATATCCAAGTTCTTTACATACCTCGGGCCCTTCGGTACATGTCTGGTGACAGACACATCTGTGAGACAGCACTCATGTACTACTCTTTTCTCAGTATTTCAAGCTTTATGAAACTATCATAAAAACCTTTTAAAAAAGACGGGGTTTCTAGATACCAAGTATAGGTCATGCCAAAAGCATTATAGCACCACATAATACACTAGTAGGCAATAATCTAGACATAAAACTAAACACTGTAATAGGAGGACAATTAAAACGATCTTGACAAAACCCAGGCAGAGTTTATTTTCTGCTGCTTTTCGATGAAGAAAAAGATAATGATCATTTAATAATAACAGATTCTCCTGTTAGAAAATCCACTTTAAAAGCAAGATTTCGCCGATTTAAATCATAATTTTTAAAGAGCAACTTTCGCTTCTAGATTGTAAGCTCTAACGAGCAGGGCCCTCTGATCCCTCCTGTATTGATAGTGTACTGTCTGCCCTCATGTTGTAAAGCCCTGTATAATAATAATCTCTGTCCCGACATCGGCTCCTCCTCTGACCCACTGTTGACTCACCAAGTCCCATTCACTTTAATGGAATGGCTGGTGATGCGGCAACAACAAGGTGAGGGACGTGGCGGCAGCAGGTGAGTGGATGCCATGATGGACCTGAAATGACAGGTGCTCTTTCAATGTAAAGACTTCTTGCTGGTAGTTAGAATCTTTAATATTTGCAAACAAAATTAAGTTTTCCTATTTAGAATAATAAGCTGTCAGGCTAGTAAAACAGCGATATCAGAACTGATTCAATCAATACATAGATTTGTAAAAACGGGATAAAGGAATATTCCTGAATTTCGTTTTATCTTACGGTTACTGTGAAATTGTGTGAATGCATCAATGCAGTGCATGTTATCTCAGCTTGCAGAGCTTGGATTCATTGAATGAGTTGACCAAAAACATAAATATTGCAGATGTTGCAGTTATCTGCAACATAAGCTCCATTTCATGCTGAAAAAACTAAATAATGTATCTTAAATGGATTTTTACTCTAAAAGCATTAAAATAAATTAGATAAAAATCAAAAAAATCTGATTTAACCACTTGCCAACCAGCCGCCACAAATATACTGCAGCAGGGCGGCTCTATTGTTTGAATCGCTGTCCCGGTAGGTGCTCTGTGCAATAGCTATAGCAGGCACATGGCGTGTCGCCTGAGCCAATGCACATGCCTGGTGGTCGCAATCTGCACCGGCCACCTGAGATCGCTTCACAGAGAGTCAGAAAGGGGATCTGCCAGTGTAAACCAAGGAATACCCCGTTCTGACAGGAGGGTAGAGAGAGATTGTTTGTTTCTAGGGATCAGGAACAGCGATCGCTCAGTACTCACAGTCGGTCCACTCCCCCCCCACAGTTAGAAACACCTCCCTAGGACACACTTAACCCCTTGATCGCCTAATGTTAACCCCTTCCCTGCCAGTGTCATTTATACAGTGATCAGTGGCTATTTTTATCTCTGATCACTGTAATAATGTTACTTGTCCCAAAAAAGTGTCCCGCTAAAAATCGCTGATTACCGCCATTACTAGTAAAAAAAAAAAATTTATAAAAATGCCATAAATCTATCCGATATTTTGTAGACGCTATAACTTTTGCGCAAACCAATCAATATGGGCTTATTGCAATTTTTTTTACCAAATATATGTAGAATACATATTGGTCTAAACTGATGAAGACATTTTTTTTTCCTTTTTCTGGATATTATAGCAAAAAGTAAAAAATATTTTTTTCTTCAAAATTGTCGGTCATTTTTTGTTTATAGCGCAAAAAATAAAAAACACAGAGGTGATCAAATACCACCAAAAGAAAGCTCTATCTGTGGGAAAAAAAGCGCATCGATTTTGTTTGGGTACAATGTCACACGACCGGGCAATTTGCAGTTAAAGCGACGCAGTGCAGTTTCACAAAAAATGGCCTGATCATAAAGGGGTAAATCCTTCCGAGGCTAAAGTTGTTAAGTTAAAAAAAAAATCTGAAATTTTTTATTTTTTATTTTTAAATCATTAAATTTTTATCCACACTGCTTTAAAGTGATGTTAAAGGCAATTGTTTAAAGTAGCAAACATGTCATACTTATCTGCTCTGTGTAATGGCTTTGCACAGAACAGCCCCGATCCTCCTCTTTTCGGGTCACCTGCCGGGGCTCCTGGCCCCTCCCTTCTGTCGAGTGTCCCCAGAGCAAGCAGCTTGCCGTGAGGGCACCCAAGCAGGCTTGCTCCCACGCCGCTGCCCTGCGTGTCCATTCACAGATAGAGCCGAGGCTGAGCTCCACCCTTCTCTTCCCTCATTGGCTCACTAGCTGTGATTGACAGCAGCAGGAGCCAAAAGGAGATTCTCCAGAGAGCAGAGGCTCTCGTGCACATCGCTGGATCGCGATCGGCTCTGTTAAGTATTAGGGGGGGCTGCTGCACAGAGAAGGTAATTTTATCTACATGCATAGAATGCACGAAGGTAAAAAACACTATGAACCTTTAGAATCACTTTAAGCAAAAGCAAGGGCTCTGCACAAACTTTTTGCTGATATATCCCTTAGCCCTTTTATTGCTGGACATTTTTTGTCACATGATAAAAAGGTGCACATTTTGGGCCTGATGTTTACTTAAAACCCCCAAAACATATTTTCTGAAAGCTTTTTTAGTTTTGTTGTGTTTTATTGTCTAAGGATTGCAAAATCATTGTTGCAAGGCAATGTCATGAAAAGGAAACCTTGTTTGTCCATAAAAAAATAATATGTATTACTTTGTTATCTTAACTAATGACAAAATTATTGCAGAATAAAAGAGGTAGCAGAAATGTAAAAATTATACTGGTTCATTGGGTTGAACAGGTGTGAAAGGCAAAGTGGAATTAATAGTGTGCAAAAAAAACATTTAGGAAAAAAAAGTCGAATGGATAACAGAGTGCTGACATGCTTTTGATGCGCTCCAGTGCATTGTTCTTTCGCCCTCTTTTTTCTTTACCTTAAATAAGGACATGTGTGTTCCAGTGCGTTTTCCATGTGTTTTAATGCATTCCAGTACAGTTCAGTGCAGGAAAAATGCAGCAGGTTCTACTTTTTTTTTTTTCTGGAACACCCTGGAACCGACAGCACTGGTGTGAATTATACAATTGAAAACCATATAACCTATCCATGCATTTTTGATGCAGAAAAATAATGCACTGGACCACATGTGGTGGGAACTGGCCCTTTAAGCAGCTGTTAAACTTACAACCCCAGCTGTACTTCTAAGACATTTTTAGACAGAAGTAACTCCCTAATATGCATTCAAGAACAGTGACATTAAAAGCAAAATTAATTAAATTTAAAAAAGCAAAGAAAGCAGCACTGTAAAAGCTGGCATTTACTATGAGCACCATCCACTGAAATGTATTTTTTGTTGAGATTTCAGCACCAAATAGTTGGTTTTTCAGTGTTGCACAACTAGTTGGTATTAAAGGGAAACAATACCAAATAGGCTGTCAACAGCTTGCTCCCCTTCCGAAAATTCTAGTTTCTAGGCTGCCATGGCTAACCCTTCTGTTTCTATACTTTGAACAACAAATAAAAAGCTGGTGGTTTACAAAAGGAAAAAAAAAAATGACATTTTCAGAAGAAAGTCATCAATGATAGCCTCCGTACTTCTTTCATTACAAAAACAGAACATGAAAGTAGGGCTTAAAGCATACAGATGTTTATTATTCTTGTGAAAAATGTTTTCCTTTACTCCCTCTCTACTGAGGTAGATAGAATCTTTGTTCATTTTTAAAATGCACAGTCCTGTTGGGATTAGTTTGCTTGTTGTCTTTCTTTTTAGATCTAAAGAACTGTAGAGCTATGATACGCTTTTTACTTTTAATGTACTTTTTGATCTTGCATGTATCATGAGCTCCAATAAAAATTGTTTGTAAACTAAAAAAATAAAAAATAAAAAATAAAAAATAGAATGGTGAGAAAGAAAGAATTGAATAAAGACAGGGTTTAGTTCTGCATTAAAGGGTTTTTCATTCTAGCAGAGCTTCTGAATTGCACCTGAACCAGTGTACGAAACCGCACTGCACTCCTTTAAAAAAAAATGCAAGGAAAAGAAAATGCAAAAGTGCCTAGACATTTGTAACAGAGCCTTACAAGTTTTGATTTCAAGATTATCAGATGTGCTGCAATGTGCTTTTAAATCCCTACAAAAATGTTCTAAATGCCAAAACATAACACAGGTTATGTAGATGTTGATTCAAAAGGTGCCCCAGTAGTATAGTACAGTATTCTTAAAACAGAAGGTATCTGGTATGTCACATTTCCATCACAAATCGAAAAAATAAGGGATTTTTTTTTGTAAATCCTTTAGGGCAGTGGTCAGAGCCATGCAAACCTTTTTTTTTTTTTTTTTTTCAACCTAGACCAAACTATATATCCACAACTGCCAGAATACAGCACAAAGTCAAATATTGTAGAGCGAAGGCAGCATGTTTTTATGCAAATAAAGGCTATTTAAAAAAAATAACAATAAAGTATTCTCATATTCATGCATTTGGTCTTTAAAGGAAAAGGCAGCAAAGTGAACACCACCACATCTAGTGAGTAATTCGAGAGCAATGGCCAGCAAAATCTCATCCTTTCAATGAACAGCAAGTTTTTGTCAAAGCCACCTGGTCACAGAAAAAGCTCTGATCATTTATACATCACCCCCACCTCTGAACTGCCGGATATAGAACATATTTTTTCATTGCCTCCCTCTGCTCTGGGTTTTCCATTAAGCATTTGCATTTTAGGTTTGTTGTGATTTAGTAGTCCATTGAAATGCACTGCCTTAATGTTACACACTACACAATACTGCACATCAGAAGAGCTGATCCCTTACACGTATTGTTACATAAGTGTCCTTTCTTTATTCCTCTAGCTTATTTTGCACAATGGAAAATAGCATAACTAAAAGGTAAACAGAATGAAGAACAAGTGAACGCACAACAAAGAATACCAGTGGCTCTCTAACCAAGAGACAGTTGGATATAAATGTATTAACCTTTTCATGCCTAGGCCCATTTCTGACATTTGTTGCTTACAAGTTAAAATCCGTATTTTTTCCTCGAAAATTACTTAGAACGCCCAAACAATGAATATAATATATATCTATATATATATTTTTTTTTTTTTATAACAGAGACCCTAGAGAATAAAATGACAGTCGTTGCAATATTATATGTCACACGGTATTTGCGCAGCGGTCTTTCAAAGGATTTTGCGACAGGATAGCACCGCCAATTCCAACACCCTATGAGCAGAGGTGATAACCACCAAGAAGGCCACCTTCTGCGACAGAGTGAGCAGGGGAATTTCTCGAATATTTTCAAACGGAGGCTTCTGTAGAACCGAAAGCACCAGATTTATGTCCCACAGTGGCAAGGGAGATTGCACTGGTGGAACCACGTCACACCCCCTGAAAGAAGGTACGCACCAGGGTATGCAAAGCCAGGGGGCGTTGAAAGAAAACCTCCAAAGCTGACACCTGGCCCTTGATGGTACTCAAGGTCAAATTCTTTTCAACTCCCAACTCCCCTCTGAAGAAAATTCAAAATCTGAGCCCCCGAAAAGGAACGTGGGTGAAACCCCACTGACTCACACCATGAAATGTACATTTTCCACGTCCGATGATATACCTTCCTGGCAGTAGACTTCCTAGCTTTGAGTAGTTTTAGGATCACCAATGCAGGTAAGCCTCTATCCTTCAACACCTGGCTTTCAACAACCAGGTCGTTAAAGCCAGCGACAGTAAAGCAGGGTGGAAGATCGGCCCTTGGGATAGCAGATCCTACCTGAGAGGCAGCCACCAGGGGGCATCTGCAACCAGACGCACCAGGTCGGCGTACCAGGACCGACAAGGCCAGTCCGGGGCCACTAGAATGACCGGAATTCCTTCGGCCTCGATCCTGTGTAACAGCCGAGGCAGACGCTTGAGAGGAGAAAAAGCGTAGATCAGACAATACTGGCCCCACAGAGCTACCAGAGCGTCTGAGGCATCCGCCAAAGGGTCCCGAGACCTATCCACAAACCTCTGTACCTTCCTGTTGACCAGGGATGCCATCAGATCTACCTCTGGAGACCCCCAACGCAGACATATCTGTTGAAATTACTCCTGATGAAGGGACCACTCCCCTTGGTCCAACACTTGTCAACTGAGGTAATACGCCTGCCAGTTGTCCACCCCTGCAATGTGGACGGCGGAGATGGCCGAGACGAAACGTTCTGCCCAACGGAGAATGCTACTTCCAGGCCCACTAACACACTCCTTGTTCCTTACTGGAGGTTGACATAGGGCACCGCTGTGGCATTGTCTGACTGGATCCGTATCGAGAGCCCCTGAAGTCAATCTGCCCACCTGCTGGACAGCAGTAAGCGTGTTGCCGCCTTGAACTTCTGGAGTTTGTCCTGCGGAAGGAACACTCTGGCCAGAGCGGAATCCAGAGTCAGACCCAGATGAACCAATTTCTGAACTGGAATCAGCGCAGACTTTTGGTAATTTATCAGCCACCCAAAATCTGCCAGAGTCTGAATAGCGATCTCCACGTTGCCCCTCAGGGTCGCTGGGGACTCGCAGCAGAAGGTCGTCCAGGTAGCCCAGAACAGCAATTCCCCAATGGCACAGCAGCGCCAGAACCGGAGCCAACACCTTGGCGAAGACCTGAGGAGCAGAGGCGAGCCCAAAGAGTAACGCCTCGAATTGATAATGCTCCTCTCCCACAGCAAAGCGGAGGAACCGCCGGTGTTGTGCACATATCAGAATGTGCAGCTAGGCAACTTTGATGTCGATGGAGGCAAGAAAGTCCCCCTGATGAATAGATGCCACCACGGAGCGAATGGACTCCATTCTGAAATTCCGCCCCCGCACAAAGTGGTTCAGGGCCTTGAGGTCCAGAATCGGACGTACCATACCCTCGTTTTTGGGGATGGTAAACAGGTTTGAATAAAAACCCTGGAAAGTTCCGACACCAGAACTATCACCTCTTGAAGTAACAGGCCTTGCACTGCGCCCCAGAGGGCTAACAAATGGTCCGGAGACAGACGCAGATTGGATGGAAGAAATCTGCTTGGGGGACAAGACTGGAACTCAATCTTGTAACCAGACAGAATCACTTCATGGACCCACATGTTGTTTATCAAAGGTCCACGGGCCCGGAAACCAGCGAAGACGTCCCCCCACCCGGACTATGGATGAGGGCGCTCCTTCATGCCAATGGAGCCTTATCTGGGGGGGTCTGGATAACCCCGCTGTCGGTTTGCCAGACCAGGGTCGCTTGGAACCTCCCGAGGGGGGCTTGAAAAACTTTGAGCCTTTATCAGTAGACCCTGAGGGACAAAAGCGCTCTGTGTGCCGAGAAGGAATGACCACGCTTTTTTGACTGTGGAAGAAGAGTACTCCCCCCAACCCCCCCCCGCCCCCGTGACACTCTTAATGATATCATCAAGAGTGGCCCCAAACAAACGATCGCCCTGAAAAGGCGGATCAGCTAGGCTTTTTTAGAGGCCCAGTCCAACACTTCAGCCTCAAAAACCCATCAAAGCACTACCGCTCCTTTAACAAACTGCAGCCCCTGGACCAGCTGGTCCGCCAATTCAGTGAAGGCAGGAGGAAACTGATCACCCTGCAGGTCATGGCGCAACAGCTTCGCCCACTCTGTCAGTGTTTGAGGCACCAGGGCAATGGCTAGGACCGGCCGGAGCACTGAACCCGCAAAAGTGAACATAGTGCAACTCAGAGACTCTGCCTTCCTGTCAGCTGGATCTTTAAAAGGCGGAGAGCCTTCAACCGGAATCATGGTGGCTTTGTTCAATCGAGAGTCGGAGGGTCCACCACAGGTGGAGTCGTTCACTCCTTGAGAAGACTCTCTTCAAAAGAATAACACATCGACGTACTTTGAGACCGCAAAGTGACATTTTGGACACTCCCATTCCTTATAGAAAAACTTGTCAAAGGAGGAGGAATAAGGGAACACTTTTGCTGCGCGAGATGGCTTGCGAATGTCAAAAGGGACCGGTACCTCCACCGCAGCCATGGCTGCATACTACATTTTTAAAGCTTCCCACATAGACGCAATCAGCGCGTCCACCAGTGCCTTCTTGTGCGCAGCCTCCGGGACACAGGAATCATCCTTACTGTCTGAAAAGTCTAGGAGCACGGCCGCAGACCCCGCAGGGTGGGGCACGGCCACGGCAGCCGAATCAGAATCTGACGAGACAGATGAAGCAGGGGAAGGTGGGGGACGCTTCTTGCTAGTCCGCCGCCCAAGAGCCACCTCCACCCGGAACACAAAGGACTCCAGGGCCAACTTTAGTGCGTCAACAGATGGCTGGGACCCAGAGGGACCTGCAGCCTCTGATAGGGGGTCAGGTGGGGAAACATGCTTCTGAGACTCCATAGGGGAAGAAGAAACACCCAGAGCGACCAATGCAAAGGGACACCTCCTACGCCGGTAGCAGTACCGAAACACCAAGACACCCCACAGCCTGCAGCAGAGAGAGAGGAAGGGACCCCACCAGACTCACCACCCCACCGGCGTAACGCTTGCTGCCTCAGGTGTAGACCCACACACGCGTGGCGTCAGAGGACGGAGGACAACAAAGGAGTCAGAACCGGGTAAAAAGAGGAGCTTTTGCCTGCTAAAAACACCGTCTAGGCTACACAGTAATGGCCGCCGCTGCCTGAGTACAAAAGTCACCAAATCATGGCCACCAAGCTACACAAACAACAAGAAGTCAGCAGGCACTAGGGGAAAAAATACGCCGGCTACGGCAAAACGGTCGCTGACCGTGCTAAGAGAGAAAGAAAGCGGATCCGGGCACCGGACCCCCAGGAGCACCCAGTGCCTCCCCGGTAAGCACTGCACCTGGTGGCACGCACCCCCCTACCCACCAGTAGTCAACCCCATCCCCAGGATCCATCATGGCACCACACTACCCCATATAAAGGGAGGGGGAAAGGGGGGCTACCAGGGGACCTCCAGGGACCATCCACCCCAGGAAGAGAGGGTGCAAGGGCAGAGGGAAACCCGCAGGACCAACCGACCCAGGGAAGGGCCCGCATCCACCACAAACCCATTAAGGGAAGACGGGGACATTTACTCACCATACCAGGACCAGGCGGGCACCGCTCCAGACAGAACCTCCTCGCCACCGAAGTGGGGGGGCTGTCGGCCATGAGGGATGCTGCGGCTCGAGCCAAAACGTGGTCGTATGCTACCTCGCAAGATGTTTAACTCGCAGGGCCAGACCCTGTCCAGTGGGGCTATGTCGCGGCCGACCTAACACGTAGCTGCTGTCTGCACGCACTCGCTGGCAAGACTGGGAAGACCACTGGATCAAATGTCCAGCTCATCGCCCAGTCTGGCAGTTGACTGCAGATCTCACCAGAAAAAAAATCAACAAAAAAATTCAATTTGCCAGGACTAGAGATCCCAGCAGGGAACTAGGTCCTTACTCCTAACTAGGCAGAAAAAAAACTGAAGGCCTATAGCAGAGAGGGGGGTGCATATCACCCAGGACTGCCCATGGTAACCCTACATGTCATGCTTTGAAAATGCACACATTCGTGGAATGGTGACAAACTACGGTACCTAAAAATCTCCAAAGGCAACATTTTAAAAAGCATGCGGGGACGCTTAAAAAAAAAAAAAAAAAAAAGGGTCTTATTTTTTTACATTGTCCCTTAAAAAAAAAAAAAAAATCTGATCACTTTAATTGCAGTCACAAGTAATGTAAACATCCCTTGTAAACTGTACTCTTAAAGTGGAGGGCCACCCTAAAAAAAAAAAAAAAAAAATACCTGAAAATGTTCCTAAAAATTTGGAGAAAAAAAAAGTAAACTTACCAGAAATGGATGTTGCTAGGTAGATCGTCCTAATCTGCCACTTCTTACACCGCGGTGATCTTCAGTCTTCACCTCTTCGCGTTGTCTTCTGGGGAATGGGGCGCGATGTGTTCTGGGAACTGTGTGTGTCCCACAACACAGCGCGCCCCATTCACAAAGCGTTGTGGGACTAGTGCATGCACAGTAGGAAACGGGCAGTGAAGCTGAAAGGCTCCACTGCCTGTTTCCCTTAGTTCGAATGGTGGCGCTGGAACCCGAGAGCCGAGGGACGGGTCGGCCTCGGCCAGCCGACATCGCGGGCACCCTGGACAGATAAGTGTGATTATTAAAAGTCAGCAGCTACAGTGTTTGTAGCTGCTGATTTAAAAAAAAAAAAAATTTTCAGCTGGCCCACCACTTTAATGGGGGAATCGGGGGGCTATTAGCTGCATCAGTTATCACTAAAAGGCCCTAAAAATCGGTAGCGGGGTGATAGCTGCAGGCATCACCCCGGTTTAACCCCCTCAAGCCATGAATGCAAATTTGCGCACAGTCGGCGTGAAGGGGTTAAGAAAATACAAAGCCTTTGGTAAGTCAGTTTTAGGCAAAATGCTGAATATGCCACAATACAAATACACCAACAAGAAAGATATATATTTTTTCCTTTTTTTGTGACAATTCTTTTTTACGGTTTCATTTATCCAGAACATAAGGCTACACAGTAAAATCCAGATTACCTGGGTTCACGGCCAGCTGGAAATAATGTAACTTGTTGGGGTCAGGGAAATTCACTTTACAAGTACCTAGAGAGATTAAAAAAAAAGTTTAGCATTACTATCTTCAAACATTGCATTACATACTAAATATAAAGCAACTGCTTTATATTTAGTATGACAATATTTATTGAATCGGAAGATAAAACTTAAAAAGAACAAATTATATAGGAAACCTGCAGTTTTTATACAAGTCACAAATTTAATGTGACGATTGGCAGGTGAATGTTGCCTTAAATTTGCTTATGTTGTCTTATGCTGGCCATACACTATACAAAATAAATTAATCGGTCGAAATTCGGTCATTTAGACAGTTAGTTTGTTTTTCGGCCAGTTAATGGGCACAAAATCGATAATCGTGGGATGTTTTTGAGCTAAAAAAACAAAAACAAAAGGACAAGTTTGTACATTTTCTGCCAAACGAACGATAAATTGAAAGGTTAACCACTTCAGCCCCGGAAGGATTTACCCCCTTCCTGACCAGAGCACTTTTTACAATTCGGCACTGCGTCGCTTTAACTGCTAATTGCGCGGTCATGCAATGCTCTACCCAAACGAAATTTGCGTCCTTTTCTTCCCACAAATAGAGCTTTCTTTTGATGATATTTGATCACCTCTGCCGTTTTTATTTTTTGCGCTATAAACGGAAAAAGACTGAAAATTTTGAAAAAAAATGATATTTTCTACTTTTTGTTATAAAAAAAATCCAATAAACTAAATTTTAGTCATACATTTAGGCCAAAATGTATTCGGCCACATGTCTTTGGTAAAAAAAATGTCAATAAGCGTATATTTATTGGTTTGCGCAAAAGTTATAGCGTCTACAAACTAGGGTACATTTTCTGGAATTTACACAGCTTTTAGTTTCTGACTGCCTATGTCATTTCTTGAGGTGCTAAAATGGCAGGGCAGTACAAAACCCCCCCAAATGACCCCATTTTGGAAAGTAGACACCCCAAGGAAATTGCTAAGAGGCATGTTGAGCCCATTGAATATTTATTTTTTTTGTCCCAAGTGATTGAATAATGACAAAAAAAAGAAAAAAAAAAAATTACAAAAAGTTGTCACTAAATGATATATTGCTCACACAGGCCATGGGCATATGTGGAATTGCACCCCAAAATACATTCAGCTGCTTCTCCTGAGTACGGGGATACCACATGTGTGGCACTTTTTGGGAGCCTAGCCACGTACGGGGCCCCGAAAACCCAGCACCACCTTCAGGATTTCTAAGGGCATACATTTTTGATTTTACTCCTCACTACCTATCACAGTTTTGAAGGCCATAAAATGCCAAGATGGCACAAAACCCCCCCAAATGACCCCATTTTGGAAAGTAGACACCCCAAGCTATTTGCTGAGAGGCATGGTGAGTATTTTGCAGCTGTCATTTGTTTTTGAAAATGAAGAAAGACCAGAAAAAAAAATTTTTTTTTTCTTTTTTCAATTTTCAAAACTTTGTGACAAAAAGTGAGGTCTGCAAAATACTCACTATACCTCTCAGCAAATAGCTTGGGGTGTCTACTTTCCAAAATGGGGTCATTTGGGGGGGGGTTTGTGCCACCTGGGCATTCCATGGCCTCCGAAACTGTGATAGGTAGTGAGGAGTGAAATCAAAAATTTACGGCCTTAGAAAGCCTGAAGGCGGTGCTTGGTTTTCGGGGTCCCGTGCGTGGCTAGGCTCCCAAAAAGTCCCACACATGTGGTATCCCCGTACTCAGGAGAAGCAACAGAATTTATTTTGGGGTGTAATTTCACATATTCCCATGGCATGTTTGAGCAATATAACATTTAGTGACAACTTTGTGCAAAAAAAAAAAAAAAATTGTCTCTTTCCCGCAACTTGTGTCACAATATAAAATATTCCATGGACTCGACATGCCTCTCAGCAAATAGCTTGGGGTGTCTACTTTCCAAAATGGGGTCATTTGGGGGGGGTTTGAACTGTCCTGGCATTTTATGCACAACATTTAGAAGCTTATGTCACACATCACCCACTCTTCTAACCATTTGAAGACAAAGCCCTTTCTGACACTTTTTGATTACATGAAAAAATTATTTTTTTTTGCAAGAAAATTACTTTGAACCCCCAAACATTATATATTATTTTAAAGCAATTGCCCTACAGATTAAAATGGTGGGTGTTTCATTTTTTTTTTTCACACAGTATTTGCGCAGCGATTTTCAAACGCATTTTTTGGGGAAAAAACACACTTTTTTAAATTTTAATGCACTAAAACACACTATATTGCCCAAATGTTTGATGAAATAAAAAAGATGATCTTTGGCCGAGTACATGGATACCAAACATGACATGCTTTAAAATTGCGCACAAACGTGCAGTGGCAACAAAGTTACTACATTTTTAAAAGCCTTTAAAAGCCTTTACAGGTTACCACTTTAGATTTACAGAGGAGGTCTACTGCTAAAATTACTGCCCTCGATCTGACCTTCACGGTGATACCTCACATGCATGGTGCAATTGCTGTTTACCTTTGACGCCAGACCGCCGCTTGCGTTCGCCTTAGCGCGAGAGCAGGGGGCGACAGGGGTGCTTTTTTTTATTTATTTTTTTTCTTTATTTTTTTTTGCTTTTTTATCTTATTTTTAAACTGTTCCTTTCATTTTTTTTTTTTTTTAAATCATTTTTATTGTTATCTCAGGGAATGTAAATATCCCCTATGATAGCAATAGGTAGTGACAGGTACTCTTTTTTGAAAAAATTGGGGTCTATTAGACCCTAGATCTCTCCTCTGCCCTCAAAGCATCTGACCACACCAAGATCGGTGTGATAAAATGCTTCCCCAATTTCCCAATGGCGCTATTTACATCCGGCGAAATCTAAGTCATAAAATGCTCGTAGCTTCCGGTTTCTTAGGCCATAGAGATGTTTGGAGCCACTCTGGTCTCTGATCAGCTCTATGGTCAGCTGGCTGAATCACCGGCTGCATTCTCAGGTTCCCTGTTGAGACAGGAGAGCCAGAGAAAAACACGGAAGACGGTGGGGGGGGGGGGCATTCCCTCCCACTGCTTGTAAAAGCAGTCTAGAGGCTAATTAGCCGCTAGGATTGCTTTTACATGAAAGCCGACCGCTGGCTAAAAAGAATGATACCAAGATGATACCTAAACCTGCAGGCATCATTCTGGTATAACCACTCAAAGTCGTGAATGGCGTACCTGAAGACAAAAAAATGGTTAACAATAAAGCACAGTAAACGGTAAAGTATAAATAATTACATACCTGAAAAACAAACATGATAAAACATAATAACAATAACAATAACAATAAAACATTGCAGAATAGAATACAGTAAAAAAGAGCAGAACAATAGAGAGAGAATAGAGAGAGAGAGAACAATAAAACGACAACTATTTTTTTTAATTTTTGTTTGTGTTTTTTTTTTTTTTTACACTTTTTTTTTGTAACTGTAACTTTTATAACTGTAACCGGTTCCAGGTTCGGGTCTCTCAAAATGCGATGGCATCTTGGGAGACCCTGTGAAAGTGTGCCTAGTCTGTGCAATGCTGTACGCTACGCTAATACTCAACTAGTGCATGGTAGCGTTCAAAACATTCACCAAGTGTTACTGCAGTGCTGGTTTGACTACGACCGGGGTGTACTACGCCGCTGGTGCTTGCCAGTTCACCAAAACGCTACAAAGAAAAGTGTCAGTGATCGATCGATACTGCACTTGGGTGGGCTGGACTGGGCTGGGCCGGGCGGAGGGGCAAAACGCAGGTGCTAGCAGGTATCTGGGCTGATCCCGCTAACACTGCTTTTTGGGAACCCTAAATTGCTGGGGACGCTAGTATAGATCTGATCGGATCAGATATTGATGCGTTCAGATACTATACCACTAAGGGAGGTGTACGGTGCGTGTACGGTGCGTGCGTGGGTGTTCGCGGTACTGGCGCTAATCTGACGCTGCCTAGGGCGACGCATATCACCGCCGGGCGATCAGGGGGCTAAACCTTTATTCGGTAATAAACGGCGGGTGCCCTGACACTATAAAAAATAAGCGAACTAACCAGCGTCACCCGTAACGGTTATACGGTGATCAGTGGTGAAAGGGTTAACTAGGGGGCCATCAAGGGGTTAAAACATTTATTAGATAGTATATGGGGGTCCCTGTCGCTATAAAACGCTGACGGCGAACCTAAATATTTACGTCCCTAACTAGCGTCACCAGCGACACTAATACAGCGATCAGAAAAATGATCGCTTAGCGACACTGGCGACAGGGGGTGATCAAGGGGTTAAAACTTTATTAGGGGGGTAAGGGGGGTACCCTAGACCTACAGGGGGCTAAACCTTTATTCGGTAATAAACGGCGGGTGCCCTGACACTATAAAAAATAAACGAACTAACCAGCGTCACCCGTAACGGTTATACGGTGATCAGTGGTGAAAGGGTTAACTAGAGGGCCATCAAGGGGTTAAAACATTTATTAGGTAGTATATGGGGGTCCCTGTCGCTATAAAACACTGACGGCGAACCTAAATATTTACGTCCCTAACTACCGTCACCAGCGACACTAATACAGCGATCAGAAAAATGATCGCTTAGCGACACTGGTGAGGAGGGGTGATCAAGGGGTTAAAACTTTATTAGGGGGGGTAAGGGGGGTACCCTAGACCTACAGGGGGTAATACTAACTGTCCCACCACTGCTAACTGTCACAAACTGACACTATGCAGTAATCAGGAAAAAAAATTAAAAAAAAAACCTGCTGGTGTCAGTTTGTGACAGGAGGGGGGGGGTGATTGGGGGGGGGATCGGGGGGCGATCGGGGGGGGATCGGGGGTGTAATATATGCCTGGCATGTTCTACTGTGTTGTGTGTGAGTGTTGGTGCACTTACATGTCATCTCTCCTCGGCGCTGGAACGGAAACTGCCAGACCGAGGAGAGATGACATCACATCCTCTGCCTCTGTGTACTATACAGAGGCAGGGGATGTTTGTCATTGGCTGGGAGCGATCGCGAGGGGGGGGCCACGATCGGATGGCCTCCCCCTCGTCTGTCATCGCTCCCAACCAAATGCCGACCGCAGCTGGCACAGGGGGGGGGTCCGATCGGACCCCCCACCCGCGGGAAGGCAATCACGTTTCAGGTACGTGATTTTGCCTGCCCGTGCCGCTCTGCTCACGTATATAGGCGTGAGGCGGTCGGCAAGTGGTTAATGTGTTTCCCGTCCAAACTGTCTGCACTAGGTATATGTATAAAAACAAACAAAAAATGCATTCATTTATGTCCACTGAACGATTTATCAGTCATTAAATGATGGCACTCACGGCCGAATGTTCATTTTTGAAGAATGGGTTGAGCCAATTTTCCGGAGAGACAAAATCTGGTTTCTATGCACAGCTGCCCCAATCGGCTTCCAGGTTTTGGGTCAAAGTTAATTGAACAAGCTAAAGTTAGAAGCTGATTGGCTACCATGCACAGCTGTGCAACCCTGTTTTTAAACTTTTCAACTAAACATAACTACAACATGCAAAAGTAGGTGTGATACCCAACCAGCAAAAACGTATACTCAACTTTCACCTGAAGGATCCAATATAATCTGCAATTCTTTACTATTAATTGAATGTTTTAACGTGAACCCGACTTTAACCACTTACCAACCAGGCCAATTCTGACATTTCTCTCCTACATGTAAATATCATATTTTTTTTGCTAGAAAATTACATAGAACCCCCAAAGATTATATATGCTTTTTTAGCAGAGACCCTGGAGAATACAATGGCGGTCATTGGAACTTTTTATGTTGCATGGTATTTGAGTAGCAATTTTTCAAATACGTTTTTTAAAAAAAAATACAGTTTCGTGCTTTAAAACATATGGAAGAGCCCTGGGGCCATCATTAAAAAAAATACAGAATTCTGAGTTTCAAAGTCAGAATTCTGAGTTTCAAAGTCAGAATTCTGAGTTTCAAAGTCAGAATTCTGAGTTTCAAAGTCAGAATTCTGAGTTTCAAAGTCAGAATTCTGAGTTTCAAAGTCAGAATTCTGAGTTTCAAAGTCAGAATTCTGAGTTTATAAATATAGTAGTCTCTATTAGGAAGATTTTAGGACCAATGAGCAATAATGTAGTAACACCCACAGACCATCATTCTGCAGACATACATGTCTTCTGCTCTGTATATGGATATGTAAATGTATCTTATTAACAGCACGCAGTATAGGGAAGCAGGCAGTGCTGGGTTCTCTGGTACCTCTGCTGTCTTATCCTTCTCTGTCATCTGCTCCAACATAAAGAGCCATGCTGAAAACATGTGTATTGTGTGTGAGTGGGGGGGGGGGCACAGCTTCCATAGATAACAGAACACAATGGCTAGCACAGCACAGCTCTGCACCCCAACTTGTAGGAAACATTGCACTGTTGCCCCTACATGAGGGAATTGTGAATGGCTAGAAGGCAGCAGGACAATGTGTGTCTATGGTCATAATGGATTGATCATAACAGATAGCATAGTGGTTAGAGTAGTAGGCTTATATTGGTAAAGTTGTGGGTTCTAATCCAGGTGAGGGAATTTTTTTATATATATTTTAAAATATGTGATAGTGAGGGCTTAAATTGTATTTTATCAATATATCCAAATTGATTTCAAGGTATATTAACAAGGACACACTGATCTATTGAGCACACAAAGTTGTAGTTTATGCTGGCTACTATAAATTAGAGAGTAGAGATTTCAAAGAAAAAAACTGTATATATATTAGGGTGATCAGATGGGATCATTAGGGTGTCATCTTCAGTTGCCCCAGGGGCAGTTCACAATTTAAGGAGACTGGTCACAATGGATCGATCATAGCAATTGTTTGTCTGGACTAATAATTATTTCACAGAGAATTAACCTCATATTAAACATAAAAAGCCATTAGTAAGAACCCTTAAGTGATAGTATAGTGGTAAGAGTAATAGGTTTATACTTTGAAAGTTGTGGGTTCTAATCCAGTTCAGAGCACATTTTTTAATTATATATATATTTTCAATATATTGATTTTATATTAAACATATTTTAAACTATGAGATAGTGAGGACTTAAATTGTATTTTATTGATATATCCAAATTGATTTCAAGGCATATTAACAAAGACATATTGATCAAATTGTTGTATAAGCTAACTACTATAAATTAGAGAGTAGGGATTTTTTTTTACAAATCTGTGTATATATTGGGATGATTTTGGTGACATGGGGCAAGTTCTCAATTTCAGGAGATTGTCCCTGGAAGCTAATAAATATATATATATATATATATATATATATATATATATATATATATATATATATATATATTTGCAGTATGTAAGAGTTTAAAACTGGTGCACACATAGGGGCTAACAATAGTGAAGAAGAAAAATGACCCTGCATCAGTGGTGTCATTGGATGGGAAAAATGACCCTGCATCAGTGGTCATTGGATGGGAAAAATGACCCTGCATCGGTGGTGTCATTGGATGGGAAAAATGACCCTGCATCGGTGGTGTCATTGGATGGGAAAAATGACCCTGCATCGGTGGTGTCATTGGATGGTAAAAATGACCTTGCATCGGTGGTGTCATTGGATGGAAAAAATGACCCTGCATCGGTGGTTTCTCTAGATGAAAACAAAATGACCCTGCATCGGTTGTGTCATTGGAAGGGAAAAATGACCCTGCATCGGTGGTTTCTCTAGATGAAAACAAAATGACCCTGCATCGGTGGTGTCACTGGATGGAAAAAAATGACCCTGTATCGGTGGTGTCACTGGATGGAAAAAAATGACCCTGCATCGGTGGTGTCACTGGATGGAAAAAAATTACCCTGCATCAGTGGTGTCACTGGATGGAAAAAAATGACCCTGCATCGGTGGTGTCACTAGATGGAAACAAAATTACCCTGCATCGGTGGTGTCATTGGATGGAAAAAAATTACCCTGCATCGGTGGTTGAGTTGTGAGACATGATGGTTATCATGTAGCTATCAGAGACAATCTCCTGAAATTGAGAACTGGCCCCATGTCACCAAAATCAACCCAATATGTACACAGATTTGTAACTCAGAACTCTGCAGAAAATTATTTTTTTTTAAACTTACAATTCTGAATTTCAATCTCAGAATTCTGAGTTTCAAAGTCATAATTTTTTTTTTTTTTTTTTATGATGGCCCCAGGGCTCTTCCATAAAAACAAAACAGTAAAGTTAGCCTAATTTTTTTGCATAATGTGAAATATGAAGTTTCGCCGAGTAAATAGATACCCAACATGTCACGCTTCAAAATTGCACACGCTCGTGGAATGGTGCCAAACTTCGGTACTTAAAAATCCCCATATGCAACGCTTTAAAATTTTTTACTGGTTACATATTTTAATTTACAGAGGAGCTCTAGGGCTAGAATTATTTCTCTCCCTCTAACGTTCGCGGCGACACCTCATATGTGTGGTTTGAACACCGTTTTCATATGTGGGCGGGACTTACGCATGCATTCGGTTCTGCGTGCGAGCATACGGGGACAGGGGCACTTTAAAACATTCTTTTGTTTTTTATTGTTAATTTTGCTTTACATATTTTAGTTTGACACTTTAACTACTTGCCGACCGCCTCACGACGATATACGTCGGCAGAATGGCACAGGCAGGCAGAGTAACGTACCCGGCTTCCTCTGCTTCTGAAATGTAAACAGAAGCAGAGGAAGTGATGTCATCTCTCCTCGTGGAGCCTTTTCGTTCCGGCTCTCGAGGAAAGAATACATCACAGTGAGTTTGCACCAACACTACACTATCACTAGTACACATAGGCACATAAAACACCCCCCCCCCCCATGACCCCCCCCCCCTGCCACAGTGACACCAATAGCAGTTTTATTTTTTTTACTGATCACTGCATTGGTGTCATTTGTGACTGTTATAAGTGTTAGGGCTGTTAGTGGTAGGCCCCTTTAGGTCTAGGGTAGCCAGCCTAACCCCCCCTATTAAAGGTTTAACCCCTTGATCGCCCCCCAGTTAACCCTTTCTCCCCCTGTCGCCGGTGTCACTAATTGATCATTTTTCTGATCACCGTATAAGTGTCACGGGTGACGCTAGTTAGCCTGTTAGTTTTTTAGGTTCACCGTCAGCTTTTTATAGCGTCAGGTACCCCCATATACTACCTAATAAAGGTTTTACCCCCTGATTGCCCCCTAGTTAACCCTTTCACCAGTGATCACCGTATAAGTGTTAGGGTGACCCGCCGTTTATTACCAAACAAAGGTTTAACCCCCTGATCGCCCGGCGGGTGATATCAGTTAGGTTTTAGGGTCAGATAGGGTCTGTGTTGTCCCAGGCAGCGTCAGATTAGTGCCAGTACTGCTAACACCCACGCACGCAGCATACACCTCCCTTAGTGGTATAGTGTCTGAATGGATTGATATCTGATCAGATCTATACTAGCGTCCCCAGCAGTTTAGGGTTCCCAAAAACGGAATGTTAGCGGGATCAGCCCAGATACCTGCTAGCACCCGCATTTTGCCCCTCCGCCCAGCCCAGCCCACCTAAGTGCAGTATCGATCGATCATCACTGTCACTTACTAAACACATAACTGCAGCGTTTGCAGAGTCAGGCCTGATCCCTGTGATCGCTAACAGTTTTTTTTTTGTATCGTTTGATACAGTTGCTGACAGCCTAGGAGCTTTTTTACCTGTGAGTCTCACTAGTGTACCAGTAAATTTAGAGCCCAAAATGGCAAATCAAAAGGTACACTAGTGAAGAGGCCTACACGTTTCTGAGCATGACATATAGTGAAGAGGAAGTCACCCATCTGTCAGATTCAGGCTCATAATACGATCCTGTAGACGACAGCTGCTCCATGACAGATAGCTCTGACGACGGAGTTATGGTCCCTGCCAAGGTCAGGCGTACCAGACCCCAATCTTCTACTGTTGTTGAGGTGCAAGAACCGCAGGGCTCTCGTATGGAGCAGAGAAGTACTAGTGCCGCTCATCCTTCTGGTGAACTGGCAAGCACCAGTGGCCTAGTACACCCTGGTCGCAGTCAAACCAGCACTGCAGTAACACACGTGGTGACGTGGCAAGTCCCATAAGTGCAGTTCAAGTTGGCGAGGTGGAAAGCACAAGTAGTGTCCCACTGCCAACAAGAAGACAAAGACAGGCCCGTCGTGCCCATAGTGTCCTTCCTGCAGAATTTGCCAATTCTAATTGGGAGCCCACCACCTTCTGCAGCACCCGTACTTCCCCCATTCACTGGCCAATGCGGCATTTAGGTGGAAACAGTTGATTTTACGTCACTTGATTAATATTCGCCGTTTTTCACCGAAGATCTCTATAGCTCTATTGTGGACCAAAGTAATTTGTATGCTGGTCAATTCATCAACGCTAATCCCCAGTCCTTCCTTGCCAGAGATAGGAAACCAATTACGGTTTCTGAATTTAAGACCTTTCTGGGCCTATCCCTCGACATGGGCATAGTTAAAATGAGTACGTTGCGGTCATATTGGTCCACTGACCCAATTTACCATATACCCGTGTTCTCTGCCTCCATGACCAGGGTACGATACGAGCAGATCTTGCGGTTCATGCATTTCAACAACAATTAACTCTGTCGTCCTCGTGGAGATCCTGGAAACGATCAGCTCTACAAAATTCGGCCCCTCGTAAACTGCTTCAACCAACGTTTTGCAGACTTGTTTACTCCCCAACAAGTTGTCTGCGTTGATGAGTCCCTGATTACGTTTTCTGGCCGCTTGTCTTTCAAACCGTATCTTCCCAGCAAGCGTGTCAGATACGTGGTCAAGATGTATAAGCTCTGTGACAGGGCCACAGGCTATACATGTAGTTTTATGGTTACGAGGGAAGAGATAGTCACGTAGAGCCGCCGAACTGCCCAGATTATATAGGGAGCGCTGGCAAGATTGTGTGGGACTTGGTGTCACCCTTATTCGGAAAGGAGTACCATTTGTATGTGGACAATTATTACACGAGCGTGCCACTTTTTAGTCAGATTGGCGCACGTGGCACTGTGCGATCTAATCGCCGGGGCTTTTCCCAGCGGCTTGTAGATTCCTGTCTTAGGCTGGGGTATAGAGCCTGCCTGAAATGTAATAACTTGCTCGCTGTGAAATGGAGAGATAATAAGAATGTTTTCGTTCTTTCCTCCCTTCATAGAGACACAACGGTCCAAATTCCTATGGCGACTGGTGTTGTGGAAAAACTCCTCTGTGTATAACCAAAATATGGGAGGGGTGGACCTCAACGACCAGTTGTTGGCACCGTACCTAGTTGCCCGTAAGGCCAGACGCTGGTACAAAAAAGTGTCTGTCTACTTATTTCAATTGGCTTTGCTGAACACTCATGTGCTATACAGAGCTTCAGGACGGACAGGATCCTTCCTTAAATTCGAGGAATTAAAGGATTCCAGGATCTCAGAGCCCTTCTGTTCCCAGACGGTGCTCCACCTCACTTTTCCGATCCAAATGCAGTAAGCCGGCTCCATGAGAGTGCCATCGCGCGCATTTTGAGAGACCCGAACCTGGAACCCTTACAAAAAAAAAAAAAAGTGTAAAAAAAAAATAAAAAAAATTTATATTTATATATATATATATATATATATATATATATATATATATATATATATATATATATATATATATATAAATATATAAAAAACAAAAATAGTTGTCGTTTTATTGTTCTCTCTATTCTCTCTCTATTGTTCTGCTCTTTTTTACTGTATTTTATTCTGCAATGTTTTATTGTTATTATGTTTTATCATGTTTGCTTTTCAGGTATGTAATTTTTTTATACTTTACCGTTTCCTGCGTTTTATTGTTAACCATTTTTTGTTTCCAGGTACGCCATTCAGCTGCAGCTTTTGCTCCCACGACACAAAGTCGTGACTCCAGCGCTGTAGGAGGTAATTTCACCACCACAGTTAAAAAAAAAAAGCATATATGCCGAAGCATGGGGGCAGCAGGGGTGGAGGAGCGATTTGCTCCTAACTTTTGGGGTGGAAGCCCCCATGCTCCGGCCTATATTTTTTAGGCCATTCAGCTGCAGCACTGATTTATTTATCTTGACAGCAACAGCGTTTGCTCCCATGATACATAAAGCCGTGACTCCAGCGCTGTAGGAGGTGATTTCACCAACACAGTTAAAAACAAAATGGTGCATTATTGCCCATCATTAGAAGTGGGTGGATAAAGGGAGATATTCTAATGGTTGGCATACCCACCAATCTTTTTTTTACGTTCAATCCACAGGCTGCATGAAAAAAAAAAAAAAAAAAAAAAAAAAAAAAAAGGATTACAATATATGCTCAACAACCAGTACGTTGCTGGACTTTGAGTGGTTATACCAGAATGATGCCTGTGGGTTTAGGCATCATCTTGGTATCATTCTTTTCAGCCAGCGTTCGGCTTTCATGTAAAAGCAATCCTAGCGGCTAATTAGCCTCTAGACTACTTTTACAAGCAGTGGGAGGGAATGTCCCCCCCTCCTACCGTCTTCCATGGTTTTCTCTGGCTCTCCTGTCCCAACAAGGAACCTGAGAAAGCAGCCGGTGGTTCCGCCAGCTGACCATAGAGCCGATCAGAGACCAGAACGGCCCCAATCATCTCTATGGCCTAAGAAACCGGAAGCTACGAGCATTTCATGACTTAGATTTCGCCGGATGAAAACAGCGCCATTGGGAAAGCATTTTATCACACCGATCTTGGTGTGGTCAGATGGTTTGAGGGCAGAGGAGAGATCTAGGGTCTAATAGAATTTTTTCAAAAAACAGTACCTGTCACTACCTATTGCTATCATAGGTGATATTTACATTCCCTGACATAAAAAAATAAAAAAATAAAAAATGAAAGGAACAGTTTAGAAATAAAATAAAAAAGCAAAATAAATAATAAAAAAAAAAAAAAGCACCCCTGTCCCCCCTGCTCTCGCGCAAAGGCGAACACAAGCGTCAGTCTGGCGTCATATGTAAACAGCAATTGCACTATGCATGTGAGGTATCACTGCGAAGGTCAGATCGAAGGCAGTAATTTTAGTAGTAGATCTCCTCTGTAAATCTAAAGTGGTAACCTGTAAAGGCTTTTAAAAATGTATGTAGTTTGTCACCGCTGCACGTTTGTGCGCAATTTTAAAGCATGTTGTGTTTGGCATCCATGTACTCGGCCTAAGATCATCTTTTTTATTCCATCAAACATTTGGGCAATATAGTGTGTTTTAGTGCATTAAAATTTAAAAACGTGTGTTTTTTCCAAAAGAAATGCATTTGATAAATCGCTGCGCAAATACTGCTTGGGAAAAAAAATGAAACACCCACCATTTTAATCTGTAGGGCCTTTGCTTTAAAAAAAAATATATGTTTGGGGGTTCAAAGTAATTTTCTTTTGTGCCATCTTGGCATTTTAAGGCCTTCAAAACTGTGATGAGGTAGTGAGGAGTGAAATAAAAAATGTACGCTCTTAGAAATCCTGAAGGCAGTGATTGGTTTTCGGGGCCGGTACGCGGCTAGGCTCCCAAAAAGTACCACACATGTGGTATCCCCATACTCAGGAGAAGCAGCAGAATGTATTTTGGGGTATAATACCACATATGCCCATGGCATGTTTGAGCAATATATCATTTGGTGACAACTTTGTGCTAAAAAAAAAGTTAGTAATTTTCCTGCAAAATATAAAATATTCCATAGACTCAACATGCCTTTCAGCAAATAGCTTGGAGTGTCTACTTTCCAAAATTGGGTCATTTGGGGGGGAGTTGTGCCATCTTGGCATTTTATGGCCTTCAAAACTGTGATAGGTAGTGAGGAGTGAAATCAAATATGTACGCCCTTAGACATCCTGAAGGCGGTGCTTGGTTTTTGGGGCCCCGTACGCAGCTAGGCTCCCAAAAAGTCCCACACATGAGGTATCCCCGTACTCAGAAGCAGCAAAATGTATTTTGGGTTGCAATTCCACATATAACCATGGCATATGTGAGCAATATATAATTTAGTGACAACTTTTTGTAAAAAAAAAAATTTTTGTCATTATTCAATTACTTGGGACAAAAAAAATTAAATATTCAATGAGTGCAACATGCCTCTCAGCAATTTCCTTGGGGTGTCTACTTTCCAAAATGGGGTCATTTGGGGAGGGGGGGGTTGTACTACCCTGCCATTTTAGCACCTCAAGAAATTAGATAGGCAGTCATAAACTAAAAGCTGTGTAAATTCCAGAAAATGTACCCTAGTTTGTAGACGCTATAACTTTTGCACAAACCAATAAATATACGCTTATTGACATTTTCTTCACCAAAGACATGTGGCGGAATACATTTTGGCCTAAATGTATGACTATAATTAAGTTTATTTGATTTTTCTTATAACAAAAAGTAGAAATTTTTTTTGTCTTTTTTCGTTTATATCGCAAAAAATAAAAATCGCAGAGGCAATCAAATACAATCAAAAGAAAGTTCTATTAGTGTGAACAAAAGGAAGCAAATTTTGTTTGGGTACAGCATTGCATGACCGCGCAATTACCAGTTAATGCAGCGCAGTGCCAAATTGTAAAAAGTCCTCTGGTCTTTAGGCAGTCAAATGGTCCAGGGCTTAAGGAATAGGAATATGGCATGATTGGTCCTCTTTACAGTGAGATATGGGGTCAATTAGACCCCACATCTCACCTCTAGACTGGGAAGCCTGCAATCCAAAAAAAAAAAAAAGAAGAAGGAACCATTACCAGTAAAAACATTAAAAAAAAAAGTCCATAAATCTATCCCCTATTTTGTAGACGCTATAACGTTTGCGCAAACCAATCAATATTCATTTATTTTTTCCAAAAATATGTAGAAGAATACATATTGGCCTAAACTGATGAATAAATTTGTTTTTTTATATATTTTTTTAGATATGCATTATAGCAGAAAGTATACATTTTTATTTTGTTTTTCAAAATTGTCAGTCTTTTTTGTTTATAGTGCAAAAAATAAAAACCGCAGAGGTGGTGAAATACCCTCAAAAGAAAGCTCTATTTGTGAGGTGACATCGATTATGTTTGGGTACGTCGTCTCACGACCGCGCAATTATCAGTTAGAGCAACGGAGTGCTGTAGCGCAAAAAATGGCCTGGTCATTAAGGGGGGGTAGATCCTTCCGGGGCTGAAGTGGTTAAACAGCTATGAAGACAGTGAGATAAGCGTGTGTAGAAAAAATGGAAAGCGGTTTTATTTTTGCAAAATTAGTACATTAGTGTTATATTGGAACATAGGTGAGAGCTGAAATTTAGAGGAAAAAAAGTGAACAAAGGTGAACTTAGCCTTTAAAAAGTCAAAGCACAGGTACGTATCTGCATAAGTCTTCAAATCGATCACTATGCCACCCATAAGATTCTAGGGTCAGGCTAGCTGTAAAGGGCTTCAACTCTGTATGCTGAAATTAACCCCCCCCCCCTTCCTGTTCTTGGTGCTTCAACTTTCACACTGTCATTCCATTAAACTTCAAAACCTCAGTTGGCAGTACAGACGTGGGTATTTGGCAGCTGAACAACAAGGGTAGTGGTGAATCAGGAATTAGAGAAGTGGAGGCTGGAATACGTGTTGAGTCAAGTAGCTCCACTGGGATTTATTCAAACACAGATACTTGGAGCCTGCTCTTTGGAACGGTTATTTGTGTCACATTTAAGGCTAGGTTCACTTTAAAGTTTATGTGAAGACAAAAACCATAAGTTCACTTTAATTCACCTCAATAGCACATACTTGGGGTAAGAGAAAAGTGCTTTTTAGGAGGGAAGCTTAAAAATGAACCTATGCTTCCAAGAACTGCTTTGCTTTAAAAAAAAAAAAAAAAAAAAAAGTCCTTCAGGCATGGTGTGAAGTTTTTAAGAGCCTTCAAAAAAAATGGAGAACTCCCATTCTGCCATTCATATTCTCCTGGTGGACAAAGCTAGCGCAGTAACATTACAGCTCACAAAACAATATCTTCTCAGAATAGATAAGATGTAGCACTAGATTTCCCATCAGCTTCCTGGCACCTAAAAGGTAGCGCCCTAGCAAATAAAAGGATATGGGAGGGGAGCATTATTTTGCGACAATACACAGAATGGTCATTATGTGTCGAGTTTACATAAAAAATAAAAAAAAAAGTGTTGGTAACTGAAAAAAAAAACTGTGATGGCTGCATTTGTTTCTTTTTCACCCGGTGATTCAGTCAGTAACACACTTCCTATCTTAGAGTGTCTCCACCCTAGACAGAGGAGCAATGGAGACACCCTTGAACAGCAGCATTGCCAGTCTGGGGAGAGGGTAGTGTTAGACTGGCAGATTTAGATGGACTTGATTAACAAATTAGAGCCGAACTCCAGCCAAAAATATTTAAACAGTTACAGCAACAGGATTTTTTACTTTTTGGGATAAAGTGAAAAAAAGCTAACCATTGTAAGCAACGCTGTCAGTGATAAATGGTTTGTCTCATCCCTCTGACACTTTTGCTTGACAGCTTGGTCTGGTAAAGGAAGTTAAAAAATAACATACTTAATTGCCGGATCACCATGTAAAGCTGCAATATAATACAGTTTTGTTTTTTCCTCGAGGAAGAAACCGTTTTCTTTTTTTTTGTTCAGCCTGCAGCCTATTCATTTATGGCCTGCTTAATTGTAAAGCTGGCCTGAAACTGCAAACATGCAAATATATCAAGGAACGAACACTAGGGATGGGCGTACGGTTTGGGCCGAGCATAAGTTCAGGCCAAACTTTGGCCTGACATGGCGTGACCCCGATCTCTGTAAAGTGCCGTGCCCACGGGTCTTTAACCGTGTGATCGGCTCTGTCCAATCACAGCCGGTGACATGTAAGCAAGAGTTTACATGTTGACAGAGTGTGTGGCGAGGACAGCCGATTAGTGGCATCTCCACGCAGGGGGACATCTAGGAATGTGATCAGGGCACGGATCATCAGTGCCCTGATAACAATATTGAAATATAGTGTCACAAATCAGTGCCCACCAGTGGCAGCAAGCAGTGCCCACCATTGCCCACCAGTGCCAGCAATCAGTGCCGCCCACCAGTGCCAGCAATCAGTGCCGCCCACCAGTGGCAGCAATCAGTGCCGCCCACCAGTGGCAGCAATCAGTGCCGCCCACCAGTGCCAGCAATCAGTGCCGCCCACCAGTGCCAGCAATCAGTGCCGCCCACCAGGGGCGCCCACCAGTGCCGCCCACCAGTGGCAGCAATCAGTGCCGCCCACCAGTGGCAGCAATCAGTGCCGCCCACCAGTGGCAGCAATCAGTGCCGCCCACCAGTGGCAGCAATCAGTGCCGCCCACCAGTGCCGCCCACCAGTGCCGCCCACCAGTGGCAGCAATCAGTGCCGCCCACCAGTGGCAGCAATCAGTGCCGCCCACCAGTGGCAGCAATCAGTGCCGCCCACCAGTGGCAGCAATCAGTGCCGCCCACCAGTGGCAGCAATCCGTGCCCATCCCTGCCCACCAGTGGCAGCAATCCGTGCCCATTAGCGATGCCAGTCAGTGCTGGCAATCAGTGCCACCTATCAGTGCTGCCCATCACTGCCACTCACCAGTGCCGCCTAACAGTGCCCACCAGTGCCGCCTAACAGTGCCCACCAGTGCCGCCTAACAGTGCCCACCAGTGCCGCCTATCAATGCGGCATATTAGTGCCTCCTCATCAGTGCCACCAGTTCAGCCTATCAGTGCCGCCTCATCAGCGCACATCAGTGAAGGCGAAAAATTACTTAGTTACAAAATTTATTGACAGAAAAAGGTAAAAAAACTTTTGTTTTCAAAATTTTTACTCTTTTTTTTTTTTTTGAAAAAAAAAAACAAACAAAAAAAAAAAACAGTGACTAAATACCACCAAAGAAAGCTCTATGTGAAGAAAATGATAAAGCTTTTGTTTGGGTACATTGTAGCACGACCGCGCAATTGTCAAAGTGCGACAGCACTGAAAGCTGTAAAATGGCTTGGGCAGGAAGGGGGGGTAAGTGCCCTGTAGGCAAGTGGTTAAAGATTCTAATCTATCCCTCCGATAACCAAACAGAAAAAAAGTTTGACTTGACTTAAGACCAATTTTCAAACTTTTCCTGACAGAAAAATGGGGCTGTCATTGCTGACGACTTCAACTGCTAACTCCTGGCTACTATACCGATTCACTGGCTTCAGTACTTTCTGAACGACTGACCTGGAGCAAGGAAACAGATCGGGAAACACAGTATTATTCAGAATTCCTTACCTGTGCTCTTGTTCTAGGTCTGAGACTAGAGCTATTGAAGATAGAGCGTGAACATGACAACCAGGCAAATGGCATATGCAGAATGAGAAGGCAATGAAATTTCCATGTTTCTGTCAGGAAAGGTTTTCTATTATTCAGTATGAAGATGCATAGCTACTGTGTACACAAAGCGATAGAAAAAATAAATGAAACATATCTTCTTACATGGCAGGTTTGCTTCAAGTTCTGCTACTTCTGAAAGACACAAGAAGAAAAAAATGATCACATATCAAAACCAAAAAGCTAGACAAACACAAGAAAGAAGCTTGATAGTACTGCATTATAAACTATCTTTTCATTGTCATATTAAACATGTTGTATTATAGCATTCTCCTCATCTAAAGGAAACATAAGTGGTAAGCATTCCATGTTCTGATCGATCTACAGCAGGTTGTTCATCAGAGGACCTCATCTACTTGGCTTCCAGGCTCATGGTACCAATAACTGCTTCTTCTATGAACACAGTAGAAAGCACTTTTAGTGCTAAAGTCCTCTGCTAGGAGGTCCCCACCAAGTAGAACAGACAAGCATCTGTTACCCAGACCAGCTTTAGGCCCCTTTCACACATGCTCTCCGATCAGGTCCGCCTGCCCCTTTTCAGGAGGACCTGATCGGACACTCCACTCACCTCTATGAAGCGATGGACATCAGCGGTGACATGTCCGCTGACATCCGCCGCTATCCGATCCAGTCCGCAAAAAGGCGGACCGTTTTCATCCAATCTCCCCATAGAGGAGAGTGGGGCTCCGACAGGTCTGTCTCTGCACAGTGAGCGGAGACGGACCTGTCATCTGCCTGCTCAGTGGAGATCAACAGATCGATCTCTGCTGAGCAAGTGGAGTCCGTCAAAACGGACGTGCTTCGCGTGAAAAGGTTCTTAAAGTGACTGTAAACGAACACCTTGTAAAAACAGCCCATTCAGTTTAAAGTAGAAATGAAAGACAAAACATTTGTGTACAGATATAAAAAATATTTATATATTTTTTTTTATAAGTGATCACATTACCTCTGTTCACAGCTACATAAGAGCTGGGGAAAGGGGAAGGAGAAGCAGCAGCACACTGAGCTTCCCAGTGAAAGACTGTGCAGAGGGGGAGTGTTAAGACAAGTTTGATCAGTGGAGAAGAGCAGGCCGAGTTCCCAGCATAGCCAGGGAACTGACCATGCTATGTTCTCCTGCTTAGTGTGGTCGGTTTTTAAATAGGAAAGCAGAGGGACTAGCAGGAACACCAGGGATTTCACATAAAGGAAGCAATACAAATAGAACAGGATACTTTATCATATAGGTACATGGTACAGCAGCTTTGTAACAGGAATATGAAGTGTAGGGATAACAAATTATTTAAAAAACGGGAATTTACCCCCAAGAGTGAAGGGGCTTTCTAAGCAGCGAACAACAATTCAGATATTGTATGGTTTAAAAGGTAGCTTTATTAAACGTAGGACATTGGAGTAAAAAACATGAACTGTGTACATAAAGTTATAGAAAGCACAGGAGCATGTACAAAGCTATACATAAATTATGCAATACAAAAGCGCTTGGATAGTCCTGACGCGTTTCAAACCCATCGGGTCTCCTTTAGAGGAAATGCATGCGCTGTGGAAGAATTTCGTATACATAATGAAATAATACCAATATGATTGTGCACAGTTGTATATAATGAGAGTTTTAAACATAATTACCAAAAGTATGTGTGTAGCCATGTCTCCTGAGCTTACGGTTTTCAGAACAGCCTCCACTATCCGGTCCCAACACCAGGGCCCCACGGTCTGCCAACACCCCAAGAGAGGGAGCCAAGCAGAAGCTGCGTGACTTGCGATGACTTACATCTAGGAAATACCCTGCGTTTGGCAAGGGGCAGGTGGGTCAGCAGCGCCTGTGGCCTAAACATCAAGCAGCAACATCAATGAAAGCATTTAGAAAGAATAGTATCATCTGTTTGTATAAACTTGTATAAATCCAGTGATAATGATAATATCATAAGCTTTTTTTAAGGCTGTTAGCCTAAATTTTAACACAGTTAAAATATCTTTGTAAATTCTAGTCAAAGATTGTAGGGCGTGTATAGATGTATGTACACTGTAAACTGGAAAAAGGAGGTTTGGGAAATGGAAAAAATGTCCAATTGAGAAGGACAAAAGGAAAATGGAAACAAAGAAAAAAGAAGAAGGAAAAAGAAGGAAAAGGAGAAAGGAACAAAGGAAAAGGAGGGGGAGAGGGGGAAGGGGGGAAAAGGAGAGGGAGGGTACTGGATGGTTAGAGTGAGGAAGCTAATGAGGGAAAATGTGAATGGTGAGGGGGAAAAGGATGGGAATGAGGGTGGGGGGGGGGGGGGGACACGATGGTGGGGAGGGAAAAAGAGGGGGGAAAGGTGCTGCCTAGGCCTAGGACAAGACAAAGAAAAAAGAGAACAAGAAAAGGACAGAGAGAGAAAAGAAGTAGAGGGGAGAGAAAGAAAGACTGGGTCAGCAGGAAAGGGAAGATAAAAGTGTCTAGAAATTGTGCTGAAAGAAAAGAGGCATTGTAGTGTGTGCAAAACTGGGGAGGTATTATTTCATTATGTATACGAAATTCTTCCACAGTGCATGCATTTCCTCTGAAGAAGACCCGATGGGTTTGAAACGCGTCAGGACTATCCAAGCGCTTTTGTATTGCATAATTTATGTATAGCTTTGTACATGCTCCTTTGCTTTCTATAACTTTATGTACACAGTTCATGTTTTTTACTCCAATGTCCTACGTTTAATAAAGCTACCTTTTAAACCATACAATATCTGAATTGTTGTTCGCTGCTTAGAAAGCCCCTTCACTCTTGGGGGTAAATTCCCGTTTTTGAAATCACCTTGAGGTGTGCAGCCTTTCCTTTCCCAGGTGTCTCCCTTCCTTTTGAACAAATTATTTATTTAACCACTTCCTGCCCGCCATATTGTATAATGACGCAGCAGCAGAGTTGTTTGCTCGTTCTGGGATGACGTTATATGACTACGTCCCATTCTCGCCTCAGGGGCGCGCAGCACTGCGATCGGCGGGGCGCTGTGTCCCCAGGACACGGCGCATCCCTAATCTCGGTAAAGAGCCGATGACGAGTCCATTCACAGCTAATCACATGTAAATAAGGAAATGCTGGTTGTCGGCTTTTCTCGCCTCACACTAACACTCAGCAGCATTTCCTCATAAAAAGGAGATCCGCACAGATATTTAGGGCCCTGATGCCAGTCAGTGCCCATCAGTGATGCCAGTCAGTGCCCATCAGTGATGCCAGTCAGTGCTGCCTTTCAGTGCAGCCCATCAGTGCCACCTAATCAGTGCACATTAGTGAAGGAGAAAAATTACTTAAAAAACATTCTAACAGAAACAAAGAAATACTTTATTTTTTTCAAAATTTGCGGTCTTTTTTTTTTTTTTCTAAAAAAAAAAAAATGTATTTAAAAAAAAACACACCATAACCCAGGTGGTGATTAAATACCACCAAAACAAAGCTCTATCTTAAAAAAAAAAAAAAGAAGAAGAAGATAATTTCATTTGGGCATGAGCATTCAATTGTCATTAAAAGTGCGACAACTCTGAAAGCTGGAAATTGGCCTGGGCAGGAAAGAGGGTTTAAGTGCCCAGTATTGAAGCGGTTAATCATCCAACTTGCTTTTTAGAATTGCAGTCTATATGGACACAGCAGAACTTCCCTAATAGAGCAGCAAACCAACATAAAAAATATAGTAAAGCCAAAGACGTCAATTTAGTAACTATAAAACTGCTATACTCAGATGTTTTACACTGGTATTTTAAAGGACAAAACTAAAGTGGCATTTATGTTCACCCTAACCAAGAAGAAAAAAAAAAAGAAAAAAAAAAAAAAAAGGACTAGCACCAAAATATAGATGGGAAATGGACATAGCAAGGCACAGAGGATGAAAATTCTCAGCTGCAACATTAAACCTATCCACAAGACATTTCTAATATGGGGAATGTTATAAAGGCAGCAGAGTGTGCAGGTTTTCCAATTTCCACTGATCTGCCCTCTGAACCTGACAGAGCATAAAAGAACAATATTCCAGCTTCAGGAAAGCAGAACAGCAAATATTTCAGGTCATAGTTTATAGCTAGTAGCTGTTGAAACATTAAGGTGCTGTATACAAACATGCATAAAAACCAAGAGTAAAACGTGAAAAAGAAACATACTTCAAAAAACAAAAAATATTATAAAATCATAGTTAAAATGAAACAAAAATCACAATGAAATATATACCGTAAATGTAAGAAACATCTGTAGGGAAGTGAATGAGAGCCATAACATGAATAAACACAACGTCACCAAATATATCCAGTATAAGTGTAATAAAACATGTATGCAAGAAAGAAAAAAAATCAAAACAAGACTGAAGCTCTGGTGACAAGCAAAGAGTTTAGGTTCTATCTTATGCAATCTAGAGAAATTTAATTCTAACCAAAAGCAAAAGAAAATATGTATTTGTAGAGAGGATTATGACATATCCGCTGCCAACAATAAACTGAGTTCTACATGGTCCTGAACACAGGAGCCTTCAGTAAGTGAAAGAAGAGACTGAGGCTTGAAGAAAGCATAGTTACGTAGTTAGGTTGAAAAAAGACACAAGTACATCTAGTTCAACCAAAATAAATAAATCATACAATCCCATATACACAATCCTTCAGCCACAGTTGATCCAGAGGAAGGCAAAAAACCCCAGCAAAGCATGCTTCAATTTGCTACAACAGGGGAAAAAAATCCTTTCTGATCCCACGAGAGGCAATCAGATTTTCCCTGGATCAACTTTACCTATAAATGTTAGTACCCAGTTATATTATGTACATTTAGGAAAGAATCCAGTCCTTTTTTAAAGCGATCTACTGAGCTTGCCAAAACCACCTCTGGAGGGAGTCTATTTCACATTTTCACAGCTCTTACCGTGAAGAAACCTTTCCGTATTTGGAGATGAAATCGGTTTTCCTCTAGATGTAAACAGAGCCCCCTTGTCCGTGTATTGATCTTAACCACTTGCCGATCGTGCCATAGCCAACTTATAGCTACAGCGCAGTCGGATAGCTCTGGGAGGGCGTACTATGACGTCCTCCCAGAATTGGGCGCGCACCCAGGAATGTCCGTGACCATTGGGTCTCCCAGACCCGGCGTGTTAGGATTGGGGTAAAGGGTCAATGACAGTGGCCCTTTTACCACAAGATCACGCTGTGCAATGACGGCATGATCACTTGTAAACAAACCAGAGCATGTCCAGTTCGGCTCCTCCCCTCTCCTCACGCCGATCGGTACAGTGTGGGAGGGGGAGAGCTGGGTGCGGCAGCGCTGTGGGCTGGATCTGAAGTTCCCACAGTGCTGATCTGTGCCCAGCCATGGGTCATCCATCCATGCTCCATCCACGGCTCATACACGACTCATCCGTGCCACATCAGTGCTCGTCCGTTGTGCCACATCAGAGCTCGCTCATGCCACAAACATGCCACATCCATGCCACTAGAAAGACGCGTTTTCATTTTCTTTTCACATTTTGGAAACTTGTGGAAAAAAATGACATGTTCAAAAGACTCATTATGCCTCATAGAACATACATTGTGGTGTTTACCTTCCAAAATTGTGTAATTTTTTTGGGCGTTTTCACTGTCCTTGTGCTCCCGGATCTTCAAAAGTGTTATGTCCTGTGCACACTAGCGGACATTGATCGAACATTTCGACAACAAAATCCATGGATTTTTTCTGACGGATGTTGGCTCAAACTTGTCTTGCATACACACGGTCACACAAAGTTGTCGGAAAATCCAATCGTTCTGAACGCGATGAGGTAAAACACGTACGTCGGCACTATAAAAACGGGGTAGTAGCCAATAGCTTTCGTTTCTTAAATTTATTCTGAGCACGCGTGGCACTTTGTGCATCGGATTTGTGTACACACGATCGGCATTTCCAACAACGGATTTTGTTGTCGGAAAATTTTATAGCAAGCTGAGGCCCTAAGCTTGATGGTCCTGCCTGCTGCCTGGACCAATACTTTGGATGTGCTAACTATATCTCTGCCTGCACTGACCCAAGACTTTTTATGGACCATGTGCCTGCTGCCTGGACCATTACTTTGGCTGTACTGACCATATCTCTGCCTGCTGCCTGTACTGACTATGGACAGTATTCCTTCCTGCTGCATGGACAATCCTTTCACTGCTGCCGACCACATCCCTGCCTGCTACCTGGACCAATGCTTTTGCTGTGCTGACAATATCTCTGCCTGTACTGACTATGGACAGTATTTCTGCCTGCTGCCTGGACGATCCTTTCACTGTTGCTGTTGTCTCCTCTCCTCTGTGAACCACTGCACTACTAAAACTACAGGAAATCTTTTGTTTACCCTTTGCTCATCAGAATGTATTTTGGGGTGTAATTTCTAGATTGTAAGCTCTAACGAGCAGGGCCCTCTGATCCCTCCTGTATTGATTTGTATTTTAAGTGTACTGTGTGCCCTCATTTTGTATAGCGCTGCGCAAACTGTTGGCGCTATATAAATCCTGAATAATAATAATTGGTATACACATGCTATGTATTAGAAGTATGAAGGGCCTTAAAAATGTGATAGGCTGTCAGGAATTTATGAGTGTAATTTATGTCCCTAGAACACCTGATAGTGCTCCTTGGATGTTGGGCCTCTCTATGTGGCTAGGCTGTGAAAAAGTTTCACATATGGCAACGCCATACTTAGCAGTAGCAGAATGTGTTTTGGGGTGTCATTTTTGCTATGTACAGTACATGCTGTGTTTAAAAAATCTTTACAATTTACAACTTTGGGTAAAAAAAAATAAAAAATAAGTTTTTATTTTCTTTCCACATTTTCCAAAAACTTGTGGAAAAAAAATTACATGTTCAAAAGACTCATTATGCCTCATAGGATATATGTTGGGGTGTTTGCTTTCCAAAATGGGGTAGTTTCCATTGTCCTGGTGCTCCAGGGCCTTTAAAAGTGTGATAGGTAGTCAGTAAATTAAATGTGTAATTTATGCTCCTAGAATGCCTGAAGGTGCTACTTTGATGTCTGGCCTCTGTATGTGGCCAGGCTGTAACAAAGTCTCACACATGTGGCATCGCCATACTAAGAATGAGTAGCAAAATGTGTCTTGTGGTATAATTGGAAGTATGCCTATGCTGTGTGAGAGAAATATGTATTTAATTTTTTTTTTTATTTACACAAAAACACACAACTTAATTTTCTCAAGAATTATGAGAAAAAAATTACAACTTCAAAAAACTCACCATGCCTCTTACTAAATATCTTGGACTGTCTACTTTCCAAAAAGGGGTCATTTGTGGGGCATTTGTACTGTCCTGACATTACAGGGCCTTAAGAAATGAGATAGGCCATCAGTATCAGGTGTGATCAATTTTTAATAATCAGTACCATAGCTTGTAGACTCTCTAACTTTCACACAGAATAATATACACACATTCGTTTTTTTTTGTTTTTTTTACCAAAGATGTGTAGTAGTATATATTTTGGCACAAATTTATGAAGACAAATTACTTATTTGCAAAATTTTATAATAGAAACTAAAATAAAAAAAAAAAAAAGTTCTCTTTTTTCACTTGTAGCACAAAAAATAAAAAACCCAGTGGTGATTAAATACCACCCAAATAAAGCTCTATTTGTGTGAGAAAAAAAAAAAAAAAGATAAAAAATTTTGTTTGGGTACAGTGTAGCATGACAGAGCACTGAAGCTGAAAATTGATCTGGGGGGAAAAAAAGGGGTAAAAGTTTCCTGTTTTTAAATTGGTTAATAAAAGTGTTTTTGTGCTTGGTATTACCCACAGCGCCCTGCTTTTTGCCATTTCCTACTTTATGATATACAACATCTAGCTTAGTGACAGCTTTTGAAGCCAGAAGTCAGCATAAGACCAACTTTCAAACCTAGGTAGGTGAAGGCAGCTTTTTATAGTCTTACCACTGGCTTCCTTTAAGGCGTTCTCTCTTTGCTTATGGGTTTTTTACTTTATGGAGAATAGATAGAAACAAGACTCTGTAGGGGTGAACTACAGAGCTCTGAACTGTTATAGAAAGATCCCTCCAAAGAAGTCCCAGAGGAAAGTCAAAATATGGATGCAATAGTCCCCACCATCCACCCATAGCTGAAATCTCAATTGTGGATGGACAACTAAAAGATTACAAGCCTTTGATCCCTTTGAAATCAAGGGCCATCCAGCTCTTAACCCCACTGTCTGTCCTGCAATAGCCTCTGCAAATCCACTCTGTTAAGTGCTCAACCTCCATACCAGTCTTATCCTTCTATGTCCATTCTGTGTGCTTTACCATTTAACACCCTTTGTCCGTAAAACCTTTCATTAGAGGTCGACCGATATATCGGCCGATATTTGGCGTTTTTTACTTAATCGGCATCGGCCGATTGTGCTTCAGCCGTGACTTGCAAATGACTTCTGTAATAGAAGTTAATGCAAGTTGTCTGAAGTTTTCTTCTCTCCTGCTCTGGGCAGCCTGCCAAGTCTGATAAGAAGATACATTGTATCTTTTGGTTCTTTTTATCAATAGACTGAACTCCATGTGTAGAAGTTCTCAGTTTAACCATTTAAAGACTAAATCTTTTCTGACATTTGTTGCTTACAGGTAAAAATCCTGTATTTTCTGCTAGAAAATCACTTGGAACCCCCAAACATTATATATATTTTTTTAGCAGAGCCCCTAAGGAATAAAATGGTGGTTGTTGCAATATTCTATGTCACACGGTATTTGCGCAGCCTTCTTTCAAACGCAATTTTTTTTAAAAAAATACAGTAATGAATTAAAAAAAAAACACTAAGCAGTAAAGTTAGCCCATTTTTTTTCGTCCAAAAGTTTTGATTACCTGTTTTTGTGTATTTAATTTTTAAGATAGTTTTTTCTAAATTATACATACAAGTGAACTGATTGGAGGTTTGTTTTGTTTAATGTTTAAATGTAAAAAATTTTCTGTATCACTTATCACTTAAGGCTGCTTTCACACTGGAGCGGGCATGCGTTGATGGTAAAACGCTGCTAGTTTTAGCGGCGCTTTACCGTCATTTTAGAGGCACTATTCGGCTGCTAGCGGGGCGCTTATAACCCAGCTAGCGGCCGAGGAAGGGGTTAAATGCGCCCCTGAAGCGCCGCTGCCAAAACGCTTTGCAGGCGCTTCGGCAGCGGTGCACATTCATTTTAATGGGCAGGAGTGGTGGAGGAGCGGTATACACCGCTCCAAAGATGCCATTTGCAGGACTTTTTTTTACATCCTGCCAGCGCATCGCCTCAGTGTGACAGCACTCAGGATATCACACTGAGACTGCAGGGGAGCCGTTTTACAGGCACTTAACAGGTGCTGTATTTAGCCCAAAAGCGCCTGAAAAACGCCCCAGTGTGAAAGGGGTCTAACTGTTAGATTTTATGAGATGAAGGGAAAAAAGAAAAAAAAAAAAAAAAATCGGCCAAATATATCGGCCACCGGCCACCGCGATTTCTAAATATCGGCATCGGCCAGAGAAAAACCCATATCGGTCGACCTCTACCTTTCATCCACTTTTCTGACTTCAACCTCTTGCCCACTGTGCTTCTGTCTGACCCCTTACAGCAGAAAGCAGTGTTCAAATGTCAGCTGCTATTTTTATTCCCTAGAGGCCTCCTTTCTTCAACTCCCTCAAAGCATCAAAAGGTTACCTGCCATCCAGTCTTCCTCACATGACCACCAAAGGGTACCTGCCTGTATATTTGATGCACTATACTGACAGGGACTTACTGGGGGAAATTTATCAAAACAGGAGCAGACAGATTTTAGAGCAGCTGAGCATGGCAACCAATCAGCTTCTAGCTTTCATTTTCAAAGCTTAAACTGAACAAGCTGAAAATAGAGGAAAATTGGTTGCCATTCATAACTACTCCACGTTCTGACTGCTCCAGTTCTGATAAATTCCCACCACTGTCCAACCAGGGGACATTTTAATATGGATATTTCATTGTCCTTTAAAAAACTATTTTGCGCACTGCACCAATCTGAGCAATAACGTATTAAGAACTTATTCCAGAATAATATTACAAAAAAAATAGCTTTGAATTTACAACAGCTCCAGAAAACATTCAAGCTTTTTAATCTGCTCTATAAATTTAAGGTAAATACAGAAATACACAGGCCAAGGATGAACAAATTTTAACATGCAATATTAAAGAAGTCTTACACTAGGGACGCAGTAACATAATGTCACAAGCTATTCTGCAGTGTTGTATATTTTTGTTGCAAAGATGTTAAGTGGATACTTCTGAGCGGGGTCATCCACTCACACGAGGAAACTGGAGCCAGATACACTTTAACGTTAATAATTCAACTTTCTATAAACAAGAGGAGCTTGAAGCCTTTACGGAAGACATGAACACCACATTTTACAAGGAAACTGTTTTTAATGTATGTAATACCGAGCTGCCAATGCAGAGTGATAAAAATGCCCAACAACCCAGCTGCAATCAGATCACAAAATCACTTATAGAAAACCGTGTACATTGATTTAAATAATATGTCATGAACATTAGCCTAATTAACAGAAAGTGCAAAGAGTAATGATGGCATAATACAGCAAATTTTCTACTGTCAAGACAATAAAAGGTAACTTTAAATGAGTTACTATGCATTGTATTACAACTCATTCTTCAGTTAGTATGTAACACCTACTCAGCTTTATCAGCTTGTATTACCTGCCAGCATTGAAGAAAATATTATTTGGGTTTAGAGTGATAATTGGTGGTGAGGGTCCACCTCGTGAACATGAGATGATCATTTAGAACAGCAGTTTTCAAACACTTATTAACCACTTGTTTACTGGGTACTTTTATTTTTTTGCTAAACACACAAAAAAACAAAAAAACATTTTTCATAGTTTGTTATAAAATTTTGCAAACAATTTTTCTCCTTCGATGATCTGATGAGGTTGCACTGATGGGCAACACTGAAGAGGAAGTACTGATAGGCGACACTGATGAGGAGGCACTGATAATCAGGGAGCACGGTCATGGGAGGATGTCCATAGACGCCCTCCAGGCAAAATAAGCCCGTGCTGTAGCCATCTTTTGGCTATAGCGCAGGCAGGAAGGGGTTAAAAAAAAAAAAGTGACATATCAAGAAAAGTATGAGCTCGCAAAAATCTTTCCAGTGGTATACTTAAAGGGCAACTCCAGTATTGTGTGAAAAAGATAGCAAATAAAAAATATAGCATATAAAATTGCAACACAAGCCGTATTGTAATTGAATTAGGGCTGAAACAACTAATCAAATATGAAATTAATCGATTACTATTTTCATAATCAATTAATTGTCCAGTAACATAATAGGGTTAAAGAAAACTAAAATTAGTCCCTTATAGTACAAAAAGAGCAAATAATCGCTACTGTAAATTTTACTTTCACAGTTCTACAGTAAAAAAAATGAACTCCCTTACAGTAGTGATTATATGCTTTTTTTTTTAGTTTTTTTTAACCTCATGTTACTAAACGTCTTGGACCTGGTTCACATCTATGTGTTTTTTGGTGTTTTTTGCAGAAACGCACTACAGTTCATTTACATGGTTTCCTATGGGACACATTCTTATCTATGCTTTTTCAGCCGCTGTGTATTTGGAAAGGGTCAGGGACTTTTTTTAACGCAAAACTGTGCTTCAATACTTCAATGGAGAAGCTGCAGAAAAGTATGCAATGCGTTTTTGCAGCAATTTGTGTTTTTTAATCTGCCCAACAACAAATTGGCCAAAAAAAAAATGCAAAAACGCAAGTCGCAGCAAAATCACATGTGCAAAAATCAAAACGCACAGCAAAAACCACTGCAGAAACAGATCAAAAGCAAACTGCATAGGAGTGTACCGAGCCTTATGCTGGCCACATGGATCAATTTTCAGACGAAAAATCTTTGTACATTCGCTGAATGAAAGAATGTTGTTGAAATTTTGACTTGTTTTTAAATGACTGTAATTTCTGAACGAAAACCACATACACTGTCTGAAAATTCCTTTGACCAAGAAGTTTTCTATTATTTCCAAATTTTCCCATCACACTCTAATAGTATATCTCTTCTAATAGTATATACAGTATATCTTAGAGCTGCACGATTCTGGCTAAAATGAGAATCACGATTTTTTCGCTTAGAGGATAAATCACGATTCTCTCGCGATTCTCACAGCGTAACATCATCTTTCACATTAAAACAAAAAAAATAAAAAATTGGGCTAACTTTACTTGCTTTTTTTTTTTTTAATTCATTGAAGTGTATTTTTTCCAAAAAATTGCATTTGAAAGGCCGCTGGGCAAATACAGTGTGACATAAAATATTGCAGCAATTGACATTTTATTCGCTAGGGTGTCTGCTAAGATATACATAATGTTTGGGGGTACCAAGTAATTTTCTAGCAAAAATATTGGATTTTAACTTAAGAAACAAGTGCCAGAAAAAGATTTAGACTAGAAGTGGTTAAACTTCCTGCATTTACATGTTGTTTAAAAACTTGGCAGACTGTCTGGATTTTTTTTTTTTTCACACAGAAGTTTATCCCTTTGATCTAAGGACCCTCTCACACTGGGGCAGGGCGGAGGTAAAGTGCCGCTATTGTAAGCGGCGCTTTATCGTCAGTATTCGGCCACTAGCGGGGGCGGTTTTACCCCCGGTTTTACCCCCGCTAGTGGCCGAGAAAGGGTTAAGAACCACCGCATAGCGCCTCTGCAGAGGCACTTTGCCAGCTGTATAGCCGCGCTCTCCCATTGATTTCAATGGGCAGGAGCGGTGAAGGAACGGTGTATACTCGCTCCTTTACCGCTCCGAAGATGCTGCTAGCAGGACTTTTTTTCCCGTCCTGCTAGCGCACCGCTCCAGTGTGAAAGCCCATCGAACACCAAGAGGGGAATGTTTTTTCTCAACAAAAATGGTAGTGGTGTTGTTCATGCAGCATCCCACTGAATTCTCTCTGCTTAACGCTGAATTGAAATAGAGGCTAGCCCCATGAATTGACATCAGAGTGCAATGCCCATCTGTAAAGCACAGAACTGTTGTATTGTCAGTTTAAGACTGTACCGTTGCTTTATATATAAGGCTATTAGCTTATAATGTGTCAGTCACCTTTCCAAGCCAGTGATACTGCTCTAATAAAATTCTACAACTCTGTACTGTGGAAAACACAGGACAATGCTATAAGGGGGTGCAGAGGACACTGCAGTGGGTGGGAGGTAATATGTGAAGGGGGCAGAGGGGGCAAAGGATACTACAGTGGGAGGAGGCAATGTGAAGCGAGGCAGGACACTGCTACAGGGAAAGAGGGGGCAGAGGACGCTACTGTATGGGGGTAGTGGGGCAGAAGATGCTACTGTGGAGGGGGTGATGTGAATGGAGCAGAGGACACTGCAGTGGGAGGGGTCATGTGAAGGGGGGCACAGGGCACTAATGTATAGGGGCAGAGGACACTACAGTGGGAGGGCTGATGTAAAGGGGACAGAGAACATTGCTATGGGGGGGGGCAGAGGACACTACTGTGGGGAGGATTATGTAAAAGGGGGCAGGGAACGCTACTGGGGGTGGGGGCACAGGACACTACTGCGGGGCGTGATTTGAAGGGTGGGGGGCACTACTGTGATGCATTATTTTATACTTAGTGTTGTCTTTTTATTGGGGGCTTGTTATTTTTATTTTTTTTTATAGGGGGCGAATGCACATTTAAATATATTTTAGCAAACAGTTTTACCTGCCACAAAATTTTTAATTCTTTAGGTTATCACTCAGATTTGTTCACTTCTGCCAAACGGCACAACAAAGTCTCTGGCTTCACTTTTTTTACACTGCCGTTAAAGCAATACATGTGGGTTGAGGATATTCCATAGCATGTGACTGACTAGTGGAAGAGCAGCAGCTAACAGATGAGGTCGCCCCTGTGTTCTCTTCCCCTATCAGCACATTCCCTGAGCTATACTGGCAAAATTGCACAATGCAGAGGAACCTGTATGGCTTTTAGTGCTGTCCCCTGGTCTTTCAATCTGAATGAATGCAGATCATTGATTACAGCAGAGAGCTGCCATCCATAGCTCTTCCGGACAAAACTTTACTTTAACCCCTTCAGCCCTCTGTTGATATTGTCTTGCAAAAATCAGTATTTTTTTTATGCAATCCAAAGACAACAATATATCAAAACTAAAAAAAGCTAATTTTTGTTCTATTTGATTAGTGTTAAAAAAAATGGTGTTACTGTGGATAAAAATATACACTTTATTCTTTAAAGTGGATGTAAACCTGTTTCATGAAATCTGACCTAGGCACAAATATCTCCAGTGTTTTCTTAGCTTTCTCCAAAGCC
Organism: Lithobates clamitans; assembly: GCA_037952925.1. Taxonomy (NCBI): domain Eukaryota; kingdom Metazoa; phylum Chordata; class Amphibia; order Anura; family Ranidae; genus Lithobates; species Lithobates clamitans. The sequence goes on along the minus strand of JBBGZY010000421.1, from coordinate 327,929 downwards.
CTAAGTCCCGTGTCTTTCTGCTGTTTCGTTCCTTGGTTATCAGCATGATAACTTCTGACAAGTTATCTGACAACCAAGATAAAACCTTGGTTGAAATTTGTGTAATTGTGGGTGCTATAAATAGATTAACAGAGAGCTTATCTTGTCACAGCACAGTTCTGCACATTTATTCCTTCTTCTCCGTCTTTCCTCCAATTAGCTGTCACCCAGTGTATGTCAAGAATCCACTCCTACTGCTGAATGATGAAGTAAAAATTCTAACATGATGCTAGGATTCTAAAGAATATAGCAAGCTGAAGACAGCAGATATACATGTAAAACTTATGTAGGGAGATTTGTTTCATCCCTGTGTATCATCTGAGGCTTTTCACTTCACTGGGTATAGGAAAGAGAGTTTGCATCCACTTTAATATGTTTTAATATGTTTTAATATGTTTAATATGTCCTGTTTAAAATTTTAATTCTAATATAAAGCATTGAAACGTTATGTACAAATAAAATAAAGTCTTTTTTTAACGTTACACCTTATTATTGTGACACTAAAAATAACTTAATGAGCAAAAGCAAAAAAACAAAGAAAAAAAAAAACAGCAGGGAAATAGCTAAGGAGAGAAGGTGTTAAGATGGCCAGAGCTGGAGTAGTTTTGGTTGCAGTAAAGAAAATCACTTGATTCCAAAACCACTTGAATCCATCCTGCAGAGCCATAGTGTGCTCCAAGCTGGGTGGGGCATGCATCCCTGCAGGGATAACACCGTGCTAGTGGCTATAATAGCTACTAGCAATAATCACATGTAAATTTCAACAGGCTGGTTGTACCCAAGTTAATTGATCGGTCAGCTTGGGTACATTCAGCCTGCCCATACAGTACACGGTTCGATTGTCAGCCAGTCCCTACCAAACTGGCTGAGACTTGAACAGTCTATGGCCAGCTTTAATTGGGGCCGATTATGTAAAAGGTTATTAAGGGGTTAAATAGAAACTGTAAATCAACGCCCCCAAACTTGTCAGGTTGCTGTAAAGCGGAACTGTTCTGCTGTAAGAAAGAGCGAGAAGGAAGGCTTTGATTGCAGAAGAGCTATGGAATGTTTCTTCTGCAATAAAATGCCCTACCTGCCTGCTCAGCATCTTCTCCAGAACTGCAAACTTAGCTGCTCATGCGCAGCTCAGCTTACAGCACCAAAACAGGTCTCCGAGTGCCTGGATGACAGCCTCCCGTGCATGCACAAGAGTGACGTCATGCGATGCCGGCTAATGAAGAGGCCCGAAGACCAGCAATAAAAAGATGCCAGAGCCAGACTGTTACAGGCGAGTATTCACCCTTCAGTTTGGCTTCAACTGACATCATATACAAACCAAATCTGTGGCCGGGATGAAGAAGTGGACATACTAATGTACACACACCCTATGTACTTTGATTAGGGTTTTTTGGGGTGTATTTAACACATCCAATGTCCACAACTGGTTACGGCTTGGATAGGCTGGTGGTTAGTCTAAACATCCATCAGGTTTTTTTTGTTTTTTCATGTCTGTCCATTAGAACAGTAAGAGCCCTTTCACACTGGGGCGGAGGGCGGCGTCGACGGTAAAACGCCGCTATTATTAGCGGCGTTTTACCATCAGTATGCGGCTGCTAGCGGGGCGGTTTCACCCCCCGCTAGCGGCCGAGAAGGGGTTAAATACCACCGCAAAGCGCCTCTGCAGAGGCGCATTGCCGGCGGTATAGCAGCGCCGTCCCATTGATTTCAATGGGCAGGAGCGGTAAAGGAGCGGTATACACACCGCTCCTTCACCGCTCCGAAGATGCTGCTGGCAGGACTTTTTTCACCGTCCTGCCAGCGCATCGCTCCAGTGTGAAAGCCCTCGGGGCTTTCACACTGGATACACAGCAGCGGCACTTTCGGGTCGGTTTGCAGGCACTATTATTAGCGCAATAGCGCCTGCAAACCGCCCCAATGTGAAAGGGCTCTTAGGACAAAGACAAAAATAAATCTTTAGCACTCAGAAATGGCAGTTTGTGGTGAGCAACAGAAACTTGACAAAAGTGATCACCCACACACACATTTTTTTTTTGAGCTGCGAAGTTGAACACATAATGAGACAAAATAAATTTCATTCCAGGAAAAGAGTATTTCACAAAAAAAAAAAAGACAATAACGGATACCTTTTACAAGCAATCTATCACGGACGGACACTCTACGAGTAGAGTCCGTGGATGTATTGGAAGCTCTGCTTCCTTTCACCCCATCATCCCGCTTCAGCTTGCTTGCCAGTGTCAACATCCCGCTTAATTTGAACCTGTAACAGAAAAAAAGAGAAGCTTTCAAAGAGAAGTAAAAAAGACTACTTAAAACAGCACTGTCCAAAAGGTGAGCATTTAAAAGGAATGGGCAGTAGTAGATTTATATGTTCTTTATTACAGTCATCAGCAAGAGAATACCAGGTGCACAAAAAGCAACCTAAGGGACTGGCACCACCTAGTGGCTAAACTCCACCACTGCTAGAAAGCCGAGTTATAACGCTTACACTACACTACAGCCCTCCTCAATCAAGGATCCGTGGAGCCCTAGGGTTTCTTCAGAACTTGCTAGGGGATGAGAAGCTTTCACCTCTCAAATGAGCAACTATTTAGGGTAGCTAGGGATCGACCAATATTGCTTTTTCTGTGCCTATACGATACCGATATTTTGGCTACCTCTCAGGCCGATAGCCGATATTCTGTACATTTAAAATTTTTATTTTTACACTGTACTTTTACTTTTTTTTTTTAATCACTGTTATTTCCGTCACAAGGAATGTAAACATCCCTTGTTACAGTAATAGGCAGCGACAGGTACTCTTTATGGAGGGATCGGGGGTCCACACTATCTACACAAACCACACTTAAAAGTATTTAAAACGTCAATACCTGCATTTTTTGAATACAGTGGTACCTTGGATGATGAGCATAATTCATTCCAGAAGAATGCTTGTAAGAATGCTTTTAATCCAAAGCACTCGTATATCAAAGCAAGTTTCCCCATAGAAGTCAACAGAAACTCAGATGACTTCTATTGTATGCAGCACCGCATGTGGCCAGAGGCAGGGGGGCGTCAGACACTCGGAAACGGCTCGGATGAAGTCATGACATCGCTTCCGGGTTACTAGATCAGTCAGCCTAGTACCCAGCAGGCTGATCAAAGAAAACCTGGCAGCTCAGGAGGAGTCACTGTACTAACCATGCAATGTTAGTACAGCAATCTCCTCTGCTGTGCTATTGTGTTCTGACAGGGAGACGCTACCCCACCAGAACACTCCAGTCAGTGCTCTCAGACATTGGCTGAGAGCACTGATTGGGAGCCGATGAGCAGACCTTTTTTGGTCATGCCCCTTCAACAGAAGCCATCCAAACGGCCAGCTTCTGTTGGACCGGCTGCCGTACACACGGGAAGAATGTCGGCTGGTTTCTATTGAACCGAGCCACTGCCGCCCGACATTCGGCCCGTATGTACTAGGCTTAAATGTGATTGTACAATCAGACTGTAAAGTATATTGTCAGCTTAACCCTTTTGCTGGCAGGTCCATATGTCATACGAATATATAAAAAACCCCAAAAAGGGTAAAATCTGCGCTCGGATTTTAAGATATAAAAGTAAATTGTGAACGAAAAAAGCTGCCAGCACCCTAAAAAGTCCAGTATTTGACTCCCAAAAGTATAATAAAACAACGAAGTGCAGCGCTAAAAATATAGATGTTATGAAAAGAAAGGAGATCTCACCAAGTGACATAACATCAATCGGTGAACAAACATTAACAAATCAATCGATAATGAACAAAACATAAATCACAAGTGCATGTGAAAAAAATTAGTCCTAAAAAATAATTTTTTGATAAATCCACAGGTAAATAGAAAACACCCATCCAGGAAAAGATGTGACAAAAGCGCCAATAGATGATCCACCAAGGAGTGTGTAAGTAGAATCTGCTTACCGGACGGCGATGACAGCTATTACGGCAGTCTCGCCCAGCATAGGGATTATGGTCTCCCAAAACCAGGGATACAATGCAGGACCAGTAGCTCTAGCAATCCATCATTACCGGAAATACAAAACAGAACACTTCCATAGCGCAATATTGTATGATAAAAGAGGTTTTTTAATAAAACAAAAGAATCACACTTACAATTTTGCAGAAAGTATGCAGCATGGGAGATATCAAGCAGAGCGGCGGCGTCTCCGTGTACTGCAATTCACTTCCTGTATTCAAGCCCATCCAAGAACGTGATGACGTCACCGTCGTAGGCTCCTCCCTACGCGTTTCGTCACGATAGGACGTCGTCTGGGGATTGGCCGGGTGACAGGTCATCACGCTTGGGCATATAAATACATAGAGAGCGCCATTTTAACTACTGGCAAATAAGATATATATAGTGGGAGTGAATCCAAAAGGGCCATATTGACTTCTGGCCGTTAATAGTAAACCTATGTATCACCAGGAAGTGACAAAAGGAGAAGATCGCCATCTTGTGGAGATAAAAGAGATTTATGGATGAAGCTCTACACAACCGATACACCTGCCGCAACTAAAAATGAAAAATAAAAAATAAATAAAATATAAAAAATCCGCCCATATCTGATCCTCAGAACGGACTAAACATGAGTAAAACAAATCAACTGAGAAAAATGAAAGCATCCCAGATAATAATTTAAACATAAATTGACCGCATAATCTCAGTTAGAAATTAAAAATTGATGACATAAATAAGATAAAAAGAAATAAACGCAGAAGGTAATACACGACTTCATGCATTGTTTATAAAACAATTTATATCCCACTCCACGTTTAACCCTTGCGGTCTGGAGGATACCATGTCAAAAGATCCATCTATAGTCTCAAGTCTAGAGATGGATCTAACCATGTTAATTCCTCTCCAGTGGGGACGTATTCTGTCAATGGCTAGAAACAGGGTACCTTTTAATTTTTTATTGTGGTATTTGGCATAGTGCCTGGAAAGGTTATGTTTTGTAAATCCTCGCTTTATATTAGCGACGTGTTCTGAAAGACACACGTGTAGTTCACGTTTAGTGCGTCCAATATACTGCTTTGAGCAAGGACACTGGATAAGGTAAACAACATACTGAGTAGAGCATGTTATAAAAGACTCTATGTTGTATACCTTACCTGTGACTGTCGAACTAAAAGTTTCACATTTTCTACCCCCGAAAGAATTAATCTGGCAGATTTTGCATCTGTGACAGGGAAAGAAACCCTTCATATTTTGAAAGAAAGAAATTGTTCGCGGAGGGTCAACCACATTTGAGGCCACACTATGTCTTAGGGAGGGAGCCCCTCTATAGATCAAGACTGGTTTATCAGGAATAACTGTACGGAGTATTGGATCATTCTGAAGGATGCTCCAATGTTTGCGAAAAATTCTTTTGATAGAATAATGCTGATTGGAATAGCCCGTAATCATGGACCACTCAAATTTGTTAGTAGGCCCCGGATTACGTTCTCTATCTCCGCTCAGCATCAGGGACCTATCCATAGTGGCAACTTTGTTAATAGTGGTGTCAATATCACTCCCCAAATAGCCTTTGTCCAAAAATCGTTGTTTTAATAATATAGCTTGTGAATGATAATCTGAAATGTCGGTGCAATTGCGTCTAATGCGTTGAAAATGACTTTGAGGGACAGAATTCAGCCATGATGGATGGTGGCAACTGGAGAGTGGTATATATGCATTCCGATCCGTCTCTTTGAAATGTGTGTTGGTAGTTAGATACCCATTGACAACCATGATGTTTAGGTCAAGAAAATTAATTTTCGATTGACTGGCTTCAAACTGCAAAGAAATGCTCTTGTTGTTGGAATTAAGTTTGGAGAAGAAATTATGAAGGGATGGTATATCTCCGTCCCACACAAGGAGGACATCATTGACATATCTTCTCCATAGGTGCAGTTCTTTGGGGAGATCGGTGTCTATGACTTCTTTTTTTCGTTCACAATTTACTTTTATATCTTAAAATCCGAGCGCAGCTTTTACCCTGTTTTGGGTTTTTTATATATTCTTACACCCCTTTGTATCAAGAAGCTGCTGCTGGATAGGTGTCATGGACATTTTTGATTACAGATCTCAATACAGTATTAATACTGAGGGGGTTTTCAATGGTCATGTGGAACAGACAGATGAACTCAGTGGTCTGTTCCTCAGACTTAAAAACTTGCTCATATCAGAATTACATAACAGCTGGGATGTGGCTTACCTAGAACAATACGTTGCACAAAAGATGGTACCCCGCAGCCTCAGATGGGAGGTCAACCCCCAGAAAGGGGAAACCGATTTAGAAGGCTGGTTTGTTTATTTTAATGACACTGGTATTAAATGTTTAGGTTTTTTGTTGGATAAAAAACGGATTAAATTAAAAAACTTGAATGATGAGGTTTCTTCTGTTAAAGATAAACTTATGGTCTATAAAGATCATGAAGCATACAAACAGAAATCTGACCATTTAAGACAAGTCCTTGAGAAAGAGGATAGTGATCAAAAAAAAGAAAAAAAAGAAAATACAACCGGGATCTTGTGGATTATTCCAACAAAGCAGTTTTTAAATGGCAGATCCTTGCAGATGACCTTACAGGTGACGTAGAGACAGCCAATCACCAATCCTTTCCATTGCAACCCCCACTGCCCCCCTTTGGTGGTGACATACTGCCCCGGCCTTTGTTTGGTAACAACATGGGGAGGGTTCCTCTTATTCCCTCTCCCCGGGCCAACCAGCGAGGACAACTCACAGTCAGGCCTTAAACCACTAGAAACAATGATAGACCCACGTCTTATAAAAATCCCCCTCAGGGCACTCCTCAAAGACCCCAGCATGGAAAACAACCTTTTAGGGGTAACAATCAGGGGAATTACCCCCTAGGAGAAATTCTAATGCTGCTTACCAACAACAGGGACTACGGGAACACCGAGATGACCCTAGGGACTATTACCAAAGACCTTATGATGACAGGGTAACTTATGCTAATTCTCCATCTACCTCACAAGCCTATTACCCTCAAGAGAGACAGATCCCCCTACAAAACAGGTTTGCCCCTCTCTCATACCAATCAGATCCTTATTTTGGAGGATAACCCTGTCATCTCTAGGCACCCTAATCAATTTAGAGGTCCTCCTAGAGATGAATATCAGGACTCCCCTCATAACTATATGGAGGCTAATCAGACTCGTTTTTTTCCCCAGGGCAATCACAAAACCAAAAGGGGTTACGACGAGAGAGAGGCACCAGAGGGGGGAGGAGGATCAGGTCCAAAAAAAAGAAAACAGTAAACATTAGTGGTGTCTTTAATTTGAGTCAAGCACAATTATCTGAAGGTGAACAAAAGGTCCTCAGTTTAGGCCTAAAGTTTGCACCCCACACAGGTTGAATAAATTCGAAACTTTTATCGATATACATAAATTTTTAAGGAAGATTAACATCAAAAGACACTTTATTCTTAATCCCATTGGTAACCGAAGTCAGATTTTATCTACCAATACACTTTCCTCTGTAGCCAACCATACTAGTTCCAACTCTACGACAAATGCTAATGGTAATTCTATTAGACATACTAATTTTTCAAATGCCTCACTATTTAATCCCCCAGGTTTTGCCGCCCCTTCGATACAGGTCTTTAAGGAGATGGTCATTAAGGACCTGATGGCACTTAACATCCCAAGGTATAATACCAACAATGACCTCCAGCATCATCTTAAACAGATCTGTGAGCGTAATGAGATAGTGATATGCCCTGCAGACAAGGGTGGGGGGATAGTCATCTTAGATAAATCTAGTTATCTGGAGGAAATGAATAGACTTTTGTCTGACCGCACTACCTATTCACCTCTAGCATTCAATTCAACAACAAAATTTAAGAGAGAACTGCAGAGCCTTCTTGATAGGGGATATCAACAAGGAATTCTAAATAAAAAAGAAAAAACATACCTGGTCCCCTCAGCTCCGAGGGTCCCAGTTATGTACTATTTACCAAAAATACATAAAAATCTGACTCAGCCACCTGGCCGCCCGATTATTAGCGGCATAGACTCCATCACGGCAAGAATCGGAAGATACGTGGATAACTTCCTTCAACCTCTAGTTGTTCTGACCCCCTCATATCTGAAAGACACTACTCAAGTTATTAACTTACTTGAAAGCTTTGAGTGGAGAGATGGCTACATCCTAGCTACGGCGGATGTAGCCTCTCTTTAGACTATCATTTCCCATCAACAAGGGTTTGAGGCAGTCAACTATTATCTTGATCAAGACTCAATATTAACATTAATACAGAAACAATTTATTATGGCACTTCTCAATTTCGCTACAAGCCATAACTGTTTCTGGTTTGGGGGTGATTTTTTCTTGCAAACATGTGGTGTAGCTATGGGCGCCAAGTTTGCGCCCAGCCTGGCCAATTTATTTATGGCCAGGTGGGAAAAAGAAGCCATAGACACCGATCCCCCCAAAGAACTGCGCCTATGGAGAAGATATATCGATGATGTCCTCCTTGTGTGGGATGGAGATATATCATCCCTTCATAATTTCTTCTCCAAACTTAATTCCAACAACAAGGGCATTTCTTTGCAGTTTGAAGCCAGTCAATCGAAAATTCATTTTCTTGACCTAAACATCATGGTTGTCAATGGGTATCGAACTACCAACACACATTTCAAAGAGACGGATCGGAATGCATATATACCACTCTCCAGTTGCCACCATCCATCATGGCTGAATTCTGTCCCTCAAAGTCAATTTCAACGCATTAGACGGAATTGCACCGACATTTCAGACCATCATTCACAAGCTATATTATTAAAACAACGATTTTTGGACAAAGGCTATTTGGGGAGTGATATTGACACCACTATTAACAAAGTTGCCACTATGGATAGGTCCCTGATGCTGAGCGGAGATAGAGAACGTAATCCGGGGCCTACTAACAAATTTGAGTGGTCCATGATTACGGGCTATTCCAATCAGCATTATTCTATCAAAAGAATTTTTCGCAAACATTGGAGCATCCTTCAGAATGATCCAATACTCCGTACAGTTATTCCTGATAAACTGATTGATCTATAGAGGGGCTCCCTCCCTAAGACATAGTGTGGCCTCAAATGTGGTTGACCCTCCGCGAACAATTTCTTTCTTTCAAAATATGAAGGGTTCTTTCCCTGTCGCAGATGCAAAATCTGCCAGATTAATTCTTTCGGGGGTAGAAAATGTGAAACTTTTAGTTCGACAGTCACAGGTAAGGTTTAAAACATAGAGTCTTTTATAACATGCTCTACTCAGTATGTTGTTTACCTTATCCAGTGTCCTTGCTCAAAGCAGTATATTGGACGCACTAAACGTGAACTACACGTGTCTTTCAGAACACGTCGCTAATATTAAGCGAGGATTTACAAAACATAACCTTTCCAGGCACTATGCCAAATACCACAATAAAAAATTAAAAGGTACCCTGTTTCTAGCCATTGACAGAATACGTCCCCACTGGAGAGGAATTAACATGGTTAGATCCATCTCTAGACTTGAGACTAGATGGATCTTTTGACATGGTATCCTCCAGACCACAAGGGTTAAACGTGGAGTGGGATCTAAATTGTTTTATAAACAATGCATGAAGTCGTGTATCACCCTCTGCGTTTATTTCTTTTTATCTTATTTATGTCATCAATTTTGAATTTTTAACTGAGATTATGCGGTCAATTTATGTTTAAATTACTATCTGGGATGCTTTCATTTTTCTCAGTTGATTTGTTTTACTCATGTTTAGTCCGTTCTGAGGATCAGATATGGGCGGATTTTTTATATTTTATTTATTTTTTATTTTTCATTTTTAGTTGCGGCAGGTGTATCGGTTGTGCCCTTATTCCTTCCTGTGTAGAGCTTCATCCATAAATCTCTTTTATCTCCACAAGATGGCGATCTTCTCCTTTTGTCACTTCCTGGTTATACATAGGTTTACTATTAACGGCCAGAAGTCAATATGGCCCTTTTGGATTCACTCCCACTATATATATATATATCTTATTTGCCAGTAATTAAATTGGCGCTCTCTATGTATTTATATGCCCAAGCGTGATGACCTGTCACCCGGCCTATCGTGACGAAGCGCGTAGGGAGGAGCCTACGACGGTGACGTCATCACGTTCTTGGATGGGCTTGAATACAGGAAGTGAATCGCGGTACACGGAGATGCCGCCGCTCTGCTTGATATCGCTCATGCTGCATACTTTCTGCAAAATTGTAAGTGTGATTCTTTCGTTTTATTAAAAAACCTCTTTTATCATACAATATTGCGCTATGGAAGTGTTCTGTCTTGTATTTCCGGTAATGATGGATTGCTAGAGCTACTGGTCCTGCATTGTATCCCTGGTTTTGGGAGACCATAATCCCTATGCTGGGCGAGACTGCTGTAATAGCAGTCATCGCCGTCTGGTAAGCAGATTCTACTTACGCACTCCTTGGTGGATCATCTATTGGCACTTTTGTCACATCTTTTCCTGGATGGGTGTTTTCTATTTACCTGTGGATTTATCAAAAAATTATTTTTTGGGACTAATTTTTTTCACATGCACTTGTGATTTATGTTTTGTTCATTATCCATATGTCATACGAACCTGACAGCGGGGGGATTTCACACAATCTGTTGGCTGCAGCCACAGGGATTGTGTGTAAAACTGACAGGCAGACTCCTCACGCACTCCCCCCCCCCCCCCCCAGTATCGGCGTGCCCTACCATATTTTCCAGGCTCTGCTTGCCCATCTGCGGACCCAGGACTGACATGACAGGTGCCAGTGAGTGGAGAGGAAGAAGAGCGGACACACGTCCGCTCTCCTCCCTGTCTTGCTGTGATCCGGAAAGCGTCATCTATGATGTTCCTTCCGGGTCAGCCTCTGGCTAGCATACCCGGGAAGCAATGTTTTGCAATGCGATCAATATTGCAATACATTCAATGGAGCTAAAAGGAGACACATGCAGGGTCTTTTAGACCCTGCATGTCTCATTAAGACCGTTTTCACACTGAGGCAGTTTTCAGGCATTTTAGCACTAGAAATAGCGCCTGTAAAGCGCCTGAAAACTGCCTCCTATGTCGCCCAAGTGTGAAAGCCCGAGTGCTTTCACACTGGGGCGGTGCGCTTGTGGGACCTTAGAAAAAGTCCAGAAAGCAACATCTTTGGGGTGGATCGGAACACCGATCGGTCACCTTCCCCAGTCAGTCCCCTCCCCCCACAGTTAGAATCACTCCCTAGGTAACACATTTAACCCCTTGATCACCCCCTAGTGTTAACCCCTTCCCTGCCAGTGACATTTATACAGTAATCAGTGCATTCTTATAGCACTAATCGCTGTATAGTTGTCAATGGTCCCAAAATAGTGTCAAGTGTCTGATCTGTCCGCCGCAATATCACAGTCCTGACAAAAATCGCAGATCACCACCATTACTAGTAAAAAAGTTTAAATGCCATAAATCTATCCCCTAAAAATATGTAGAAGAATATATAGGCCGAAACTGAGCAAGAAACTTTTTTTTTTTTTAAATTGGAATATTTATTATAGGAAAAAGTAAAAAATGTTTTTTTTTCAAAATTGATGCTTTTTTGTTTTGTTTATAGCATAAAAAATAAACACAGAGGTGATAAAATACCACCAAAAGAAAGCTTATTTGTGGGGAAAAAATTATCAAAATTTTCACATGGGTAGTGTTGCATGACCGCGCAATTGTCATTCAAAATGTGACAGCTCTGAAAGCTGAAAATTGGCCCCAAATACATAAAATTCCCCCCCCCCCAAAAAAAAAAGAAAAAAAAAAGATTGAGGCCCCCCCCCCCCCCAACTTCAAATATACACACGTATGAACAGGGGCGACTACGTGGGAAAACATTAATTGCGATACACGCTGCATATTGCACGCACGCAGGAGTGAGAGCAATAATTCTAGCACCAGATCTCCTCCGTAACACGAAACTGATACCTATAGGGGGCTTTTGAAGTGTTGCCTATAGAAATTATAGGGTACTGAAGTTTGTCGCCATTTCACCAGCACCAAGGTTTGACATGTTGGGTAAAAACCTTGCCCTTTATATTTTACCAAAACCATGGGTAGTTTATTGGGTTTGTGTGCCCTAAAATTAACTTTAGTGTGTGGTTTTTTTTTTTTTACAGAAATTTTGCGTTTCCTAGACTTTTGCGGTAATATCTTGTGACATAAAAAAATGCAACTACCACTATTTTATTCTCTAGGATGTCTGGTTTAAGAAAGTACATAATGTTTGGAGGTTGTGTGTAATCTTCAGGGCTAAACTGATTTTTTAAACAAGTGCAAAAACGGCTCTGGCAGTAAAAAGATTAAAGTGGATATAAACCCAATTTTTTTTTTTTTTTTTTTTTTATGTCATAATGTAGAGTATAAGATTTTTTATCATTTGAGCCCAGTCTTGCCACAAAGAGGTAATCCAGCTCTGAGCAATCCTCTTTTCCTGACGCATCATGGCAACACACACTGGGTTGTGACTTCGCCCACACAACCTGACAGGATTGGTTAGCTATAAATTTAAAGGAGAGGCACCCCACTTCACTCTCTTTTTTTTTCCCTCATCTGACAAGATCGGAATAACAAGACTTTGCACCCTTACCATATTCGCCCCACCAGGTTAGCCTCTCCTGGCTGGAACTCTCCTGTTCAGCCTCTAAAGGAGTCTTTATGGAGAGAGCCCCACTCTGGTGGTCTCAGGGGCAAGGATTTCTGGCATATACAAGCTTTATTAAAAAAAAAAAAAAAAAAAAAAAAAAAAAAAATCGCAGTGGCTTTCTACCTGTCTCCACTCCTGTAAGTGTGTCATTTCCTTTCATTTTTGTGTGTTTTAAAGTTCTGCTGGGCTCTATAGTTCCACAGGCAGGGGGAATCTCCAAGATGGCTGCAGTGTCCTCATCAGCTCTCTGCACAGGTGCCGGGGGAAGAGAGGTCATACTACTGGAACTTTTGCCCTTCTCCAAGATGGCGCCCAGGACTACATAGCACTACTGCACATGTGCAGTGATGTCATTTCCGGCGCGACAGAGGAAGGGAGTTTAAAAAGCCTTATAAATCTAAGTTTATGCTGATGGTTACATATTACAAAAGGATTTTCCTTGGCATTTTTGCTGCCCTCAGTCTCAGGTAAGTTCACATCTCTTTTGCTTGTGCTAATAAGTGATCTTTTTATGTCTGTGACTACTCGTGCAATCCTATACTGTACGCTTTCTAGATACTGTCTTCTGGTGCACTGTTTTCATGGAAGCTGCAGACCATCCTCATCATATGAGGTAAGAGGTGCCAGCATTCATGGTAGGTATGAAGGAGAGAAAAAAAAAAAAAAAAGGAGTGCATTATTCGCTAATCATGCGATTTCTGGTAGCCCTTTCAGGGCTAAATCTACCAATTCCAAGCATCACAGATGTTCCAGTCATAATTCCAGTCATGGGAGATCTAGGAGAAGTCGCTCAAGATCTTCATCTCGCCATTGTCACTCTGGTTGCAACCACTCTCATAGTCGCTCACACCGGAGTCACTCATATAGAAGGACACCTTCTCCCCATCACGAAAGGAGCTATCACACCCGCCCTGCAGCAAACGCTTGCTGGGTGTGCGGAGCTCCAGCTTTGCCAGACAAATAGGCCTGCCAGGCATGCTTCAATGAAGCAACCAGAAAAAAGGAATCTGTTGTAAGGGAGGTGACTGACTTTATCAGAGAGTCTGTACGGGAGACTATCCTGGAGACATCACTTCCTGAACAAGACCAGGCCGGCCCGAGCACATCTTCCGTAGCTCTGAATCCGCCCATAGATTCGGATTTAGATTCCGACAATGTTGAGGCGGAGACCGCTACTGGATCTGACTTTACTCTAGTGGAGCCCTTCATAAAGTCAGTGAAGGAAGCCATAGGATGGGAGGAGGCGAAAGAGACCCCTCGCAAGGTTCGGAAGTACTTCCCTAATCTATAGAGGGAACCAGAGTCCCTTCCCTTTATCAAGGAACTGGAAGATCTCATCAAGGATGAGTGGGAGAGAACGGACAAGAGAGCTAATCTGAATAATAGATTTACTAAACTGTATCCTTTGAAAGAACAAAAAGGTGAATTCGCTATACCAACCACCGGTGGTCAATGCTTCCTTGATGAGACTTGCAAGACACGTTACTTTACTCATAGAGGATGCAGTAACTTTCCAGGACATGTTGGATCGAAAAATCGATCAAGATATGAAAAAAGCATATTGCACAGCAGGTGGCGCATGTAAACCTGTGATGGCATCAGCTGCAGTAGGAAAAGTGATTTCTGGTTGGTCTGCCAACATAGAGAAATCTGTGAAGGGGCTGACCAGGAGAAGATAATCAGTTCTCTTCAAGAATTGAAACTGGCAGGTGATTTTGTGGCCAAAGCTGCAGTGGATGTAATTCGTTCCACTGCCAGGGCTATGCTGGCATCAGTTACAGCCAGAAGAGCTCTATGGCTCAAGCCATGGGTGGCGGATGCTGCATCAAAGTCTAACTGGTGCAAGATCCCTTATAATGGAGTTAACCTCTTTGGAACAAAGATGGATTCGGCAATCTCCAAAGTAACAGGTGGAAAGTCGGGCCTGATTCTTTCTGACTGGCGTCCCAAACCACAGAAGGGTCCTACCTTCAAACGCAATCTCCTGGAGAGATACAGGGAGGCAAAGACATACAGACCAGGTAGAGAATTCAAAAGGAATTGGAAGAATCCACAATCATCCTTTTTGAGACTTCAGAAGTCTAAGAACACCTCGTCAGGAGAAAACCAGAAGTCTTTTTGAGGGTGCACCCATCCTACCTGGGAGAGTGGGAGCCAGACTCAAAAAATTCGAGCAGGTATAGACGGAACACAAAGGATGCGTGGACACTGTCCACAGTAAAGTATGGTCACAGATGGAAGTTTATAGAAGAAACACCAAAAAAACATTTTCAGTCAACCAGACTGCAATCTCCAATCAAGAGGAGATTACTGCTCAAGTATGTGGCGGAGCTAGTAATGAAGGGGGCAATATTGGAAGTTCCAATTTCCCAAAGAGGAAGGGGGTATTACTCCCCTCTATTCCTGGTAAGGAAAAAGACAGGCTACTTATGGCCTGTTATGGACCTAAAGGGACTCAACAAAAGCATTCAAGTAGAAGCTTTCAAAATGGAGAGCCTCCAATCAATTTTGTTAGCTGTACACTTAGGAGATTGGATGCTTTCCGTAGAGTTATTGGATGCTTATCTTCACGTGCCCATACACCCCGCTTTTCAAAAGTATTTGCGATTCTCGGTCAACCATCATTTCCATTTTCAGTATCTCCCGTTCGGTATCTCCTCCGCTCCCAGGACATTTACTAAGACTCTTCTTCCTGTGATCGCGTTCTTAAGAGGGAAAGGCCTGCGGCCCCATCATTATTTAGACGATATCCTGCTCTTAGCGGACAGTCAGGAAACACTGATTCTTCATCGAGATATACTGATCAACACGCTTCAAAGTTTCGGGTGGTTGATCAATTGGAAGAAGAGCAGTCTTCAGCCCACTCAAAATATGACTCTTAGGGGCGGAACTCGACGCGTTATTAAACAGAGTCAGCATACCTCAGGAAAAGATAGGGCCCTTATTACAGAAGATAAGGAGGCTAATGGCGGCAAGATATCTTCCAGCAAGAATCTGTCTGAGCATTCTAGGGTCAATGTCGGCCACTCTACCGATGATCCAATGGGCACAATGGCATATGATGACATTGCAATACTCATTCCTTACCCAGTGGAGGGGAACATCAATGCTCCAGTTGATCACCATTCATCGAACCATGAAGCAGTCAATTTGGTGGCGGATACATACAGACAATCTAAGGAGACACAGACCGATAGTCCACCCAGAACCCGAGGTGATCACCTCGGATGCCAGCCAGTCAGGTTGGGGAGCCCATTATCGGAACCAGGCGGCTCAAGGACAATGGCAGTTCCAAGCAAGGGATCTGGTATCGAATGTCCTAGAGCTCAGAGCAGCCTTCCAGGCTCTCCTAGCCTTTGGCCCATCCTTGAAGGGGAAGAGTGTTCTAGTCCGGATGGACAACAAGGTGGCAGTAACGTATATACAGAGACAAGGAGGTACCAGAAGCAGTACATTGTTGGAGGAAGTCCGTCCCATCCTAGAATGGGCTCAGATATTTCTATTAGATCTGCGAGCAGTATATGTCCCAGCAGCTCAGAACCTGCTAGCCGACTGTTTGAGCAGGGAGTTCTTATCAAACAACGAATGGTCCCTGAACCTACAAGTCTTCAATCTCCTGACCCAAACTTGGGGAATTCCGGAAATCGATCTGGCAGCAACACCTTCAAACACAAAGTGTCAGAGGTTCCTTTCGAGAGCGGCATACCCATCTGCGGAGGGAGTGGACTGCCTTCTCCATCAGCGGAACTTCCAATTGGGGTACATATTTCCAACGCCTTTGATTGTGAGGATCCTATCGAAGCTCAGGAGATCTTCGGCATCAGTGATAGTGATCATTCCTTTTTGGCCCAGGAGACCTTGGTTTACGACTCTGCTACAGCTCAGTCTGGGGGACCCACTACCTCTTCCATTAACACAAGATCTTCTTCACCAAGGTCAGTTCCTCCATCCAGCCCCAGAGAAGCTCCATCTGATGGCCTGGATGTTGAGAGGATTAGGTTCCTAGAGCAAGGTTGCTCACAGGAGGTTGTTTCAACATTACTCCAGGCTAGGAAATACACGACTAATGTCACTTATGACAGAATATGGAATAAGTTCATGTCAATGGCCCAGCAGAATGGTTGGGACCCTTTATCTCCGGAAGTGCCCCAAGTTTTGGAATTCCTTCAAGCAGGTTTATCCAGAGGGCTCAATTCAAGTACACTCAAAGTACAGGTTTCAGCTAAGACGGATGTCAAGTGGGCCAATCACCCTCTTCTTATACAATTTATAAGAGTGTGTGTCAAGATCAGGCCTCCAAGAAGACCGACTTTCCCAGCATGGGTTTTATCGATAGTCCTGAAAAGCCTATCGGAGTCTCCTTTCCATCCAGCTGATTCAATCACACTATGGAACTTAACTTTAAAACTAACATTTCCTATAGCTATCACTTCTTCTAAAAGAGTTTCGGAAATACAGGCGTTAATGATTTCAGAGCCATACATGGTCTTTTACCCAGACAGGGTGGTACTGAAACCCTCAGAAAAATTCACTCCAAAAGGTGTCATCATCCTTCCATTACAATCAAGCAATCAATCTTCCATCATTTACAGATAATCAAGGTCAACCACACGCTTTGGATGTTAAGACTACTATTAGAAATTATCTATCAGCTACGGTCTCTTTCGGGAAGACCCAAAGTCTATTAGTGATTCCCAATGGGGGAGAAGATGGTCAGATGGCATCATCCTGCACCATCGCATCTTGGTTGGTCAAGACAATCAAGAAAGCTTATGACATTCAGAATCTGCCGGTACCCAGAGGCATCAGGGCTCATTCAACAAGGGTAGTGCCAGCTTCCTGGGCAGCGTATTGCAGAGTGTCTCCCAAGACAATTTGCAGGGCAGCTACCTGGTACTCCAGGCATACTTTCATGTCCCACTATAGAGTGGATTTGGCTCAGTTATCAACGGTAGTTTTGGAAGAGCTGTTGTTCAAGCCAATTCTTCAGCTATATAATAAACACTACTACTTTAATTTGCACCCACCCGACTGGCGAGTTATTTCCCAGTGTGTGCTGCCATGATGCGTCAGGAAAACGGAAAATTGTATACTCACCTTTCCGTAATTTTCCTTTTCTGACGCATTCCCCATAGCAGCACACAGCATCCCACCCCTTCTTTAGGATGATAGTTACAGAGAATGAAGTTGGGTGCCTCTTCTTCAAATTTATAGCTAACCAATCCTGTCAGGTTGTGGGGGCGGAGTCACAACCCAGTGTGTGCTGCCATGGGGATGCGTCAGGAAAGGAAAATTACGGAAAGGTGAGTATACAATTTTCCGTTTTATTGTTCAGTGAGATAAAACTTAACAAACAGAGAAAAACTTTGTCAAATCCTCCCCCTTGCTGTGAGTGACAGGTGATTTACATAGCTCGTATTTTTTTAAAATGCACATACAGTGGTGCACATCATTCATTTTAACACGGCATTTATTAAAACAAAGTAATTTTAACAATACGCTCGGAGCGCTCTCCCGGGAGGGGCGGGGCAAGTCGGGATGACGTCACCCGGCAATCTATTTTCCGGTCCTTATGCATCGATGGCGCATCGGGGACACCCGAATCGCGATGCAACGATTAATTTCAGCACCCCTACTGTATATACTATTAGAGGAGATATACTGTATATACTAATAAAGGGTGAATCTGGTAAATATCATCAGACTCAGAGATCAAATTTTTTAATTTAAAAAAACAATGTCTTCCTTCAAAAAAAAAGTATTTTTAAGAACGTTTGTTCGATTTTCTAATCGTTAGTGGGGTCAAATCAACGTTCATTTTCAACCACAGTGATGGGAAAATTTGGAAATAACAGAAAACTTTTTGGTCAAAGGAATTTTCAGACAGTGTATGTGGTTTTCGTTCAGAAATTGCATTCCTTTTAATAAGAATGTAAAAAAGAATGTAAAAAACAAGTGAAAATTTCAAACATTCTTTCATTCAGCGAATGTACAAAGTTTTTAGGTCTGAATGTTCTCGTCTGAAAATTCATCTGTGTGGCCAGCATAAGGTTTGGTACACACCTATGCAGTTTGCTTTTGATCCGCTTCTGGCGTGCTTTTTGTTGTGTGTTTTGATTTTTGCACAAGTGACTTTGCTGTGATTTGTGTTTTTGCATTTTTTTTCGGCCAATTTGTTGTTGGGCAGATTAAAAAACACAAATTGCTGCAAAAACGCATTACATGCTTTTCTTCAGCTTCTCCATTGAAGTATATTGAACCAAAAAAGCAACCTTTTGAGTTAAAGAAAAAAAAAAAAAGTCCCTGACCCCTTCCAAATACGCAGCGGCTGAAAAAAGCATAAATGTGAACGTGTCCCATAGGAAACCATGTAAATGAACTGTAGTGTGCTTCTGCAAAAAGCACCAAAAAACACATTATTATTATTATTCAGGATTTATATAGCCCTGACAGTTTACGCAGCGCTTTACAACATTAGGGCAGACAGTACAAGTACAATACAGGAAGAATCAGAGGGCCCTGCTCGTTAGAGCTTACAACACATTGATGTGAACCAGGACTAATACGTTTAGTAACATAATGGGGTTGAAAAAAAAACTAAAATTAGCCCTTTATAGTACAAAAAAAAAAAGCAGATAACCACTACTGTAAGGGGTTGATTTTTTTACTGTAGAACTGTAAAATTAATATTTACAGTAGCGATTTGCTCTTTTTGTACTATAAAGAGCTCATTTTAGTTTTTTTTTTTTTTAACCCCATTATGTTACTGGCTGACTAATCAATTATGAAAATAGTAATTGATTAATTTCATAATCGATTCGTTGTTTCAGCCCTACAGTTTTCTACACTGGAAACAACATCAACAATATTGTGAACAGGGCACATAACTGACGCGCATGAAAAGTGATGTCAACGTGCATAAAAATTTGCTGAGGCTGGGTTCACAATATAACATTGCGGCTCCCAGCAGGAGTCCGGTGCGTCTCCGCTCACAGTTTCAGGTCTGATTTCAGACCAAATCTTTGGCTGAATTCGGACCTGAAACGGACCAAAAGACACACAGGGCTCCTGTGCAAATTGCACTGGAGATGTGTGAACCGGCTCCAGAGAGCCGGTCATTCTCCTGCTATGCGAATTAGATGCGGGGAAACTTACATCCTGGCCTGAAACGCACATGAAAACTAAAGTACAGATGTCCTTGATGAAGCCCTGGAGGAGGGGTGAAACGCATTGACGCATTTCTGGTTTTAAATCACTGACGCCATTTCCGCCCTCCGTGGAATGCACGCCAGCCCGCGGCGAACCTGGATGTGTTCATTCTCTGTCTCATGCCTGTTTTATCAGCAATCTCGTAAGTGGCGTTTATGATTGCGCAATAAAATTGTTTTTTAACAGTACTTCACTATGAGATTTTTATGGTTTATATTGAGCCTGGTGATTATTTTGGTCACCCCCAAGATCCTTCATGTTTGGAGATCCTACTGAGGAGTGCCAGTGTTCCATGTGCTAACACCAGATCACAGCGTGTTTGACCCCCAGACTGCAAAGCTGAGGGTCTATCGTTTCTGGTGCGTGGAGCTACAAGAGGGGAGTGTGGCACACAGCACAGTCAATTTATATGAAGCACTTTCTATCTATTTCGAGCACTTCAGCACATTGCAAGAGACTGTATATGAAGCACTTATCTATTTGGAGCACTTTAGCACGTTGCAAGAGACTGTATATGAAGCACTTATCTATTTGGAGCACTTCAGCACATTGCAAGAGACTGTATATGAAGCACTTATCTATTTGGAGCACTTTAGCACGTTGCAAGAGACTGCATTTCACTTTGACAATTCTATTTGTTGTTTGTCATATTATATCACAACTGCAAGCGCTGCTAAAAGAAAAAGGCTCAAATAAAATAATTGTTCTCCATGTGCCCTGTTCACATTAGAGGTCGACCGATATGGGTTTTTCTCTGGCCGATGCCGATGCCGATATTTAGAAATCGCGGTGGCCGATGGCCGATATGTGATGCCGATTTTTTTGGGCCGATATATTTGGCCGATTTTTTTTTTTTTCTTTTTTCCCTTCATCTCATAAAATCTAACAGTTAAACCCCTTTCACACTGGGGCGTTTTTCAGGCGCTTTTGGGCTAAAAATAGCGCCTGTAAAACGGCTCCCCTGCAGTCTCAGTGTGATATCCCAAGTGCTTTCACACTGAGGCGATGCGCTGGCAGGATGTAAAAAAAAGTCCTGCAAACGGCATCTTTGGAGCGGTGTATACCCCTCCTCCACCACTCCTGCCCATTGAAATGAATGTGCACCGCTGCCGAAGCGCCTGCAAAGCGTTTTGGCAGCGGCGCTTCAGGGGCGCATTTAACCCCTTCCTCGGCCGCTAGCTGGGTTATAAGTGCCCCGCTAGCAGCCGAATAGCGCCTCTAAAATGACGGTAAAGCGCCGCTAAAACTAGCAGCGTTTTACCATCAACGCATGCCCGCTCCAGTGTGAAAGCAGCCTTAAGTAATACAGAAATTTTTTTTCATTTAAACATTAAACAAAACAAACCTCCAATCAGTTCACTTGTATGTATAATTTAGAAAATGAAAAAAAAAAAAAAAAACTATCTTAAATATTAAATACACAAAAACAGGTAATCAAAACTTTTGGACGAATAAAAATGGGCTAACTTTACTGCTTAGGTTTTTTTTTTTTAATTCATTACTGTATTTTTTTTTTAAATTGCGTTTGAAAGACCGCTGCGCAAATACCGTGTGACATAAAATATTGCAACAATCACCATTTTATTCCCTAGGGTCTCTGCTAAAAAAATATATATAATGTTTGGGGGTTCTAAGTGATTTTCTAGCAGAAAATACAGGATTTTTACTTGTAAGCAACAAGTGTCAGAAAAGATTTAGTCTTTAAATGGTTAAACTGAAAACTTCTCCACGGAGTTCAGTCTATTGATAAAAAGAACCTGAAAGATACAAATGTATCTTCTTATCAGACTTGGCAGGCTGCCCAGAGGGGGAGAGAAGAAAACTTCACAGATAACTTAGGGAAACTTGCATTAACTTCTATTACAGAAGTCATTTGCAAGTCACGGCTGAAGTTACAATCGGCCTTTTTTATCAGCACAATCGGCCGATGCCGATTAAGTAAATAACGCCAAATATCGGCCGATATATCGGCCTGCCGATATATCGGTCGACCTCTAGTTCACATCACAACACTGGTCTCATGTACAGATATTTCTGTGCAGGAATCTGCAACGTGTATGCAGTTTTCTGCACTTAAAGCGGTGCTCCACCCATAAGGGGAAGCTCTGCTTGTTCGCAACACCCCCCCCCCTCCCTTCCACTGCCACATTTAGCACTTTTTGGGGTCTCCAAGGTCACAGGTCCCAGAATATGGCGGGACCATTCAGAAAGTGCAGCACAACCCGCAAATGTGCAGTAGGAAACCTGCTGAAGCCTAAAGGAGGACCCCCCTGTACTGCGCAGGCGCATCGCTTGTGCAGTACGAACGACTAGGAGCCACCGAAAATAGCCGAAGCTGAAAAACTTCAATCAGCTGTACACGGCGCCTGCGCCCTGAGTCCAGGTTCAAGCCCCACCATCCAAGTGGACTTAGAGGGAGGATAAAAAAGTGCCGAGCGAAGCGAGGCCGTGCCCGAAGCGTGGCGAGCCCGCGAGGGGCCCTCTTACAGGCACCGTGTACAGCTGATTTCTATTCTATTCGGCTATTTCTGCCGGCTCCTACTGCGCAAGCGCTGCGCCTGCGCAGTAGAGGGGGGTCCTTATCCGCCGAGGGGAACTTTCTCGGCAGAACACCGGCGCCTGAACCCAAAGCCGACGAAAGAATCGGCTCGAGGTCTGACATCATGGGATCCCTGGACAGTTAAGTGTCCTTATATTAAAAGCCAGCAGCTTCAGTATTTGTATTTTTTTTTTTTTTTTTGCCCAGACTGGAGCTTCTCTGACGCCACACCAACATTGTGGCGTGAACAAGGCACATAACTGAAGCACATGAGAAATGTCAACGTTCAAAAAAACTCACTGAAACATGTAAACTCGTGTCTCTACAAGTGAAATCTGAGCAGGTTTTATGCACGTATGGTGTGAATGAGGCCCTAAATTGGAAGTAATCCCATTGATTTAATTGTTTCTGAAAACAGTTAAATTCCCTGCATGCTGGGGATGTAACTGTCACATTTGCTTGTGCTGTTGTCCAAACTGTCAAACCATCCAATTGCTGGTGTCATAACTGATCACATGTGCAGTACAATTACAGTTGAAGAATAAACTGAGGCTACAATGGCAGCTTCCTTGGCTGAAAATGATAGGAGGGTTTACTTCCACTTTAAATTGGTGGTAGTAAGCTCTGTTACATCACTTGTACCTACAGGTAAGCCTATAAATAAGGCTTATTGTGAATATCTCCTAAACTTGCACAATTTAGGACAGGGTTTCTCAATTCCAGTCCTGAGGACGCACCAACAGGTCATGTTTTCAGGATTTCCCTCAGACGAAACGGCTGTGGTAATTACTAAGGTAATGAAACTGATCAAATCACTTGTGCAAAATAATGGAGAGCCAGAAAACATGACCTGTTGGTACGCCTTGAGGACTGGAATTGAGAAGGATGGGCTCAGGCGTATTCACAGCTCCACATGCCCAAGCCCGCCAGGAACTTACACTGCGCATCGCTAATCACAGGCAGCGAGACGTTTCCTGATCTGTGCAGCCACGCATCGGGAAATGTTGTAGTGCCTGTGATTAGCGCTGTGCAGTGTAAGCTTCCTGGCGGGCTCGGGCATGTGAAGCTGCAAACACACCTGAGCCCATTCTTATCGATAAAAACACTGGTTTAGGAGATATTCAGCGTGCATGCAGCCGATGACATCACCAGCGCATACGCTCTGAGGGTCCGGCTTAGGGCTAGTTTACACTTACTTCAAAAAGAAGGCTTCAGACACGCTTTGTTAAAGCTCTCTGAATGCCAGTCAAAGGTCCTGTAACTAAAGTGGTTAGCTTACAGTCCTGTTTACACCTTGCTTTTGCTTGGGGCTTCCAGCGAGCTTTGCCATAGACTTCTATGGAGGTTTTGAAGATGCTTTGAAGCACCACTGAAGCTTCATGGGGTATCATTTTTGAAGCAAAGCAAAAGCAAGGTGTGAACAGGACTGTAAGCTAACCATTTTATTTAGTGACAGGAGCTTTGACTGGCGTTTAGAGAGCTTTAACAAAGCCTGTCCGAAGCCTTAGCAAGTGTAAATGAGCCCTTACAATGAGGGACCTTCAGAGCCTCTGCTGTAAAGTGTGGCGCGTGTGCGGGAGTGACGTCATCGTGCTCCAGCCACTCATGTAGCCACAAACCCGGAAAGAAGACCGGGGGAAGATGTCAGCAGTGACAGTGCCTTCTAAGGTAAGTTTCTCATAATGTGCTAGAATGTGATGCATACTAGCACATTATAACACTGCCTTGCATGGAGATTATTATTTTTTTTTTTTTTGTAACTACCTGCGGTTTACTACCACTTTAAACTGATGGGTTTAGTGCCGCTTAAAAATGCGTCTTACAGCGTGAGGCATATGAACAAGCCCTAAAGATCCATTCACATCTTCAGGTTCTGCGTGTTCCCGGAATGTGCGGCACGCTTGCAGTGCCGTCAATCGTTATCAGCATTCCAAACACAGGAAAGAAATGTGCGTTTTGCCACACACACAAAAACGCAAAACCAGAACGCAGCAAAAAGCCTCATCGTCTACTTGGCAGCCCTATGTGTGTCCCACAAATAATCGCACACATGAATAGGGTCATACATTATTATTAATGATCACCATTCTATAGGACAGACAGATGTGGTCCCCATAGGGACAGGAGGGGGTATGGAGAGGTGTATAGACAGGCCACACACAGGAGAGCAGAACATTCCATGTACAGCTCCTCCACCTCCCCGGATTCTCCCATACACAACAGCTGAACACTGGGAGCTGTGCGCTCTCCTCACATTCTACGCACACTCTGTCACCTGCCTCGGCGGCTCCCAGCTCCGGGTCACACCTCCCGGCAATGTCACACTTCCCTATCCCAACACAACCAGCTACAGTCTCCGGGAAGCCGGCCCGCTGCTCACTGGTGCTGCATGGACGCCATCTTCTTTCCCACAGTGCTCAGCGGCCCGGCGTACCAGCGCACGGAAGGTCGTCAGGCAACGGCACGCTGAAACGGCCATATTGGATGTGGCAAGTGAACATATAGGAGCCCGACCCCTGCTGGTCATACAAGGGTATAGGCAGCTTTAGTAGGAGCGTGCCCGCTCCTGGTCATACAAGGGTTTAGGCTGCCTCAGTAGGAACCCGACCCCTGCTGGTTATACAAGGGTATATACTGCCTCAGTAGGAGCCCGACCCCTGCTGGTCATACAAGGGTATAGGCTGCCTCAGAAGGAGCCTGACCCCTGCTGGTCATACAGGGGTATAGACTGCCTTAGTAGAAGCCCGACCCCTGCTGGTCATACAGGGGTATAGATTGCCTTAGAAGGAGCCTGACCCCCTGCTGGTCATACAGGGGTATAGATTGCCTCAGAACGAGCCCAACCTCTGCTGGTCATACAAGGGTATAGCTTGCCTTAGTAGGAACCTGATCCCTGTTGATCATACACGGATATAGACTGGCTTAGCAGGAGTCCAACCCCTGCTGGTCATACAGGGGTATAGATTGCCTTAGTAGGAGCCCGACCTCTGCTGGTTTTACAGAAGTGTAGACTTCCTTGTCAAAGGCAACTTCCTGCTGCTCATACAGGGGAATACACAGATCAGGCATAACGTTATAAGCACTAGCAGGTAAAGCGAATGCCATTATTTTGTTAAGGGTGACCACATTTTCTTCTTCGGGCCTGGTATGAATTATAAGGGGAACCCCACGACAAAATAACACAAAAAAACTGCATGGGGTCCCCCCCAAAATCCTTACCAGACCCTTATCCGAGCATGCATCTGGGCAGGTCAGGAAAGAGGGGATGGGGGGAAACGAGCAAGTGCCCCAACCCCCAAAGCACCTTGTCCCCATGTTGATGGGGACAAGGGTCTCTTCCCCACAACCCTGGCCAGTGGTTGTGGGGGTCTGCGGGCTGTGAGCTTATCAGAATCTGGCAGACCCTTTTAACAAGGGGGCTGCCAGATCCTGCCATACCCATTCACCAAAAAGGTGTCAAAACGTAATAAAAACACAGAGACCGTTTTTGACACTTCCTTTATTTAAAATATAAAAAGAACAGTGTCCCCCTATGTAAATCCATTGTCAATCATGCTGCCTGCTGCACACACAAAAAAAATGCTCCCGCTGTCCATGAAGGCTGGCCACCTACTGCAGGTGTTCTGACAAAATGAGCAACCTGGCAGAATATGCAACCCGCGTTACTTCCTGTGACGTGGAATCAGCTGTATTGCCAAACCGTGCTCAGTGCGCATTCACCTCATACATGCCTTCAGTGGCTGATGTCGGTGCACACAGGAATTTGCCTGATAAAATGCTGAACTGACTACTGCGCATGTGCACAGCAGAAATCAAGCAACACTTACGAAACTTACATTGCAAAGAATATGAAGCAAAAAACTAACTGCGCAGGTTGCTCATTTTGTCAGAACACCACCTTGCACATGTAAATTTACTATATTTAAGTAGCTAAGCTGACTCGATTGCTAAAATTAGGCAAATTCAAAACGGGGTTTGGTGCAGCAAGATGTCCGCTGCCCCCCCTTCTTAGTGTAGGTGCGATGAGTCAAGAGTAAGGTGTTCCAAGGTGGGCTTAGCAACGTAAATCTTGTAAGTGTTAGTTGATTTCTGCTGTGCGCATGCGCAGTAGTCGGTCAAGCATTTTGTCAGGCAAATTCCTGTGTGCACGGAAGGCATGTATGGCGCGTTGCGCATGCGCAGTGAGCGCGGTTTGGCAATACAGCTGATTCCGCATCACAGGAAGTGACGCGGGTTGCACATTCTGCCAGGTTGCAAGTAGAGGGATTGGCAAGTTGATGTGTTGAAAGCAGAAAAAATTAGCAAGTGTAGGGATTTAACAACTTTGACAAGAACCATTTTGTAATAGCTGGACGACTGAGTCAGAGCATCTCCAAAACCAGAGCTGTTGTGGGATGTTCCAGGGCCTGCAGCAGTCAGGACCTACCAAAAGTGGTCCAAGGAATAAAAGCTGCCAAACCAGTGACAAGGTCATGGGCGAAGGCACATTGATGCACATGGGGAGCAAAGACTGGCCCATGTAGTCTAATTCAAAAGCAGAGCTACTGTAGCTCTAATTAGGGATGGTCCCGATGTCAAAGTCAAACGTAAGTTTGATTCAAACATCGGGTGTTCGTGTGTATGCTAAGCACACGAACAATAGGGGTATTCGTCGGGTTGTTCGTCCACTGCCGAGTGCCCCATATTGCACTGCGTTCACAGTGTATTGGTTACCGATTGGCCAAAGCATGCACCTGACCTGTATGCTTTGGCCAATCACAGCATAATGTACTGTGAGAGAAATGATTGACCAAGGTCAGCGTGCCTTTGACCAATCATGGTCCAGACCCCACACTATATAAGGCTGCTTACACGGCAGCCTTGTGTAGCGTGTTAGTGGAGATTAGGCAGGTAGCTAGTGCATTGTGTGTTCAGTGAATTTAGAGCAGTCACTGTAGTGTAGTGATAACCACAGTGCAGTGGTGCCATTAAAGTGTTGGTGTGTACAACACTTCTGTGTCACTGATGATCCCATTTTTTTTCTTGATCTTTTTTTTTTTTGCAGCATCAGGTTCTGTTGCTGCGTTATTAATACTCCCCCTTCACAGGTGTTATTCCTTCTGTGTCAGCAGTGGTTTCCTTTTTTTTTTTTTAGGCGCAGCAGCACTAAGAATATTTAGGGCATAATTGCTGCCCCCCCTTCTGCATCACAGGTATCCCTCTTTCTGCATCAGCAGTGATTCCCTTTTTCAAATTTTTAACATTTTAACATTAACATTTTAACATTAACATTTTTAACGTTCCTGTGCCCAGCAAGAGTAACTATGAGGGGTTACAGTGTTCAAGCACCACTTGGGATGGGTGAACGGTTTGAGCCAAGCAAAGGTTTGGCCTGAACATCCTTTATCAGGTACTCGCCTAACACCAAAATGTCACATGATGTCAGAAGGGGGCGGTGCGACCGGGTGATGTAGCCGGATGGCCCTGCCCCTTCCCTATATAAGAACTGTCAGTGCAGAGCGGGCATAAGGTAAGTAGCCAGGAGGCGGAGCATTTTTTTTCTATTTTTTGGGTCCGGCGGTAGTCATGATTGATGATGGATTTACATCAAGGGACACTATTTTTTTACTTTTTAATAAAGGGCTTGTCAAAAACAGTTTCTTGTGGTTTTTACTTTTTGGTGAATGGGTAGGGGTACAATGTACCTGATACCCATTCACATGGGGGGTGGGATCTGGGGGCCCCCTTGTTAAAGGGGGCTTCCAGATTCCAATAAGCCCCTGATTCCAATAAGCCCCCAGCTCGCAGATCCTGACAACCACAGCCCATCAACATGGGGACAAGGTGCTTTAGGGCGGGGTGGGGCACTAGTTTGTCCCCCCCTTTCCTGGTCTGTCAGGCTACATTCTCGGATAAGGGTCTGGTATGGGTTTTGGGGGGACCCCAAGCCATTTTTTTTAAATTTTGGCACAGGGTTTCCCTTAAAATACAAAAGGCCTGGTATGCATGGGGGTGACCCCATGCCGTTTTTTCATTTTATTTTAATCTGTATTGCTGGGAGCTGACAATGCATTACAGCCACGAGCATGTTTAAATTACTTTTTTTCCTTTAGAAATGTCAGTTTTGCAGGTTTTATACACCGTACAGATGCGCCACTTTACAGGCAGACTAAGGGGACCCCTCAGGCATGATATTTAAAGGATTTTTTCATTTTTATGTAGCAAGCAGTTAAGTCTGGAATTGCTGCGCTTTTCTCTTCTGCCGCTTGGTGGCTGGGTACCTAGTGATATTAGATAAGACAAGGGCAAAGCAAGTACAGATTAGGAGTATATGGGGTATCTCAGCCAATGGGCAGAGGTTTTCCTAAATCTTAAATCGCCTGCTCGGAGAACCTATATATTTGGGTGGAGTCAGGTGATCACTGTTCTGTGCCACCTGGGCAGCTGTCTGGGTGGACGTGTGTTGTACTGCCCGGGCTGCTAGGCCGGAGTTTGGGCCTATCCCAGGCACATATGGCTCCTAGGCTGTCTGAAGGCCTATCCAGAAGAAAGAGAGCAGCGTAGGGTTGGGACTGCAGCTTGCAGTCCAACCAGAAGTGACGGTTCTGCCGGCCAGAGAACCTGTCGAGGTAAAGGGGAAGCTGTCACCACTAAGGGACCAACCACCCTATTACCAGGGACCACAGTGAGTAGCTGAAGCAAGTACCGGAGCAGTATTCTCACCAACCGGGGACAGTGAAGAATTGGGAAACTTCAGCAGGTGTCAAGCCAGGGACCCAGCCAGCGGAGGTGACGCTTGCAGAGCAGCCTTGTGTGTCAAGCCAGGGACTGAGCAGGCCAGTGGGGTGAAGATTGAGAAGTATCTGGAGTGCCAAGCTAGAGACCCAGCAGAGAAGCGGGGGTGATGCTTGAGGAAGATACTTAAATGAAGATTGGAAGAGCTCAAGGGATTTGGTGGCAGTTAATCAGCAAGTCTAGTGAGAGAGATTGGGAGCTAAGTGGGTTGAGAACCTAGTAAAGGAGTTCGTTACAACTTGTTTTAGGAACTGTTCTAAGAATGTTGCCATAGGAGACAGCATTCCTATCCGAATCCAGATGTGGTGTCTTGCTGGATGCCTTTCCCTGCATGGCTGTCTACCTGTAGAAGTATCAGAGTCTGCTAATTAACATTGCAACTACCTAAGGGTGTCCTGGCCCTAACCCTCTCTCCCAAAGTTCTGTTTAAGAGAAATAAAATCTCTTTGCATTCAAGAAGTGTCTGGTGCCCATGAATCTATCTTGCATTACACCCACTATGCCTTGCAACCCACTCTATATGGAAGGATGTCAGCAGCTCTAGGCTCTGGAGTTTCTCATTAGACTAAAGGAGGCCTGGGATCTTGCTACATTTATAAAATAAAACAAAGCCCTCTGATTCCTCGTGTATTAAATTGTATTGTAACTGTACTGTCTGCCCTCATGTTGTAAATCGCTGCGCAAACTGTTGGCACTATATAAATAATAATAAAGCCGGGAATGAAATGTATCACATCCCTTAGTAAAAGCCGCACACTATGTACACAAACACTGGCTAGGCACACATTTAACCATTTGATTACCCTAGATGTTTAACCCCTTCCCAGCCAGTGTCATCAGTACAGTGACAGTGTATATTTTTAGCACTGATCATTGTATTAGTGTCTCTGGTTCCCACAAAGTGTCAGTTAGTGTCAGACTGTCCACCACAATATTGCAGTCCTGCTATAAGCCGCTGATCATTGTCATTACTAGTAAAAAATAAATAATTAAAAATTCCAGTATATATCCCATAGTTCGTAGACACGATAACTTTCACAAACCAATCAATATACGTTTATTGGGATATTTTAAAAAAACACATATAGCAGAATACATACTGTATTGGCCTAAATTGATGAAGAAATTTTATTTTTTACATTTTTTTATTGGATATGTTTTATAGCAGAAAGTAAAAAATATTGTTTTTTTTTTTTTTTCAAAATTGTCTTTTTTTGTTAATAACGCAAAAAATAAAAAAATGCAAGGGTGACCAAATACCACCAAAATAAAGCTCTATTTGTGGGAAAAAAAAGGAATGTTAGTTGTGTACAGCATTGCCTGACCGTGCAAATGTCAGTTAAAGTAATGCAGTGACATATCGCAAAAAATGGCCTGGTCATGAAGGGGATAAATCTTCCAGAGGTCAAGTGGTGGTTGTAAACCCTTCCATATACCCAGTGAAGTGACTGGCCACAGGTGATTCACAAAAGTGCAACACATCCTCCTGGATATGCTGTACCTGTTTATCTGTTGTCTTTTCTTCTCCTTATCTGTTCAAGGTCCAGAATTAATACAGCTCAGCTGTCAAACAAAAAGGGGGCGGAGAGCTGTAGTTACACTCTGCATAGCTCAGTGAGGAGAGCTCTGAGCTAAATGGAGGGAAGGGACCCCCCCCTCCCTCCACACAGCTCACAGGAACAGAGCTGAGGCTGTGAATCACAGGCTGTGTGCTGGCGCTCCTTCCCCTGTTACTGTTTATCTCTTGGTGTCAGGAAAACCTTTCGTGCACAGGAAGGAGGCAGCAAACAGAAATGACACTTAGGGGGGGATTTACTAAAACTAGAGAGTGCAGAATCTGGTGCAGCTGTGCATGGCAGCCAATCAGCTTCCAAAGTCAGCTTGTTCAATTAAGCTTTGACAATAATACCTGGAAGCTGATTGGTTTTAATGCAGAACTGCACCAGATTTAGCACTCTTCAGGTTTAGTAGATCACCCCCTTAGTGCTCTGGATTGAGACAAGTACACACTATAGAGGGATATGCTTTGTTCATATTTCATGTCTGAGGTTTGTAACCACTTTAACCATAACAATGTGTTTTTTGGCGTTTCAGAATGGAAACCACTCACTAATCGCATTGTTACCTCTTACGTTTCAATATTAAATTAGGCCTCCAGGAAGAATTTTCAGCAGGCGATCGTTCTCATTCCTCCGAAGGACCTTGCTGCAATGCAGGCATACTTCTATGGAGTTAGTTGGCTGTACAAGCAGTAGGTCTCATCGACCCCCGGGCTAGGGTGATGTCATTGGCCACTGGCCCCTGCCCCCCCTCCCCCCGTCCTGCGTACCAATAACAAAGCACCCAGCTTTGGGCTCCGTTTTATGATTGGCTTGGAGTAGAGGGGGTGGAGATGTGACCGTAGTGCTGGGGTCCGACACCTGTAGCGCTTAAAGCTGGAGCTTACAGGTAGTACAACGGGAGCTGGACTTCCACTGGCATGTAATCTAACTGATTTGCAGGACATAAAAGTATGCCGGCGTGACAGCGCATGCAGGCTTCACTGGATAGCCGTTTTGCTTGCGTCTATCTAGCAAGGTTACTCTGTGGTATAAGCAAGGAAGCTGAGACTTCTGCAGTGTGCAAAGATGCTGTACATACAAAACTATTACAATCTTAGGAATACAATACAAGACTGACAGATATCTATAACAAGCAAAGTGCCTAGCAAATGAACAGCCTATGGTCTATAACAGTACAAATACACTTAAAAGTTACTTATCTTCTCTTACTGTATGTTCGTGATCTCCATTGGCAACGATTCTTCTGGAGACCAGGCACTGTTCTTGTATCATGAGTGGCTTCTGATCTTAAAGCATGATGATGTATGTTCCTAAGCTTATGCCTGAATCCCCCTTTTATCTATCAGGCTGTTTACCATATATACCAAACAACAGAAAACATACCTGTTTGTTGTAGCTGTAGAAACAATAGACTGTTGAAACTGTCATTTGAATACAACAATGGTATCTACGTACCCATTGTATGCAGTAGCATTTGTTTGAGAAATATCTACTCATGAGCAACCACTATTGTCCCATGTAATGTTATGTCTGATTAATATAAAAAATCATATCACTTCATTGCTAGGAAAACTCATTCTAAACATTAATTTTCCTTGAATGCAACACCTCCCATATTTCTGTCATTGAGAAGGTGTTTCAGTCTTTAACTAAAAAGTTCATCAGAAAGTCCATTCTAAAATTCTTTAGAAACAAGTCCAGGCTTGTAACACATCAAGCTCTTGCAATCTTCCATCATTCTTTCCATCATGTAACCACTTTTCTCTGGTCTTCCTGTGGATCAAATCGGAGACAGCCTGTGGAGTGGAAAACAAAGCGGATTATCTGTTCCTTCTAATAATACATAAACAGTAGATCCAAGCCCTTCAGCTACAATCTCTCCTATAAATGGCTTCTTACCTGGATATCTAACACTTTGCCCCCTGCCTGTACCCACTTCTGACCCTCCCAAAGAACATCGATAGGGAGGAAAGGAAATATACTAATATTTCCCAGAAGATCACTGCTGTTTGTTTTGGAAGGTTTGATGTTATGTAGCCTCACTTTCCACTCTTGCTGAGAAGTATTCACTAACCAGTCAGAGTCCCAGCCACTGTCTTTAAGCTCACCTGCCAATGCAAATATAACTTCAAACCTTCCTGCCAGATTCCCTCTCATTCCTAGATAGGCTTCAGCTTCAGATACGTCACTCTTGGTTTCTATGTCATGGTAAGCAGTAACATGGTATCTGTTAAGCCCTGTTCTTTCAGGAATCTTACATAAATACTGAACACCCACCCTGCACCCCAGCTGTGGAATCTGTGCCCCAGCCCCTACCATCCTCTCATATGGTGTGCTTTTGGCTATTGGCTCAGAATTTAATAACATGACTGCCTGTGTGAGGACCCGATTCCACCCCCTTAGTGTATGTGTGAGTGTAAGTTTGCGTATCTGGTCCTTCAATAGCCCGTTGTATCTTTCAATCAAACCAGCTGCCTGTGGATGGTATGGGATGTGGCACAACCAGTACACTCCAGAATCTTTGGCCCACTGCTGTATTGTTTCTCCAGTGAAGTGTGAGCCCTTATCACTTTGTACTTGATTTGGACAACGATAAGCAACGACAAGTTTCTGGTGCAGTTGAAGCGTTGCGGCTTGATCTGCACGTTTGCAAGGATGAACAAGCATAATCCAAGTTGTCGGTCCTTTAAAAACCGCCCAGCTGTCAGTGTAGATAGTGACATGGGAAGAAGGATCCTCCTGAAGAGTCATCACTACAGCTTTCAACTCTGCATACTGACTGGGCCCTCCAATTCCAGTCTCCTGCGGGACTGTGTCGGTACTTGGGTTGTAGGCTGCTGCTGTCCATTTACGCCCAGACGAGGCGACTATGGCTGAACCATCAGTGAACCACGGTGACTCCTTCATGTCTTCTGACAGAGACTCAAAGGGTGGAGCCTCTTGAATGGGGATGACTGCAGCACAGTATTTTCTTCTTCTAAAAGTAACAAGCCCTGCCAACTGTTTTGAAATGTCTCCAACATCCCCAGCTGAAAAACTCCCTCTTTTTGGAAGGTACCACTTCCATTTCAACAGTGTCTGGTTCTGGGCTACAGCTGCCCTAGTGGTCAGTCCATTATCTATCACCCATCCTGCTTTTGGCAATGCAGTATGGATGGTGACTGTGTCCTTTCCTGTAATGGTCTCTACATGTTGAAGTGCTGTGTAGGCCCCAAACAGGTACTTCTCTAGGGGCGTGTATCTCTTCTGTGCCTCTGTCAGTTGTTTGGACCAAAATCCAATGGGTATTGCTCTCAGTCCTTTCTTTTCATTTGGCTGCCACAGACTCCAAGATATGGTACCATTCTGCTCCACTACATCCAGCTGAAATGGTACTCCTTGGCTCAAGGGTTCTAATCCCTGATGCTGCAAAATAGCTTCTTTAGCAGCCAGGAATGCAGTCAGTTGCTCTGAACCCCATGAGAACTCAGTCTCTTTTCTGTTGACATTATATATAGGCCTCAGAATCAGTCCAAAATGTGGGATGAATGATCTCCAGAACCCCACAACTCCAATAAACTTCTGTGCCTCCTTTTTGGTAGTAGGGGGCGACAGTGCCTGGATAGTTTGCACAACTGTCTCTGGAATTTTCCTCTGTTGCCCAGTCCACATCATTCCTAGGAATTTCACCTCTGTGGTAGGTCCTTGGACTTTGTCTCTGTTGATAGCCCACCCTCTATTCTCCATGTTATGTATCAGCAGATGCAGTGCTTCAGTTACATTTTCTTTTGTTCCAGAGATCATGATGTCATCAATGTAGTGAAACACAGTGACTTTCAAACTCAGGGTACTTAAATCTCGGGCAATCAGTCCATGACAAATCGTTGGAGATCGAACATAGTCTTCAGGAAGCACGGTGAAAGTGTACTGATGGCCGTCCCACACCATAGCAAACTGGTCTTGACACTCTGGGTCTATCAAAATCGAAAAGAAAGCATTAGCCAGGTCTATCACAGCATGGTATTCTCCTGCATCTTTAGCAATTTTCTCAACAATTGAGATCATATCTGGTACAGCTGACTTCAATGGAGGTGCCACTTTGTTTAGACCGCTGTAATCCACAGTCATTCTATATGTCCCATCAGGTTTCTTTATTGGGAACACCGGAGACGAGAAAGGACTTACAGCAGGTCTAAGGATCCCTACTCTCAACAGTTCTTGAATGGTCTCCCCAATTTCTTTGTGGCCTCCAGATAGTCTGTACTGCTTGAGACTGACTGGCTTCTCTGGTGGAGGAATGTAGACAGGGGTCCATTTTGCAAGACTTCTGACCACAGCCTTCACCTCCCTTACCAGATACGCTTTATCAGGATACATAGTTACATAGTAGGTGAGGTTGAAAAAAGACACAAGTCCATCAAGTCCAACCTATGTGTGTGATTATGTGTCAGTATTACATTACATATCCCTGTATATTGCGGTCATTCAGGTGATTATCTAATAGTTTCTTGAAGCTATCAATGCTCCCCGCTGAGACCACCGCCTGTGGAAGGGAATTCCACATCCTTGCCGCTCTTACAGTAAAGAACCCTCTACGTAGTTTAAGGTTAAACCTCTTTTCTTCTAATTGTAATGAGTGGCCACGAGTCTTATTAAACTCTCTTCTGCGAAAAAGTTTTATCCCTATTGTGGGGTCACCAGTACAGTATTTGTAAATTGAAATCATATCCCCTCTCAAGCGTCTCTTCTCCAGAGAGAATAAGTTCAGTGCTCGCAACCTTTCCTCATAACTAAGATCCTCCAGACCCTTTATTAGCTTTGTTGCCCTTCTTTGTACTCGCTCCATTTCCAGTACGTCCCTCCTGAGGACTGGTGCCCAGAACTGGACAGCATACTCCAGGTGCGGCCGGACCAGAGTCTTGTAGAGCGGGAGAATTATCGTTTTATCTCTGCAGTTGATCCCCCTTTTAATGCATGCCAATATTCTGTTTGCTTTATTAGCAGCAGCTTGGCATTGCATGCCGTTGCTGAGCCTATCATCCACTAGGACCCCCAAGTCTTTTTCCATCCTAGATTCCCCCAGAGGTTCTCCCCCCAGTGTATAGATTGCATTCATATTTTTGGCACCCAAATGCATTATTTTACATTTTTCTACATTGAACCTCATTTGCCATGTAGTCGCCCACCCCATTAATTTGTTCAGGTCTTTTTGCAAGATTTCCACATCCTGCGGAGAAGTTATTGCCCTGCTTAGCTTAGTATCGTCTGCAAATACAGAGATGGAACTGTTTATCCCATCCTCCAGGTCATTTATGAACAAATTAAATAGGATTGGTCCCAGCACAGAACCCTGGGGGACCCCACTACCCACCCCTGACCATTCTGAGTACTCCCCATTTATCACCACCCTCTGAACACGCCCTTGTAGCCAGTTTTCAATCCATGTACTCACCCTATGGTCCATGCCAACAGACCTTATTTTGTACAGTAAACGTTTATGGGGAACTGTGTGAATGTACCTCTTTCAGTCTGAATTGACTGACCTTGAAGTACATCCATCCCTGTTGTTTAAACATTCTGGTGCAGGCAAACACTGCATTTGCGACCTGCATTTGGGTAGTCATTAACCCCTTGCCACACACAAATATGCAGCCTCTCGGCGCCTGGGCCTTGGCACAGAGAGGCTGCATATTTGCATGAACTGTGATCAGTAGCAATGTACACGCCTTGAGCGCCCCCTTCACAGTTACCGGCATCTAACTGAAAGCTCCCGATCACTGCAAGCGATCAGGAGATTTCGGATCACATGACTGCCGGGAGGCACAGCGTGAAGAGGTTAAGTTGACACCCATTACAGATCGCTATGGCAGTGCATTTTGAATGCAGTGTGGGATATGCACACAACGCAGGTTTCCCTCACAGCATTTTGGTATAAACAGACCCTTAATCTGGATACACAGGATTTCATTTGTATCTTAGTTTACATGGCGGAGGAAGTTCAGCTCCTGCCGTACTGCCTGGCTGTACAAGCAGTAGGTCTCATCGACCCCCGGGCTAGGGTGATGTCATTGGCCACTGGCCCCTGCCCCCCCTCCCCCCGTCCTACTGATCCCAAAACTAGGACAGTTGGGAAGTATGGATTTGTATTAGAAGGGGAGATATTTTGTGTTTGGGGGGGGGGTTGTACTAAGAAGGGGGATTTGGGTAGTAGGATTTGTGACAGAACTGGGGAGAGTACTTATGCTGGCATAGGGGAAAGAGGATTCGTGCTGGGGAGGATGGGGGAGGGGGGAGCGGATTTGACCGAGGATGAGGGGGGAGGGGGTTCTGCTGGAAGGGAGGACCTGGAGGAGAGGATCTGTGCTAGAGATGGGGAGAGGATTTTTGCTGAGAGGGGGATTGGGTGGGGATAAATTTGTCCTGGGGGGATTTGAAGAGACGTCCTGAGGGAGGAGGAGACATGACGTAACGTGCTGAGATCTGGGGGCTCGGTGATAGGGGCGATGAGAGCGGTGAGAGCTGCACACTGCTGGATGTCAGCGTCTTAAAAGCCCGGGGTGAGAGACCGTGGGCGACGATCGCTTGTCCCCCTCCCCTGCAGCTATAGGCGGGCTCGCCTGTCAACTGATCCCAGTGAGCAGGAGAGGCCGCTCTACGAGCACTGCGGACCGGTGCCGCACTCTGAGCGGCTGGGAGAGCAGTCGGAACAGAGGCATACTACAGCAACCTTCGGCACCCCTGGTCTCCCCCCCCCCCCCGCGCGCGGTTGTCGCTCCGGGACTCCTCGGCATCCTCTCCACCACCCTATCACTCGCGCTGTGACAACCTGTAGGAATACGGCGGCACAGACAGGACTCCCTGGCAGACAGACAACGCAGTGAACTGTGTGGGGTGAGGACCCCCCCCCGCTCCCCCCCCCTTGCTTCTCTTCTCTGAACACAGCACAGGCGCTGGTAGAGGTTCCTCCTTTGTACGTGGAAGACTTCCCTGCAAGAGGTCCTCTGGAGGCCACCTGGAGTCAGGTAGGATCAGCCTGGCTGATACCAATACCATATGAACTGTTCCAAATGCTAAATAAAACTATTTGTGGAAGGAAAGCCAATTAAAGCCATGTAAAGGGTACAAGTGGATGTGAAAACATTATACCATTGCTGTGAATGGAGTGGACAATATGTAATTAAAAGTGGGGATATGTTTTTTACTTGATATTGCTTAGAAGGTGCATTGTCAGCCCAAGCAATTCCTGATCATAGGTACCCCCCAAGGACATAATATTTTTGCATTTCACTCAAGGCTGGGCCTAAGTTGGGTCTAAGGCAAGACAGCTGCCGGTGACGTTTGGGCTTTCTCCCCAATGAAGAGCAATGTAAAGAGCCGGGGTAGATCAGTTAATCTAAACTGAACAGCGTGTCGGGTGCACTATTGTGCCCTCTCTAAAGTGAGGGACACCGGGTTGAGTATCTACCCCTGTGAAAAAGTCCCCGCACTGGTAGAAGCTGGGTCTTGAACCAGATCGAAACAACAGGAGTTGGTACCTAATTAGGTCAAACAAGGCTCAGGCGGCCGAGGGGGAGCGGGGTTGAACATGAGAGGGCGCCCCCAAAGATCGACGGACCCCAACAAAACCAGAGACAGTTTTTTTTTGAAGGGGATTCAGCTTTAAATATGGAGGCAGATTTGGCAAGAGAGGCGCTCCCCACAAAAATGGAGATCCAAGATATGTTTGAAAATCTAGAAAAGGTAATCAAAGCAGAAATCCTTAACGTAAGAACTGACATGGGACACCTCCTAACAAGAGTGGAGGAGATGGAGAGGGGGGTGGAACAGCACGGCGGAGAAATAGCCATGTTAAAAAAACAAGTAAAAACACTACAGAGGGGACACAGAGAGCTGCTTTACAAGATGGAAGAACAAGAAAACCAAAACAGACGACAAAATTTAAGAATAAGATCGCTGCCAGAGCACAGAGATGAGGATCTTTTTTTAGTTTGCAAAGAGATTTTCAACCCCCTCTTGGCAAGAAACCCGGATAGTGAATTGAAAATCGATCGTGTCCACAGGATCAGGAAACCTCAAAATTTAAGAGAAGATGCACCCAGAGATGTCATTGTGAAATTTCATCAATTTGAGGACAAAGCCAATATCTGGAGCAAACTAAGAGGGGCTCGGCCGGTCAAGTTCAACAATCAAGAGATACAGATATTTTCGGATTTATCCGCCGGTACATTGGCAAGGAGAAGACAGCTGAAGCCATTGCTGGACTTACTAAGAGGTGCAAACCTAAAGTATAGTTGGGGGTTCCCGTTGTCCTTGAACGTGACAAAAGAGGGCAGGACTTTTAAATTGAGACAAATGGAGGACTTACAGGACTTTTGTGAGAAACTAGAAATTAGGGTCCCTAATATCCCTGAAAGAGTCTTCCCGTAGCAAAGGGCTTTGAGAACTACATTGTGTTCTTGGGAGGGGAGGGAGATGGGGGGGGATGTGGGGGGATGGGCCTGGGGGGGGGTGGGGCAGGGTAAAAGAGGGAGGGACACAGGCGCAAATAGTAGAGCCTTGAGAAGTCACCGCTGCTGCCTTTCACCGGGACCCACCCCAGGGCACATCGGTCGCAGAGTAGGAGTTCAGCAATGGCCACCCTGCGATCCACGGGAGGGGTGGGTTGGGGGGAGGAGGGGGGGATAGGTGGGGTTTCTCCCCGTGCAGACATATTATACATAGAGTTCTCAATATTTCCATGAAGTTACAAATAAGGCACAAGGTTTTGGTCGAATGGATTTTTTATGTTTGACATATAATGTTAGGGGCTTAAACTCCCCTAATAAGAGACACAAACTACTCAGAGAGCTGCACCACCATAGAGCAGAGGTAGTTTTTTTTACAGGAAACCCATTTTGCATGGGATACAAATATAAAACTCTATTCTAAACACCTCCCAATTTGGTTCTACAGTGACTCTCCAACAAAACGAGCAAAGGGGGTGGCAATTGGCTTCGGGAAAAATGTCAATTTTCGCTTGATAGATAGGAAGATAGATCCTGAGGGGCGATTCCTATTTTTGAAAATTAGGATAGGAGTGAGAACCCTCACCCTAGCCAATATCTACTGCCCGAACAGAGACCCATCAAAATTTCTGATGAGGGTCCTAAATGAGTTACTGGAATTTAGAGAAGGGGAGGTGATAGCAGCAGGGGACTTCAATTTCTGTTTTGACCCACCACTTGATAGCTCATCAAATGCACGGGGGATGAGTAAGGACACCCTGCGAAGAGTGGGGAAAAAGCTACACGAATGTCAGTTGTTAGACATGTGGAGGATTCAGCATGCGGGGGTCAGGGACTACTCCTTTTTCTCCCCCGTGCATAACACACATTCTAGATTGGACTATCTCCTGGTGGATCATCGGCTGGTGGATTCAGTAGTAGAAACTAAGATTGGGATCCGATCACTGTCAGACCACGCCCCTGTCACGATGAAAATAAAACTAAAAGAAGTGCAAAAACCCCCGTTTACTTGGCGCCTAAATGAGAACCTAATTAAAGACCCCAAAAACGCAGAAAGAATCCAGCAGGAAATAGATGATTTCTTCCTAACTAATGATACGGGCGAAACACGGGGGGCGACGGTTTGGGAAACCTTTAAGGCGTATATAAGAGAGATACTGATCTCGATAGGTGCAGGGCAGAAAAAAGAAAGAATAAAAAGAAAAAAAGCTCTCATTGCAGAAATTTTTAGAATAGAGCAGTTACACAAAGCCTATAGAGGCCCAGATAAGACACTACTGAAGCAGCTAACCATCAAGAGAGATGAACTAAAAGACTTAATGGAACAGGAGACGCTACACATAATGAACAGACATACAAGAGAAAAATTCAAGTGGGGTAATAAAGTAGGTAAACACCTGGCCAATACTTTGAGGAAAAAACGGGACATAAATTTTATTGATAGGATTCAAAGCAAAAATGGAGTACTGAAATACTCCACGGGAGAAATCGGAGAAGAATTTAGACATTATTTCACATCCCTATACTCAGTTAGTAAGAAAGGTTGCATCAGAGGGAGCAATGAAAGGGCCGAGGCCTTCCTTACAGAGGCAGGTCCGAAAAGGACTCAAAAGATCTCGACAAACCCATAACAGAGGAAGAAATCCGTCTCGCCCTGAGATCCATTCCCTCTGGGAGAAGCCCAGGTCCAGACGGCTTTACAGCTGCCTTCTTCAAAACATTTGGAGAAACGCTGATCCCGAAGATGTGTAGGCTTTGGAACGAGCTCGGGTCGCAGGGCGAGTTGAGCGAAGGCGCCCCGGCCGGTGGCAGTGACCTTAATCCCTAAGGAGGGCAAGGACCGCACCCTCTGCTCTAGTTATAGACCCATAGCGCTTATAAACGCAGACATTAAACTGTACGCGAAAGTGCTCGCATCCAGATTCAAGGGGAGAATGGCGCACCTGGTCCACCCGGACCAGGTGGGCTTTATCCCCGGGAGAGAGAGCAGAGATAATGGGGTGCGGTCCTTGCTCATGGTTGAGGCCTTTAAGAGCAACGGAACCCCAGGTCTATTCCTGTCAATCGACGCCGAAAAGGCCTTTGACAGGGTAGACTGGGGTTTCATGATCAAAACGTTGGAAGTTATGGGGGTGGGAGAAAAAATGTTAAAGTGGATTAAAGCTTTATACGACCATCCCTCTGCCTTTGTCAAAGTTAACAACATCCCCTCAGCTCAGTTCGAAATGAAAAACGGGACTAGACATTGCTGCCCGCTGTCCCCGCTCTTGTTTGTGTTGACATTAGAGCCTTTGCTAGCCACCTTACGAAAAAATCCGGATATAAGGGGGTGTACAGTAGGGAAGGAGGAACATAAACTGGCTGCATATGCAGACGATGTCCTCTTGTATATCACAAATCCGAGGATTTCGATCCCTAATTTACTATCGGATGTTAAGAAATATAGTGAGTTATCAAATTACAAGATCAATTTGGGAAAGTCTGAAGCATTAAATATCAACATGGAAAAGAAGGAGGAGGTATGGATTAAGGACACTTTCCACTTTCCAGTAAGAGACAATATCCAATACTTGGGGGTTAAGCTGTCGAAATCCGTGCAGAGGACATACGCCCTGAACTTTGTACCTCTTCTGGACGAAGTCCGAACAGAAGCAAAAAGGATGAGTCACTGCCTGATCTCATGGATAGGGCGAATCAATTCAGTGAAAATGGTGCTGCCTATAAGATGCAAATGTTGCCTATCCCATTGCCACAAATTTACTTTAAAAAGTTAACACAAATATTAAAGGGATTTATTTGGAATAATAAGAAACCCAGAGTTGCACACAAAGAACTATGTAGAGGGAAAGCACAAGGGGGGTTGGCCCTCCCCGACTTCAAAAAATATTATAATGCAATAGTAATCGCACGGGCTGTAGATTGGGTTAAGGGAGGGACCGACAAAAGGTGGGTCAATCTGGAAATAGGATTAAGTGGAGCACGTTTGAACAATTTACTATGGAATCCCCCACGTTGTAGAGCGCTAGGACCAAACACACATAATATTACACAACACACTTTTAAAATTTTGGATTGGATGCACACACTAAATGTGTGGGAGTATAATTCACCACTGATTTATTTAAAAAACAATGAGCTGTTTCCCCCGGGGATGGAGGAAGTGGGGGGTAACTGGATCTTAAACAACAAAACACAAGTAAAAGACATTATGAAGAAAGGGAAAATAGGCACTTACGAGCACTTAGACACACGTAGAGATCTAATGAGACTAAATGGGTGGCGATACGCCCAACTCTCGCACTTTGTTAAAAGTCTCCCGGCACCGATAAGGGAAGAAAACAATCTCTTACCAATAGAGAAGATATTTAACAGCAATAAGTCCAAAGGGCATATGTCGGCCATATATAAAATGTTATTGAACAGGGAGGAGTTGGAAATGCCGCCATTCATTAAGAAATGGGAGAAGGATTTGGGGGCACCACTAGAAGAAAATGCAAAGGGTAACATACTAAAGGCAACACACAGCACGGCAACTGACACAAAAACGATAGAGTCAAACTATAAGTGCCTATCCAGATGGTACGCAACGCCCGTAAAGATCAATAAATACCAACCAGATAGGTCGCCAAACTGCTGGAGGGGGTGCGGGATGCCGGGATCCATGGCTCACATCTGGTGGAGCTGTCCGGTGGTTAAAAAGTTCTGGGAGGAAGTAATTCAAATAATTAAGATGATAACGGGCAAATTAATACCATACGACCCATGGATATGTTTGTTCCATAGCTCGGAGGGAGGCAATCGGGAATACAATACATCTATAATCCCAGTACTATTAAATATAGCAAAAAGTGAAATTCCCAGGAATTGGCAGAATACTGAAGGCCCTAAGGTTAGGGACTGGTTGCTTAAAATACAGGAAACACATATCCTAGAGAAAGGGGAGAAAGACTGGTTATTTAAAGAGGAAGCGTCGAGGGGAGGAAGATGGGCAGTGTGGGCGACCTTCAGGAAATCTCTCTTTTACGCCGAAATGATGCTGAAGCAATCCGACCCCAAGGGGTAATTCAGTAGTGTCACCCTAGTGGAAAAACAGTATCAGATGTCTGCGGGGGGGAAGTGGGGGGGGGGAACGGTTAGGGGAGGGTGGGTAGAGGGGAGGTTTTCGAGATAAGATGTTGGGATCATTGAATGTTTTTGTCTACTTTTTTTATTCTTTCACATTTTGTATGGTCATTTGAAAAACTTAAATAAAGATTAAAAAAAAAAATTAAAAAAAAATGAAGAGACGTCCTTCATGTTGCACCCAATCACAAACACAGGCATAATGTGAAGGAGGCTGTGGACAGTAGGGGTGGGG
The DNA here is from genome assembly GCA_037952925.1 of Lithobates clamitans. NCBI lineage: Eukaryota > Metazoa > Chordata > Amphibia > Anura > Ranidae > Lithobates > Lithobates clamitans. The sequence continues at coordinate 284,288 of JBBGZY010000421.1, read as the reverse complement.
GTTGCATTGTGGAGGGGAGAGGGGTGGCAGGTGAATGGTGGAGTGGAAGAGCATCAAAAATCGAAATGCACCTTCGCCCGTGTAGACAAACATTCTTGCACCGGCTCTTCTGTTACTGATAACCGCCTCCTCACTTGGCCCCCCACCACTCCCCACTGCTGCTAGCCCAATGCTGCCAGTCTGACATTCCAACCTTCATCAGTGTCCCCAATGTGAGACACTTGCTGTCAGAGCTCTCTTCCTGCAGAAAGGAGGCCGCTGTGAGACCCTAATAAAGGGCCCCACAATGAGAGTAAAGGGATCCAGGCCCAGGACCAGAGGTCAGGGGGGCCCTTCATGGTTTCTTGCACCGGGGCCCTGAAAGTTACAGTTACGCCTCTGAGAGGAGGAAAAGTTCTGGAGCAAGGGGAAAGAGAAAGAAGGGGAGAAAGAAAAAGAGGAGCGGGGAAAGGAAGTTGGGGGGTACCATGAGGAGGTCCTGGGCAAAATTGAAACCCTAGACCTTGTTAGAGATAAAGGAATCAAAATCAGAGGAATATTTAAAATGAGACCATACTGTCCACAGAAGTTTATGTGAGTTAGATTTATCTTCATCCCATGCGACCATGCGTTCTATGAGCTCGATCTTGTCCAATTCACTAGCCCATTCAGCCATTGATGGAGCCTCAGTTTGGCGCCATCGCCTGGCTATCATAGAACAAGCCTCCTTGAGAAAATTCCCAATTAACTTTCTTTTAATTTGTCTGTAAGAGCCTGGCAACATAGATAACACTGTAATCTGAGGTTCATTTGGGATGTCATCATCCACCAATCGATTACACAAACGTAATATTTTATCCCAAAACGTGATAATTTTCGGACATGTGCCCCAAACATGGGTCATGGTGCCAGACTCCCCGTAGACATTGCCAGCAGGTATCAGGGATAGATGGGTCAATTTTGTGTAAAAGTGTAGGGCAGCGATACCACCTGGACAAAATCCGATAATTGCGTTCATGCGCATGAGAAGATATAGAGAGTTTGTATGAAACAGCCAGTATTTTGTCTCAGTCCATATCTTCCGATAATATTTGTAGTTCCTGCTCCCATTTGGAAAGAAATGGTGGTGGGTGTGGGTAGGACTCCTTCAACAAAATCTGGTATACCTGCGAAAGTGTGTGGTCCGGTTTAGATGTTTGTGAAAGCAGCAGTTCAAAAGCAGTGCAAGGTTGTGTTAGGAAGTCAATAAAGGGCCTTGAATTCGAATAATGATTCAGCTGTGTATATTCCAGCCATGCACACGATGAGCTATGACAGGAAGGGAGCATCTGAGATAGGGAAATGAGAGTCTGGCCACAGAGGGAATGGCTTAAAAGAGGACCTTCTTGGCGGTGCCAGATGAGAATTTTAGAGCTAGTTGCCATGGGGGAAAAAGAAGCTAGTCCAAACAATGGGATCAGAAGACTTGGTCTGGAGGAGAGTAAACCCTTACGTAAGCAAGTATTCCATGTCTATAAAGTAGTGAGTACGGTGAAAGGTAACAGATCTTTAGAGGGTCTCTGATCTGGTTCTAACCACAATAAGGATGTAAGAGATCTGGGGAGATGAGATCGTTCTCTAGCTGAGTCCACAATTTGGTGGACAGTTGGTCCGTACACTACGGGTAATGCGCATGCTCTGTGGCTTCTACGGCCACCGAGTGTGCATCATAACATCACTATATTGCCGTGCATGCGCACACGCCATAGGGGTATTTATCAGAGCCGTTCACGGCACACAAACACAGCTGCGACGGCTCTGATCACCAGCACATTACACGGAGTTACGTCCAGTGAAGGTAAGCATATACCACTCTGATATTTATGGGCCTACGTTGTTTGGCCCTCTGGATCGGCTTAAAAATGTTTTTACCTTTACACTCATATGCACCCTTATAGGGCGTACACACGGTCGGACTTTGTTCGGACATTCCGACAACAAAATCCTAGGATTTTTTCCGACGGATGTTGGCTCAAACTTGTTTTGTCTACACACGGTCGCACAAAGTTGTCGGACAATCCGATCGTTCTAAACGCGGTGACGTAAAACACGTACGTCGGGACTATAAACGGGGCAGTGGCCAATAGCTTTCATCTCTTTATTTATTCTGAGCATGCGTGGCACTTTGTCCGTCGGATTTGTGTACACACGATCGGAATTTCCGACAACGGATTTTGTTGTCGGAAAATTTTATCTCCTGCTCTCCAACTTTGTGTGTCAGAAAATCCGATGGAAAATGTCTGATGGAGCCCACACACGGTCGGAATTTCCGACAACACGCTCTGATCGGACATTTTCCATCGGAAAATCCGACCGTGTGTACGGGGCATTACAGGTATACTGCCTGGGCTAGAAACATACTATATACTCCTTCAGCTGGTTCATATACACTGGATGTGCCTTTTTTGAGCGGTGATACCCCTGACATGCTGTCTCCATGGGTATGTATTATCCTATGGAGTCTGCTTAGATGTCTCATATTTTTATGAATCATGTCTACAGTATATTAGCGCATATTTTGTTATACTATTATGTATTTTGTTCCATCCATTTCAGATCATTTGATCTGATTTATATCCGTGGTTTGTGTGGACCTTCGCTGGGGAATCTGTGTGAAGCATCTTGGGGTAACGCATAAGCAGCTTCTTCCTATTACTCCTTGAGATACATTTTACATCCTAGTTATAGGGGCAACACTATCACCTGGTAGTCCTATGTGCTATTCACTATATGTATTTTTGTGCAACTCTTTATTGTTTTGAAATGTAAGAACAAAATTGATTTACATTGTTGACATTGCCTGCATAAACTATTTACTAAATGTTATGTATGTATATATATTTTTTCAATAGACACCGGGCTCTGGATTTTAAAAAACCCCTGAAGAAGGGCATCAAGCCGGAAATGTCGGGATCATCCAATTAGCCTATCTGTGTGTGCACGTACTATGCACTTTTTGTCGCTCTTTGACTTTTACTTACTATATGCGTTTTCTAATAAATTTGATATTTTTGATAAAGCCTATTGTTCTTGGTCACTTTGAAAATCCCACCCACCCATGAGGGTTTTGTTCTTTTTACTGTAATGCCCTGTACACACGGTCGGATTTTCCGATGGAAAATGTCCGATCGGAGCGTGTTGTCGGAAATTCCGACCGTGTGTGGGCTCCATCGGACATTTTCCATCGGATTTTCCGACACACAAAGTTGGAGAGCAGGAGATAAAATTTTCCGACAACAAAATCCGTTGTCGGAAATTCCGATCGTGTGTACACAAATCCGACAGACAAAGTGCCACGCATGCTCAGAATAAATAAAGAGATGAAAGCTATTGGCCACTGCCCCGTTTATAGTCCCAACGTACGTGTTTTACGTCACCGCGTTTAGAACTTTGTGTGACCGTGTGTATGCAAGACAAGTTTGAGCCAACATCCGTCGGAAAAAATCCTAGGATTTTGTTGTCGGAATGTCCGAACAAAGTCCGACCGTGTGTACGCCCTATAAGAGCGGCAAGGATGTGAAATTCCCTTCCACGGGCAGTGGTTTCAGCGGGGGGGCATCTATTAGATAAGCACCTGAACGCCTCAACATACGGGGATGTACAATGTAATACTGACATATAATCACACACATAGGTTGGACTTGTGTCTTTTTTCAACCTCACCTACTATGTAACTATATTATTGTTCAGCATTGAATTTCGTGTCCACGGGGTAGCTCAGATAAACGTGTCACCCAGGAGGCATCTTCCCTCTTGTATGTCTTAGTATGGTCATGCCTGGACTTACTTTGTTCAGTATGAAATTCCGCATCCAAGTATATACTTTTTATTAACGTGTCCTGTCTGAGTATATGCATCATGTGGGGGATTCTTAAGTTTTGAATTGGGCAGGGGTCTCTGAAAGGTCACTTCTGCTTCACATTCTGTTTTACGACCCTCATTAAGTCTGAGCATCCTTTAATGGCAGGCTATGTATTCTTAATGGATTTGGTTATTTTTTTACGATAGGCCTGGACAGCAGGACCAGACATCCTGTCACGACTCAGTTAGTGGTTTACAGCCCGGGCACAGGCCCATGCCTGAGGTTCTTTTAAAGTGATTCTATGGATTCCATGAAGTAAGGGAGGAGGGAGGGGGTTAAGATTACTGCTGCAATGTAACTATTCAGCCAAACTGTCATGGCTGACGTCTGATTTCTGAACAAGATGGCCGATAGCTACAGCTTTTCATGTGTCTAGTACGTGAGATCATTACAGGTATGCCTCACATTCTCATGCTTGGCAAATGCACATAAAATGGACTATGCATTTTTTTCAATTCATCCACAGCCACCTCCAAAGTAAATAGTCACTCCCAGATGATCACACATAAATGGGGAGATAAAGGAGAGCTCAGATAGTGCAAGTGCAAATACATGTTGAACACACTTTATTTAAACCAAGCATACATCACATTACACTCACATTTCATTCAGTATAAAATCGCTTTTGAATAAAATCATTCCCACCGCGGGTCCTGATCAACTAAACGCCACTGTACTGAGGACGGCTCCTCACTTCCGGTTGCCTTACAGCCAGGTCCCAATGAGTTTCTTCATCACAATTTGGTTGTACAGCATGGCAACCATCCTTTTATCAACAACTCTTTGCAAATTAATAACTCTGTTGTAGGCTGTCCTGTTCATGCTAATGGAACCCGCCCATACACTCTAAGCATTATCTCTTCTGACATATGATCTATTCTCAAGACATCATATGCAAATGGGAGCATTGATAAATACAGTACCTTGATATACACATATTTAACATAACCCAATACATAACATATTACAAATAAGCAAATCTAGACAGTTATATGGAAATTATATAAAACATATAAAATTAATGAAAACATTAATATATGCAGCATGTATTCACCTTATTAATTAACATTAGCCTTAAAAAATAGAAAATAAAAGACTGGACCATAATAAAGCGATTATTCAATTTTGGTCAAAGCTGCACAGTTTGTTTTTATCTGCAGACATCCCTTATCTGCATAGGCAGTTTTCTGGTAAAGGAACTATGCCTTAAACCTCGTACACACGATCGGATTTTCCGCAGACAAAGCCTCTAATTTTTTTCCGAAGGGCGTTGGCCCAAAACTTGTCTTGTATACAAACGGCACACAATTGTCGGCCAACAAACACGAACGTAGTGACGTACTATAATGCCGAGTACACACGGGCGGACTTTTCAGCAACAAAAGTCCGACGGTCTTTCCGACAGACTTTTGAACGAACGGACTTGCCTACACACGATCACACCAAAGTCGGGCCGCCTAGTACGCGGTGACGTACACCAGGTCCGACGAGGCTATAAAAAGGAAGTATAATAGCTTGTGCGCCACCCTTTGGGCTCCTTCTGCTAGTTTCGTGTTTATCTCGTGTTAGTAGAAGTTTGGTGAAAGACGATTCGCGCTTTTTCAGACTCGTGTTTTTCAGATCGTTTAACTGTTGTTCAGTTTGTGCTTGTGAGCAGGGCCAGATTAAGAGCATCATGGGCCTGGTGCTGAGGATTTTGGTGGGCCTTTTTATGGAAACAATATGAAAGTGCAAACATTTTTTGCTAAAACAAATTAAATCTACTCTCACCAGTAATATCAGCCGTGCAGCCTCTGAGCAGCAGCAACACCACCAATACCACCTGCTATGCAGTCTCTCACTAACAGCAACATAGGGCGACCACATTTCCAAACTGCCATTCAGGGACATCCCCCCCTTCCCAAAAAAAAGATGAGGGGGGATGTAGTCTTGGGTTTGATGGGGAAATAGGTGGCGGGGGTGATTTTTCGGGCAAATGGCTGGTGTTAGCACTTAAAATTATCCTGACACTATGCTTGATATGGCGTCAGGATGATCAAATTCCATTATTTCTATTACTACATTGTAATATATAGTGAAATAGTTCAACTCATCATGATGCAGAATCAGTGGGAACCTGAGCTTGTCACTTGCCACCATCGCCTGCCGCCAGATGCCACCCATAGCCTGCTATCAGATGCAGTGTGCCACTTAACACCTGCAACCTGCCACCAGATACAGTGTGCCACTTGCCACCGACAACCTGCCACCAGATACAGTGTGCCACTTGCCACCAGCAGCCTGCCACCAGTGACGGTGTGCCACTTGCCACCAGCAGCCTGCCACCAGATACAGTGTGCCACTTACCACCAGATACAGTGTGCCACTTGCCACCAGCAGCCTGCCACCAGATACAGTGTGCCACTTGCCACCAGCAGCCTGCCACCAGATACAGTGTGTCACTTTCCACCAGCAGCATGCCACCAGATACGGTGTGCCACTTGCCACCAGCAGCCTGCCACCAGATATGGTGTGCCACTTGCCAACAGCAGCCTGCCAACAGATACAGTGTGCCACTTGCCACAAGCAGCATGCCACCAGATACAGTGTGCCAATTACCACCAGATACAGTGTGCCACTTGCCACCAGCAGCCTGCCACCAGATACAGTGTGTCACTTTCCACCAGCAGCATGCCACCAGATACGGTGTGCCACTTGCCACCAGATACACTGTGCCACTTGCCACCAGCAGCCTGCCACTAGATATGGTGTTCCACTTGCCAACAGCAGCCTGCGACCAGATACAGTGTGCCACTTGCCACAAGCAGTCTGCCACCAGATATGGTGTGCTACTTGCCACCCACAGCCTGCTACCAGACACAGTGTGCCACTTGCCACCAGCAGCCTGCCACCAGATACAGTGTGCCACTTGCCACCAGCAGCATGCCATCAGATATGGTGTGCCACTTGCCACCAGATAGTGTGCCACTTGCCACCAGCAGCCTGCCACCAGATACAGTGTGCCACTTGCCACCAGATACAGTGTGCCACTTGCCACAAGCAGCCTGTCACCAGATACAGTGTGCCACTTGCCACCAACATTCTGTCACCAGATACACTGTGCCACTTGCCACCAGCAATCTGCCACCAGATATGGTGTTCCACTTGCCAACAGCAGCCTGCGACCAAATACAGTGTGCCACTTGCCACAAGCAGCATGCCACCGGATACAGTGTGCCACTTGCCACCAGCAGCCTGCCCCAGATATGGTGTGCTACTTGCCACCCACAGCCTGCTACCAGACACAGTGTGCCACTTGCCACCAGCAGCCTGCCACCAGATACAGTGTGCCACTTGCCACCAGCAGCCTGCCACCAGATACAGTGTGCCACTTGCCACCAGATACAGTGTGCCACTTGCCACAAGCAGCCTGTCACCAGATACAGTGTGCCACTTGCCACCAACAGTCTGTCACCAGATACACTGTGCCACTTGCCACCAGCAATCTGCCACCAGATATGGTGTTCCACTTGCCAACAGCAGCCTGCGACCAGATACAGTGTGCCACTTGCCACAAGCAGCATGCCACCGGATACAGTGTGCCACTTGCCACCAGCAGCCTGCCCCAGATATGGTGTGCTACTTGCCACCCACAGCCTGCTACCCGACACAGTGTGCCACTTGCCACCAGCAGCCTGCCACCAGATACAGTGTGCCACTTGCCACCAGCAGCATGCCACCAGATACAGTGTGCCACTTGCCACCAGCAGCATTCCACCAGATATGGTGTGCCACTTGCCACCAGATAGTGTGCCACTTGCCACCAGCAGCCTGCCACCAGATACAGTGTGCCACTTGCCACCAGCAGCATGCCACCAGATACAGTGTGCCACTTGCCACCAGATACAGTGTGCCACTTGCCACCAGCAGCCTGCCATCAGATATGGTGTGCCACTTGCCAACAGAAGCCTGCCACCAGATACAGTGTGCCACCTGCCACCAGATACAGTCAGCAGCCTGCCACCAGACACAGTGTGCCACTTGCCACCACCAGCATGCAACCAGATAGAGTGTGCCACTTGCCACCAGCAGCCTGCCACTGCCTCCAGAACTCTGCCCAGACAGATAGGAGGGACAGGGCCTGTATAGTCAATCAAATCCCTGGAGCCCCTACCCCACCTGAGCTGGGATGGTATGGCCGTGTGTGTGTATGCCAGGAGTATTGATTAGACCAAGTTCTACAGGGGGGTTGTGTGTACAAGCCTTTGGGCTCACACTGGTGTGCTGCAGTCGGGCGCACTGCTTGTGTATCTGCAGTTTTAGCTGCAGTCCTATTGATATATATATCAGGTTGCAGGTTTTGCTGCATTTTCTGACAGTGCGCCAAAGATAAGATGCAGCATGCAGGAATTTTGGTGCACTTTCAGAAAAAAACACACAACCTAATAGAAATCAATAGGACTGTGAGTAAAACGCAGGAAAACTGTGGATACACCAGCAATGGGCCAAAACATAGCAAACCATTGTGAACCCTTCCTAAAAGCACAAGGGACCGAGTACTACCACAGGCTGAGGACACAATTCTTAACAGTTTGGCTGCAGCTAAAAGAGCTACTGCTGGAGGAATAAGATAAAAACGAGGGGAAGGGAGATAAGAGTCACTGAGCTCACATTTGGATGGTCCCTGGAGGCTCATCACTCAGATATCTGCCGCTGTTCTGTTCATAATTTCCCACCCACACGGCTCCTTCTTCACTACACAGCCACAGACTTCACAGAGTGAGAGAGGGGAGGGGAAAGGCAGAGCCGACTCAGCCTCTCCCATTTGTGTAGGGGGGGAACTGTGCACTGTGACATTGTAATAAACACAGCGAGCAAACACAGGTACAGCCAGACACCCCTACATTTACACACAGCTTCTCCTGTCCCATAGAAGTTTATGGACACGAGAAAATCGGCCTTTTACTGCTGCCTGGGAGGGCCGATTTTAAGGCAGGGGCCTGGAGCTGCAGCTCCATCAGCCCCTATGTTAATCCGGCCCTGCTTGTGAGGTTTGTAACTGCTTTTCAGTGCGTGTAGTCAGTTCACATTGATTTATCAGTGTGTTCTTGTCCGCTTGTTGCTGATTTTCAGCTCGCTCTTTAGAGGCCTTGTTCTTCAGTGCGTTCTGTTAAGTGCGTTCTGACCAGCCGACCGTTTTGAAGCCATGTTGCGTGTACGTACTCGTCGTAGAGCTTGTGCATTGTATGTGCTTGGTGCTGTAGTTCATTCTTCAGCCCAAGCCCAGTCCATGAACAGGGTGGGGAGGAGTTCATGGACGAAGAATTGGTTGCTCCAGCATGACGAATTCTCTCACATGCATTTGCTCCGTGAGTTCCGTGAGAATAATCCTGAGGATTTCAAGAACCTTCTCAGGATGAAGGACCCCATTTTTCACCGTTTGTTGACTTTGCTGACGCCTTATATCAGCAGGCAGGATACCTGCATGAGGCAAGCCATCACTCCGGAGCAGAGGCTAGTCGTCACGTTGCGGTACTTGGCGATGGGGAGAAGCCTGCAGGACCTTAAGTTCTCGACAGGCATCTCCCCCCAGGCTCTGGTGATCATTATCCCAGAGACATGTTCTGCCATCATCCAAGTCCTGCAGAAGGACTATATTAAGGTAAGATTTTTATCCTTTAACATCACATTTTATTGTATTTAATGTTTGCTAATGTAATGTATTTCTTTACTCAAACACTAATTACCATGATTGCAATATGCTGTGAATGTCCCCTTTGTCCTCATGCATGCTGTCATTTTTTAATGCTCTTGTTTGTCCTGCATGCATATTTGCCTTCACTAACCTCCCCAGCATGCTATGCTGGGCCCATATCCACCTAGTCTAGTCACTTAACAATGTATTTTGTCAGCTCCATTATAGTGCTTTACCATAAAATTTATCCAAATGGTCTATGTGTCCTTAAATTGATTTATAATCCCTCCTCCCTAAAATTTATCCAAATGGTCTGTGTGTCCTTAAAGTGGGGTTCCACCCAGGGGGTCCATTAAAAAAAAAAAAAAATTAAAAGTCAGCAGCTACAAATACTGCAGCTGCTGACTTTTAATTGGACACTTACCTGTCCCTGGGTCCAGCGATGCGGGGGATCGAAGCCCCGCTCGTCCCCCCCCCCTCCGCTCGTCGGCGCCGGCATTTCAAGTGTGGGCGCCGGGCTGTGGCTTCACAGCCTGGCACCCACTGCGCATGCGGCGCGAGCGGCGCCGCGCGCCGTGATTGGATGCTCAATCACCTGGGACCTGTAATGGGTCCCAGATGATTGACAGGAGGGAGGGAACAGAGCGGAGCCCTTCCTGTGCCTGGGGGGAAGTGATGTCACCAGCCCAGGCAAAGGAAGAGGCAGACTACGAGGGACCACCTAGAAACAGGCATTTAGAGGTAAGTAAAAAAAAAAATAAAAATATCCAAATTTTTTTTGTTTTGTTTTTTTGAATTTTTCAGGTATGTTTGTTTTTTTGGGTGGAACCCCACTTTAAATTGATTTATAATTCCCTCCCCCCCTAAAATTTATCCAAATGGTCTGTGTGTCCTTAAATTGATTTATCAATGGGCCATCAGTGGGGGTGAGGAATCTGACAAGTGGGCCTTATATTTTAGTTTTAAATAATACTTAAAATTAATGTTATACTGATGCTGGGCAAGAATGTTTTTTTGTGTAATGTGCTTGCAATGTTATGTGCAAAAGTACTTACCGGTATATATTTTTTTATTGTTTCTTAATAAAAAATAATGATCAGATAAAATCTAGAAATGTATTTATTGCTTGCCTTTCTTTTTGGCTGTCTCCTAGGTTCTCCTAGTGCACTTGTAGTGCCAAGTGTATTTCCTTAAGTAAATAAGCTACCTTGTCACTGTAAACACCAAATAACTTACAAAACTGGTATTGAGCATTGAGAGAAGAAGCAACACATTTTGTTGATTAACATGATTTTTAATCTGTGCACATTCACATGTGCGTTTAGGAATTTTTTATTTAAAAAAAAAAAAATATTAATATATATATAAAATATATATAATATATATATATTAAAACAATATTTTTTTGGTTTTAAAAAATATATATTTTTTGTTTACAAACAGGCCTCTATTTTTTTTTTTTTGTTGTTTTTTTTATAAACAGGCCTCATTTTTTTTTTTTTTACAAACAGGCCTCTATTTTTTTTTTCCTATAAACAGGCATCATTCTTTTTTATATGCTAGTGTAACTTTAATTTAGATTAAAAAAAAAAAAAAAAGCAATTTCAAACCTTCCACACATAAAACGCAAGTCATTACAACTTTGCTTGACGTAACTTGTCTCATATAGACTTCTTCAGACATAGTGAATGAGAAAGCAGCTATAGACACAGTGACCGTTAAGGGATAAACTGTCTCGGAGAATACTTATAATTAAATAATTTGATTTTATAAATTTCATACAGCAAGTTTCCTTTGAGTAGGGGGTTGTGTATATTACTGTTTCAGAGAACCGAATTTCACTAGATTTAGGAGGGAATCCTCAGTGCCTCAATACTTTGGGTTGGAGGGGTAGGAGGGCTTTCTCAGTGCTTCGATAACTTGGGGTGCAGAGTTAGGAGGGCTTCCTCTGTGCCTCGATACCTTGGGGTGCAGAGTTAGGAAGGCATCCTCAGTGCCTCAATAATTTGGGGTGGAGGGGTAGGAGGGCTTCCTCAGTGCTTTGATACCTTGGGGTGGAAAGGTAGGAGGGCATCCTCAGTTCCTTAATATCTTGGGGTGGAGAGTTAGTAGGGCATCCTCAGTGCCTTAATAACTTGGGGTGGAGAGGTAGAAGAGCATCCTCAGTTCCTTAATACCTTTGGGTGGAGATTTAGGAGGGTATCCTCAGTACCTCAAAACTTTGGGGTGGAGGAGTAGGACGGCTTCCTCAGTGCCTTATTACTTTGGGGTGGAGAGTTAGGATGGCATCCTCAGTGCCTCAATACTTTGGGGTGTAGGGCATCCTCAGTGCCCTGATACTTCGAGGTGGAGGAGTAGGAGGGCTTAATCAGTGCCTCGATACCTTGGGGTGGAGAGGAAGGAGGACATCCTCAGTGCCTCAATACCTTGGGGTGGAGAGCTATAAGGACATCCTCAGTTCCTTTATACCTTGGGGTGGAGAGTTAGGAGGGCATTCTCAGTGCCTCAAGACTTTGGAGTGGAGGGGTAGGAGGGCTTCCTCAGTGCCTCGATACCTTGAGGTGCAGAGGTAGGAGGGCATCCTCAGTTCCTTAATACCTTGGGGTGGAGAGTTAACAAGGGCATCCTAAGTGTCTTAATATCCTGGGGCGAAGAGGTAGGAGGGCATCCTCAGTTCCTTAATACCTTGGGGTGGAGAGTTAGGAGGGCTTCCTCAGTGCCTCAATACTTTGGAGCGGAGGGCTTCCTCAGTGCCTTAATACTTTGGGGTGGAGAGTTAGGAGGGTATCCTCAGTTCCTCAATACTTTGGGGTGGAGCGGTAAGAGGGCTTCATCAGTGCCTCGATATCTTGGGGTACAGAGTTAGGAGGGCATCCTCAGTGCCTAAATACTTTGGGGTGGAGAGCTATGAGGACATCGTCAGTTCCTTAATACCTTGGGGTGGAGAGTTAGGAGGGCATCCTCAGTGCCTCAAAACTTTGGGTGGAGGGCTTCCTCAGTGCCTCAATAGCTTGAGGTGCAGAGGTAGCAGGACATCCTCAGTTCCTTAATACCATAGGGTGGAGAGTTAGGAGGGCATCTTCAGTGGCTCAATAATTTGGGGTGGAGGGGTAGGAGGACATCCTCAGTGCCTCAATACTTTGGGGTGGAGGGCATCCTCAGTGCCTCAATACTTTGGGGTGGAGAGTTAGGAGGGCTTCCTCAGTGCCTCAATAGATTTGGGTGGAGGGCTTCCTTAGTGCCTCGATACCTTGGGGTGCAGAGTTAGGAAGGCATCCTCAGTGCCTCAATACTTTGGGGTGGAGAGGTAGGAGGACATCCTCAGTTCCTTAATACCTTGGGGTGGCGAGTTAGGAGGGCATCCTCAGTGCCTCAATACGCCTGAAACCCCGGACACATTATTCAGAATGGACTGCAGTTCCCCAACTGAGTAGCACAACCACCAAGTACATAGGTGTGTGCACGGGCCCCACCCCTATACTTGGACAGGAGAGGAGAGAGGGCTCAATCTGCTCCTCCTGGTCCCACGCTCACCTCTGTGTCTGCCCACCCACAATCCAATACCTAGTGTTCTGTGCCTCAGGAAAGGGATGGGTGAGCCAGGAATTTGAATCTCAGCAGCCAGCAGATACATTGTGGATGAAAGGTGTCAAAGCCTGAGCCTCCATTTTCTTGTGAGTGAGCTCGCCATCCAATGTTTGTGACTTAAGTCTCCCCCCTCCCTCCCTTCTCTCTCCTGCCCCCTGAGCAAATGAGTACATGAAGCTAAGGCGGACTCAGTTGTAAGGGATGCCCTGTGAACTCGATGTAAGGGGCACTTTGGGAACCCTGATTTAAGTACTGGGAGAACTGGGAACTCTAAGGCCCCTTTCACACTGAGGAACTTCTAAACTGCCAGTAAAACAGTGAAAGCTTTTGAAGAGCTTTGCCTTTATTTCAATGGAGAGGGGCGTTTTTCACCGCCCTGCCAGCGCACTGCCCCAGTATGAAAGCATTCATTGATTTTATTTGAAATAGTTTTCCATGAGATTTTCAGGTGCTTTTTTTACCGTGAAAGCGCCTGAAAAGTGCCTTGTGAAATGTGAAAGGGATCTTAAGTGGGAGCTTTCGTGAGCAGAAACACCCTTACATCAGAGTTCTCCTTTACATCAGAGTGCACAGTGTTTGCCCTTAAAAAAAAAATTGCTGTGCGCTGCTAAAGTGCTCGGGGTTTGGCTGGAAGAAAAGGTGGCAACCCTAGTTCACAACTGAAATAAAATGGCTGGGGTTGGGTAATATTGATAAGGTTATTTAAATAAAGCAAATACCACCAAACTTAAAAAAACAACAGGTTTTAAACACTAAATTTCATTAACCACTTGCCAACGGCCCCTACTCAAAGCAAGTTTCCTTTGAGTAGGGGGTTGTGTATATTACTGTTTCAGAGAACCGAATTTCACTAGATTTAGGAGGGAATCCTCAGTGCCTCAATACTTTGGGTTGGAGGGGTAGGAGGGCTTTCTCAGTGCTTCGATAACTTGGGGTGCAGAGTTAGGAGGGCTTCCTCTGTGCCTCGATACCTTGGGGTGCAGAGTTAGAAAGGCATCCTCAGTGCCTCAATACTTTGGGGTGGAGGGGTAGGAGGGCTTCCTCAGTGCTTTGATACCTTGGGGTGGAAAGGTAGGAGGGCATCCTCAGTTCCTTAATATCTTGGGGTGGAGAGTTAGTAGGGTATCCTCAGTGCCTTAATAACTTGGGGTGGAGAGGTAGAAGAGCATCCTCAGTTCCTTAATACCTTTGGGTGGAGATTTAGGAGGGTATCCTCAGTACCTCAATACTTTGGGGTGGAGGGGTAGGACGGCTTCCTCAGTGCCTTATTACTTTGGGGTGGAGAGTTAGGATGGCATCCTCAGTGCCTCAATACTTTGGGGTGTAGGGCATCCTCAGTGCCCTGATACTTCGAGGTGGAGGAGTAGGAGGGCTTAATCAGTGCCTCGATACCTTGGGGTGGAGAGGAAGGAGGACATCCTCAGTGCCTCAATACCTTGGGGTGGAGAGCTATAAGGACATCCTCAGTTCCTTTATACCTTGGGGTGGAGAGTTAGGAGGGCATTCTCAGTGCCTCAAGACTTTGGAGTGGAGGGGTAGGAGGGCTTCCTCAGTGCCTCGATACCTTGAGGTGCAGAGGTAGGAGGGCATCCTCAGTTCCTTAATACCTTGGGGTGGAGAGTTAACAAGGGCATCCTAAGTGTCTTAATATCCTGGGGCGAAGAGGTAGGAGGGCATCCTCAGTTCCTTAATACCTTGGGGTGGAGAGTTAGGAGGGCTTCCTCAGTGCCTCAATACTTTGGAGCGGAGGGCTTCCTCAGTGCCTTAATACTTTGGGGTGGAGAGTTAGGAGGGTATCCTCAGTTCCTCAATACTTTGGGGTGGAGCGGTAAGAGGGCTTCATCAGTGCCTCGATATCTTGGGGTACAGAGTTAGGAGGGCATCCTCAGTGCCTCAATACTTTGGGGTGGAGAGCTATGAGGACATCGTCAGTTCCTTAATACCTTGGGGTGGAGAGTTAGGAGGGCATCCTCAGTGCCTCAAAACTTTGGGTGGAGGGCTTCCTCAGTGCCTCAATAGCTTGAGGTGCAGAGGTAGCAGGACATCCTCAGTTCCTTAATACCATAGGGTGGAGAGTTAGGAGGGCATCTTCAGTGGCTCAATAATTTGGGGTGGAGGGGTAGGAGGACATCCTCAGTGCCTCAATACTTTGGGGTGGAGGGCATCCTCAGTGCCTCAATACTTTGGGGTGGAGAGTTAGGAGGGCTTCCTCAGTGCCTCAATAGATTTGGGTGGAGGGCTTCCTTAGTGCCTCGATACCTTGGGGTGCAGAGTTAGGAAGGCATCCTCAGTGCCTCAATACTTTGGGGTGGAGAGGTAGGAGGACATCCTCAGTTCCTTAATACCTTGGGGTGGCGAGTTAGGAGGGCATCCTCAGTGCCTCAATACGCCTGAAACCCCGGACACATTATTCAGAATGGACTGCAGTTCCCCAACTGAGTAGCACAACCACCAAGTACATAGGTGTGTGCACGGGCCCCACCCCTATACTTGGACAGGAGAGGAGAGAGGGCTCAATCTGCTCCTCCTGGTCCCACGCTCACCTCTGTGTCTGCCCACTCACAATCCAATACCTAGTGTTCTGTGCCTCAGGAAAGGGATGGGTGAGCCAGGAATTTGAATCTCAGCAGCCAGCAGATACATTGTGGATGAAAGGTGTCAAAGCCTGAGCCTCCATTTTCTTGTGAGTGAGCTCGCCATCCAATGTTTGTGACTTAAGTCTCCCCCCTCCCTCCCTTCTCTCTCCTGCCCCCTGAGCGAATGAGTACATGAAGCCAAGGCGGACTCAGTTGTAAGGGATGCCCTGTGAACTCGATGTAAGGGGCACTTTGGGAACCCTGATTTAAGTACTGGGAGAACTGGGAACTCTAAGGCCCCTTTCACACTGAGGAACTTCTAAACTGCCAGTAAAACAGTGAAAGCTTTTGAAGAGCTTTGCCTTTATTTCAATGGAGAGGGGCGTTTTTCACCGCCCTGCCAGCGCACTGCCCCAGTATGAAAGCATTCATTGATTTTATTTGAAATAGTTTTCCATGAGATTTTCAGGTGCTTTTTTTACCGTGAAAGCGCCTGAAAAGTGCCTTGTGAAATGTGAAAGGGATCTTAAGTGGGAGCTTTCGTGAGCAGGAACACCCTTACATCAGAGTTCTCCTTTACATCAGAGTGCACAGTGTTTGCCCTTAAAAAAAAAAATTGCTGTGCGCTGCTAAAGTGCTCGGGGTTTGGCTGGAAGAAAAGGTGGCAACCCTAGTTCACAACTGAAAAAAAAATGGCTGGGGTTGGGTAATATTGATAAGGTTATTTAAATAAAGCAAATACCACCAAACTTAAAAAAACAACAGGTTTTAAACACTAAATTTCATTAACCACTTGCCAACGGCCGCACGCCGATATACGTCAGCACAATGGCAGCGGTGGGCAAATGGGCGTACCCGTACGTCCCCTTTAAGAGCAGGCGACCGTGCCCGCAGGACTGGCAATCGTGTCACGGAGCCTTAGAACGGGGTGCCTGTGTAAACAAGGCATTTCCCCGTTGTGTCATGACAGAGATCACTGCTCTCTGTTATCAGGAGCAGTGATTGCTGTCATGTGACTGGAAGCCTTTCTCCCCCAGTTAGAATCACTCCCTAGGACACACTTAACCCCTGCATCACCCCCTAGTCGTTAACCCCTTCACTGCCAGTGTCATTTACACAGTAAGCAGTGCATTTTTATAGCACTGATCGCTGTATAAATGACAATGGTCTCAAAATAGTGTCAAAAGTGTCCGATGTGTCCGCTATAATGTTGCAGTCCTAATAAAACTCGCAGATCACTGCCATTACTAATTAAAAACATTTTTTAAATAAAAATGGCGTAAAACTATTCCCAATTTTGTGACTGGAAGCCTTTCTCCCCCAGTTAGAATCACTCCCTAGGACACACTTAACCCCTGCATCACCCCCTAGTCGTTAACCCCTTCACTGCCCGTGTCATTTACACAGTAAGCAGTGCATTTTTATAGCACTGATCGCTGTATAAATGACAATGGTCTCAAAATAGTGTCAAAAGTGTCCGATGTGTCCGCTATAATGTTGCAGTCCTGAATTACCATTGCCATTACTAATTTATGCCATTTTTATTTAAAAAAAATTTTTTAAACTATCCCCAATTTTGTAGATGCTATAATTTTTGCCGAACCAATCAATAAACGCTTATTGTGATTTTTTTTTTTTTTACCAAAAATATGTAGAAGAATACATATGGGCCTAAACTAAGGAAAAAAATGTTTTATTATATATTTCTGGGGGATATTTATTATAGCAAAAAGTAAAAAATAATGCATTTTTTTCTAAATCGTCGCTCTTTTTTTATTTATAGCACAAAAAATAAAAACCGCAGAGGTGATCAAATACCACCAAAAGAAAGCTCTATTTGTGGGGGGAAAAAAAATGATGTAAATTTCAGGCCAAAACAAAACAAAAATTAAAATAAACTTTTTATTTATTCATAAACGATCTGGAGGATGGGATATACAGCTCAATCTCAGTATTTGCAGACAATACAAAGTTAACCACTTGCCGACCGCCTCACGCAGATATACTGCGGCAGAATGGCATGGGCAGGCAGAGTAACATATGGGTACGTTACTCGCCTCCCGCGGGCAGTCCCCGAGGCAGTCGGCATTGCTCCAGGATCGATCCATGCTGAGGGGGAGGCTACTGATTTATGGCCACCCCCTCGCGATCGCTCCTGGCAAATGGAATGCTTCCTCTGCTTCTGTAATGTAAACAGAAGCAGAGGAAGTGATGTCATATACTACCTAATGTAAACAGAAGCAGAGGAAGTGATGTCATTGCTCCTCGTGAAGCTAACTGTTACGGGTGACGCTGATTAGTTAGTTTGTTTTTCATAGTGTCAGGGCACCCGCCGTTTATTACCCAATAAAGGTTTAACCCCCTGTTCGCCCGGTGGGTGATAACAGTTAGGTTTTAGGGTCTGCGTCGCCCCAGGCAGCGCCAGGTTAGTGCCAGTACCACTAACACCGACGCACGCAGCATACACCTCCCTTAGTGGTATAGTATCTGAACCGATCAATATCTGATCCGATCAGATCTATACTAGCATCCCCAGCAGTTTAGGGTTTCCAAAAACGCAGTGTTAGCGGGATCATCCCAGATACCTGCTAGCACCTGCGTTTTGCCCTCCGCCCAGCCCACCCCACCCAAGTGCAGTGTCGATCGATCACTGTCACTTACAAAACACAACACACATAACTGCAGCATTCGTAGAGTCGGGCATGATCCCTGCGATCGCTAACAGTTTTTTTGGTAGTGTTTGAATCAGTCACTAACAGTCAGGAGCTTTTTTACCTGTGAGTCTCACTAGTGTACCACTAAATTTAGAGCCCAAAATGGCAAATCGAAGGTACACTAGTGAAGAGGCCTACACGTTTCTGAGCATGACAGATGAAGAGGAAGTCGCTCATCTGTCAGAATCAGCCTCAGAATACAATCCTGTAGACAGCGGCTCCATGACAGATAGCTCTGACAATGGAGTTGTGGTCCCTGCCAAGATCAGGCGTACCAGACCCCGATCTTTTTCTGCTGTTGAGGTGCAAGAACTGCAGGGCTCTCGTATGGAGCAGAGAAGTACTTGTGCCGCTATTCCTTCTGGTAAACTGGCAAGCACCAGCGGCCTAGTACACCCTGGTCGTAGTCAAACCAGCACTGCAGTAACATGTGGTGATGTGGCGAGTCCCATAAGTGCAGTTCAAGCTGGTGAGGTGGCAAGCACAAGTAGTGTCCCGCTGCCACCAAGAAGAAGACAAACACAGGCCCGTCGTGCCCTTCCTGCTGGATTCGCCAATCCTAATTGGGAACCCACCACTTCTGCAGCACCCGTACTTCCCCCATTCACTGGCCAACCCGGCATTCAGGTGGAAACAGTTGATTTTACGTCACTTGATTTTTATTCGCCGTTTTTCACCGAAGATCTCTATAGATCTATTGTGGACCAAATCAATTTGTATGTTGGTCAATACATTGCCGCTATTCCCCAGTCCTCCCTTGCCAGAGAACCAATTACGGTTTCCGAATTTAAGATCTTTCTGGGCCTATCCAACCTCATGGGCATAACTAAATAGAGTGAGTTTCGGTCATATTGGTCCACTGACCCAATTCACCATATATCCTTGTTCTCTGTCTCCATGACCAGGGCACGATACGAGCAGATCTTGCGGTTCATGCATTTCAACAACAATGAACTCTGTCGTCCTCGTGGAGACCCTGGATACGATCGGCTCTACAAAATTTGGCCCCTCATAAACCACTTCAACCAACGTTTTGCAGATTTATTTATTCCCCATCAAGTTGACTGCGCTGACGAGTCCCTGATTACGTTTTCTGGCCGCTTGTCTTTCAAACAGTATCTTCCCAGCAAGCGTGCCAGATACCGACAGAGCCTCTCTACTTTCCAAAATGGGGTCATTTGGGGAGGGGGGGCATTTTATGGCCTTCAAAACTGTGATAGGTAGTGAGGAGTGAAATCAAAAATTTACACCCTTAGAAATCCTAAAGGCGGTGCTTAGTTTTAGGGGCCCCGTAAGCGGCTAGACTTCCAAAAAGTCCCACACATGTTGTTATCCCGTACTCAGGAGAAGCAGCAGAATGTATTTTGGGGTGTAATTCCACATATGCCCATGACATGTGTGAGCAATATATCATTTAGTGACAACTTTTTGCAAAAAAAAAGTTTGTCATTTTCCCGCAACTTGTGGCAAAAAATAAAATATTCCATGGACTCAACATGCCTTTCAGCAAATAGCTTGGGGTGTCTACTTTCCAAAATCCCTAATCCCCCCAATCCCTCCCCCTAGCACAAATTCCCCCAATCCCTCCTCCTAGCACAAATTGCCCCAATCCCTCCTCCTAGCACAAATCCCCTCCAATCCCTGCTGCCAGCACAAATCCCCCCCCATCCCTTCTCCTAACAAAAATCCCCCCAATCCCCACCCCTGTCATCTTCATCCTCCTGCACCCCTCTGCCAGCTTCCTACCATCCCACCACTGTAATCTTCATCCCCCGTTTACCTCTGCCAGCTTCCTACCAACCCTTTCATCTTCTTCCCCCTATACTGCTCTACCAGCTTCCTACCACCCCATCCATCATTTTCATCCTCCTGCACCCCTCGCCAGCGTCCTACCACCCCACCCCTGTCATCTTCACCCCCCCTTCACCCCACAGCTGTCATCTTCACCCCCTCTGCCAGATTTCTACCACCCCACCCCTGTCATCTTCATCCCCCTGCACCCCACACCTGTCATCTTCATCCCCCCTGCACCCCTCTGCCAGCTTCCTACCACCCCACACCTTTTATCTTCATCCCCGCTGCACCCCTCTGCCAGCTTCCTACCACCCCATACCTTTCATCTTCATCCCCTCTGCCAGCGTCCTACCACCTCATCCCTGTCATCATCATCCCCTCTGCACCCCTCCGCCAGCTTCCTTCCACCCCACCCCTGTCATCATCATCCCCCTGCACCCCTCTGCCAGCTTCCACCACCCCAGTCATCATCCCCTCTGCCTGCTTCCTTCCACCCCACCCCTGTCATCTTCATCCCCCCTGCACCCTCCCCTGTCATCTTCATCCCCCCTGTTCCTCTCTGCCAGCTACCCATCATCTTTATCCCCTCTGCCAGCTTCCTACCACCCCACCCCTGTCATCTTCATCCTCCTGCACCCCTCTGCCAGCTTCCACCACCCCACCCCTGTCATCATCCCCTCTGCCGGCTTCCTACCACCCCACCTCTGTCATCTTCATCCTCTCTGCACCCCTCTGTCTTCTTCCTACCACCCCACCCCTTCCCTGTCATCTTCATCCTCTCTGCACCCCTCTGTCTGCTTCCTACCACCCCACCCCTTTCATCATCATCCCCTCTGCCAGCTTCCTACCACCCCACCCTGTCATCTTTATCCCCCTATACACCTCTGCCAGCTTCCTACCACCCCACCTCTGTCATCTTCATCCCCTCAGCACCCCTCTGCCAGCTTCCTACCACCCCACAACTTTTATCTTCATCACCTCTGTCAGCTTCCTACCACCTCACCCCTGTCATCATCATCCCCTCTGCACCCCTCCGCCAGCTTCCTTCCACCCCACCCCTGTCATCATCCCCCTGCACCCCTCTGCCAGCTTCCACCACCCCAGTCATCATCCCCTCTGCCTGCTTCCTTCCACCCCACCCCTGTCATCTTCATCCCCTTGCACCCCACCCCTGTCATCTTCATCCCCCCTGCACCCTCCCCTGTCATCTTCATCACCCCTGTTTCTCTCTGCCAGCTACCCATCATCTTCATCCCCTCTTCCAGCTTCCTACCACCCCACCCCTGTCGTGATCATCCCCTCTGCACCCGTCCACCAGCTTCCTACCACCCCACCCCTGTCATCTTTATCCTCATGCACCCCTCTGCCAGCTTCCACCACCCCACCCCTGTCATCATTCCCTCTGCCAGCTTCCTACCACCCCACCACTGTCATCTTCATCCTCTCTGCACCCCTCTGTCTGCTTCCTACCACCCCACCTCTTCCCTGTCATCTTCATCCTCTCTGCACCCCTCTGTCTGCTTCCTATCACCCCACCCCTTTCATCATCATCCTCTCTGCCAGCTTCCTACCACCCCACCCCTTTCATCATCATCCCCTCTGCCAGCTTCCTACCACTCCACCCTGTCATCATCCCCTCTGCCAGCTTCCTACCACCCCACTCTGTCATCTTCATCCCCCCTGCACCCCAACCCTGTCATCTTCATCCCCCTATACACCTGTGCCAGCTTCCCTACCACCGCATCCATAATCTTCATCCCCCTGCACTCCTCTGCCAGCTTCCCACCACCCCACTTCTGTCATCTTCATCCCCTCTGCACCCCACTCCTGTCATCTTCATCCCCTCTGCACCCCACACTTGTCATCTTCATCCCCCGGTACCCCTCTGCCAGCAGCTTCCTACCACCCCACCCCTGCCATCTTCATCCCCCTATACCACTCTGTCAGCTTCCTACCACCCCACCCCTGTCATCTTCATCCCCCTGCACCCCACCCGTCATCCTAATCCTCTGCCAGCAGCTAACTACCACCCCACCTCTGTCATCTTCATCCCTTCTGCACCCCTCTGCCTGCTTTCTTTCTACCACCCCACCCCTGTCATCTTCATCCCCCTATACCGCTCTGCCAGCTTCCTATCACCCCATAAATCATCATCATCCCCCTGCACTCCTCTGTCAGCTTCCTACCACCCCACCCCTGTCATCTTCATCCCCCCCTACACCCCTCTGCCAGCTTCCTACCACCCCACCCCTGCCATATTCATCGCCTCTGTACCCCTCTGCCATCTTCAAACCCTCTGCACCCCACACCTGTCATCTTCATCCCCCTGCCAGCTTCCACCACCCCACCCCTGTCATTCCCTCTGCCAGCTTCCTACCACCCCACCCCTGTCATCTTCATCCTCTCTGCACCCCTCTGTCTGCTTCCTACCACCCCACTCCTTTCATCATCATCCCCTCTGCCAGCTTCCTACCACCCCACCCTGTCATCTTTATCCCCCTATACACCTCTGCCAGCTTCCTACCACCCCATCCATAATCATCACCCCCCTGCACTCCTCTGCCAGCTTCCTACCACCCCACCCGTCATCTTCATCCCCTCTGTACCCCACACCTGTCATCTTTATCCCCCGGTACCCCTCTGCCAGCAGCTTCCTACCACCCCACCCCTGTCATCTTCATCCCCCTATACCGCTCTGCCAGCTTCCTACCACCCCACCTCTGTCATCTTCATCCCCTCTGCACCCCTCTGCCAGCTTCCTACCACCCCATTACTGTCATCTTCATCCCCCGTTTACCTCTGCCAGCTTCCTATCACCCCTGTCATCATCTTCCCCTATACCGCTCTACCAGCTTCCTACCACCCCATCCATCATTTTCATCCCCCTGCACCCCTCGCCAGCGTCCTACCACCCCACCCCACACCTGTCATCTTCACCCCCTCTGCCAGATTCCTACTACTTCACCCCTGCCATCTTCATCCCCCCTGTTCCCCTCTGCCTACTTCCTACCACCTCACCCCTGTCATCTTCATCCCCCTGCACCCCACACCTGTCATCTTCATCCCCCCTGCACCCCTCTGCCAGCTTCCTACCACCCCACACCTTTTATCTTCATCCCCTCTGCCAGCTTCCTACCACCTCACCCCTGTCATCATCCCCTCTGCACCCCTCCGCCAGTTTCCTTCCACCCCACCCGTCATCATCATCCCCCTGCACCCCTCTGCCAGCTTCCACCACCCGTCATCATCCCCTCTGCCTGCTTCCTTCCACCTCACCCCCATCATCATCATCATCCTCCTGCACCCCACCCCTGTCACCTTCATCCCCTCTGCCAGCAGCTAACTACCACCCCACCCGTCATCTTCATCCCCCCTGCACCCCACCCGTCATCTTCATCCCCCCTGCACCCCTCTGCCAGCTTCCTACCATCCCACCCCTGTCGTCATCATCCCCTCTGCCAGCTTCCTACCACCCCACCTCTGTCATCTTCATCCCCTCTGCACCCCTCCGCCAGCTTCCTACCACCCCACCCGTCATTTTCATCCCCCTGCACCCCTCTGCCAGCTTCCACCACCCCACCCCTGTCATCTTCATCCCCTCTGCCAGCTTCCTACCACACCCCATCCATAATCTTCATCCCCCTATACCAGCTTCCTACCACCTCATCCATAATCTTCATCCCCCTGCTCTCCTCTGCCAGCTTCCTACCACCCCACCCCTGTCATCTTCATCCCCCGGTACCCCTCTGTCAGCAGCTTCCTACCACCCCACCCGTCATCTTCATCCCTCTATACCGCTCTGCCAGCTTCCTACCACCCAATCTCTGTCATCTTCATTGCCCTGCACCCCACCCCTGTCATCTTCATCCCCTCTGCCAGCAGCTAACTACCACCCCACCCGTCATCTTCATCCCTTCTGCACCCCTCTGCCTGCTTTCTACCACCACACCCCTGTCATCTTCACCCCACTATATCGCTCTGCCAGCTTCCTACCAACCCATCCATCATCTTCATCCCCCTGCTCTCTGCCAGCTTTTTACCACCATCCACCCCTTTACCCCACACCTGTCATCTTCATCCCCCCTGCACCCCTCTGCCAACTTCCTACCACCCAACCCTTATCTTCATCCCCCCTGTTCCCCTCTGCCTGCTTCCTACCACACCTGTCATCTTCACCCCCCTATATCGCTCTGCCAGCTGCCTACCACCCACCCCTGTCATCTTCATCCCCCTGCACCCCTCTGCCAGCTTCCTACCACTCCACCCCTGTCATCTTCATCGCCTCTGCCAGCAGCTAACTACCACTCCACCCCTGTCATCATCATCCCCCCCTCTGCCAGCTTCTACCACCCCACCCGTCATCTTCATCGCCCTGCACTCCTATGCAGGCTTCCTACCACCCCACCCCTGTCATCTTCATCCCCTCTGCACCCCCACCCCTGTCATCTTCACCCCCTCGGCCAGCAGCTAACTACCACCCCACCCGTCATCTTCTTTCCTTCTGCACCCCTCTGTCTGCTTCCTACCACCCCACCCCTGTCATCTTCATCCCCCGGTACCCCTCTTCCAGCAGCTTCCTACCACCCCACCCCTGTCAACTTCATCCCCCTATACCGCACTGCCAGCTTCCTACCACCCCACCCCTGTCATCTTCATCCCCTCTGCCAGCAGCTAACTACCACCCCACCTGTCATCTTCATCCCCCTATACCGTTTTGCCAGCTTCCTACCACCCCATCCATCATCTTCACCCCCCTGCACTCCTCTGCCAGCTTCCTACCACCCTACCCCTGTCGTCTTCATTCCCTCTGTACCCCACACCCCACCCCTGGTACCCCTCTGCCAGCAGCTTCCTACCACCCTACCCCTGTCATCTTCATCCCCCTGCCAGCTTCTTACCACCCCACCCCTGTCATCTTCATCCCCCCTGTTCCCCTCTGCCTGCTTCCTACCACCCGTCATCTTAATCCCCCTATACCGCACTGCCAGCTTCCTACCACCCCATCAATAATCTTCATTCCCCTGCAGCTTCCTACCATCCCACCCCTGTCATAATCATCCCGTCTGCACCCCTCTGCCAGCTTCCTACCACACCACCCCTGTCATCATCACCCCCTCTATTCCCCTCTGCCTACTTCCTACCACCCCTCTCATCTTCATCCCCCTATACCACTCTGGCAGCTTCCTACCACCCCATCCATCATCTTCACCACCCCCATCCCTCTTCCCAGCACAAATCCCCCCATTCCTCCTCCTAACATGAATTCCTCCCTCCCATCACTCCTCCTAGCAACAATCCCCCCATCCCTTCCCCTTGCAAAACCCCCCCTAATCCCTCCCCCTAGCACAAATCCCCTCCAATCCCTCCCCCTAGCACAAATCCCCTCCAATCCCTCCCCCTAGCACAAATCCCCTCCAATCCCTCCCCCTAGCACAAATGCCCTCCAATCCCTCCCCCTAGCACAAATCCCCCTCAATCCCTCCCCCTAGCACAAATCTCCCCCAATCCCTCCCCCTAGCATGAATTCCCCCCAATCCCTCCTCCTAGCACAAATCCCCACCAATTCCTCCTTCTAGCACAAATTGCCCCCAATCCCTCCTCCCAGCACAAATCCCTCCAATCCCTCCTCCCAGCACAAATCCCCCTCAATCCCCCCAATCCCTCCTCCTAGCACAAATCCCACGCCAATCACTTCCTCTAGCACAGACCCCCCTAATCCCTCCTCCCAGCACAAATCCCCCCAATTACTTCTTCTAGCATAGATCTCCCCCAATCCCCGCCTCCCAGCACAAATCCCCCAAATTCCTCCTCCCAGCACAGATCCTCCCAATCCCTCCTCACAGCACAAACCCCCCCAATCACTTCTTCTAGTACAGAACCCCCCGCCAATCCCTCCTCCCAGTACAAATCCCCTCCATTCCCTCCTCCCAGTACAAATCCCCTCCAATCCCTCCTCCCAGTACAAATCCCCTCCAATCCCTCCTCCTAACATAAATCCCCTCCAATCCCCCCTAGCACAAATCCCCCCAATCCCTCCTCCCAGCACAAATCCCCCTCAGTCCCCCCAATCCCTCCTCCTAGCACAAATCCCCAGCCAATCACTTCCTTTAGCACAGACCCCCCCAATCCCTCCTCCCAGCACAAATCCCCCCAATTACTTCTTCTAGCATAGATCTCCCCAATCCCCCTCCTCCCAGCACAAATCCCCCAAATCCCTCCTCCCAGCACAGATCTTCCCAATCCCTCCTCCCAGCGCAAATCCCCCCACTCACTTCTTCTAGCACAGCCCCCCCCCCCGGCCAATCCCTCCTCCCAGTACAAATCCCCTCCAATCCCTCCTCCCAGTACAAATCCCCTCCAATCCCTCCTCCTAACACAAATCCCCTCCAATCCCTCCCCTAGCACAAATCCCCTCCAATCCCTTCTCCTTGCACAAATCCCCCCAATCCCTCCTCCTAGCACAAATTGCCCCCAATCCCTCCTCCTAGCACAAATTGCCCCAATCCCTCCTCCTAGCACAAAATCCCCTCAATCCTCCTCCTAGCACAAATCCCCCCAATCCCTCCTCCCAGTACAA
Source organism: Lithobates clamitans (assembly GCA_037952925.1). NCBI lineage: Eukaryota > Metazoa > Chordata > Amphibia > Anura > Ranidae > Lithobates > Lithobates clamitans. The sequence goes on along the minus strand of JBBGZY010000421.1, from coordinate 257,485 downwards.
ATCTCCACCAATCTCTCCTCCTAGCACAAATCCCCCCCAATCTCTCCTCCTAGCACAGATCCCCCCAATCCCTCCCTCAAGCACAAATCCCCCCAATCCCCCCTCCAAGCACAAATCACCTCCAATCCCTCAACCCAGCACAAATCCCCTCCAATCGCTCCTCACAGCACAAATACCCCCACCCCCAATCCCTCCTCCTAACAAAAAAACCCTAATCCCTTCAAATCCCCCCCATCACTTTAAGCCCAAATCCCCCCAATCCCTCCTCCCAGTACAAATCCCCTCCAATCCCTCCTCCTAGCACAAATCCCCTCCAATCTCTCCTCCTAGCACAGATCCCCCCAATCCCCTCCCCCTAGCAAAATCCCCCAATCCCTCCTCCTTGCACAAATCCCCCCAATCCCTCCTCCTTGCACAAATCCCCCCAATCTCCTCACAGCACAAATCCCCTCCAATCCCTCCTCTTATCACAAATCTCCCCCGCCCCAATCCTCCTCCTAGCAAAAATCCCCCCCAACCCCTTCTCCTAGCAAAAATCTCCCCCATCATTTCTTTAAGTCCAAATCCCCCAATCCCTCCTCCAAGCACAAATCCCCCATCCCTCTTCCTAGCCCAAATCCCTCCTCCAAAGCCTCCCCCTAGCACAAACCCCTCCTCCAATGCCTCCCCCTAGCACAAATCCCTCCCATCCCTCCTAGCACGAATTCCCTCCCCCCATCACTTCTTTAAGCCCAAATCCCCCCAATCCCTCCTCCAAGCACAAATCCCCCCCAGCCCCCCTCCTAGCACGAATTCCCCCCATCCCTCCCCCTAGCAACAACCCCCCCATCCCTCCCCCTAGCACAAATCTCTTCCCCTAGCACAAATCCCCCCAATCCCTCCTCCTAGCACAAATACCCCCAATCCCTCCTCCTGGCACAAATCCCCCCAATCCCCCCTCCTGGCACAAATCCCCCCAATCCCCCCTCCTAGCACAAATCCCCCTATCCCCCCTCACAGCACAAATCCCCACCAATCCCTCCTCCTAACAAAAATCCCTCCAATCCCTTCTTCTAGCCCAAATCCCCTCCATCACTTCTTTAAGCCCAAATCCCCCCAATCCCTCCTCCAGTACAAATCCCCCCCCAATCCCTCCTCCTAGCACAAATCCCCTCCAATCTCTCCTCCTAGCACAGATCCCCACAATCACTTTCTAGCATAGATCCCCCCAATCCCCTCCCCCTAGCACAAATCCCCCAATCCCTCCCCCAAGCACAAATCCCCCAATCCCCCCTCCCCCAGCACAAATCCCCTCCAATTCCTCCTCCCAGCACAAATCCCCTCCAATTCCTCCTCCCAGCACAAATCCCCTCCAATCCCTCAACCCAGCACAAATCCCCTCCAATCGCTCCTCACAGACAAATCCCCCCCAAGCCTCCTCCTAACACAAATCCCCCCAATCCCTTCTTCTAGCCCAAATCCAGCCCATCACTTCTTTAAGCCCAAATCCCCCCAATCCCTCCTCCAAGCACAAATCCCCCCATCCCTCCCTGCAACAACCCCCCCATCCCACCCCCTAGCACAAATCCTGCCCATCCCTCCTAGCAACAAATCCCCCCAATCCCTCCCCCCATCACAAATCCCTCCTCCTAGCACAAATCCCCCCAATCCCTCCTCCTAGCACAAATCCCCCAATCCCTCCCCTAGCACAAATCCCCCAATCCCTCCTCCAAGCACAAATCCCAACCACCCCCCCTCCTAGCATGAATTCCCCCATCCCTCCTAGCAACAACCCCCCATCCCACCCCCTAGCACAAATCCCCCTAATCCCTCCCCCTATCACAAATCCCTGCTCCTAGCACAAATCCCCCCAATCCCTCCCCCTAGCACAAATCCCCCAATCCCTCCTCCTAGCACAAATCCCCCAATCCCTCCTCCTAGCACAAATCCCCCAATCCCTCCTCCTTGCACAAATCCACTCAATCCCTCCTCCTTGCACAAATTCCCCCAATCCCTCCTCCTTACACAAATCCCCCCAATCCCTCCTTCTTGCACAAATCCCCTCCAATCCCTCCTTCTTGCACAAATCCCCTCCAATCCCTCCTCTTATCACAAATCTCCCCTGCCCCCAATCCCTCCTCCTAGCAAAAATCCCCAACCCCTTCTCCTAGCACAAATCTCCCCCATCATTTCTTTAAGCCCAAATCTCCCCAATCCCTCCTTCAACCACAAATCCCCCATCCCGCTTCCTAGCCCAAGTCCCTCCTCCAAAGCCTCCCCCTAGCACAAATTCCCCCCCCCCCGTCCCTCCTAGCATGAATTCCCTCCCCCCCTCACTTCTTTAAGCCCAAATCCCCCCAATCCCTCCTCCAAGCACAAATCCCCCCAGCCCCTCTCCTAGCACAAATTCCCCCCCATCCCTCCTCCTAGCAACAACCCCCCCCATCCCTCCCCCTAGCACAAATCCCCCAATCCCCCCCCCCCCTAGCACAAATCCCTCCCCCTAGCCCAAATCCCCCCAATCCCTCCTCCTAGCACAAATCCCCCCAATCCCTCCACCTAGCACAAATCCCCCTATCCCTCCTCGCAGCACAAATCCCCCCAATCCCTCCTCGCAGCACAAATCCCCCCGCCCCCAATCCCTCCTCCAAGAAAAAATTCCCCCCATCCCTCCCCCTAGCACAAATCCCCCCCCCAATCCCACCCCCTAGCACAACCCCTCTGCCAGCTTCCTACCACCCCACCCTGTCATCATCATCTCCTCTGCACCCCTCCGCCAGCTTCCTATCACCCCACCCGTCATCTTCATCCCCCTGCACCCCTCTGCCAACTTCCACCACCCCGCCCCTGTCATCATCCCCTCTGACAGCTTCCTACCACCCGTCATCTTCATCCTCTCTGCACCCCTCTGCCAGCAGCTAACTACCACCACACCCCTGTCATCTTCATTCCTTCTGACCCCCTCTGCCTGCTTCCTACCACACCACCCCTGTCATCTTCATCCCCTCTGCCAGCAGCTAACTACCACCCCACCCCTGTCATCTTCATCTCTTCTGCACCCCTCTGTCAGCTTCCTACCACCCCATCCATCATCTTCATCCCCCTGCACTCCTCTGCCAACTTCTTACACCCCAACCCTGTCATCATCATCCCCTCTGCCAGCTTCCTACCACCCCACCCCAGTCATCTTCATCCCTCGGCCAGCAGCTAACTACCACCCCACCTCTGTCATCATGTTCCCCTCTGCCAACTTCCTACCACCCCCCCTGTCATCTTCATCCCCCTATACCGCTCTGCCAGCTTCCTACCACCCCATCCATCATCTTCATCACCCTGTACTCTGCCAGCTTCCTTCCACCCCACCCCTGTCATCTTCATCCCCTCTGCCTTCCTACCACCCCACCCATCATCTTCATCCCTCTGCCAGCTTCCTACCACCCCACCCCTGTCATCTTCATCCCCCTATACCGCTCTGCCAGCTTCCTACCACCCCATCCATCATCTTCATCCCGACTGCACCCCTCCGCCAGCTTCCTACCACCCCACCCCTGTCATCTTCATCCTCTCTGCATCCTTCTGCCAGCAGCTAACTACCACCCACCCGTCATCATGCCCCGGTACCCCTCTGCCAGCAGCTTCCTACCACCCCCCCTGTCATATTCATCCCCTATACCGTTCTGCCAGCTTCCTACCACCCAATCCATCATCTTCATCCCCCTGCACTCCTCTGCCAGCTTCCTACCACCCCATCCCTGTCATCATCAACCCCCCTGCCAGCTTCCTACCACCCCACCCCTGTCATCATCATCTCCCCTGCCAGCTTCCTACCACCCCACCCCTGTCATCTTCATCCACCTATACCGTTCTGCCAGCTTCCTACCACCCCATCCATCTTCATCCCCCTGCACTCCTCTGCCAACTTCCTACCACCCCACTCCTGTCGTCTTCATCCCCTCTGCCAGCAGCTAACTACTACCCCCACCCGTCATCTTCATCCCCCCTGCCAGCTTCCTACCACCCCACCCCTGTCATCTTCATCCCCCCTCTGCCAGCTTCCTACCACCCAACCCCTGTCATCTTCACCCCCCCTCTGCCAGCTTCCTACCACCCCACCCCTGTTATCTTCATCCACCTATACCGTTCTGCCAGCTTCCTACCACCCCATCCATCTTCATCCCCCTGTACTCCTCTGCCAGCTTCCTACCACCCCACCCCTGTCGTCTTCACCCCCTCTGCCAGCAGCTAACTACCACCCCCACCCCTGTCATCTTCATCCCCCCCTGCCAGCTTCATACCACCCAACCCCTGTCATCATCATCCCCTCTACACCCCTCTGCCAGCTTCCTACCACCCCCACCCCTGTCATCATCATCCCCTCTGCCAGCTTCCTATCTCCCCACCCCTGTCATATTCATCCCCCTATACCACTCTGCCAACTTCCTACCACCCCACCCCTGTCATCATCCCCTCTGCCAGCTTCCTACCACCCCACCCCTGTCATCTTCATCCCCTCTGCCAGAAGCTAACTACTACCCCACCCGTCATCATCCCCCTGTTCCCCTCTGCCAGCTTACTACCACCCCACCCCTGTCATCTTCATCCCCCTATAGCGCTCTGCCAGCTTCCTACCACCCCACCCCTTTCATCTTCATCCCTTCTGCACCCCTCTGCAAGTTTCCTACCACCCCAACCCTGTCATCTTCATCCCCCTACACCGTTCTGCCAGCTTCCTACCACCCCATCCATCATCTTCATCCCCCTGCACTCCTCTGCCAGCTTCCTACCACCCCACCCGTCATCTTCATCCCCTCTGCACCCCACACCTGTTATCTTCATCCCCGGTACCCTCTGCCAGAAGCTTCCTTACACCCCACCCCTGTCATTATCATCCCCTCTGCACGCCTCTGCCAGCTTCCAACACCCCCAGCCCTGTCATCTTCATCCCCACTGCCTGCTTCCTACCACCCCTGTCATCTTCATCCCCCTATACCGCACTGACAGCTTCCTACCACCCCGTTCATCATCTTCATCCCCCTGCACTCCTCTGCCAAATTCCTACTACCTCACCCCTGTTATCTTCATCCTCTGCCAGCTTCCTACCACCCCACCCATGTCATCTTCATTCCTCCCCCGGGACCCCTCTGCCAGCAGCTTCCTACCACCCCACCCCTGTCATCTTCATCCCCCTGTACCACTCTGCCAGCTTCCTACCACCCCACCCCTGACATCTTCATCCCCCCCGCTGCCCCTCTGCCAGCTTCCTACCCCCCCGTACCCCTCTGCCAGCTTACTACCACCCCACTGTCATCTACATCCCCCTCCCCGTACTCTACTGCCAGCTTCCTACCAACCTGCCCCCCTGTGATCTTCACCCCCCTGTATTTTCTGCCAGCTTCCTACCACCCTACCCCTGTCATCTTCATGCCCCATGTACCGCTCTGCCAGCTTCCTACTTCCCCACCTCTGTCATCTTCATCCCCCCCTGTAGTCCACTGCCAGCTTACTGCCACCCCACCATCTTTATCCCCCCTGTACTCCACTGACAGGTTCCTACCACCCCACCCACTATCATCATCCCCATACCCCACCTCTGACATCCTACCATCCTGACCCCATCCTCATCAACATCCCCATCATCCCCCTGTACCCCAACACTAGCATCCAACCACTCTACCCCATCATCATCTTTATCTCCATCCCCCTTTACCTCATTGCCAGCTTCCTACCACCTCACCCATTGTCATCAACATCCATATCATCCCTCTCTACCCCAGCTCTGGCATCCTACCATTATAGGGGAGATATCATCTCAGCCTCTCACCCCAATGCTGCCATCCTGTCACCCAACCAAGTGTACCCCAACAGTTGCATCACACATCACAATACTGCCCTGCCACTAGGGATGAGCTTCGTGTTCGAGTCGAACCCATGTTCGACTCAAACATAGTCTGTTCGACCGTTCGCCGAATTGCGAATAATATGGGCCGTTCGTGCCAAATTCGAGTGGCGCGTCACGGCCCATAATTCATTGCGGCATCGCAGTGCATTGCTGGCTGATGATTGGCCAAGCATGCACTATGACCCGCATGCTTGGCCAATCACAGCGCCATCTGTACAGAGAGCTGTAATTGGCCAAAGCCAGGGTGGCTTTGGCCAATTATGGCTCAGGGGGTTTAGTATACGCCCCACACTATATAAGGCCGCCTGCACATCGGCCCTGTGTAGTGTGTTCCGGCATTGAGAGACAGAGTGACAGTGTCATTGGATTTAAGTTAGATAGATTAGGCAGGACAGTCACTCAGTTAGCTGCACTTACAGTGTATTGTGTATATATATGCATCCCAGGTGTTGTGTGTGTGTGTGTGTGTGTGTGTGTATGTGTATGTGTGTATATATATATATATATATATATATATATATATATACACACACACACACACACACACACTATTCAGTTTAGCTAGATCCGTTCCTGTTATTATCTTCCTACTGACAGGCAGGTGTTGTTACAGTATTTGAAGAAAATTGCTGGTGTTCTTCTGATCCTATTAGCTACAGTATTTACAGTTTGTGTAGTACGACCTCTGCACAGTGTTCAGCTAAAGCTACCTGCAGAAGATTGGTGGTGTTTTTCTGATCCTATCACTACCGCAGGCAGCTACATTATTTTTAGTGTAGTGCGACCTCTGCACAGTGTTCAGCTAAAGCTACAAGTTAGTGTAGAGGACATCCTCAGTTCTATAATACCTTGGGATGGAGAGTTACGAGGGCATCCTCAGTTCCTTAAAGTGATTGGGAGGATTTGTGCTAGGAGGAGAGATTGGAGGGGATTTGTGCTAGGAGGAGGGATTGGAGGGGATTTGTACTGGGAGGAGAAATTGGAGGGGATTTGTACTGGGAGGAGAGATTGGAGGGGATTTGTACTGGGAGGAGAAATTGGAGGGGATTTGTACTGGGAGGAGAAATTGGAGGGGATTTGTACTGGGAGGAGAAATTGGAGGGGATTTGTACTGGGAGGAGAAATTGGAGGGGATTTGTACTGGGAGGAGAAATTGGAGGGGATTTGTACTGGGAGGAGAAATTGGAGGGGATTTGTACTGGGAGGAGGGATTGGAGGGGATTTGTACTGGGAGGAGTGATTGGGGGTGGGGATTTGTGTTAAGAGGAGGGATTGGGGGGGTTTGTGCTAGGAAGAGGGATTGGGGGGGGGATTTGTGCTAGGAGGAGGGATTGGGGGGGATTTGTGCTAGGAGGAGGGATTGGGGGAGGGATTTGGGCTAGGAGGAGGGATTGGGGGAGGGATTTGGGCTAGGAGGAGGGATTGGGGGAGGGATTTGGGCTAGGAAGAGGGATGGGGAGGTATTTGCGCTTGGAGGAGGGATTGGGGGGATTTGGGCTTAAAGAATTGATGGGGGAGATTTGTGCTAGGAGAAGGGGTTGGGGGGATTTTTGCTAGGAGGACAGATTGGGGGCAGGGGGGATTTGTGCTAGGAGGAGAGATTGGAGGGGATTTGTGCTGGGAGGAGGGATTGGAGGGGATTTGTACTGGGAGAAGGGATTGGGGGGGGGGGATTTGTGCTAGGAGGAGGGATTGGGGAAGATTTGTGCTAGGGGAAGGGATTGAGGGGGCGTTGCTAGGAGGAGGGATGGGAGGGGGGAATTTGTGCTAGGAGGAGGGATGGGGGGATGATTTGTGCTTGGAGGAGGGATTGAGAGGATTTGGGCTTAAAGAAGTGATGGGGGGATTTGGGCTAGGAGAAGGGATTGGGGGATTTTTGTTAAGAGGAGGGATTGGAGGGGATTTGTGCTGGGAGGAAGGATTGGAGGGGATTTGTGCTGGGAGGAGGGATTGGGACAATTTGTGCTAGGGGAAGGATTGGGGGGATTTGTGCTAGGGGGAGGGGATTGGGGGGAATCTATGCTAGAAGTGATCGGTGGATTTGTGCTAGGAGGAGAGATGGGAGGGGATTTGTACTGGGAGGAGGGATTGGAGGGGATTTGTACTGGGAGGAGAGAATGGTGGGATGGGGGGGGGGGGGGGTTCTGTGCTAGAAGAAGTGATTGGGGGATTTGTGCTGGGAGGAGGGGGATTGGGGGAGATCTATGCTAGAAGAAGTGATTGGGGGGATTTGTGCTAGGGGCAGGGATGGGGGGAGGAATTCATGCTAGGAGGGAGGATAGGGGGGATCTGTGCTTGGAGGAGGGATTGGGGGGATTTGGGCTTAAAGAAGTGATGAGGGGGATTTGGGCTAGGAGGAGGGATTAGGGGCAATTTGTGCTAGGAGGAGGGATTGGGGGCAATTTGTGCTAGGAGGGATTGAGGGGATTTGTGCTAGGAGGGGGATGGGGGGATTTGTGCTTAAAAAAGTGATGGGGGGATTTGTGCTTAAAGAAGTGATGGGGGAGGGAATTCATGCTAGGAGGGATTGGGGGGATTTGTGCTAGGGGGAGGGATTTGTGCTAGGGGGATGGATTGGGGGAGAGATTTGGGCTAGGAGGAGGGATGGGGGATTTGTGCTAGGAAGAGGGATGGGGAGGGATTTGTGCTTAAAGAAGTAATGGGGAGATTTGTGCTAGGAGGAGGGATTAACTCTCCACGCCAAGGTATTACGGAACTGAGGAAGCCCTCCACCCAAAAGTATTGAGGCACTGAGGATGTCCTCCTTCCTCTCCACCCCAAGGAGTTGAGGCACTGATGAAGCCCTCCTACTCCTCCACCTCAAAGTATCAGGGCACTGAGGATGCCCTACACCCCAAAGTAATAAGGCACTGAGGAAGCCGTCCTACCCCTCCACCCCAAAGTATTGAGGTACTGAGGATACCCTCCTAACTCTCCACCCCAAGGTATTAAGGAACTGAGGATGCCCTCCTACCTCTCCACCCCGAGGTATTAAGGAACTGAGGATGCCCTCCTACCTCTCCACCCTAAGGTATCAAAGCACTGAGGAAGCCCTCCTACCCTTCCACCCCAAAGTATTGAGGCACTGAGGATGCCCTCCTAACTCTGCACCCCAAGGTATCGAGGCACTGAGGAAGCCCTCCTAAATCTGCACCCCAAGTTATCAAGGCACTGAGGAAGCCCTCCTACCCCTCCAACCCAAAGTATTGAGGCACTGAGGTTTACTTCCTAAATCGCCACCCCAAGGTAATAAGGAACTGAGGATGTCCTCCTACCTCTCCACCCCAAGGTATAGAAGTACTGAGGATGCCCTCCTATCCCCTTGAGAAGAGCGGACGATTTGGGTGATATTTGGATACAATATTGGTGATGTAGCTCGGGGCAGAGTTGTGAATGGCTTTGTATGTGGTGGTTAATATTTTGAATTTAATTCTCTGGGTGATTGGGAGCCAGTGTAGGGAAGAGAGTTGGCAGGCACTGAGCGGTTTGTGCTCCACCCCACAATCTGTACATATCACCCTCACTTCTCCCCTCCACCTATTACTGCACTCATCTCTTTCTTTTTTTTTTTTTTTTCATTGAAAAGATGTTTATTGATTTTTCAGTAAGTTACAGAAAAAGGATTGAAACATGTGATATACACAAAAATATAAAGAAAGATAAAAATAAAAAAAGAAGCACATAGCCAGAGTGATCGTATGCGTATATCCAGACTTATGATGAATTCTTCAGTTTATACATACAGTTAATTATGCAGAATGGTATTTATCAGTCCATATTTTCCACAATTTGTCAAATTTATCACATTTAAGCGAGTTAATTGCTAGAAGTCGTTCAAATGTGTACTTTTGCTGGACCTTCCTAATTACATCAGTTATGTTAGTTGTGAAGTTTTTCCAGTTGTGGAGTATCAAGGACCTAGCAACCAACAGGATGTGAGACACTACATGCCTCATAGGATATGGGAAGTGTTCCAGTCCAATTAATAGTATAGCCAGCTTTGGGTTTGGGGGTGTAATTATTACCGTGAGGGATGAAATGAGTTTAAAGGTTTGGTTCCAAAAGCTAGTGACGCTGGGGCATTCCCAGAACGTGTGGAGAAGATGGCCTTTATGTCCGCATGCTCTCCAACATAGAGGTGAGGTGTCAGGAAATTCTACATGGGGTATACTGCCAGCGGTGTATTATCTTGAGCGATGTTTCCCAGTGGTTAGTACAGTGTGATACAGTTTGTAAGGTTTTAAACGCGAACTGCCATTGTTTGTCTGTGATCGCTGTTCCTATATCTATATCCCATTTCAAATGTGTTCTTGATTTTTTTAAACTCTTTTTTGTTCTGTAGTAGGTTATAACATATGGATATGCCTTTATTTTGCAATGAACCTCGGGTAAGGTGTTGCCATACTGGGAGTGGAAGGTGGGTATTGTTCCACGGGTGTGAGTGCATAAAGTGAGCCACTTGTATGCAGGTAAAAAGCATGTTTTATGGCATATTGTGTTCTTTCATTAAACATTCTGCAGATTTTGGTCTGTCATTGTGGAGTAAGTCTTGTACACTATTAATCCCTTTAGAGGGCAAAGCTTGCAAGGATATCATTGGTATTTGGCTTAAACTACGCTTAATGGAAGGGTGAAGTCTATCGCTCTGCTATTTTTAATTTGGCGAGATAGGATCTCCGAGCTTTAATTGATATGATGATGGTGGGGGGTAGATTCTTGACATTCCAGCGTATCCAACTATCGCCCATTAGGACCGATGGTAGGTCTGGTAAAGGAGCTAAGGATTGTTCAATCTCCACCCACAGCGGTACCTCATTGGAGGAAAACCAGTATTCGAGGTGGTCCAGGCTAGTTGCCCACATGTAATCCTGGACATCTATTAGTCCCGCCCCCCCCCTGCTTGTTTATGAGGTATTAGAGTGGATTGTGAGCATCTTGCTTTCTTTTTGCCCCACAGTAGTTTCCATTGAAGACTAGAGAGGGATTTAAGATAGTGTGCCGGAATGGTGATCGGGAGTACTCTAAAAATATATAGAATTTGCGGGAGAACTAACATTTTAAATGCTGCTAATCTGCCCATCCAGGATAACTCATGTTTGGCTATGTTGTTGGTTTGGTTCACTATTTTGGCTAGAAGGTGTTTCAAGTTAGTGTCTGTTAGGGAGCTGGTGTTGTTAGTCAGGGTAATGCCTAGGTATGGTATTCCTTTTGAGCTCAAAGTGTACGGGAGCGATTGTTGTAGTTTAATACGGTCATTTGCAGGTATACCTAAATCAAGGATGAGGGATTTAGAGCAGTTCACCTTATAATATGAGACATTACCAAAGGATGTCAATGTTTCATGTGCCATAGGGAGTGAGGTAAGTGGGTTAGTCAATAACAAAATCACGTCATCTGCGAATAAATTTATAACATGAGAAGTAGCTCCGAAATGGAAACCAGTTATTTTAGTATGTGATCTAATGGCCTCCGCCAGGGGTTCGAATATGAGATTAAAAATCGTTGGAGATAAAGGGCAACCCTGACGAGTTCCATTTGTTATTTGAAATGGAATGGAGAGCATGCTGGACGTATACACCTGTGCCGAAGGACAAGAGTATAATGCTAGAACTGCATTCAATTAATGGCCACATAGTCCAAATTTAGACAAAGTCATTGACATGTAATTCCAGTTTACTCTATCAAACGCCTTCTCTGCGTCTATGGATAGCAGCAGAGAAGGCGTTTTTGTTTTTTCAACATGATGAATAATGTTGATTATTCTTCTTGTAGCATCTGAGGTTTGTCTCTCCCTCACAAAGCCCATCTGATCTCTTTGAATTAGAAATGGAATATAGTCTGCTAGCCGTTTGGCGATTAGTTTAGCATAGATTTTGATGTCGGTATTTAGGAGAGAGATTGGACGAAAGTTGGGTGGTGTATTAGGTTCTTTACCTGGTTTTGGTAAAGTGACTATATATGCTTGTAGCATCTTTGGGGGAAATGTTGCTGTGTTTGCGGCTTTTGTAAAGACAGTTTGTAAGCGTGGAGCAAGGTGAGATCTGAATGTTTTGAAATATTCATTTGCAAACCTGTCAGGAGCGGGTGATTTGCCATGCGGTAATGTTTCTATGGCAGTTTCTATTTCAGGTATAGTGAACGGGGAGTTTAACGAGAGAAGTTGGGGTTCTGATAACGCTGGCAATTTTGAAGGAAGTTTTGGATGTTTTCGTGTGTGGGTTGGAACGTGGAGGGGTCATCTTTAATGTTGTATGGATTACTATAGTAATCAGCGAACTGGTTAGCGATATCTGGTGAGTTTGTGATTTTATGTTCGAGAGTGGGATGTAGCAGATGGGCAATTCTCGTTTTAACCACTTGACGACCGCCTCACGCCGATGTACGTCGGCAAGGTGGCACGGACAGGCAAAATCACGTACATGTACGTGATTTGCCTTCCGCGGGTGGGGGGTCCGATCGGTACCCCCCCCCCCGGTACCCGAGGCGGTCGCCGTTTCTTCCCGGGCGATGAGAGGTCAGGGGGAGGCCATCCATTGTTGGCCACCCCCTCCCGATCGCTCCCGGCGAATGAAAATGCTTCCTTTCCCTCTGTAATGTAAACAGAGGGAAAGGAAGTGTTGTCATCCCTCCTCGAGCCAATCTTTTCGTTGTGGCGCCGAGGAGAGAAGACATCAAGTAAGTCTGCACAACACTACACTAACAGTAGAACACGCCAGGCACACTTGTCACCCCCCCGTCACCCCCCGATCACCCCCCTGTACCCCCTGTCACTCTGACACCAATAGCATTTTTTTTTGCATTGGTGTCAGTTACAAGTGTTAGGGCAGTTAGGTTAGCCCCCTTTAGGTCCAGGGTACCCCCCTAACCCCCCCTAATAAAAGGTTAACCCCTTGATTACCCCCCGTCACCAGTGTCGCTAAGCGATCGTTTTTCTGATCGCTGTATTAGTGACACAGGTGACGCTAGTTAGGGAGGTAAGTATATAGGTTCACTGTCAGTGTTTTATAGCGACAGGGACCCCCATATACTACCTGCTAAAGGTTTTAACCCCCTGATTGCCCCCTAGTTAACCCTTTCACCAGCGATCACCGTTTAAGTGTTACGGGTGACGCTGGTTAGCTAGTTTGTTTTTTGTAGTTTATTATAGTTTATTATAGTTTATCATAGTTTTAGGGCACCCGCCGTTTATTACCTTATAAAGGTTTAACCCCCTAATTGCCCGGCGGTGATCTAAATTACATTTTTAGGGTCAGCTAAGGTCTGCGTCGCCCCAGGCAGCGTCAGGTTAGCGCCAGTACCGCTAAAACCCACGCACGCAGCATACACCTCTCTTAGTGCTATAGTATCTGAGCGGATTGATATCTGATCCGATCAGATCTATACTCCCCAGCAGTTTAGGGTTCCCATAAACACAGTGTTAGCGGGATCAGCCCAGATACCTGCTAGCACCTGCGTGTTGCCCCTCGGCCCAGCCCTGCCCACCCAAGTGCAGTATCGATCTATAACTGACACTTACAAAACACTAAGCACACATAACTGCAGCGTTCGCAGAGTCAGGCCTGATCCCTGCGATCGCTAACAGTTTTTTGGTAGCGTTTTGATACAGTCGCCGACAGTCAGGAGTTTTTTTGCCTGTAAGTCTCACTAGTGTACCCCTAAATTTAGAGCCCAAAATGGCAAATCGAAGGTACACTAGTGAAGAGGCCTACACGTTTCTGAGCATGACAGATAGTGAAAGGAAGTCACTCATCTGTCAAGTTCAGGCTCAGAATACGATCCTGTAGAGGACAGCGGCTCCATGACAGATAGCTCTGACGAGGAGTTGTGGTCCCTGCTAAGGTCATGCGTACCAGACCCCAATTTTCTTCTGTCCTTGAAGTGCAAGAACCGCAGGGCTCTCGTATGGAGCAGAGAAGTACTAGCGCCGCTATTCCTTCTGGTGAACTGGCAAGCACCAGCGGCCTAGTACACCCTGGTCGTACATCCAGCACTGCAGTATCACGTGGTGACGTGGCGAGTCCCATAAGTGCAGTTCAAGCTGGTGAGGTGACAAGCACTAGTAGTGTCCCGCTGCCACCAAGAAGACAAAGACAGGCCCGTCGTGCCCATGGTGCCCTTCCTGCTGCATTCGCCAATCCGAATTGGGAACCCACCACTTCTGCAGCACCCGTACTTCCCCCTTTCACTGGCCAACCCGGAATTCAGGTGGAAACAGTTGACTTTACGCCACTGGATTTTTATTCACCGTTTTTCACCGAAGATCTCTATAGATCTATTGTGGACCAAAGCAATTTATACGCTGGTCAACACATCACCGCTAATCCCCAGTCCTCCCTTGCCAGAGATTGGAGACCAATTACGGTCTCCGAATTTAAGACCTTTCTGGGCCTTTCCCTCCTCATGGGGTTGACTAAAAAGAGTAAGTTGCGGTCATATTGGTCCACTGACCCAATTTACCATTCGCCCTTGTTCTCTGCTTCCATGGCCAGGGCACGATACGAGCAGATTTTGCGGTTCATGCACTTCAACGACAATGAACTCTGCCGTCCTCGTGGAGACCCTGCATACGATTAGCTCTACAAAATTCGGCCCCTCGTAAACCACTTCAACCAACGTTTTGCAGACTTGTTTACCCCCCATCAAGTTGTCTGCTTTGATGAGTCCCTGATTAAATTTTCTGGCCGCTTGTCATTCAAACAGTACCTTCCCAGCAAGCGTGCCAGATACGGGGTCAAGATGTACAAGCTCTGTGACAGGGCCACAGGCTATACATATAGTTTTATGGTTTACGAGGGCAAAGATAGTCACGTAGAGCCGACAAACTGCCCTGACTACATAGGAAGCGCTGGCAAGATAGTGTGGGACTTGGTGTCACCCTTATTCGGAAAGGGGTACCACTTGTACGTGGACAATTATTATACGAGCGTGCCACTTTTTAGTCACTTGTTTGATCAGCAGATTGGAGCATGTGGCACCGTGCGACCTAATCGCCGGGGCTTTCCCCAGCGGCTTGTAGATTCCCGTCTTAGGCTGGGGGAGAGAGCCTGCTTGAAGTATAATAATTTGCTCGCTATGAAGTGGAGGGATAAGAAGAAGGTTTTCGTTCTCACCTCCCTTCATGCAGACACGACGACCCAAATTCCTACGGCGACTGGTGTTGTGGAGAAACCCCTCTGTGTCCACGAATACAACCTTAATATGGGAGGGGTGGACCTCAACGACCAGTTGTTGGCGCCGTACCTAGTTGCCCGTAAGGCCAGACGCTGGTACAAAAAAGTGTCTGTTTATTTATTTCAATTGGCTTTGCTGAACGCTCATAACAATAAAACATTGCAGAATAGAATAAAAAAGAGCAGAACAATAGAGAGAGAATAGAGAGAGAGAGAACAATAAAACAACAACTATTTTTGTTTTTTTTATTTTATATTTTTTTTGTGTTTTTATTGTTTGCTTTTCAGATTTTTTATACTTTACAGTTTACTGTGTTTTGTTGGTAACCATTTTATTGTTTTCAGGTACGCCATTCAGTTGCAGCGCGGATTTATTTATCTTGACAGCAACAGCGTTTGCTCCCACGATATATAAAGCCATGACTCCAGCGCTGTCGGAGGTGATTTCACCACCACAGTTACATACTTCAGCATATATGCCGAAGCGTGGGGTCAGCAGTGGATGGAGGAGCAATTTGCTCCTGCCTTTTGCGGGAGGATGCCCCCATGCTTCGGCATATATATATTTTAGGCACAGGTTGCGTTAAATGTTTTATTTTTTACTATGTTTTTTTTTTGTATTGCTTAGAAGGTACGCCATTCAGTTGCAGCGCGGATTTATTTATCTTGACAGCAACAGCGTTTGCTCCCACGATATATAAAGCCGTGACTCCAGCGCTGTCGGAGGTGATTTCACCACCACAGTTACATACTTCAGCATATATGCCGAAGCGTGGGGGCAGAAGTGGGTGGAGGAGCAATTTGCTCCTGCCTTTTGCGGGAGGATGCCCCCATGCTTCGGCATATATAAATGATGCATGTATGCCCATCATTAGAAGTGGGTGGATAAAGGGAGGTATTCTAATGGTGGGCATACCCACCGATCAATATTATTTTTTCGTTCAGCCCACAGGCTGCATGAAAAAAAAGTTTACAATATATGCCCAACAAGGACCAGCAACGTACTGGTATGTTGCTGGACTGAGTGGTTATACCAGAATGATGCCTGCAGGTTTAGGTATCATTCTTTTCAGCCATCGGCTTTCATGTAAAAGCAATCCTAGCGGCTAATTAGCCTCTAGACTGCTTTTGCAAGCAGTGGGAGGGAATGTCCTCCCCCTCCCACCGTCTTCCATGTTTTTCTCTGGCTCTCCTGTCCCAACAGGGAACCTGAAAATGCAGCCGGTGATTCAGCCAGCTGACCATAGAGCTGATTAGAGACCAGAATGGCTCCAAACATCTCTATGGCCTAAGAAACCGGAAGCTACAAGCATTTCATGACTTAGATTTCGCCGAATGTAAACAGCGCCATTGGGAAAGCATTTTATCACACCGATCTTGGTGTGGTCAGATGCTTTGAGGGCAGAGGAGAGATCTAGGGTCTAATAGAGCCCAATTAAAAAAAAAAAAAAAAAAAAGGAGTACCTGTCCATACCTATTGCTATCATAGCGGATATATTTACATTCCCTGAGATAACAATAACATTAATAAAAAAAAATAAAAATGAAAGGAACAGTTTAAAAATAAGATAAAAAAGCAAAAAAATAATAAAGAAAAAAAAAAAAAAAAAAAAGCACCCCTGTCCCTCCCCTGCTCTCGCGCAAAGGCGAACGCAAGCGTCGGTCTGGCGTCAAATGTAAACAGCAATTGCACCATGCATGTGAGGTATCACCGCGAAGGACAGAATGAGGGCAGTAATTTTAGCAGTAGACCTCCTCTGTAAATCTAACGTGGTAACCTGTAAAGGCTTTTAAAGGCTTTTAAAAATGTATTTATTTTGTCGCCGCTGCACGTTTGTGCGCAATTTTAAAGCATGTCATGTTTGGTATCCATGTACTCGGCCTAAGATCATCTTTTTAATTTCATCAAACATTTGGGCAATACAGTGTGTTTTAGTGCATTAAAATTTAAAAAAGTGTGTTTTTTCCCCAAAAAATGCGTTTGAAAAATCGCTGCGCAAATACTGTGTGAAAAAAAAATATGAAACACCCAACATTTCAATCTGTAGGGCATTTGCTTTAAAAAAATATATAATGTTTGGGGGTTCAAAGTAATTTTCTTGCAAAAAAAAATAATTTTTTCATGTAATCAAAAAGTGTCAGAAAGGGCTTTGTCTTCAAGTGGTTAGAAGAGTGGGTGATGTGTGACATAAGCTTCTAAATGTTGTGCATAAAATGCCAGGACAGTTCAAACTCCCCCCAAATGACCCCATTTTGGAAAGTAGACACCCCAAGCTATTTGCTGAGAGGCATGTCGAGTCCATGGAATATTTTATATTGTGACACAAGTTGCGGGAAAGAGACAAATTTTTTTTTTGCACAAAGTTGTCACTAAATGATATATTGCTCAAACATGCCATGGGAATATGTGAAATTACACCCCAAAATACATTCTGTTGCTTCTCCTGAGTATGGGGATACCACATGTGTGGGACTTTTTGGGAGCCTAGCCGCGCACGGGACCCCGAAAACCAAGCACCGCCTTCAGGCTTTCTGAGGGCGTAAATTTTTGATTTCACTCTTCACTGCCTAGCACAGTTTCGGAGGCCATGGAATGCCCAGATGGCACAACCCCCCCCCCCCCCCCAAATGACCCCATTTTGGAAAATAGACACCTGAAGCTATTTGCTGAGAGGTATAGTGAGTATTTTGCAGACCTCACTTTTTGTCACAAACTTTTGAAAATTGAAAAAAGAAAAAAAAAAAATTTTTTTCTTGTCTTTCTTCATTTTCAAAAACAAATAAGAGCTGCAAAATACTCACCATGCCTCTCAGCAAATAGCTTGGGTTGTCTACTTTCCAAAATGGGGTCATTTGGGGGGGTTTTGTGCCATCTTGGCATTTTATGGCCTTCATAACTGTGATAGGTAGTGAGAAGTGAAATCAAAAATTTATGCCCTTAGAAATCCTGAAGGCGGTGATTGGTTTTCGGGGCCCCGTACGCGGCTAAGCTCCCAAAAAGTCCCACACATGTGGTATCCCCATACTCGGGAGAAGCAGCTGAATGTATTTTGGGGTGCAATTCCACATAGGCCCATGGCATGTTTGAGCAATATATCATTTAGTGACAACTTTTTGTAAATATTTTTTTTTTTGTCATTATTCAATCACTTGGGACAAAAAAAATAAATATTCAATGGGCTCAACATGCCTCTCAGCAATTTCCTTGGGGTGTCTACTTTCCAAAATGGGGTCATTTGGGGGGGGGGGGGTTTGTACTGCCCTGCCATTTTAGCACCTCAAGAAATGACATAGGCAGTCATAAACTAAAAGCTGTGTAAATTCCAGAAAATGTACCCTAGTTTGTAGACGCTATAACTTTTGCGCAAACCAATAAATATACGCTTATTGACATTTTTTTTACCAAAGACATGTGGCCGAATAAATTTTGGCCTAAATGTATGACTAAAATTGAGTTTATTGGATTTTTTTTATAACAAAGTAGAAAATATCATTTTTTTTCAAAATTTTCGGTCTTTTTCCGTTTATAGCGCAAAAAAAAAAAAACCGCAGAGGTGATCAAATACCATCAAAAGAAAGCTCTATTTGTGGGAAGAAAAGGACGTAAATTTCGTTTGGGCACAGCATTGCATGACCGCGCAATTAGCAGTTAAAGCGACGCAGTGCCAAATTGGAAAAAGACCTCTGGTCCTTAGGCAGCATAATGGTCCGGGGCTCAAGTGGTTAATTTTCGCTGCTTTTATTCTGTTGGCTAAATATTTGCCTGCTCTATCGGCATTGACATATGATTGCAATTTCAAACGTCTGAGATGGTAATCGTATTGTTGAGATAGGAGATTTCTAAGTTCCTCTCTCAGATTTGAGAGTTTTTGGGTAAGGGTAGCGTTAGGTGTTTGTTTATTTTGTGTTTCTATCGTGTGGATATCGGTAAGAATAGAATTAATACGGGCTGTATGCCGTTTCTTTTCTCTGGCTCCTAGTTGTATTAGTATGCTCCCCATGTACGCCTTATGGGCATTTCACAGGGTGAAAGGGTTCTCAACTCAATCCGCGTTACTTAGAAAGAATCTGCGAATATGTTGGGAGATCTTTGTGGAGGTTTGGGGTTCCTGTATTAATCTTACATTGCTACGCCAGATGGGTGAGGAGGGGGAGACAACCTGGTCATTAATGGTAATAGTAATAGCAGCACGGTCAGACCATGTTATGTCATGTATCCGCCCAAACGAGATTTTCTGCAGTAGCCACTTATCGGTTAGAAATGCGCGAATAGGAGCAATGCCTGTGTGAAAAGAAAGTATAGTCCCTTGCATTTGCATTTAGGCATCTCCAAACATCAAACAGCTCTGCCTGGTGTATTGTTTTGCTTAAATATGAGGAGCCGTTCGCCCTTGGAGCAGACGTATCTATTTTAGGATCCACTATAAGATTAAAGTCACCGCAAACAATATAAGTGATTCTTAATTTTCCTGAGTAGCCTGCTGAGAAAACGGATCTGATGTGAGTTCAGGATGATGTATCTGCCGTTGGTATCAAGGATAGTGTCTTTATGTTGAAAGGACACAGTGTTCCTCAGCGCTATCAATACTCCTCCTTTTTTATGGCCTGGCGTACATGCCATGAATTTATGTGGATAGTCCTTATGTGAACATTTAGGGACTCTTTGTCTTCCTGAAAGTGGGTCTCCTGTACACACAGGATATCTGCCCTGGGCGTCTTGGCCTCATTCCACATGGAGAGACTTTTTGCGGGGTGGTTCGGTCCCCTAGCATTTATGGACAGGCAGTTAATGGGCATAAGGAAGGTTCTGTGGAGTCTGCAGCGTTATGTGGTGCATATACTCACTGTGGCTGTAGTAGATGGACAGGTAGGAGGTGTTGAATCTGGCTTTATCCAGGGTAGAAGGGAAGTTCACTGCTGGGCGGTGTGCTTCAAATATATAGCAGGTAAATCAAAAGTGATGAAAAAAGAACAGGGTTAGTAAAACAGTTTAAAAAAACTCAATAAGAAAAGGATCCATGAACTGATCCAAGTGCAGGCGTAACTGCTTTAAGAAAACTGGAGGTCAAAAACAGGGATTGTAACGTGTAACCCCTGTTGTCAGGAGAGAATTGAATGGTAATTACGTGTAATACTTAAACGCTTCCACCGTTAATTTTTTTTTGAGGAACGTTTGCGGGAGACCACATGCCAGTCCTCCTGTAGTGGACTAGGTGTAGGAGTGTGAGCAGTTGACATAGCGTGATCAGGTAGTATGCCCCATTTGCGCAATGCTGCGATACCTTCTTCCAGTGTGGATATCAGTACTGATACGCCATTGTGAGTAACTGAAAGCTTGGCGGGGTATTTCCATTTGTGGAGAATATTGTGGTTCCTCAGGGCCTTAGTTATTGTCTCTAGGTTGCGACGTTGTTGTAGCGTATGTCTGGACAGGTCCGGGAGCATTTGTAGTTCTGCGTACTGTGGATGTCTATTGTCGGTTCTGCGGGATGTTGTTAGGATTTGTTCCTTGACATGGTAGTAATGCACCCTGAGTAACACATTTCTAGGAGTGTTTTCAGGAAGAAAGGCAGGTTTGGGTATGTGATGGATGCGATCCACAATGAGATCTTGTGGCGACAGAGAATAGCGCTTGCATATATGACAGTAGTTGCGTGGCAGGTATGGTTTCTGGGATCCCCCTAATTTTAATATTGTTCCTTCTGGAATGGTCTTCCAAATCGGCGACTTTATTTTTTAACCATGCGATTTCCTCATCATGGTTGCTGTGGGCATCCACCATTGTGTTAAACGATGAGGTAAAGTCACTCATGCGCTGTTCAATATGATCCACCCTGCTGCCTAAGGCCTGCACTTCCCTCTGACAGTTATTAATCCCTGCAGTCATGTCAGCATGTAGTGATGCTTTTAGGGATAACAACATTTCCTTGAGAACTGCATCTGATACTGGCCTGTCAGAAGTGGGGAATTCTGCAATAGGGTCCTGTGTGTTTTGCACCGCTGGTTCTACAGCATTCTGAGGCCTGCTTATCTCCATCTCAGGGTCTCTCAGCGGCCTTTCCGGGGAGGCAATCCTCTTTTTGTTTGGCTGGACTCCTTGTAGAAGGGCTTGAGGTCCCAGAGGAGGATCCACTATGAAGATGGGTGCCCTGGTATTGTTTTTTAGAACTGGAGCGGCCTCTGTCTGCGATCGCGGATTGCTGCTCTGTCTGTCTCCCTGAAGCACTGGTGCCATTTTGTTGGAGCTCGCGCGCTTTGAAGTCGTCCTGCATCTTCTGGGGATTTTGCAGATTCTTCCTGTTGCGGGGCATCAGGTCCGGTACAGTGGGTCCCGGTGAGTCTGTGGAGGCTCTGTGTGGCGTGGATGGTGCCGGTGAACACGAATGGGGTAAAATTCTCTCCGGTGGTCAAGCGGAGCTCACTGCTTAAGCTTCTATATTGGAGCTTGGTCGCCATGCCCCTCCACTCATCATCTCTTTCCAACGCCAAGCCCACTTCCTAACAAACACCCTAGGATACTGAAGCATGTCCCCTCATACAAATCGTATTCTCATATTACCTCCCTTACTTTCCTGCTTCTAACCGCTGGAGATATTTCCCCAAACCCTGGGCCTCCCTTATTTAACTGTACCCAACACACCCATCACCATCACCCTCTGGCAGTAGTCGCAATCCACGCAATTTAGTCTCCGTTCCTCCTCTTCCCAATGCCAGCCTCCCCCTCTCCTGAGCCCTCTGGAACGCTCGCTGTCTGCAACAAACTCATCGCTGTTCATGACCTCTTTGTCACCAATTCCTTTAATCTACTTGCTCTCACCAAAACCTGGCTCCACGAATCTGACACCCCTTCTCCTGCTTCCCTCTCCCAGGGTGGCCTTCACTGGACTCACTCCCCTAGACTTAATGGACACAAGTGAGGTGGAGTGGGATTCTTCTTATCCCCCCAAAGCACCTTCCAGGTTATTCACTCCCCTCCCTCTTTTTCCCTCATCATTTGAAGCTCACTGTATACGTCTATTCTCTCCTACTTCCTTAAGAATTGCTGTGATCTACTGGCCCCCTGGACCATTATCGACTTTCCTTGATGAGTTCTCTGCCTGGCTACCCTACTTTCTCTCTTAGAAAATTCCCACAATCCTTCTCTGTGATTTCAACATCCCTGCTAATACAAACACTCCTGCTACTTCTAAACTTCTTAGTCTAACGTCTTCATTTGACCTGAAGCAATGGGTACAGGCTTCTACTCACTCTGATGGCAACACCCTTGACCTTGTATTCTTCTAACTGTGCACTCCATGCAACTTCTCAAACAATCCTTTTCCTCTCTCTGATCATCACCTTATTCGTTTCTCTCTCTCCCTGTCTTTCACCACCTGTAGAAACTTTCGCAACTTCAACTCTTCTCTCCTCTATGACAAAATCTCTCTCTTGTCCTTGCCCAACCAAGCCACTTCCATCTACAATAAATCCCTGTCCTCCACCCAGGAAAAGCTTGCTCCCCTCACTACACACAGAATCAGGCCTCAACCCCTACAACCCTGGCAAACAGATGACACTAAAATTCTCAAAAAACATAGTCACACTCTTGAGCGTCTGTGGCACAAGATCAAGTCTCTCAAAGACTTCAACCAATACAAATCTGCCCTCCAAAAATACTATTCTTTTCTCCACACTGCCAATCAGACCTATTTTACAACTCGTATTAACACCTTTTCATCCAGTCCCCGTAAACTTTTCTCTACCTTCAACTCTCTACTTCGTCCTCCACCGCCTCCACCCACTGACTCACTGCCCAGGAGATTGATACAATCCGTGATGAAATCTCCACTCTACAGGTATCTGCCCCAGTTAAACAGGTACAATTGACACTCCCCTTATTCAAATCTGCTACTACAAAGTTGCTAAACTCCTTACTAACGCCCACCTAACCACCTGCCCCCTGGACCCTATTCCCTCTCAAACACTACGGTCACCCTCTGACTCTAGCCTACACTCTCTAACTCACATCTTCAATCTCTCCTTCACCTCTGGCATTTTCCCCAATGCTCTAAAACATGAACTGGTCATCCCCATACTTAGAAAGCCATCCTTGGACCCCACCAATCTTAACAACCTACACCTTATCCCCTTGCTCCCCTTTTCCTCTAAACTCCTTGAACGCCTGGTTTACAACCGAGTGACCACCTCATTAAGAATAACCTTCTTGATCCCCTTCAATCTGGATTTCGCCTTCAACACTCCACAGAAACTGCTCTTTTCACAAATGACCTACTAACTGCAAAAACCAACGGACACTATTCTGTACTCCTACTTCTGGACCTTTCAGCTGCCTTTGCCATAGTTGACCATCTCCTCAAGAATTTTACTCCTTTGGTATCCGTGACCGTGCTCTTCAGTGGCTCTCATCCTACCTATCTCAACGCACCTTCAGTGTCACTTACAATTCTACTTCCTCCACTCCTCTTCCCTTCTCCGTCAGGGTCAACCAAGGTTCTGTTCTTGGACCTCTTATTCTCAATCTACCCCTCTTCCGTGGGTCAGCTGATTCAATATCATTTCTACGCTGACGACACACAAATCTATCTCTCCACCCCTCAACTCACTCCATCAGTCTCCTCACGCATCACTAACTTACTAACAGACATATCTGTATGGATGTCACACCACTTCCTCAAACTCAACTTGTCCAAAAACGAACTTATAATATTTCCTCCCCCACGTGCCTCTTCCCCTGACTTCTCTGTCAACAGCAATGGCACAACCATCCACCCATCCTCACAGGTCAGCATGCTAGGTGTTATCCTGGACTCTAAACTCTCCTTTCGGCCCCACATCCAATCGTTTTCCAAAGCTTGCCGCCTCAACCTCCACAATATCTCTAAACTATGTCCCTTTCTAACCAATGAAACCACAAAGCTCCTGCTTCACTCCCTGGTTATCACTCGCCTTGACTACTGCAACTCACTTCCCATTGGCTTACCTTTAAATAGACTATCCCCACTTTAGTCCATTTAGAATGCTGCTGCCAGACTCATCCACCTTACAAACCACTCAGTGTCTACTACCCCTCTCTGCCAATCCCTCCATTGGCTGCCACTTACGCAACAAATTAAATTCAAAATACTAACAAGTTACAAAGCCATCCATACCTCTGCCCCCAGCTACATCCCTAGCCTAGTCTCAAAATACCAACCTAATTGCCCTCTTCATTCCTCCTAAGACCTCCTGCTCTCTAACTCCCTCATCAGCTCCTCCCATATCCGCCTCCAGGACTTCTCCTGAGCCTTGCCCATCATCTGGAATTCGCTACCCCAATCTGTCAGACTGTCTCCAAACGTATCCACTTTTAAGCGATCCCTGAAAACTTTCCTCTTCAGAGAAGCCTATCCTGCCTCCATCTAATAACTGCATTATTTTCTCCATTAGCTCATCCCACACAGCTATTGCCCTTTTGTATAACTTGACCCTCCCTCCTAGATTGAAAGCTCTAATAAGCAGGGCTCTCTGATTCCCCCCGTATCTAATTGTATTGTAATAGTACTGTCTGCCCTAATGTTGTAAAGCGCTGCGTAAACTGTCGGCGATATATAAATCTTGTATAATAATGATAATAAAGACCTTTTCTGTCAGGCTCCCTGCAGTTCTTTTGTTCTTAGAAATCCCACTCTGGTCATCTCTTGGAGCTGTCCTGTTGACTCAAGTGGCTGCAGCTCTCAGTATCCTGTTGCTCATGCAACATGACCGCATCTTGGGCTCCCCCTGCTTGATCTTTGGCTGCAGAGTCCCCTACCCTGGAAGTATGACCACAGCTCTTACTTTCAGCATCCTGTTGCCAGGCATAGCCTTTTGTTAATTCCTGCATATCTTCTATTGGTCCTTATTCTATTTGCATTAAATTTAGGTCTCCCAAAGCCCTGCACCAGATGCTTGTGATAGGTTTGCCCAAATGTCCCCCTAGCTGCCTTTAGCCTGTATCAGATCTACCTGTTCTGTGTAGAGACCTTGCCGGTTTATGAATCCCCTCTCTGCCTGCTGGCCAAACTGACCTCTACCCTTTATTGACCACTTGCCTATGTAATGACCACATAGCTGTCTGATACCCGGACCCAACCTCTTGCCTGGTTGCCACATCGCTCTGACTAGGCACCAGCATCTGCCATCCTCTGTAGACATCTGTATCTTCCATGTACCATGGGTATCCTTTGTTTTATATCAACAACAGGAAGAGGAGACAAGGGAGTCCCCAGAAAGCAAAAAAGGGGAATGGTCAACTACGGCTTATGGTACAAAAATGCAAAAAGGCTTTATTAAGGGTGGGGGTATTTACATATACAAAAAATTCCAAATATATGTAAGATAAACAATTTATCTAAATAACACAGTCCATCTCACTACACTAAACCAAAATTAAAAACCATGCTGCAACATTGATGAATAAAACTGCAGAGCGTGCCTGCAGGCCAAAAACGCATGCAGTGTCCATTTGAATGCAAAGAAAAAAGGATGGCACCAAACATTACTTGGGGTAAGCTACTGATGGGATATCAAGTCTTATGTGGTCTAGTATTGACTGTGCATCAAATTGAGCAGTACTATTTCCTCAATGCAGCATATAAGGAGCAAAGGACAGACCACTCCAAAGAAAGGGCTTAGTCTCTTTTCCAATCTAGACCAGAATGATCTTTTCACAGTTCATCAGTTTCAAGTGTGTCAATCCATGCAGGAGGGTGAATGGCAAACAGATGCAAAGACTATTGATAAGCAGATAAGGAGGGAAAGAGAAACTGCCCTTTTGGGCTCTCACCACTTTCAATTACTGGGGATGTCCTCAGACTCTGCTGTCTTGCTGTTTGGCATGGAGCAGCTCACAGTCAGTTCAGAGCAACATTCAGTGTGTAGTCACAGCACACCATTCTCCTCAATAGTAGACACTGCAGACTGTGTGATCACATGACCGGTCACATGGTTAGGAAAAGACCAGGAACCAGGAACTTTCATTCAATTGCTGATGCGGAAATAGCTTGTGAAGTATGGTGCTGTATGCAAATCACAGGGAAACCCTTTTACATTGCTGAAAAAGGAAGCATGTTGAAGGCCTGCTGACAAGCCCTGCAGGGGCTGCGTTAACGTTTCGTACGCCTCCGCGTACTTCTTCAGAACAATTTGGCATTGAATTAAGGTTGATTTAAATAGGGAACGCTGTCCAATCAGATCAAACCATGCCAAATAGCTATTTACTGCCATCTTGTGGTCACATCAGGTAATGCAGTCAAAAAGAAAAAAAAAAAAGGAAAAAAGGTGCCAATCAGTTGCTTAAACGAAAAAGTACTTATTTGCAAGGGGGGAGGAAGAAATACAATCTCACATATCACCAGGCATCAAGTAAAGAGCGCAATAGACATTGTAATACATTTCCTCATAAAGTGGAATGGCCCTCATGGTCAGAATTAAATTATATCAAAAACAACCAAAACAGATACAAGAAACCCAAGAGATCAATCGGGGAGCCTTTATAAAACACTTCAAACCTAATGTTTATGGTTCAAGAAAGACACTCTGGCTTAGTTCGTGGTTCAAGCCATTAGGTTGAAGAGTACCAAGCCTGAATATCCATTTTTTCTCTTTGCGTAGGAGTACCCTGTCAAAGTCACCCCTACGGTCTGTCAGAGAAAGGGCATAAAAGCCCTTTACCCTCAGACCTGTGGTTTTGCCCTGATGAAAATCCAAAAAGTGTTGAGCCACTGAAGTTTCTTCCTTTAGCCTGATACTCTTCAGGTGTTCCCCGAATCTAACACGCAGCTGTCTCTTAGTTTTGCCTATATGCAATTTATGACATGGGCATTCGAGAACATAGAGTATTCTAGTTGTGGCACAGTTAATGAAAGACCGGATCTCAAATTGTTGACTACCATCCGAATTTCTAAAGGTTTTTGAGCGGTCCACATACTTGCATGTGCCACAATGGCCACACGGAAACATGCCGTTGACCCGAGGCATATCAGTGAGCCAACTTCTATTTGAGGGCCGTACAAACTCAGATTGCACCAGCATGTCATTGAGGTTTTGGGCTCGTTTAGCAACCATTGACGGTCTCTCACCGATAGTTTGCCTCGACCCAACAGCCCGCAACAGTATGTGCCAATGTTTTGAGAGGATTGTATTCACCTGGTGCCACTGGGCCCCATAGGGGGTGATAAATCTCACCAGTCCCTCAGTCTTCTGTTGTGTCTTTTTCTGGGGAAAGAGGAGGTCAGCTCTCCTCTTATGTCCTGCGATGCTCATTGCTCGCTTGAGGGTACGGTGGGGATATCCTCTTTCCCTGAATCTCTGGTAGAGTTGTTTAGATTAGGAAAAGTAGTCCTCAGTAGAGCAGTTTCTGCGGATTCTCATGAACTGTCCAAACGGGATCCCACGTATCAAAGACTTGGGGTGGTGGCTATCAGCCTGTAGTAATGTATTTGCGGCTGTTTCCTTTCGGAAAGTACTAGTGCCCCCCTCGACTTATACTTGAGTCAAGCACTTTTCTGCAGCAAAAAATTTCATTTTCCGAACCGACTTTGGGGCCCCGTATCTCAGGGCCACTTGGTGCTAGAAACCCCAAATTTGGTATGAAAACCCAGTGGAACTGGTACCATAACATGTCCAAAGATGAAGTTCCTAGCACTAAGTGGCCCCGAGATACGGGGCCCCAAATTCGGTTCGGAAAATGTCATTCTCTGCTGAAGAAAAGTGCTTGACATTTTCTGAACCGACTTTGGGGCCCTGTATCTCAGGGCCACTTGGTGCTAGGAACCCCAAATTTGGTATGAAAACCCAGTGGAACTGGTACCATAACATATCCAAAGCTGGGGTTCCTAGCACCAAGTGGCCCTGAGATACGGGGCCCCAAAACCGGTTTGGAAAATGTCATTCTCTGCTGCAGAAAAGTGCTTGACATTTTCTGAACTGATTTTTGGGGCCCTGTATCTCAGAGCCACTTGGTGCTAGAAACCCCAGCTTTGGAAATTTTATGGTGCTAGTTCCACTGGGTTTGCACACCAAATTTAGGGTTCCTAGCATTAAGTGGCCCCGAGATACGGGGCCCCAAATTCGGTCAACTGTGTCCATCTGCAGCAATGTCAATTCAGGACCCTTTGGGTTCAGAGACCCCAAATTTTGGCTGCAGCTAGGGGGCATCTAGGAACCCTTAACTACCGAGTTTGAAGTTCAGGGGACCTATGGTTGCAAATGGGCACAGTGATGCTGCAAATGGGCATTGTTGACCCTCTTTTCCACTTACAGTAGCTGTGCATTTCTCACCCTCGTCTTATACTCGGGTCAATAAGTTTTTCCCATTTTTTTTGTGGTAAATTAGGGCCTCGACTTATACTCGGAACGACTTATACTCGAGTATATACGGTATATTTCTAGTGTTATTTTCTAGCTCTGCCATAAACACCTCCAGTTCATCTGAAGTCCCTGCCCATACCATCAGGACATCATTGATGTACCTCAGCCAGAAGCATGCATGGCCGAGGTACATCGATGAGGCATAAACTTATCAATAGTCTTTGCATCTGTTTGCCATTCACCCTCCTGCATGGATTGACACACTTGAAACTGATGAACTGTGAAAAGATCATTCTGGTCTAGATTGGAAAAGAGACTAAGCCCTTTCTTTGGAGTGGTCTGTCCTTTGCTCCTTATATGCTGCATTGAGGAAATAGTGTTTGTGCACTGGACATACCTAGTAACAGGAACTCTGGTCTTTCTATTTCCAAAACAACTGGTGTATACACACACACATTTAGTGCACTGAGAATGGAAGCTGCTTGTGGAGGATTTCCTTTTAACAGAGGGTTAAAAACCCCACCTAATTCAGCTATGTAAGGTCTTGTCTATGTGGATATATGTAGTTTCTTTTCAGTACTGCTCAATTTGATGCACAGTCAATACTAGACCACATAAGACTCGATATCCCATCAGTAGCTTACCCCAAGTAATGTTTTGTGCCATCCTTTTTTTCTTTGGATGCAAATGGACACTGCATGCGTTTTTGGCCTGCAGGCACGCTCTGCAGTTTTATTCATCAATGTTGCAGCATGGTTTTTAATTTTGGTTTAGTGTAGTGAGACGGACTGTGTTATTTAGATACATTGTTTATCTTACATATATTTGGAATTTTTTTGTATATGTAAATACCCCCACCCTTAATAAAGCCTTTTTGCATTTTTGTACCATAAGCCGTAGTTGACCATTCCCCTTTTTTGCTTTCTGGGGACTCCCTTGTCTCCTCTTCCTGTTGTTGATATAGTGCCGTTGCTTTTAGGACAGGTATCCTGTCACATATTGACGAATCAGCTGGTACGCTATTTGCAACTTTGGTGAGTGTGGATTCAAGGACCTTTTACCCCCCATTTTTTGCGGTATCCTTTGTTTTACCTTTTGCACCACCTCTTGTGCTACCAGTACATAGCATTGTGTAATAAGTCATGGGGGTAGCCAAATATATGTAGCCCTGCTTGCCATAAGGCAGGAGTGTCCAACGTTTTGACCTTCCTGGGCCACATTGGAAGAAGAATGGGCTTGGGCACATAAAATACACTAACAATTAGGATAGATGAGGAATAGAAAAAGTCAGGCAGATGACACGTTAACGATCACTGATATAGATAATGTACATATCTGAGTAATAAAATTGACATTCTTTCTAATATATTTTATTATAAAAGTAAAGGTGCAAGTTTAAACTATTGTTTTTGATAAACTAACGCATTAATATCTGGTTCCATGGATAAAGTCTCATTCGAATTTCTTCATAAAAGTTTAGGCCAATATGTATTCTGCTACATGTTTTTGGTAAAAAAAATACCAATTAGCGTATATTGACTGGTTTACACGAACATTATTGCATCTACAAACTATGGTGTGTATGTCATTTTTATATATATATATATATATACACATATACATATACATACATACATATATATATATATACATACATACATATACACACATTATATATATATATATATATATATATACATATATACATACATATACACACATATATATATATACATACACTAGAGCTGCACAATTAATCGTCAAGAATCGTTAGCGCGATCTTGACTAAAGTGTTTCACAATTCTTTCTATGCAAAGAATTCTCTATGCTCTTCTGAAGCCACAGCCCACAAAAGAAAAGAAGAGAAGAACTGGGCAGTCTGCCAAGAATCAAAACATTCTTTATCAGTTGAACTTAAGTGTAAACATTGTAACAATTTGTTAATGGAATAGACTTTGGTGCAAGTGAAAAAAGTTTAGCTACTTAAACACTAAACCTTTTTCTGACATTTGTTGGTTTCAAGTTAAAATCATGTTTTTTTTTTTTTGCTAGAAAATTAGTTAGAACACCCAAACGTTATATATATTTTTTAGTAGACACCCTAGAGAATAAAATGGTGGTTGTTATTTTATTAACTTAATTGTTATTTTTAATATTTTATGTCACACTGTATTTGCGCAGCGGTATTTCAAATGCAATTTTTAAAAAAAAAATTACTTTAATGAATTAAAAAAAAAACTAAGCAGTAAAGTTAGCCCATTTTTTTTTGTATAATGTGAAAGATTTTTTGTTGCGAGAAGTGTGATCTTTTATTCTAAGCAAAAAATCTGTGATTCTCATTTTGGCCAGAATCGTGCAGCTCTAATACATACATACACACACACAGTATCTCACAAAAGTGAGTACACCTCTCACATTTTTGTAAATATTTTATTATATGTTTTCAGGTGACAACACTGAAGAAATTACACTTTGCTACAATGTAAAGTAGAAAATAACTCAACACATAGCCATTAATGTCTAAACCACTGGCAACAAAAGTGAGAACACCCCTAAGTGAAAATGTCCAAATTGGGCCCAAAGTGTCAATATTTTGTGTGCCCACCATTATTTTCCAGCACTACCTTAACCCTCTTGGGCATGGAGTTCACCAGAGCTTCACAGGTTGCCACTGGAGTCCTCTTCCACTCCTCCATGACGAGATCACAGAGCTGGTGAATGTTCGAGACCTTGCACTCCTCCGCCTTCCATTTGAGGATGCCCCACAGATGCTCAATAGGGTTTAGGTCTGGAGACATGCTTGGCCAATCCATCACCTTTACCCTCAGCTTCTTTAGCAAAGGCAGTGGTCTGCTTGGAGGTGTTTGGGGTCGTTATGTTTGAATACTGCCCTGTGGCCCAGTCTCTGAAGGGAGGGGATCATGCTTTGCTTCAGTATGTCACAGTACACGTTGGCATTCATGGTTCACGCAATGAACTGTAGCTCCCCAGTGCCGGCAGTACTCATGCAGCCCCAGACAATGACACTCCCACCACCATGCTTGACTGTAGGCAAGACACACTTGCCTTTATACTCCTCACCCGATTGCCGCCACACACACTTGACACCAACTGAACCAAATAAGTTTATCTTGGTCTCATTAGACCACAGGACATGGTTCCAATAGTCCATGTCCTTAGTCTGCTTGTCTTCAGCAAACTGTTTGCAGGCTTTCTTGTGCATCATCTTCAGAATTGGCTTCTTTCTGGGATGGCAGTCATGCAGACCAATTTGATGCAGTGTGCGGCGTATAGTCTGTGCAATGACAGGCTGACCCCCCACCCCCACCCCTTCAACCTCTGCAGCAATGCTGGCAGCACTCATATGTCTATTTCCCAAAGAGAACCTCTGGATAGGACGCTGAGCACGTGCATTAAACTTCTTTGGTTAACCATGGCGAGGCCTGTTCTGAGTGGAACCTGTCCTGCTAAACCGCTGTATGGTCTTGGCCACCGCACTGCAGCTCAGTTTCAGGGTCTTGGCAATCTTCTTATAGCCTAGGCCATCTTTATGTAGAGCAATGATTCTTTTTTTCAGATCCTCAGAGAGTTCTTTGCCAAAAGGTGTCATGTTGAACTTCCAGTGACCAGTATGAGAGAATGAGAGTGATAACACCAAATTTAACACACCTGCTACCTATTCACACCTGAGACCTTGTAACAATAACGAGTCACATGACACCGGGGAGGGAAAATGGCTAATTGGGCCCAATTTGGACATTTTTAATTAGAGGTGTACTCACTTTTGTTGCCAGCAGTTTAGACATTAATGGCTGTGTGTTGAGTTATTTTGAGGGGACAGCAAATTTACACTGTACTAATGACACTGGCTGGGAAGGGATTAACCACTTCCCGCCCAAGATACAACATATGACGCCCTGGACTTTGAGTGGGGATATCTGAATAATGCAGAAGGCATCATCCAGATATCATCTTTTTTAGCTGGCGATTCCCTGCACCATAAGAACAATCATAGCGGCAGTTCAGCCGTTTGATCGTTCTTACAGGCAGTGGGAGGGGACTCCCCCCCCACCCCCCTCCGGTGCTTCCACTGCCTCGCCCGTTGCAACAGCTACCATTTTTTTTCCCTAGGGTCTCTGCTAAAAAACATATATAATGTTTGGAGGTTCTGAGTAATTTTCTAGAAAAAAAATTATGATTTTTTACATGGAAGAGCGAAGTGCCAGAATTGGCTCAGATGGGAAGTGGTTAAACATCTAGTGATCAAAGGGTTAACTGTCTGCCTAGCCAGTGTTTTTGTGTACTGTATGTGCTGCTTTTTCTAGGGGGAAGAGAGATTTCATTCGGTGCTTTGCAGGGACAAAAAAGCCATCTCTTCCCCCTTGTCCGAACAGAGATCTGCCTTGTTTACATAGGCAGATCTCCGTTCTGTGCGTTTTACCGACAATCGGCGGGTGCCGTCGGACTTCCAGTGTGCCTACAGATTGGCTTCTGCCATGATTAATCACAGCAGAGACTCTCTCATGCCTGTAGGGTGAAGTGCAGAATCACATTTTATAATATATATATATATATATATATATATATATATATATATATATATATACACACACACACACATATACATATATATATACACACACGTGATCCTGCAAAGGAGGGCGGTCCAGAAGTGGTTAAGGAATCCTACCATTTTGTATACAGAAGTAAGAAACTGCTAATCTTTTCATACTTCTTTGTCAGGTCTTCCCCCTTTTCCCTGTTTTTTTTTAAACAGGACAGATATGGGGCAGCTAACACACATCAGAACCATCTGTTACATCAACCTTATTTCTCCTTAGATGAACATCTGTTCATGTAAGGATACATCTGTTCAACATAATGATGATTTGGATGAAAGTATTGTACCTTTCTTTTCCTTAGCTGTAGTAATGATAATTTAGAAAGAAAGATCTTTGACACAATCAGCTATATGAAGGATTGCTTATCATTTCCTGTATGTCCAGCATAACCACAAGTAAACCTTTAAACTCCACTTACCTTGTTAGTCTATTACTGCAGCATGATCAATAGAAAGTCACTTGGACAGTTACAATTTTTAGAAATAAGAATGGATGCATATCCAAGTTTTGAGTTATCTCTTTATTATTCAGTGATGAGTTTATCTTTTATTAACCCTGAAAGAGAAAACTCCAGTGACTGAAGTGTTAGAGCTGTAGCTTCATGCTTGTTTATCAAGAGTCCAGCACAAGTCAAATAAGGCCACTTCCCCCAAAAAAGAATGACAATGGGAATGCACACACATTCAGTGAGTCTCTGTTCCATGGCTTGTGTCTCCAAAAATTATTCACACACATGCGCGCACACACACATTCATTAAT
This sequence comes from Lithobates clamitans, assembly GCA_037952925.1. Classification (NCBI taxonomy): domain Eukaryota; kingdom Metazoa; phylum Chordata; class Amphibia; order Anura; family Ranidae; genus Lithobates; species Lithobates clamitans. The sequence continues at coordinate 223,727 of JBBGZY010000421.1, read as the reverse complement.
CTTTGGGTGATTTTTGCATTTGCAAATTTCCTCCAGTGAACCGCATTGCTTCCCCTCTCCCTCTCCCCCCCCCCCAATTAATAAATAGGAACATTCCAAGTGTCTGAAAAAAGTCAACAAGGACAAATCACATACAGCATTTGTTTTTGTCAGTTGCACACATCAGAATGGAAAACCAGCAGTATGTCCCTGGGCTCACCACTGTCCTCATAATGTCCTGCTTACAGTGAGGCACATTTGCTGCTCCTGTACAGCAGAGAACTTCTGTAGCTGAACTCTTTAGAATGATGATGAATTGTAGCAGCAGGTAGCCATGCAGGATGACACAGCCAATATGTAACATAACTCTGCTGTGTGTTTGTTTCCCGATACCTTACACCTTTTTCAAATTGTGCTTATGTTCACAGCAAAAGGTACAAAAATGTAGTATATTGTCCAAATTTACAGTGCCTCAGATATTGCCTCTATGCTGCAGTACTGTCTTTTTTTTAACCCATAAGGTTATGATTATTTGGCAATGGCTTTATTTGCACAAATGTCAAATTCTGGGAGTCGGGAAATAAAGAAGATTGCGTGTTTAAGCTTGTAAAAACTTGGAAAATCAGTTTGTTTTTTTTAATCCCAATTCCATCATAATTATTTACCAGGACTGTCGTTGTTCTGAGTTTATGGCAAGGCTCTGCTTCTTCTGCCATAAGATAAGCCACACTGTGATGCTGGAGTCACCTGCTTCGGCATACTTGTGATTCCCCTGACATTTGGTGCCACAGGGGAAAGAATGTAAGTTACATTGCTATTGCCACAGGCAGTGAGTGAATTTAATAAATAATCTATTGGCAATAGATCCCTCTGTTCCGTCTTATGGCTCCATCATACTGGTGGTTACATTATTTTGACAGAAGCAGAAGCCTGGAAAAATGGCACTTCAAGTGCTCTTTATCTATAGTCACAAGTTCCAACCACTGCAAAAGTCACTGCTGGGACAAGATGGCGCTTCGATTGGCCTTCATCTTCTCCAACCTCTTTACCAAATGGCTATTGCCTACTTCAAGCTCATCAATCTTATCCAAGGCTGTACGGAGCTGCGTACAAGAAAAAAAGATGGAGAATGAATATTCCATTAAAGAAAGAAATCATGCATATTGATAGGTTACCCTCATAAAAGACCCTCTACAAAAGCTGAGAGAAAAGAAAACCCAATTTGGAAAATGTAACTGCACTGCCTTAAGAAAATCACAAGTTTCACCCGATACATTTAACGTTCAATAAAAAATATTCAAGTCACTCTAATACTGCAGCTGTCAAAAGTTGTATATTTTAGAAGTTGTTGACAAATCAGGATTTGGCTAGAAAACCCAGTTACCATTTATCAGGTGCTGCTTTTTTACCCCTCCCTATAAGCACTTCTAAATAGAGATGCCCTGTAATCAAGCACAGGGTTTATTGTAGCTTACATCAATTGCAATCTAAACATATACCCAAGGACCCAAATTACTGCAGCTCACCGGTCCTTTGATATGGTGGCTGCACTTTTTTTTTTTCAGGCTTTTTTACTTTATTTTTACCTGGTGACCCTGCCAGTAGCACACTTCCTGTTCTAGGATGACCACATTTACTCATTGTACTAGATTTATAGAGAAGCGTTGTCACCTAGCAAAAGGAGGGGTGTTAGGACTACAGCGCAGCGCCGTCATTTCCAAATCATATAAGAGGTGTTGTTCTGTAGTTGACAGAAGTAAACCAACTGCTTCCAATAGTATATATTACAGACTAAAAGGAAGCAAACTAGATTAGGTTTATATACACTGTAATTAATAATACAGGATTTTACCCAACTTTAGCTCTATTTTGTTGCATATGGCTAAAAAAGATCCATGTCCATTAGTTTCAATATTTCACAAATCCAGCTGGTCTATCAGCTAAACCAAATCGCAGGACAAATGACCAATTTTGGAGAAATCCTACCAGACACTACAGGGACAGTCAAAACAGTTCCCTGAATACACCAATCCCATACTTCATCTCTTGAACTGAGATACCAAATCATTTTCTGACTTCAGCTATTATTTTTAGTGTTTATTTTAGAACCCTAAACTCCAGTGTATGGCTTTCAACTAAATGTAAAATATACAAAAAAAAAAAAGAAGTATAAATACTTAAAAACATTAATATTCACCTCCCTCTGTAATCTTCTTTTTTCAGCTTTTAATTCGTCTTCTATTTTTTCAGCATTTTCTGCAGATGTTTTGAATCTGGACAACTGACTTTCTAGCCGAATAATCTGACAAATAAATTGGTAGAAGCTGAGAACTGGCATTACCTTACCCCTGATTCATAAATGAGAGCATTTCAAAAGTAACAAAATTAACTCCATAAATACAAAACGTAAACCAAAGAGCACAGAGACCTTCTACTGTTGAAAACTTGTTAAGGCCCCTTTCACACTTATACGACTTGTCCCACGATTTTGTACTGCAAAATCGTATGACAAGTCATTCTCCATGATTTTCAATGACTACCATTCATATTGGCACGACTTTAAGTCGTGCCGACTTGAAAGTAGTCCCTGCACTACTTTGGTCCAACTTCTATGCGAGTTGTACTCCATAGACCTCAATGTTAAACCCTGAAGTAGCATGCAAGTCGTGCCTGAATATTATATAGACACGACTTCAGCACGACTTTGTAAGCACAAGCCTGGCCTCGCTATTCGGGAAAGGAAAACTTTTCTTTCCTTTCCCGATGAGCGACAGGCAGTGCTGACAGCTGTCTGGTATGAATCCAGAGGGGGAACGCTGCGCCAAGTTTTAAATGAAAAAACCGGCGTGGGTTCCCCCCCAGGGGCATACCAGGCCCTTAGGTCTGGTATGGATCTAAGGGGAACCCCCTACGCCGAAAAATCGGCGTGGGGTCCCCCCCAAAATCCATACCAGACCCTCATCCGAGCACGCAGCCCGGCCGGTCAGGAATGGGGGTGGGGACGAGCTAGCGGCCCCCCCCCTCCTGGACCGTACCAGGCCGCATGCCCTCAACATGGGGGGGTGGGTGCTTTAGGGCATGGGGGGCACCCTGCGGGCCCCCCCACCCCAAAGCACCTTGTCCCCATGTTGATGAGGACAAGGGCCTCTTCCCGACAACCCTGGCCGTTGGTTGTCGGGGTCTGCGGGCGGGGGGCTTATCGGAATCTGGGAGCCCCCTTTAATAAGGGGGCCCCCAGATCCCGGCCCCCCACCCTATGTGAATGAGTATGGGGTACATGGTACCCCTACCCATTCACCTAGGGAAAAAAAGCATCAATAAAAAACACAGTACACAGGTTTTTAAAATAATTTATTAGGCAGCTCCGGGATCTTCTTCCGACTTCGGGGGTCCTCTTCTGACTTCGGGGGTCTCTCCGGCGTCCGCATCTTCTGCCGGCTCCACCGCTATCTTCTGGCGCTCTTTTGCCAGCGGTGGTCCGGACCTCTGGATCGTCTTCTTCCCTCTTCTCTTCCAGAGATGTTGACACGACGCTCTCTCCAGCCAGAATGGTCTCTGTGCGCTCCGCAACTGACTTATATAGGCGGTGGCCCCGCCCCCTTATGCCGTCACAGTCCCTGGGCATGCTGGGACTGTGACGTTTTAGGAGGCGTGGTCACTGGGTGAGGACCACGCCCCCTTATGACGGCACAGTCCCAGCATGCCCCGGGACAGTGACCTCATAGGGGGGCGGGGCCACCGCCTATATAAGTCAGTTGCGGAGCGCACAGAGACCATTCTGGCTGGAGAGAGCGTCGTGTCAACATCTCTGGAAGAGAAGAGGGAAGAAGACGATCCAGAGGTCCAGACCACCGCTGGCAAAAGAGCGCCAGAAGATAGCGGTGGAGCCGGCAGAAGATGCGGACGCCGGAGAGACCCCCGAAGTCGGAAGAAGATCCCGGAGCTGCCTAATAAATTATTTTAAAAACCTGTGTACTGTGTTTTTTATTGATGCTTTTTTTCCCTAGGTGAATGGGTAGGGGTACCATGTACCCCATACTCATTCACATAGGGTGGGGGGCCGGGATCTGGGGGCCCCCTTATTAAAGGGGGCTCCCAGATTCCGATAAGCCCCCCGCCCGCAGACCCCGACAACCAACGGCCAGGGTTGTCGGGAAGAGGCCCTTGTCCTCATCAACATGGGGACAAGGTGCTTTGGGGTGGGGGTGCCCCCCATGCCCTAAAGCACCCACCCCCCCATGTTGAGGGCATGCGGCCTGGTACGGTCCAGGAGGGGGGGAGGCCGCTAGCTCGTCCCCACCCCCATTCCTGACCGGCCGGGCTGCGTGCTCGGATAAGGGTCTGGTATGGATTTTGGGGGGACCCCCACGCCGATTTTTCGGCGTAGGGGGTTCCTCTTACAATTCATACCAGACCTAAGGGCCTGGTATGTCCCTGGGGGGGAACCCACGCCAGTTTTTTTATTTAAAACTTGGCGTGGAGTTTCCCCTTATGATTCATACCAACTACTGTATGTTTTAATTTGTAAATGCCAAAAACGTGGCAAAGTAGCACTGCTCCCAAATCGCGGTAAAATCGCGGCAAATCGCGGTAAAATAGCGGCAAAATCGCGGCCGCAAAATCGCGGTAAAATCGTGCGACTTTGAAGTCGTATAAGTGTGAAAGGGGCCTAAAGCAGAGTTTGTCATTTTTGTGTTTATTAAAAGTCAGCAGCTACACTTTTTTGTGACTTTTAATAAACACACATTCACCTGTCCCAGGATACAGCAACGTGGCCGCCCAACCTTCCATTCTCTCCATCTTGCCAGCATTACAACTGTGGGCACCTGGCGGTGACAGCTTGCGGTTTCACAGCCGGGAGCGAGTCTCGCTGCGCTTCCTGATTGGTCGGGCAATCTTCTGGGACCTGCGACGTGTCCCAGAAGATAGGGGGGAGAAAAGAACTTGTCAAAACTAGGTACCCGCTTTCCACAAAGGTGGCATAAGATGGGGGGTACTTAACCACTTCCCTACTCGCCCATAGACATATGATGTCCTCAGAAGGGATCTCCCATCCTGGGCGGGCATCATATGACGTCCCCGGCTTCCCTGTGGTATCGGGGGCGAGCGCCCACCGCGTCACCGAGGAGCCGATGCGCGTGCCCGGCGGCCGCAATGACCTCCGGGCACTAGTGATCGCTCGTTACAGAGAAGGATCGTCGATCTGTGGGTGTAAACCCACAGATCTACGTCCTGTCAGGGGAGAGGAGACAGATCGTGTGTTCCTTGTATATAGGGATAACAATCGGTCTCCTCCCAAAGTCAGGCCCCCCCCCCCAGTTAGAATCGCTCCCTAGGTAACACATTTAACCCCTTGATCGCCCCCTAGTTTTAACCCCTTCCCTGCCAGTGACATTTATACAGTAATTAATGCATTTTTATAGCTCTGATCGCTATGTAAATCGTCCCAAAATAGTGTCAAAAAGGTCCGATGTGTCTGCCGCAATGTCAGTCACGATAAAAATTGCCGCCATTACTAGTAAAAAAAAAAAAAATAGTAATAATAAAAATGCCATAAATCTATCCCTTATTTTGTAGACGCTATAACTTTTGTGTGAACCAATCATTATACGCTTATTGTGATTTTTTTTTATACCAAAAATATGTAGAAGAAAACGTATTGGCCGAAACGGAGGAAAAAAATGTTTTTTTTTTTTTTTTTTATATGAGATATTTATTATAGCAAAAAGTAAAAAATAGTGTTTTTTTTTTTCAAACTTGTTGGTCTTTTTTTGTTTATAGCACAAAAAATAAAAAACTACAGAGATGATCAAATACCACCAAAAGAAAGCTCTATTTTGTGGGGGAAAAAATGATAAAAATGTCAGTGCCCATCATTGCCCACCGGTGCCACTTATGAGTGCTCATCAGTGCCACCTATCAATGAGTGCCCATCAGTGCTGTATATCAGTGCCAGCCATCAGTGCCGCCTATCAATGCCACGTCATCAGTGCCATCTCATTGGTGGCGACTCATCGGTGACGCCTTATCAGTGCCCGTCATTGTCCATCAGTGAAGGAAAAAAATAACTTTTTTATAACAGAAACAAAGAAACTTTTTCTATTTGTTTAGCAAAGAATAAAAATCGTAGAGGTGATCAAATACCACCAAAAGAAAGCTCTATTTGTGGGGGAAAAATTATAAAAATGTAATATGGGTACAGCGTAGCATGACCACGCAATTGTCATTCATAATGTGACAGCGCTGAATTCTGAAAATTGGCCTGGGCAGGAAGGGGGTGAAAATGCCCGGTATTGAAGTGGTTAAAGCAGAACTTCCCCTTTTGGGTGGAGCTTCGCTTTAAAGTCTTCTGGTGATACCAACAATCTATCATGGTCCCTGTTCATGTACAATAGATAATAGGTCTTTGATAGGATAGAACCAGCACAGGATTCAAGGGAGAGTTTTTAAGAAGGAGGTTGCAAGGGAGTGCAATCTAGGCCAAATATGCTCTTAAGTGTCCATGAATACTGTAAGATTTGTTTTTGTGGGTTTTTTTTCCCCTGAACAAGCACAGAATATTCAAGACATTTTAGAGTCATTGAAAATTTTTTTTCTATAAAGAGAGTTCAAATACTGGCTATCTGGATGTTCTACTATGAAGAAACTATTTCTCTTGACCTATATCCGCTCTGCAGTATTTTTTTTTCAATATATAAAAAAAAACAAAAAAAAAAAAAAACTTACATTCTGTTCTAAGGCAGTTATTTCTTGTGTGGATTTGGTGATTTTAAATTTGAGGTCACTGATTTGTCTGTTAGCATCTCCTTGAAAAAAAGAAAATAAAAATATCATAAAACAATAGCAAGTTCAGTTCAAGACATCACACAGAAAATCTTTAGAATGAAGAAAGAACACTCAAGGCCCAATAACCTTCTAACGACTATGATGATATATTGTACAAACTATTACACTATCAATGTAGGTAGAAATGACTATCCAGCATTTTAGATAATGGATTTGTGACTCTTAGCATACAGAGTAGTGTTAAATGAAAGCAATAAAGGTGGTTTCCAACAAGAGACACATTTTTATATATAGGCAGGCTTAATATTGATCCAACAGTAAGAGCCAGACCCTTTACAGAACGTGTTAGAATTCTTTCAAAAAAGGAACTTTATGAAGTTCTCAGGGCCTCTTAGAAAAACTGTAAGGTGAGAGATGTTCTTAAAAGTCACAAGTCAGAAATAAAAACCTGACAGATGTACAAACCTTCCCCAATCAAAACATCCCAAAAAGAAAGGAACTTTTGTCTAAAGTTCTTAAAGCTGACACTCTGGGTCAACCATGCCACTGAGCCAATGTAACCATATAAAAACACCTAAAAGTTTTATTCAGACACTATTTAGAACACTGAGTCTAGTTCTGGAGACCCCGACAAATAAATTGACAGCAAAATACGCTTCCTGCAGTAGCGTACAGTACAGGACACTGCCTTTTGTAAATACAGTAGTTAGGGCTGTTATATGCAGCTAATTAAGGTGACTGGACACTAGCAAAAAGAGGGGCTGCAGGGACACTGCCCTATAAAACCCCTCCCACTCCCAACTAGCTTCATTTTTGTGGCAAGCATTAGGGAGATCATAAGAACACAGGGTGACAGTCCTGTGCCCTGTACTGTACTCCAAGAAACAGATTTGACTGGCAAAAAAAAAAAAAAAAAATTGGAATTTTGATTTACCTGTAAATTCCTTATCATGGAGTACAGTACATGACTGATATTCATAGACCATGGGTTCTACGCGGCTCACTTCAGGTGGACACTAGCAAAAATGTTTTGCTAGGGCCACCCCTTGGGTGCACACATATAGGCTTCAGTTTTATTTTACCAAGCAATAAGGAGTGACGCAGGCACAGAGGGGAGGGGCCTGTGTCTTCTACTGTACTCCAAAAGAGAAATTTACAGGCAAGTCAAAATTCCTGTTATCTTAATTGTACAGTACAGGGCACATGACAGACAGTACAGTACAGGGTATTCACAGACCATGGGACATTCCCTCGTAATGAAAAATGTGGGGTGGGCTTAGCATCCTAGAAATTCCAACAGGTTCACAAGAAAGAAAAATGGTTAAAGAAATCAAACAAAATACTCAGACAACAGCCTGAAACACCTTGCGGTCGAAGCTTGCATCAGCTAAGGCCTGAACTTTCTGCTTAGTAGAACTTGCAAAACCTGTGAACAGAGGACTAGGTGGAAGCCTTGCCAATCTGGGATATAGATGATTCAAGCCAAATAGCCCTGGAGACACCAACAGCCATGGTACAAATGTGAAAGAAAGGAACCTTTTCTTTAAGAATGTAGGAAAAGGAAATAAGTTGTCCCATCATCCACTTGGTAATAGTGGAGCATGAAGCAGGGTGTGCTCTATAAGGACCTCCAGTTTGAACAAAAATGGACTCCATCTTGTGAAAAAAAGACCACGACTGCCAAGTAAACTGACAGCCCTAACCACATAAAAACAATTCTTTGTTTTGGGGCAACACAGAAGGGATGGAGGACAAAATACTCATTGAGGTGGAAGGAAGAGACCACCTTAGGTAAGAAGAAAGTGGTTTTCACACCAAAACCTGTGTCTTTTTCCAAAACAAAAAAAGGTTCTTTACAAGAGAGAGCTGCTAATGTCAGAACACACCAGACATGATGGTAACCAACAAAGCCAACTTAAAAGGTGAGTTCTTCCAATGGAAGAATGGAACTTGGTTCAAAAGGGGGTTCTCTGAGGAGCAGAGAGCAGCAGGCTGAGATTCCAAAGTGACACAGGTGGTCAAACTGAGGAAATTATATGAGCAACTCCCTGTAGAAAAGTCCTGAAAGAGAGGATGGCAGAAACCTGTCCCTTGAGGGTACTCAGGGCTAGGTGCTGGTCGAGACCAGATTGAAAAAAAAAAAAAAAAAAAAAAGACAAAATACGAATAAAGTATTCGCAGGGTTAAGCCACCTGTCCTCACACCATGCAAACAAGTCCTTCCATGTGCAATGTTAAAACTTGTATTAGTTGGATTTACTTGCTCTGTAAGGTGGGAATAACCAAATCAGAGATACTCCTGTCCTTTAGGACTTGAGTTTTAACAGCCATGCTGTTAAACCCAGTGACTGAGAAGCAGGATGGAGCAGGGGGCATTTAGGCCAGGTGATCTGGTTTGTTTGAAAGGAGGCCAGACCTTGTCCTACAAAAGTCTGGGTATGTCTGTGTACAATGTTCTTCTTGGCCAATTTGGTGCAATGAGAATCATTGTGATCCTTTCCTCCTCCATCTTGTGCATCAGTAGAAGGAGGATCTTCAATAACCAAAAAAAGGATTTATAAAGGGCATTGACACCCTAAATGTACCCAGGTGCAAGAAAATGGGGGCACTAGTGCAACTGCCAAAAACAACAAGCAGCATGGAATTATAACTGGCAAAAAAAAAAGAAAAAAGGGAGTATTTTAGTCCTGGAGAAAAGTCCATTTAAATACACTGTGGCATGAGGTTCACTTTAGGCCAGCATCAACAGTCTCTCTACAATGCAGGATCTGGGGAGGCTCCCACCAACAAACTATGTAAAAACAAAAAGGAAAGAGAAAAGTGCCACTACTCAAGTGTAGCATTTATTAAAACATATTAATGAAATGAAAAATAATAAGTATGCACTCACATTTATAAGATATTAAAAAGTGTATTGATAAGGCTCCAGCAGGTGGCAACCTTCCAGGTGGTCAACGGTGAGCAAGCCCCTCTGGGTGGATGTGATGGAAGGTGCTTGGAACCTGGAAGTTAACCTGGGAAACACCAGGAAGAGTCAACAGAAGCAGCAGCAGACTGTGTGTAAATTACAAGGATAAAAACCACTGTAGATAGAAAGCGTTGCCAAGAGATGAGCATGATAATGGTTATAAGTTTCAGGGTGTGGCCCCTTTGTCAAACCACTCATATCGTAGGGTTACCCCATATGGTCACTATAAGATCTTTAAACATTTGACTATCCTATTATTATTGTTAAGAAAAAGGCTGGATCTACCACAGGAATTGCCCACTGCGGAAGGAGGTTTTCCTTAATGGGATATTATTGGAAAAAATGGGGGGGGGGGATCTTCTCCTGGTGCAGCCAGTTGCCATAGAGGACCTAAAATGTGTAAGTAGGTGTTGGTATAAAACGTCTAAAAAGATGTAGGTAGATTGGCGTAGGGCAGTGATGGCGAACCTTGTCACCCCAGATGTTTTGGAATTACATTTCCCATGATGCTCATGCACTCTGCAGTGTAGTTAAGCATCATTGGAAATGTAGTTCCAAAACATCTGGGGTGCCAAGGTTCGCCATCACTGGTGTAGGGAATGTAAGGGACCCCGATACTAGACATTTCAGAGCAAGCAAACTCAGGCTGCTGCAACGTTGAACAAGAGCTTACAGCTTTATTTAAGGTAACATTACATTTTATGTAATCTAGATATGTTTTGGAGAGATTTCATTGGAAAGTGCATCATCCTGATCAGATGCCTCATAGGGTGATTTGGTGAAAGCACCTGAAGACTGCTGTAATCCAGAATTAGCAAAAGTAAACCAATATTTGTGTGCCTGCAGGGATGAGAACCAAGAGACATTGCTTGACCAGTGTCCTGAATCCAAAGTGGAAGAGCCAAAGTGTGAAAGCGCAGTATCTTTACTCAAAGCGAGGTGGCCCAGCTCCGCAGAGGGGGCAAAGGACACTACAGCACCACCACCAGGTGCCTTCTGCCGGTGCAGTGAAAAAAAAGGAACCAAAAGCTATTAACCTTAGCCATCCTGGAATGTCTGACTGCACCACTAGAAAGGTGGACAGTGGTCTCAGCACACCCCTAAAAAGGGAAAAAATGGACACCCTGGGAGAATATTTATCAAACTCCATAACAGGAACAGGTATTTAACCCTATACTGGTTTCCCCTCCATGGTAGGCATATCTGCACAGAGATCTTTAGAGTCATGATCTGCCTGGTGTGGTTCCTTGTCTGTAGACAACCCTGCAGCTAGCTCCACACAGGGCACTACATGCCATCCACGGCAGGATCCACTGTAAAGCAACACTGCAAGCCAGACCCACATCTTCCATCAGGCGGCGTCCAGGTACAGTCCACCAAGGCTCTGCTGAAGATTCTACCGATCTCCAAGCTGCATAAAAAGCCACAGTGTCTATGGTGCAGCCTTAGGATGAAATCATAAAAGAAATCATCATGGAAAAAACATCCAGAGTGTCAGAGAGACAAAAACCTCAATGTAAGAAGGTAACCACCTCTCTTTATAAAGAATAGGTCCATCATCTAAGGACACTTGCAAAAACTTAGGATATGTGGGAGGGGTTGTATAGGGGGATATCCTTGCAGCCTCTCATTTTGCCAGTGTCCAATCACCTGAAGGTAGTCGAATATAACCAAATCGTAATGATGAAAGTGTATGTTACCCCAACATTTTACAGTATATTTTAGATGTGTCCACTACCATGTACGTGTCTTAAAGAGTATCCTGTTCTCTTCGCATTGCTTCCTTTGTGTGAAATACCTGGTGATCTGCCAGCCCCCTGCTTTCCTATTTGAAACTGACCACACTAGGCAATACTCTCAATACTTTTTCAATTTTAATTGAGTGTGCCTTCCACCATAGGGAAATTTTTCTTTTGACACTAGGCATGGAGGCACATTCCATTGATTCCAGTATGGTCAGTGTATATCTATATCTATATCTATATCTATATATATATATATATATATATATATATATATATATATATATACACAAAATGGTACAAGGTCTTGTAGAAAGAAGAAAAAAAAAACATGCACAACCTCAATAAATGAAGAAAAGAAAAAAAAGGAGGGGCATTGTTTTAACCTATAAAATACATTAGGGGTGTTTAATAGGTTCAGGGAGAGTATTTTCAATAAAAGCCAATATCAAGAATGTTGGGAAGGGACCTTAAACTAAACTACAGGAGGAACGTTTCAAGAGCAATAAAATCATTTTACAGAAAGAGTAATAGCTGCTTGGAGACTACATCCAGCAGAGGTAGTAAGCCAACAAACATTATGTAAATTTAAAAATGCTTATGAAAAACATGGGTATATCCTCATTAAAAAAAAAAAAAAAAAAAAAAAAGAAGTAAAAGAGGGGGACAAACTGGATCCTTAGTGTCCAACCTTACGGCCCCTGTTGTCCGACCCTTGGACCCCAGTAAGCAGTAGCAGGACTGGAAACATTTATTTGTAATGCAATAATCGCTACTAGCCTTACGTAACATGCCCCTAGTCTCTCCATGTCTTCTGTAGTATGTATCCAACCACACTTGTAGCAGTCACAAATCATAATTTCCTCTAGAAAGCCTGACAGTCTTCTCTAACAATACACATTAAATATTATCATCAGCCCTTTAATAATTTCAAGGGCTGCATCCAGGGCCCCCCATGGCTAGTAAGTTGGGAACCACTGGACTAGATGGACCTTTTTTTTTGCCATCAGTTTATGAGTTTCAGATAGCAACTCAATCAAACCACTGACATTTACGCTAGGTTCACACCAGTGCAGCTGCAACTTGATATGACTTTCAGTGCGATTTTGTAGTGCGTCATTGGTGCGAGCCACACGCTCATCCTCCCCACTTTCTTGGCCTGCAAGACTGCATGCTCGTATAAGAGTCTGGTATGAATTTTGGGCGGACTTCACACCATCTTTTAAATTATTTTGGCACGAGGTTCCCCTTAAAATCCATACCATATCAGAATGGCCTGGTATTGATTGTGGGGGGGGGACCCCCACGCTTTATTTTTATGGGCTCCTTTGTTTACAATTAGTTGCTAGAATGTTAGTGGGTGTCGGCTCCTAACAAGCAACACAAAACACTGGCAAAAATGCATGTACATGCCTTTTGGTGTTCTAGGTTTATAGGGCCAAAATCACGCAGCAACCACATTTAGGTTCAGAAGTTAAGTCTTATTGTAAGTTACGTTTAATAAAAATCAACACATTTCAGGGACTTAGGGGGTCCTTCCTCATCAAGGCTTATAAATGTTAGAATAAAATGGATGCTGGACTTGAGTGAAGCAATCCCAAATAGAAGAATCTGCTCCAGATGCCAGTTTCAGGAGTCTTGGCTGTTAAAATTGATGTCTGGTGCATAAGAAAAATAACTATACAAAAACAAACAAGTAGAAGGATGTGTTCTAGATGCTGGATATAGCAGCCTAGGCTTCTAAAACTGGTGTCTGGAGCAGACTCTTTTGCATGTTTATTCTGAACATCTTATGGGATCACTCCATACTTTACAAATCCAGCATTTGTTTTGAAGCGCTGATGAAGAGGGGCCATTTTAGCTGCTGAAATGAGCTTTCACAAATGTAACTTCCAATATATTATAACTTCTGGACTTAAAGTGGATGTAAACCCAAATTTTTTTTTTATGTCATAATATAGAGTACAATATTTCCTATCATTTGAGCCCAGTCTTGCCACAAAGAGTTAATCCATCTCTGAGCAATCCTCTTTTATTGTTCACTGAGATAAATCTTGACAAACAGAAAAACTTTGTCAAATCCTCCCCCTTGCTGTGAGTGACAGGTGATTTACATATCTCGTGCTCTAGCCTAAGACATGCATTATTTTTTAATTCCCTCCCACTCCTTTCTTCTGCTGCTCTGCCAGGATTGGCTGTTCCACACCTCAGCATGATTTGGCATGCTGAAGTCATGTGGTTGCTTTCCTGTCTTTTCACTGGATGTTAGAGATCATAGCAGAAGTTCAGTGTAAGAAATACACAGGAGAAATGCATATTGACAAGGGGAGTGTAGAGGTGGGCGGGGAGTCTACTGACATCATGACTCCACCCACCAAGCTCCAGACAACAGACCCACCCACAGAATATGCAGTTTTTAGGGTCTCATAACAGACAGAGGGGAGACATTTGACAGGTAAAGATACACACAGGAGGCATGTATATCCTTATAGATAACCCCTATGGCAGTAGTTTAGAAAGGATGACATTGGGTTTACATCCACTTTAACTAAATGTGTCTGGCGATTTCTTCACCAAACACCAATTTACACAAAACAAGCCCCATCCTACCAGCCATCACTCCTTGGAAAGTTGCCTAAAATGAAAATATACATTTCAACCTTGGTTCTAGCCAATGCTAGAAGAGTTGTTGGAAACAGTTCAGTGCCCCACACCTCCTCTTAAGGCCCCTTTCACACTGGGGCGGTTTGCAGGCGCTATTGTGCTAAAAATAGCACCTGCAAACCGACCTGAAAGTGCCTCTGCTGTGTCTCCAATGTGAAAGCCCCAAGGGCTTTCACATTGGAGCGGTGTGCTGGCAGGACGGTAAAAAAAAGTCCTGCTAGCAGCATCTTTGGAGCAGTGTGTATACCGCTCCTGCCCATTGAAATCAATGGGACACCGCGGCAATACCGCCGGCAAAGTGCCTCTGCAGAGGCGCTTTGCGGTGGTTTTTAAGCCTCTCTCGGCCACTAGCTGGGGGGTAAAACCGCCCCGCTAGCGGCTGAATACCGATGGTAAAGCGGCGTTTTACTGCTGACGCCGCCCCTGCCCCCACCCCAGTGTAAAAGGGGCCTAACTGAATTTAAAACTGACAGATGTTCAATGTCTTTCCTATTCTGTCTTAAACTAGAGAAAAAAAAATGGGATTTTTGTACTTATACTTGTACCGTAAAATCCCTTTCTCTGAAGTTCATTGACGGACACAGCACTTTAATCTTGACCTTAGGGTTATATCGCCACCTTTAGGAGAGGACTAGGCAGAACACAACAAAAAAACAAGCACAGTACCGCCCCAAGGGGGCAGTCCTACTGGCTGTAACCCCTCGCTCTTCTCTCAGCAGCTCAGTTCGTCAAAAAGCAGTACAAACATAAATAGGAGGGGTGGGTGCTGTGTCCGTCAATGAACTTCAGAGAAAGGGATTTTACGGTAAGTACAAAAATCCCATTTTCTCTTTCGTTCATTGACGGACACAGCACTTTAATCTCGACCTTAGGGACGTCCCCAAGCAGTGCCAAAAATGACAGGTGGGAACACAGAGAAAATAAACTCCATCTACAACAAAAAGAACTCCCCATCAGAGGAGCCGCAACCTCAGACAGCCGCCTGCAAATCCTTGCTGCGGAAGCATGCATCCGAAGATGCGCCCACATCGACCTTGTAAAATTTGGTGAAAGTGTGTACTGACGACCAGGTAGCCGCCTTACACACCTGTGAAACGAACGCTTGATTCCGGAAAGCCTAGGAAGCACCAATTGCACTGGTAGAATGTGCCCTGACGGGAAAGGGAGGTCCCCGTCCCCTTATGGCATAAGCCTGAACAACAATCTGTCTGATCCCCTGAGAAATGGTGGCCGACGAGACCGCCAGGCCCTTTTTCGGACCAGCCTACCGAGACAGAGTCCTACCTCCGGAAAGGAGCCGTAGCAGACAGATACACCCGCAGAGCCCGGACCACATCCAAAGAATGTAAAGCGACCTCCTTGGGGTGCGATGGCTGAGGACATAAGCATGGACGCACAATATCCTCATTTAGATGAAAGGCTGAAACAACCTTCGGAAGTAAAGAGGGCTGCAGACGCAGCACCGCCTTATCCTTGCGAAGGATCAAATAGGGAGACTTGCATGATAAGGCCGCCAACTCAGAAACCCGCCTTGCAGATGTAATAGCCACTAGAAAGACTACTTTCTGAGTGAGAGTCCATAAAGGGATCTCCCTAATGTTTTCAAACGGCGGTTTCTGAAGCACGGAGAGCACCAGATTCAGATCCCATGGGGGCAGCGGCGGGCATACCGGAGGGGCCACATGTCGAACCCCCTGAACAAACGTACGCACCAATGAGTGAGACGCCAAGGGTCGCTGAAAAAAAGACAGCCAAAGCTGATATCTGCCCCTTAACGGTGCTTAATGCAAGCTTCTGATCCACTCCTCGCTGCAGAACAGCATGATCCTGGAAACCGAATGTGAACACGGACGCCACCCCACCTCCTCACACAGGGAGATGTAGGCCTTCCAGGTGCGATGATAATCTTCCGGGAAGAAGACTTTCGCACCCTTAGCATAGTGGAAATTACCAAAGCCGACAGCCCTCAGAATCACCGGACTCCCCTCTGCGCAGCAGATGAGGGAGGAGCCTGAGAGGGGGAAAAGGCATAAATTAGCCGATAATGCCCCCATGGGGCCACCAATGCGTCTGACGGATCCGCCCAGGGATCCTTTGACCTGGCCACAAACCTCTGCACCTTCCGATTGAGCCGAGAGGCCAGGAGATCCACATCCGGCATGCCCCACCGTAGGCAAATGAGCTGAAACACTTCCGGATGCAGTGACCATTCCCCCTGGTCCAGCAACTGACGACTGAGGTAGTCCCGTCTGCCAGTTTTCTACGCCCGGAATGTACACGGCTGACAGAGCCGGCACGCACCGCTCTGCCCACTGTAGGATGTGAAAGACCTCCAGCGCCGCCGCTGAGCTCCTTGTCCCTCCCTGATGATTGACATACGCCACTACCGTGGCGTTGTTCGACTGGATCCTAACCAGACGACCCTGCAGCCTCTGCGACCATGTGGAGAGGCACCGCCAGATCGCCCGCAGCTCCAGCACATTGATTGGCAGGCGGGATTCTTCCTGCGTCCAGCGACCCTGGGCCGACTGGATGCCCCAAATTACCCCCCAGCCGGTCAAACTGGCGTCCGTCGTGATCGCCGTCCAATGAAGAGGAAGTTACGATTTCCCGGACCAAAGGGCCGGGGACCTCAGCCACCAGAGAAGCGAAGCCCTGGCTAGCTGGCTCACCCAGATTTGACAATCCAGGGATGTCGGAGATTTGTCCCATTTGGACAGGATCTCTTTCTGCAAGACCCGAGTGTGGAATTTAGCATACAGTACCGCCTTGAAAGTAGCTACCATGAGGCCCAGAACTCGCATGCAAAAACGCAGCGACGACCACCTGCAGGACATCAGTAACCGCACCGCGGATTGGAGAGTCTGCAGCTTGCTTGAAGGAAGAAAGACTATTGCCTTTGAGGTGTCCAGAATCAACCCCAAGTACTCCAGGCGCTGGGTCGGCAGCAACACCGACTTCTGGAGATTCAACACCCAGCCAAACTCCTGAAGAGTCTGCATGGTGATTGCTACATCCTCCCTTAGTTCTGAGGCAGAAGCTGCTCTCAGGAGGTCATCCAGGTAACCCACGATCGAGATCTCTCGTTGTCTCAGCAGCGCCAGAATCAGAGCCAGCACCTTGGAAGACCCTTGGTGCCGACACTAAGCCAAAGGGAAGACCTACAAATTGATAGTGCTTGTCCCCGACCGCAAATCGCAGGAACCTCTGGTGTCTGACGCATATGGGGACATGCAAGTATGCATCCTTGATGTTCAAAGATGCCAGGAAATCCCCCTGATGGATTGCAGTGACCACAGAACGAACCAATTCCATCCTGAACCTCCGAACCTTCACAAAACAATTGAGGGCCGTGAGATCCAGGACCGGACGGACCCCTTCCTTCTTTGTCATTACAAACAGATTGGAGTAGAATCCCCAAAACCTTTCCGACATCGGTACAGGCACTATCACCCCACGCAGTAATAAGTCCTGTACTACCCCAAACAGGGCCTCCCGACGAGCCGGAAGGAGATGAAGGTTGGGAAAAAAACCTATCTGGCGGACAAGAAAGACTATCTTGTAGCCTGACAAAACCAGCTCGTAGACCCACTGGTCGAAAAGAAGAGAAGTGTGGTCTGCAAACTCCCGAAGATGACCCCCCACCTGAGAGTTGGGCGGGGGCGAACCTTCATGCTGAAGTTGATATGTTCGCAGGCTTGTTCGGCTTGCGATACCAGGGACGCTTTTGTCCCTCAGCGGGTACCTTGTCGGACTGGGAGCGCTTACTCGCTGACACGGGCGGACAAAAAAGCCGCTTCTGAGCGGAAAAAGAGGGCCCCTGCCTACGGCACGGCTCCTTACCCTTTCTGGACTGTGGAAGCAAAGTACTCTTTACCCCAGTAACATTTTTAACAATGTCATCCAGCGAGGCACCAGCCTCCCATCTTGGAAGGGCAACTCCGCCAGCGCTTTCTTAGATGTCTGATCCGCAGACCAACACTTGAGCCAAATCAGCCGACGCAGCACTACTGCTGATACCGAGGCTCTAGAAAGCAAAGGGGCCGTATCCAGGGCCGCATGACAAATATACTTAAGGCCGTGCACCAACTGGTCTGCCAGTTCCACACAGACTGGGGAAACCTGCTCCTTCCCTAACTCGTGGTGCAACAACTTAGCCCATTCAGTAAGTGTTTGACACCAAAGCCATGGCTAACACCGGCCGAAGCGCCAACCCCACCACCGTAAACATATCCTCTATCTTTAAGGTAACCCGCACCGCCATGATAAGTTCTCCCACTAGCGCTTTTTCCTGCGCTGAAACGGACGCTTCCTCCCCACTGTGCGAAGGGTCATGGTCCGCGACCTCTGAAGCGTCAGAACAGGGGCCGCCTGCCACAGCGGGGGCCAAGTCTGAATCAGAGCTTTCCCCGGAAGACGGGGGGGAGGGGGCATTTTTTACCCACCTTGCGCCCGCACGCTGCTTCCACCCTGGAAACAAATGATTCCAGGATCGCCGACAGAGCGTCCATGGGCACCGCAGGTGCAGGGGAACCGGTTCTATCACAGGGGTGTCTGGGGAAGAAGCGCCAGCATCCGACGCCATGTCTGACCCACTCTCGCCTGTCACCCGGGGCCTAACGCAAGAGACAAAAAATGCCTACCCTCCCATCTGCCACAGACTGAGGGGCCCCCCGCAGGACTCACCACCCTGACCAAGGCGTTGTGCTGTGCTGCTCTCCGTTCTGCCCTCTGCCAGCGTCCAAACCACGAGGTGTTCTGTGTCAGTTTCGCACTGTTCCTGGCTTAAACAGCCACCCAGCGCTAGAGAACTAACAGAAACCATCCCGTGGCCGCAGGCCCCCTCAGACAAAAGCGCGCCGGGAAAATGGCTTCTGCGCTCCAAGAAAATGGCCATGGCTACAGGAAAATGGCCGCGGTTCCCACGGCGACCATTCCCCCTGCATGGCGGCAGACGATGGTAAAAATCAAAGAGAAAAACAAGGGGAACAAAGGTAAAAAGAAAAACAAGGGGAACAAATGAACGACAGCACAACCCCCTGCCAGGACCCAGACACCACCCAGGGGACCCCAGGGCCAGGTAAGTGCACTACACCCCCCCTCGACCAGCCACGCAGTGCTCCCTTTGGATGGGGAGGGAAAGGAGGCAGGGAGAGAGAGACCCCCTAATTGACCCCTCAGAGAGTGCCCAGCTGCTCCATCCTGCCTCAACAGGTGGAACCATACTTACCCCTCCTGCAGGGACTGCTGGACGCACTCCATGGACAGACCCATCTCCCGCATAATATGGAGTGACCCGGATCAGAATGGGGTCTGTCGCGGCCAACCCAGCGCGGAGCTAAAGTCTGCACGCGTTGAATGGCCAGGCTGGGGAGACTACCAGGATCTATATTATCCAGCCTGTCACCCAGCCCGGCTGTTGATTGTAGAACACAGGAAGAAAAAACAAAAACAGCAAAAAAAAATTCAAAAGACCACTGGTCCCTACAGGGAGCCAGGTCATTCTCCTAGACTAGGCAGAAAAAAAAGTGAGCTGCTGGGAGCAGAGTGGGGGGTTATAGCCAGTAGGACCACCCCCTGGGCGGTATTGTGCTTTTTTTTGTTGTGTTCTGCCTAGTCTTCTCCTAAAGGTGGCAATATAATCCTAAGGTCAAGATTAAAGTGCTGTGTCCGTCAATGAACGAAAGAGAAAAAAAAGAAGATTGACTGGAGCTGTACTTTAATGTTCATAACTTGCTTGCAGTCAGCTACCTTGCATCTTGAAAGTGTGCCATTGTTAACCAAGAGAGCTGAAAATGATGCATTGATTCAAATATTTAGGGAGTCATTAGCACGTCATTAGCATGTTTAGAAAATGAGCTACATGAGATAGTGAGATGAGATAGGCAGTAGAGCATTCCAAAATATCCAGTTGTAGTCTCCATTCTATATCTTGGAGTGGACATTCAATAAGTGGAACACATGGGCCAGTACTCTTATGAAGGGAGTTTGTATATTCTGTAGGACAAGTGCTAAGCAAAGTTCTATTGATAAGGTTCCATCCTGTCAAATTTGGTGCAGAAGGATAAAAGGCCTTTAGCTGCATTTTGCCATGTATGAGATTCTGTGTTCATGCCATAATCAAGGGAAAAAAAAAAGTAACCCCCAAGTATTAGCACATCTATACACATTAACCAAATTGCTTTCAATTCTGTTAACCTGTTAAGATCTGCGCTATAGCTGAATCACTGCTACAGCGCAGATCTGCTTTGCCGGGAGGCCGTTTATTGACATCCTCCCCTTTCAAAGCTGGCCACGCACCCCTGAAGGGGGGTCACAGATGCGAGTAAGGGGCCGATCCCGGCCCCTTACCACATAGTCAGCTGCTAGCCAATGACAGCTGATCACGTGATGTAAACAGAGGCTCGGTAATCGTTTTTTCTTCTCACGCTGTCAGCGTGAGAAGAAAAAAAGCCGATCGCCAGCTTCCGTTTGCAGGGATATTGGTCCCGAAGAGGAAGAGCCTCTGTGCTCACCAGTACCGGCTGCCTATCAGTGCCCCCCCCATCAGTGTCGCCTTATCAGTGCCCATAAGTGTAGCCTCATCAGCGTACATCAATGAAGGAGAACAATTACCTGTTTGCTAAACAAAATATAAAAACGGTTTTGTATTTTTTTTTTAACAAAAAATGAAAAACCCAGAGGCGATCAAATACCACCAAAAGAAAGCTCTATTTGTGGGGGAAAAAAAATGATTAAAATTTAATTTGGGTACAGTGTTGTATGACCGTGCTAAAAGAAAATTGGCAGGAGGGGGGTTTAGGTGCCCAGTAAGCAAGTGGTTAATGTATATTGATGCATTAATAGGTTGGAGCAAGACTACATAATATAGAGGAACCTTGACATAGTCTTTAAGCTTCCACATGTGCTTGCAAATGTATGCTTCAAAGAATTGCATCTACATAGAACACGTGCAGCTTAGGCCTTAGAGTAACGGTAAACTGTGAAACAGACTACTGTATTTTGCTATAACTACACTGTTATATTGTAAAACGTGCCTATATGTAGCCAAAGCGTGGGCCATAAAAAGCAAACACCAAGAAGCAACACTTTAATGGCTTCAGAATATTAAGTTACAGGTGGGTATAACTCGCTCACTTTGCACATCAGTGCCATTTTCCATATCGTCCTCATCTGGGTTATCAGGACTTCTGTTTCTGAAGTTTCTCTCTTCTAGTTGGCTCTTCAGTCTTTTAATCTGAGGTGAAAGAATTGTCAAATGTCGGCATTGAGCTCAGTATTAAAAAATAATATTAAAGTAATATTATAAATATTTTGACATAATAAAGTCAAAAGGAACATAACCACAGTATCTAAACATAACACAGAAGACATTTGATACATTTGGGGCCATTTACTTTCTTCAGATATTTGCAAACGGTGAGTAATTGTTGATCAATGAGTGTTTAGAGTGTTGCATTTCAGCCTCACTGACTGCTTTAAAGTGGTTGTAAACTCACTTTTTGGACTTCTACCTATAGGTAAGCCTAGAATAAGGCTTACCTATAGGTAGTGGAAATATCTCCTAAACGTGCGCCGTTTAGGAGATATTTAACTTGTAGTCCGCCGAAAATTCCAACGGCGCATGTGTGGGGAAGAAACGAAGTGCCGTTTCTTCCCTAGCCTATGGCGTTAAATCGTGGCTCCCATGCGCATGCGTGACGTCACGCGGCTCCGGAGAATCACAGAGCCGGAGTCCGCGGCCCAGAAGGAAGAGGGCCAGAAGATGGACGCTGCCCACGCAGGGGACATCGCTGGATTATTTTGCAGGTAAGTGGCACATAATGTGCTAGTATGCTTTTCATTTGCAGGCTGCAACAGTGAGCAAAAGAGGAAGTAAAACCCATCAGGGTTTACTTCCTCTTTAAGGAAGAACTTCACTTTTGTTGAGAAAAAACAGAGTTAGGTACCTGGTAACTCTTTTTCTAAGAAGTCTTCCAGGGCAGCATCCGAGAGATAGGCTCCTCCTCCCTAAAACAGGAAACACATTAGTCCACCATTATAAATTTCACAGTCTTACCTGTGTGCCTCAGTTATGTTAAAGCACCGAAGGAATTCCCTGTAAGCTGCAAGCTCCCCCGCTGTACCTGGTTTTTGTCATTTCAAGGGTGGGAACTAGTGCTGCCCTGGAAGACTTCTTAGAAAAAGAGTTACCAGGTACCTAACTGTTTTCTCGAATCGTCTTCCAGGGCAGCATCCGAGAGAATGTATCAAGCAATACTTACTAGGGTGGGGTTAGAGACTGGAGCACTTTGCGACCAAATGTTTGGTCTTGGTCAGACAGCTGGTCTATCCGGTAGTGCTCTGCGAAAGTACTGAAGCTCGACCATGTCGCTGCCCTGCAGATCTGCTTCAGAGTTGCCCCTGCCTTCTCTGCGACCGAGGTTGCCCAGGCTCTAGTTGTGTGCGCTCTGATTCCACTAGGTGGAGTGAGATTCTGTGCCTCATAGGTAGTCTGTATGGCCATCCTTATCCATCTGCTGATGGTACTTTTGGAAGCTTGTTTCCCTCTGTTGACTCCTGCATAGAGAACAAAAAGGGAGGTCGTTCTACGCCATTCCTTCGTTCTTTCGAGATACGTAATGAGCGTGTTCCTTACATCTAGTTTACTGTAAATGTCCCTTTTCCTACCATCCATGGTTGTTGGAAGTGAGGGTATGACGATGTTTTGGGTTCTATGGAACGTAGAAGAGACCTTGGGTAGAAAGGCCGGGTCTGGAGAGAGAATTATCTTGTCCAGATGTATCGGGCAGTATGATTCTATTGTAGACAGAGCTTGGATTTCGCTCTCTCTTCTGGCGGATACTAGGGCCAGAAGGAGCACAATTTTTAACGTGAGGTTTTTGTCTGAGCTTTCTTCCATAGGTTCGAATGGAGGGGAAAGAAAGCCCTTAAGTACCATGCCCATGTCCCAGGTGGGAGTTCTGTACACTTTGGCTGGTCTAGCTCTTTTAAGTGCTATAAGGAATCGTCTTATCAGCGGATCCTCCGCTAGTCTAGTATCCATGACCGAGGAGAGTGCTGCAACTTGTACTTTCAGGGTACTTGGCGATATGTTTTTGTCTGCACCCTCTTGTAAGAAGTCCAAAATTGCTGGAATTATCCCGCCGTTGGAGATTGATCTGTTTCTGTGCCAAGAAACAAACTTTTTCCTTACTTTCTCGTAGATAGCCCTCGTTACCGGCTTCCTGTTTAAGATGGTGTTAATCACTGAGACAGTCCTTTGTTCTGGAGTTTTACCCTCTCAGTAACCAAGCCGAAAGCTTCAGGATCTTGTGGTTCGGGTGGTTGACCGGGCCCTGTGACAGTAGATCCGGGCGGTCCGTCAGTGTCAGCTGAGGTTGTATGCTGAGATTTTTCAAGTGACTGAACCATGCTCTCTGGGGCCAGTGCGGTGCTATTAGTATCACCGTTGTTTTCTCTGCCCTGGTCTTTTGAATTACCTTTGGGATTATGGCAGTTGGAGGGAATGCATAGCACAGATGCCATTTCCAGCTTTGGTTGAAAGCATCTACCCCGCTGTTGCCATCCGTAGGGTCCAGGGAGAAAAATATCGGTGATTTTGCATTTGCTTTGGAAGCGAACAGATCTACTTCGGGTACTCCCCATTTTTGAGTGATTTGAGCAAAGGTTGCCTTATCGTTTTCCGGCTCAGGAAATCTGCCAATGTATTGTCTGTTCCTTTTAGATGGATACCGGATATCGATCTTGTGTTTGCTTCTGCCCATAGTAGAATTGACTCTGTCAGCCTCATCAAGTTTTGGGACTTTGTACCACCTTGTCTGTTTAAGTATGCGACGGTCGTGGCGTTGTCTGATTGTACTTTTACGTCGCTCCCCAGTAATGCTGGTTTGAAAGCTTTTAGTGCTTCCCCCACAGCTTTCAGCTCTCTCAAATTTGAGGAGGCTTGGGACCATTTGAATGTCCTTTTCCCTTGTGAGCACAGCTCTTCCATGTGGGCCCCCCATCCCAGGGCGCTTGCATCGGTGGTGATCCTGATTGGAACGACTTGAGCCCATCTGCGCCCCTCGATGTACCGAAGTGGGTTGAGCCACCAGTGGAGTGTTTGTTTGACTGTGGCTGGGATGGGAATGGACTTGTCTAGGGATGCTTGCCAGCCATCCCATTGAGACAGAATGTAGTTCTGCAGAGGTCTCATGTGCATCTGTGCCCAGGTGATGGCTGGAATGGAAGACGTCATCAGTCCTAGTATGGACATTCCATGCCTGATTGTTGTGGAGGGATTCCTTAAAAAGGGAGGCAATTGCCCGTGTCATTTTTTCGTCCTTTTCCTTTGTTAGGAAAATTTTTGACAGCCTGGAATCCAACACATATCCCAGATATACTGCTGTCTGGCTTGGGGTCACCCCTCGGATGAGTGGTTTGAGGTTTAGTATCAGTCTTAGCTTGCCTGATGGTTTTCTTTTTGCGAAGATATAGGAGTAGAAGCCTTTTTGTTCCTCCTGAGGAACGTAACAAATCACCTTCTGATCCTGCAGGTTCTGCAGGGATGCTAAAAAGCCTCTTGCTTGGTTGCTGTCCTTTGGTAGCATGGTTGCTAGGTATTTGGTTGGGGGGCGGGTGGAGAATTCTATTGCGTAGCCGTCCGCTATGGTGCGCAATATAAACTTGTTTTTTATTGTCTCCTCCCATTGGTGGGAAAAGGCCGCAAGTCTGCCCCCCCCCCTGGAGACAGTCATTGTTTTTTGTTGGGAGGCTTGAGGATAAATTCACCTTTGCCTTTTTTGTTTTGTTGACCCCAGCGCTTTTTTGCCCCTGGCTTGTTAAATTTCTTAAAATGCCGAAAGGGCACCTTCCCTTGTTTCTTCTTGGTTTGAGGGAACCCCTTATTCTTTGCTGCAGTCCTATCCAGGACTGTTTCTAGTTCAGGTCCAAAAAGTAGGTCTCCAGTGAATGGGATCCCACATAGTCGGTTCTTGGAAGGGGTATCCCCTCCCCAAGATTTCAACCACAGGGCTCTGCGGGCTGAGTTCAGTAGTGCTGTGGTCCTAGAGGATATTCTGACAGTTTCCGCTGAGGCATCTGCTAAGAAGGCTGCCGCTCTAGTCAGTGTGGGGATGGTTTTTATTAGTTTTTCCCTGGGCGTGTCATTTTCCAGCAGTTCTTGCAGCTGGGTTAGCCAGATTAGCAAAGTCCGGGCTGTGCAGGTGGAAGCAATAGCCGGATTTAGGTTTGCCACCCCTGCTTCCCATGCCCTTTTCAGGAGGGCTTCTATTTTCTTGCCCATGGGGTCGCTTAGGGTACCTGCGTCGTCAAAGACCAAGTCAGATTTGTTCGTGATTTTTGCCAGAGGCATCCACCTTGGGGCATTTAGCCCAGGTTTTGATGTCTGCTTCCGCAAGTAGATGGGATACTGGCCTGACCGACACCTGATGGCGCTTCTAATTTTTCAATAGCTGAGCGTAGTGGCGCCATGGTGCTCTGAATTTCTTTCTTAAAAGAATTGAGCAGGTCTTTCAAAAATCCCTGGGATTCTTTGGCCACCATTTTGTCTATGCATTTCTGACAGTGGTTTTTTCCCCTCTGGGGAAAACCTGCGGCTGCATGAGGCACATGTTTTGCCTTTCGCCTTCCTTTCCTCGGGGGTCTTTGCCTAGAAGCAAGCATAGTAAACAAAGTCCCCGTGAGGCAGGTGGTCAAAAGACTGCCTGAAGGTAGGCAGTTTTGTAGAGAGGTTAAGACAGAGATAACTCTAGAGTATTCTGGCTTACCTTGGAGCTGTCCTGGCTTGCAGGATCTGCAGGGCAGGGTGGAGAAGCGTGAGACATGATCAGCCACCAGGATCCTCTGCTTAGAGGGCCTTTTTAACTGCTTCCCCAGCTGACCCCGTGCAGGTTGGTGGACACACCTGCACATGCCGCTGCCTTTTGGTACACTCCTCCATTGTACTGATAGGAAGGGACATGTATCAAAGGTTTAATTTGTAACCTAAGTGTATAGATTTGCCCCCGGGAGTCCTGAATGTCCCGCTCTATCTCCTCCCGGAGAAAGGAAAATGGCCGCCACCCGGAGACGAAACCGTCTGCTCTGGCGCCATCTTGGCACACCCACAGAGCCTCCATGGAGAGGCCTGCATGGCGGCGTGCCGAGGACGCCACCGCGCCGCGTGGAGAGCGGGCGGCCGGACCAGCCGCATCGCTCAGTGGTATCGGCCGCGGCCACCTGGGGACCAGATAGAAGGTAAAAAACAACTTACCCGATCGGTGTGCTGTGGCGGCGGCGGCTGGGGGGGGGCTGTCCACCAGTACATGTGCTGATGTATCCCCCTGGCGCACAGTGACAGCTGCCAGAGAAGCTGCTTTCATGGAAAGCATATGAGAGAAATGGTCAGGCCTGCTAAAAACAGGATAGCAGGCCCTAGAGCAGCGGCATGGGGGGGGATGACAGAGTCCTCCTGCAGTCTGGGGGGATGATTGCAGACCCCTCAGTAGGGGCGAAATCTCAGGCTTGAGCAGGGTTGCTCAGTGCTGCTCCTGCTCGCCCTCCCAAGGCCCGTTGGGCTGTATGGGATGCTGGCAGGGGGTCTCCTGCAACAAGCACAGAGACACAGTGAAAATAACAAACATTCTTTGCAGCTCCTGTGGGTCCGGAGGAAACACAAAACAACTGAGGCACACAGGTAAGACTGTGAAATTTATAATGGTGGACTAATGTGTTTCCTGTTTTAGGGAGGAGCAGCCTATCTCTCGGATGCTGGAAGACGATTCGAGAAAAAACAAATATTCCCCTCTTGGTGATCTGTGTACGTTGCAGTGATTTTAACAAACTTTGTTGCAGATCCATACCTTTTGTTATTTGGAAAAAGTCAGTGTGTCCATGTGCAAAGTGAATCTGAATGGGAGTGGTTTTATAATTATCAATCAGCAGCTGCTCCAGCAGGGTTCTAAATGAGGAAAGTGGCAGGGTCTGTACCCCTTCAGACGTGATTTCCCTTTGGGAGTATTTTACCAAAAATGACATTTTTGCTGCAGGGGATGCCAAAAATCTGATTTGTATCTTAGTGCAGACTTCTGGGGAAATCAGTAAGCCAATCACACAAAATCAGGAAATGACATTTTCAGGGGGCGCTCTGTACACAACCTGTATACACAACGCCTCCAGGTAGCCATATAGCATTTTACAGAAAATTACAGCGCTGCAGATTGAAAAGGAAAGGTAATTTTCAATAACATTCAATTACAATATGACTTGATTGGCAATTGTATACACTATATATTTTTTTATTGCTAATTTTTCTCCCACAGAAGAAGTGGAATTACCCTTTAAATACTTTTGAATGCATATGCTAAAATCTATCAGAAAATTGCAAAAAAAAAAAAAAAACACACCAGTGTTCTATCAGATTACCACACCCTGTCAGATCATGAAACCGAAAGTGACGTTCGGACCACAAAATAATAATTACTGCGCATGCGCTATGCATTCCACTTTGTGATCTTATGGGTAGCGGTAATCTGATAAAACACCCATGCGGTCAGCTTACTACACCCAAATCTTGAATTTCAGAGTAATTTTAGCAATAAAGTGAGCGTATATAAACAAAAATATTACATGGATATCGGTGATGCTGTTTGGATGTTTAATTTTGAAAGCCCTAAGGTTTAGCGCTAAGCAGTGTGGGGTGTACCAACATGGCCTCCGCCTCCTTCCTACTGCTGGCGTCCAGGTTCTTTGAGGCCCCGTTCACACCTATGCCAATTAGATGCGGCTTGCACCGCATCCAATTCACAGGACATTTTAAAATACCTTCATTTGAATGCATCTGGTTCACATATGTACGTTGCATTCGCACTGCGCATTGCCCAAAAAACATGTGCGTTTTCTGGGCATTGCTGTGCGAATTACAAGCACATTATCTTCTATGGGAACGCATCTGATTCGCAGATGCATTCCATTGTGAACAGACATTCTCTCCTTTTCCTCACTACACCTCCCCCTCTCCCTGCTCAGCTGATCCGCAGATAGAACGGAGAGGCACAGCTGAACAGCTGCTTTTTCTCTTCGCAGAGAAAATGTAGCTGGAATTCGCACCGGACTGGTGTGAACCTGGCCTTAAAAATGTAACATCCAAACAGAATCACAGATGTCAATATACTATATTTATATACGCTCACTTACCGCTTCCAGTCAGATCATCAAGTGTTTGGAACGCATAGCACATGCGCAGTAAGAGTTTTTTGGTCGGAACGTCACTTCCGTTACATGATCTGATGAGTAGTGGTAATATGATAGAACACCGGAAAATGTTATATTTGTATAAATTATCAACATGATGAGAAAAAATTTGGTGGACATTACCAGTAGCTACAGAGGTTCAGTGTACATATGAACATATTACAATGTATAGATTTGTTCAGAATTTTACTTATATTACATGGTAACTTGAAGCGTCGTGTTTTAAAGTACAGTAAAATTCACGTTTGGTTTTAATTAAACTGAACCTGCAATCCATTTTAGTATTTTAAAATTAGGGGCCCATTTACACAGATGCTTTGCAGTGCACTGCACAAGTTTAGCATTCAGCTATTCTGTTCATAAAACAATGCTGTGTACAGTGTGTATGGGATGCTGTGTAAAATCTACATAAAAACAGATGGATTGATGCAATTTGCAAATCTCAAAAACCCATATTTTATTCACAATAGAAAACCTATCAAATGCTTAAACTGAGAAACGTACCATTTTAATAAAAAGCTGCCAATTCCATACGCACTAATGACCCTCCCATACCATCAGAGATGCAGGCTAGTGAACTGAGTGCTGGTAAACCAGAAGGTCCCTCTCGCTTTCGTCCGGAGGATGCAGCTCTCATGGTTTCCAAAAAAGAATGTCAAATTCCAATTCGTCTGACTACAGAACAGTTTTCCACTTTGCAACAGACCATTTTAACCACTTCAGCCCCGGAAGATTTTCCCCCTTAATGACCAGGCCATTTTTTGCGATACAGCACTGCGACGCTTTAACGGACAACTGCGCGGTCGTGCAACGTTGTACCCAAACAAAATGTATGTCCTTTTTTTCCCCACAAATAGAGCTTTCTTTTGGTGGTATTTCTGGTGGGGAATGTGGCGCTGTTCAAAAATGTATGTAATAGGATACTAATATCCTACAAAGTGATGGTAGTATATAAAAACTACTGTGAAAAAATCATAAACAAACAACATATCAGGTGTATGTGTCACAGGTGTCAAACACCACATAATAAAACATATGATTGAAAAATCAAGTGCAAATGCGGTGTAGATAATCCTAAAAGAAATACGTGCACTCAAAAAAGGACAGCAAAAATAATAGTACTAGTCTGCAAAATCGCAAAGGAAAAAGCATAAAAGATACCCAAAAAAATTATATATCCAAGATATGTACAGATATGAACAATAGTATAATAAATAGTGTAGTGATGTAGCAGAAAAAAGCACCATCAAAAAGATATAAGTGTCCGAGCAGATTTAAAGTTCTATATATGTAAAAAGAAAAAAACTCTGTGAGAAGTGACTTTGCTTCCAAACGAATCCCGTGTAAATAATTGTGATCGTTGTATAATCTCCTTCTCTGGAACCCCCAATTGTGTCCCCACTCACCGGAAAGCCCAACCCCTGCAGGGGTAATGGGCAAATGAAAGTAAATCCACCAGCAGTAAATCGATCGATATCCCCCTCTGTGTTTCCGTGATCTTCTTCCTGGTTGGGCTATCAAAAGTCTACCAGATCATGTCCATATGTATGGGGAAGAGAGGAGCCTCATAGTGTAAATCCAAATTTGACTTTTATTTGTTCAGTCCACTTACAAAGAATAGTTAAAAACAGTGACTAACAGGTGAACCTGTTCCGCCGGCTAGTGTAAGGCCGATGGCTGGAACAGTAACGAGGCAGCGGCTTGCGTTCCACAGCCGAGCTGCCGAAAACCGGAAGTAAACGAACAGAAACTAACAGCGACGTATGCGTACCAACGTGACCACGCCTTACGCGTTTCGTCATCAAGACTTCATCTGAGGTGCCTCAGATGACGTCTTGATGACGAAACACGTAAGGCGTGGTCACGTTGGTACGCATACGTTTTCGGCAGCTCGGCTGTGGAACGCAAGCCGCTGCCTCGTTACTGTTCCAGCCATCGGCCTTACACTAGCCGGCGGAACAGGTTCACCTGTTAGTCACTGTTTTTAACTATTCTTTGTAAGTGGACTGAACAAATAAAAGTCAAATTTGGATTTACACTATGAGGCTCCTCTCTTCCCCATACATATGGACATGATCTGGTAGACTTTTTTGGAGGACCATTGATAGCCCAACCAGGAAGAAGATCACGGAAACACAGAGGGGGATATCGATCGATTTGCTGCTGGTGGATTTACTTTCATTTGCCCATTACCCCTGCAGGGGTTGGGCTTTCCGGTGAGTGGGGAAACAATTGGGGGTTCCAGAGAAGGAGATTATACAACGATCACAATTATTTACACGGGATTCGTTTGGAAGCAAAGTCACTTCTCACAGAGTTTTTTTCTTTTTCTTTTTACATATATAGGACTTTAAATCTGCTCGGACACTTATATCTTTTGGATGGTGATTTTTTCTGCTACATCACTACACTATTTATCATACTATTGTTCATATCTGTACATATTTTGGATATATAATTTTTTTGGGTATTTTTTATGCTTTTTCCTTTGCGATTTTGCAGACTAGTACTATTATTTTTGCTGTCCTTTTTTGAGTGCACGTATTTCTTTTAGGATTATCTACACCGCATTTGCACTTGATTTTTCAATCATATGTTTTATTATGTGTTGTTTGACACCTGTGACACATACACCTGATATGTTGTTTGTTTATGATTTTTTCACAGTAGTTTTTATATACTACCATCACTTTGTAGGATATTAGTATCCTATTACATACATTTTTGAACAGCGCCACATTCCCCACCAGAGATTTCTTAATTTTTTGGATTCCACCTCGGTGGCTTTTTCCATTTATTTTGGGGGGGCTGCAGCTCTCGTTTAAAACATTGTCCTAAGCAAGGGAAATTTTGAGATTGTGTTTTGGTGGTATTTGATCACCTCTGCGGTTTTTATTTTTGCGCTATAAACAAAAAAAAAAATGACAATTTAAAAAAATAAAATAAAAATAATATATATATATTTTGTACTTTTTGCTATAATAAATATCCCAAAATTTTTCATCACTTTAGGTTGATATATATTCTTCTACATATTTTTGGTAAAAAAATTAATAAATAAATTAAAAAAAAAAAAAAAATCGCAATAAGCGCATATTGATTGGTTTGCGCAAAAGTTATAGCGTCTGCAAAATATGGGATAGATTAATGGCATTTTTATTTATTTATTTATTTTTTTACTAGTAATGGCAGTGATCTGCGATTTTTAGCGGGACAGACATTGCGGCGGACAAATCGGAAACTTTTTTGGGATCACTGACATTTATACTGCGATCAGTGCTATAAATAGCCACTGATTACTGTATAAATGTCACTGGAAAGGAAGGGGTTAACACTAGGTGGCGATCAAGGGGTTAAATGTGTTCCGTGTGGGGGAATGTGGCTGACGAGAGAGATTGTTGTTCCTACTTAGTAGGAACACACAATCTCTCTCCTGACAAAACCAGGATTTGTGTGTTTACACACACAGATCCCGGTTCTCGCTCTGTCACGAGCGATCGCGGGTTCCCGCCGGGCACAAGCATCGGCTTCGGAGACATGCTGCGGGTGCGCCGCTGGTCTCTTACAGATATGACGGCTCACGCAGGGAAGCGGTTAAATAAGCTTTGCCGTGAGCGACAAAAAAAGAATATTCCATAGCTCAACTCACCAACCAGTCTGCCAAATGCGTGCTTACTAAACCCCTGTTTTTAACGCAGACTGTTGGACAGGTTAATTTGGTCAGTTGGCAGACTGGTTGGTGAGTTATGGAATATTCTGTTTTTGTCTTTCATGCGATTGCCCTTCCATGTGCTCCTTACTGTGAAGGCCAGTTATAGGTGGGGGCAGGGGCCATTTGTTTGTTACTGGTATATATTGGTCTGGGGACACACTGTACACCTTTGCTGCCATTGTGCTCTTGCTGGGTGTCCAATGTGCTCCTGTTCCTTTAAGGGGGATTGGGCTGCCTCCAGGCCCACCTGCCCCTCATCTATCCATTTAATGCATGTGCTTCCATTGTGGAGACACTTATAAATTCAGCAGTGTTAGGACTGCAAGCATACACAGGTTGCCGTGAAGAGGCCTTGCAGCTTATGCATGCATTTGCAAATGCGTGCCAACTAAACCCCTGTTTTTAACGCAGACTGTTGGACAGGTTAATTTGGTCAGTTGGCAGACTGGTTGGTGAGTTAAGCTATGAAATATTCTGTTTTTGTCTTTCATGTGATAGCCCTTCCATGTGCTCCTTGCTGTGAAGGCCAGTTATAGGTGGGGGCAGGGACCATTTGTTTGTTAGAAATAAGCTTTGGCCCAGAGAGGATGGTTGCATTTGAGTCATGTTCAGATATGGCTTCTTCTTTGTACAATAGAGCTTTACCTTTTTTACAGTGATTTTTGAAAAGTATTCCTGAGTCCATGCAGTGATGTCCATTACAGAATCATGCCTGTTTTTAATGCAGTAAAGCCTGGGAATCACAGGCATCTTATAGTGCCTTTTGGCCTTGTCCCTTGCGCACAGAGATTTCTCCAGATTCTCAGAATCTTTTGATATTATGTACTGTAGATGATGACATTTTTAAAGTATTTGCAATGAGTAACATTATTCTGAAAATCTACAATTTTTAAATGCAGCTTTTCACAGATTGGTGAACCTCTGCCCACTGATATGATGCTCTTTTTATACCTAATCAAGTCATTGACCTGTTGCCAATTAACCTAATTAGTTGCAAAATGTTCTTCCAGCTCTTCCTCGTTAGTACCACATACTTTGCCAGCTTTTTGTTGCCCTGTCCCAACTTGTTTGAGACTACTGGTGTAGCAGCCATCCGTTTCAAAATGACCTTATTATTTTTCCTAAAAAGATACATTTTAAACATTTGATGTGTTTTCTATTGTAGGTTACACATGGGTTTATAAAATTTGCAAATCATTACATTTTGTTTTTATGAAGATTTTACACAACTTTTTTGGAATTGAGGTTTTAAGTTCCATACCCAAGAGCCTTTCTACATGCCAAGTTAGATCTGTCATGGTGTGAAGTATACTGAGAAATGACAAAGTTACA
Organism: Lithobates clamitans; assembly: GCA_037952925.1. Lineage (NCBI taxonomy): Eukaryota > Metazoa > Chordata > Amphibia > Anura > Ranidae > Lithobates > Lithobates clamitans. The sequence continues at coordinate 190,310 of JBBGZY010000421.1, read as the reverse complement.
GTTTTAGGAACTGTATTCAATTAGTCTTGCTTTACCTGCTCTAGGAAGGATTCCCTCTCATCCATTAATTTCTTCATCCTGATTTCTTCAAATAGAAAATACAGTCAGAAAGGGAAGTTAAGAATGGAGAAATTGGGGGAGATTAGGAGGGAATTTGAATGGCAGGTTGAACAAAAATTATTCCAGTAAATATATAACTGTGAAAACTTAACATGCAAGTTGACACTGACACGCCAATCCCATTTACGTTTTTTAGTAGAGGATTTATACATTTTGTTGAAAATCAGGCTAGACTGAAGGAGACATTAATACATAAAGCAAGCATGAGTACATGCATGTGTGGTGTGGAATTTTTAAATGTTTAACCAGTCAAGTATTCATAAATGTGATGAACAGCTATTATGCTAAACTCTTGGAAAACAGAAAAATGCACCATTGCAAAAAAAGATATACAATGAGGGAAAAAAGTATTTGATTCCTTGCTTATTTTGTATGTTTGTCCACTGACAAAGAAATGATCAGTCTATAATTTTAATCATAGGTTTATATTAACAGTGAGAGAGAGAACAAAAATATCCAGAAAAATGATTTTCAAAAAAAGTTAATTGATTTGCATTTCAATCAGTAACATAAGTATCTGATCCCCAGTCAGCAAGATTTATTGCGCCCAGGTGTTTTCTATACAGGTAACTCTCTTAAAGGGAGTGCTCCTAATCTCAGTTTATTATCTGTATAAAAGACACCTGTGCACAGAAGCAAACCAGGTTCCAATCTCTCCACCATGCCTAAGATCAAAGAGCTGTCCAAGGATGTCAGGGACAAGATTGTAGACTTACACAAGGCTGGAATGGGCTACAAGACCATCGCCAAGCAGCTTGGTGAGAAGGTGACAACAGTTGGTGTGATTATTCGCACACAAAATACATGTCAATCTCCCTTATTCTGGGGCTCCATGCAAGTTCTCACCTTGTGGAGTTTTAATGATAACGAGAACAGTGAGGAATCAGCCCAGAACTACACGGGAGAATCTGATCAATGATCCCAAGGCAGCTGGGACAATAGTCACCAGTAAAACAATTGGTAACACACTACGCCGTCAAGAACTGAAATCCTGAAGCGCCCGCAAAGTCCCCCTGCTCAAGAAAGCACATATACAGATCCGTGCAAAGTTTGCTAATGAACATCTGAATGATTTCAGAGGAGAACTGAGTGAAAGTGTTGTGGTCAGTTGAGACCAAATCAAGCTCTTTGGAATCAACTCAACTCACCGCGTTTGGAGTAGGAATGCTGCCTATGACCCCAAGAACACTATCCCCACTGTCAAACATGGAGAAGGAAACATTATGCTTGGGGGGTGGGGGGGTGGCTTCTGCTAAGGGGACAGGTCAACTTCACCATATCAAAAGGGATGATTAACTGGGTTTTTGTATTTTTGACCAGCCAGTCATGAGATTAACATAGCCTAGTCAGAACGAGGAAGACATGGCTTTGATTTTCCTCCTGCCAGCTTGGTACTTCTCAGCATGTGAATGTAGGACACCTAATTGGCTGCATGCACTGTCCCCTACCTCACCTACTGCTGTACAGAACATTACAAAACACAGATATCAAGTCAAATTTAGGTATTTATAGTACACCACCTAAATGTCAAAAAAGTATTGGTTTTAAAAGATACATAACTGCATTTGTTTTGAATATCCGACTAGAGTTCAACTTTCAAAAGAAAGCTTGATATGAGGTAAGGTGGGATAGGAATTCAACCTGGATACCTATAGATCAGGCACCAAGATGTTGCAGTTCCAGATGATTTTCTTTTAGTAAGGGATTGTGTCAGAATTTGAGTGCATTTTCATCCCTGCGCATGCAACCTGGACAGCTGTCCAAACATCTAACAGATTCCTCATTGTATTCACAATAGTTGCCCACTTAAGAATTCACACAATTAATCAATACTTATTCAATGCTACTTTTGAGCAGCAGAGATTATAAGAATTTTTAATCAACCCTAAATCCTATATCAAATCGGTTACTATAAAATATGTACGGTTGCGGAGTGGGGAATGCCTCGGCTGCTTATGATTGGCCCATAACAGTGACAGCCTCCTAGTGTCACAGTATGCTGTGAAGTTCATTTCCCTGGATAATCAGATGTTTGGCTCATGGAAGCCCGAGTATTTGTAATAAAATGTTAACAATCCAGCACCGCAAGTTAAAAAGTGGCACTAAACTCTCTGTCATCATGAAGTATTTTTAATCCATAAGCTTCTAGCATTAGTATATAAAGTAGAAAAAAAAAAAATACATACATATACACAAAATATATATATATATACACACACACACACACACACATATACATATATATATATATATATATATATATATATATATATATATATATATATATATATATATATATATATATATATATATATATATATACATACATACACACACACACACACACATATACATATACACACACACATATACGTATAGACACATACATATACACACACACACGCATACATATACACACACACATATATACATACATACATATACACACACACACACACACACTTCTTCGGTTGCTTCCTGGTTTCTGGCTTAGTGCAAAATGATGTCATATCCCAGGAGTCATCATGGGCAGCTTTTTTTCCCCCTTTATCAGGATGAGAGGAGGAAGCAGCTTACTCAGCTACACGCACCCTCCTGCCTGCATGCCCGAGGTAAGGACAGATGGATTAAAGGAAGTAAATGCTACATGAATCATTTGCGCTTACTTAAGATGGGCGTGGCTAGAAATGCTAGTGGGGCTTTGCAAAGTGATTTAAAAAAGAAAGCATGTAGACATGGATGGATGAGTTTGCTGTGAATATAAAAAGTGAATTAAATCAAGTTTTCAGGTTGTGGTGTTAGGATAGAGTTTAGTTCTGTTTAATTAATAGCGCTAAGCAGCAGGTTTTTACCATCCACTCACAAACTGACAATTGATTATCAGGTGATGGCATTGTCAAGGAGGAGACAATAGACTGAAGTAACTTCACAGCATACATAACATTTTTCAGAAAATTGTCTCTGAAGTTTGTCTCTGGGCACATGGACACATTGGGGCAGTTTGGCTCTACAGGTGAACTCTGCGTTTACATGCTTGGTCTTTATAATAAATTGTAAATTGCCCTGATTTTTGCTCTCCCATTATAAGCACTGCTGTGCAGGCGATCAGAAGAGTCAGAGTTCAAGACACTAAATGACTCAAGTACAGACTGCAGCGACATTCTCTGCTGCATTAAAATTTACTGGTGATGCTCAACACAGAGCGTTCACTCTGCCTAACTGATTTCAATCTAATAACCTTGCCAGTCTGCCTGACACTACAGTTTAACTATTTTGTACAACTCAGGCTACATTCACACTGGGACCAGTGTGAATAGTAGCGTCAGGAATAAGATTTTTGCTGCGGCTCTCAGCGACTAGGTGTGGCTGCTGGCCGTATTCACTATAGTGACAGGTCGCTGGCACCACAGCTATTCGCAACTCTCTGCACAACCAGAGATTACCTGCAGTGAACGCTGCTCAACATTTTGTGACCTGTCATTGTAGTGAACGGGGAACGGAAGCCGCACCGGCTGCTGAGAGCCGCGGCAGGAATCTCTAGTTCCTGCTGCTACTATTTGCAAAGTCCCTAATAGTCAGTGTGAATGTAGCCTAAGACACGGAGGCATAAAAGCTTTGGAATTAATCATTTTCAAGCTATTCAGGAATCCAAAAACTGTACCACTATATACTTCTTTTCCTCACAGTACAATAAGGAAAACAGAAATATCAAATCTACCAATAGTCAACTAAAGCCTAGTACACACTTTTGTTTTGTGTTTTATTTTAACCCACCAGGTGTTTGTACAGTGATCTACCCCCGCTGAACTATTGTGTTCTAACAGGGGGACTCCCCGCCAGCCAGAAGACACTGGTCAGTACTCTCAGCCAGATTCCAATCGGCAGACCTTTTTCGGTCATGCCCCTTCGACAGAAGCCGATCCAACATAAGTTCTGTACACGTGGGCTGAATGTCGGCTGGTTTCTATTGAACCGGCCGATGCCGCCTGACATTTGATTTGTGTGTATGGTCCTTAAGTGAACTTTTCCTTATCCTGAGCAGCCCAGGATTTCTCCACTTAGCACTGTAGCACGCTATCTGCATGTCAGGTAGTTTCAGTGTAGGGTGGTTTATCAGATTGTCCTATCTTAATGTAATGTGGTTTGAGTGTTATGTGGTCTGAAAGTCCTGTGGTCCATCTGAACGTCAGGTGCATAACAATGAAATAGAAACACTTAAATGCAATGTGCTTGACAAATGCAATAAGAAAAACACCCAAAGAATAAAAATGCTTTATTTCCATTATATACAGCCTGAGATAGCAATACAGTTTCTTATCCAAAATCTTATATTGATAAACTCCCCCCATTTCAGCAGCGGATTCTGTTTGTAACAGACAGTGTATACATAAGCAAAGCTGACTTATCATGTGAGTGTCTGCAGTGCAAAGAGGGCGTGGTCAGCGCATATAGTACGAAAGCTTAATTTGCAAAGCTGACCATGATCGATTAGACATTTAAAAGCAAACTGAACACCACATCTCTGCTAAACTGCAGGAATAAAACTTACAATTTAACCATTGTTAAAGCGATTTTTCAGTCTTTCAAAAAAAAAAAAAAAAAAAAAAAAAAAAAAGCTTGGCAGCTACAAATACTGCAGCTGCTGTTTTGGTCCCACCACAGGCCGGTTCTTTGTCTGTCTTCAGGTCCTCAACGCCAGCATGTTTACTAAGGGAAGCCAGCTGTGACTGCTTGTGGCTTCCAATTGCGCTGATCTTTGTGAATGGACCCGCATCATTTTGGGACCTGTGACGTGTCTCACAAGGAGGGGGTGGGTGAAAAGTGGGAGCTGGTACCTGCTTAAACTAGGTGCCTGCTCCCCAAAATGAAAAAAAAAAAAAAAAAAAAACCTCCAAAAGTGGGAAAAGAGGGAGAAAAGAGGTGTTAAATCGGAACTTCAGCTGATGATGTATGTTGAGCTTTATAAAAGACAGCAACTGCATTCTACCACAAGGTGGTGACACAATATTACATGGAATGATCTTTTAAGTACAGATTGCCAGATAATCACAAATTGTTATTAGAAATCTGCACTGCAATTAAAAACTATAGAAAGATTTTTGTTTAGACTGCAATTCTTTTTCATAGGAATGAGGGGCTGTACATGTTATAAATATTAATAGTACACAGCACATTACAGCAGCAAGACAGATTTTTAAACATATTCCAGGTATATGCCAATAAAAGGCTACAATCAGGTAGGGACTGGACTTTAAAGAGGATTTAACAACGCTGTAATAATAAAAGAAGTAGAAAAATAGAAGCCACACTGCAGTTGCATGCAATGGAATATAAATCCAAGATTTGCATACCAACGTCAGCATGAGTATAACACAGTTATGCATATGGAATAAGATATTTTATTGAATTATTGTTGAAAAGAGGTCTATATTCTGCTATGTATCTCATAAGTTTATGAAACTGTAACTGCTAGGATCACTAGGAAGAAATCGTTTTAGGCAGTGCATAGTGGTCTGCAGAAGGGCAGTAAAGCTTGACTGACATAAGATGATAAAAATGAGCATTACTATATTCGCAGAGCTGTTTTTCTTTTTTAATAATGAGTGAATTTAATTTTTGTGGTTAAAAGCAGCTAACAATCAGGCACAATCCTAAAACCAATAGTCATACTGAGGACCAAAGAGGCTTTGCTAGGCTGCAAAAAAGGAGTAATGTGACATGTTTTACTTATACTAAATGTGATTCTTGGATGCATTATTGGTGCCTATAAAAAATACAATAAAAAAATTTAACAGAGAATGTAAAGTTTGCAATAGAAGGTAAAAACAGGTGCACATTTTTATGACACTTTCAAATATTTCTGCGGTTTTAAATGTCCTGTAATAGGCTGCCAGCATCTGAACAATTATTTGCACTTCTTAATAAACCCTGAATATTATATATTCCAATTCCACTTATCCATACACATCTACAAAAATGGATTTCATAGTCTATTTTTGTGCATTGAAGGTAAAATTAACATGGAATGCAAGATTATGACAATACAATGATCCAGTGACAGGTATATAAAATAAATAACCCTTTCCCACACTATACTAATTTGTTCTTTTTCTGTAATTTAAGACTAATTTTGTAACAGTGTAAGAGATATTTTATAACACTAAAGAAACTAGGTTCCTCTGCTCAACAGAGGAACCTTCATAAAATGGAAATTAGGATTTATAGGGCATAGCAATTAAGGCACTTAAAGAATGGAACCTATAGTTTATCTTAATAAGGTTCTACAAAGAACAATGGTTATGTCCATATTGGAGTAACCCATAACAACCAAACTTCACTCCACCAGCTCAAAATACTTAAATATTATTTCTAGCTGGATGCTGTGGGTTACTACTGCACTTTTCTTTATTAAAAGGGTTAGTTCACATTTTTTGCTGACATACAAACCTCTGTATGCATTAGTGTCCTGAATATATTAAAACGCAATACTCTTTTTTTTGTAAAAACGTTTTTGTGTTTTTTTCTTTTTAGCTGATCATTACACTGCTCTCCCCTCCCCATCCTGCAGATGGCAGGATGAAGAGCGGAAGGCAATGAAATGAGCAGCTGAAAAAGTAAGCATTCTGTAACAAAAAGCAGCTCTGCATGTTAATGTATTGACACTGTAATGCATAGGGAGCTTTGTGGCAGTCAGTAAAGGCAAACAAACCCTTTAAATAAGAATATAAATATTTTTTGTCAAAAAAATCGTGCAACAGGGCTAGAAAGTGAGCCATAGTAATCTAGAATACATTAAAAAAAATTACGATGATATATACCATATTGCACAAAGAGGAAATACAAGTGCAAACCAATAAAAATGATTCAAAAAGGAATGAGCGCAAACAGATAAATAATTCTCTCTCAACCCTGGGCTGCAGTAAAACAGTGGAATAACCATCCTGGGGCCTGTTTTTACTTTAAAGTTTGAAAAAGAAGTTTCAGAATGTTATACCCATAGTGCAGGGATGTGTTCACAACAGACACGGCAGCTAAAGTGTAAAGGAATTAGTGCAATTGGGCAAACTGTTGAGGATATTCAGCGGTGCCACAAGGGGTTTACATAGCATTAACTATCTTTTTCTTTTATTCATGAAACCACACAGTCTTCTTTATTTTTGCCTTTTCCTTTTCTGACAGCTTTATCTGAGCTGTCCTCCATCCGTATGTCATCTGTAGATCCATGGTCCACTGATGATCCCAATGGTAGACTTTCTCCAGTGTATTTTTCACTTCGTACCGCCACACCTTCATTGTCATTATCATCAGATTCTTCCCCCTCCGGTGTAGACTCGCCCTCACTACTTACAGTCTCACTGGAAACAGAGTCTTTTGGGGCTTCTGCAACAACTGGAATGTTGTCAATTGTGTTCTCACTGGATGATGATCCGTCTGGATGATCAGAGGTTTTGTCTTGTTTCTCTTCCTGCAATAACTCAGTTACTGATGCATCTGGGAAGACCGGATTTGTTTTTTCATTTATGGTCTCACTCTTGTCACACACTGGACGATCAGAAATTTTGTCTAGGTTTCCTTCATCTAATACCACCGTGTCTGGTGCATCTGAGAAGACAGCATTCATTTTTTTATTGCTTCTCTCACTCTCGTCATACACTAGAGTGTCAGGAAATGTGTTTTCTTCCCTTTTATCCAATAACTCAGCCCCTGGAAAATCTGGGAATGCAGTATTCATTTTTCCATTCTTCTGACTTCCTAGATTTGTATGAATGCTTCCAGCATCTGTTGTACCTTTGTGTTCGTCTAGGTGACTGATGCTATCCTCTTCACTGTTTCTTAGTGCTTCATTCTTAACTGCGCTTTGCATGTTACTTATAATACAAGGCTCTGAAACCTCACCATAGTTATTGTTTTCACGGTCTACCAGTTGTTTCTCTTCTTTTATAAGCTGGATGTCTTGCGATGACTGCTCAGGAGAAGCATCACTGTTTTCCTTCTCAGCTACATCATATTCATCGGTGTGAACGGCTGCTTCTGCAGGTACGGACTCCTTCTCAGAAGATATGTCGTTTGCATTACTATCTTTTTTTTCCGAGTCATCCTCTCTGCTCTCTAACTCTGGCTCAACAAGAACAGACTGTTCCTCATGCTTCACCTCCTCCTCACACACTTCATGTTCTACAGCTGTAGCTTTCATCTCATCAGTAGTACTCCCTTCTGAATCATCCTGACTAGGATCATCAGAGCTGCTTGTTTCATGTTCATCTTGTGTATCTTTATGGAGGTCACCTACATCATCTGTAATGATGACAACATTGTCTCTGCAATCTGAAACCTCCAAAGTTCCATTTTTGGGAACTCTGTTACTTTCAATAGATGTGCTCTGCACACATTGGTCTTCTTCCTTATTTAAGTCTTGTTGGCTGATGTTATAGTCATCACTCCTAAAATCACCTGCAGAAACTACGTATTCTTCACTGAACTGATCAGCTACTAAAGGAGACTGAACAACATTTTCCAGAGCATCTTGGAAGACATCATATTCTACTGGGCTTGTGTTCCTCTGGTCCACTGTTTTTTCTTTAGGCATCTCTGAAAAACATATTTCTAAATCCTCTTTGTGTACATTTTCTGGAGCATGTTCATCCACCACCATTTCACATTCATTACTTGTTGATGTTGAATCAAGTGGCAGACCTCCATGATGCTCTAAATCTGTTTGACAGCCACTGAGGGTACCAACAGTATTTACATCATCATTTGAATTGTGAGCAAATTCTTGAATTATTTGCGCTTTCATTTCATCTCCAACCTCTGCATTCAGTGGTGATTCGGTTGAAGCAGTCAGTAGTACTTCCTGATTGGCCTGCTCAGTCTTGGAGGGAGGAATTTCACCCACCACTGACATAGTTTCCTTTTTCTCCACTGCTTCCTCTGAGGGGCCTAAAAAACCATGGACAAGAAAATGAAGTATCTGCACAATATCTAAACCCACCTGCCCAAAAGAGCTCAGAAAGAGATAGAGCAGAAGTGGAGGAATCAAAGTTTCTGCCCAGGAAGCTTAGGTAGCAACAGGTTGGACAGTGCAGGAGAAAGGTCATCCTAGATGACAGCTGTGTAAAAAAGAAACGTTAACCAAAGCAGATAGTTTTATAAAGTATATCTGTTATAGGATAACTATGTGGTCTGCCACTGTTAGCTCATTTCTGAAAATGACAGTTGGTTGCATCTGGCTCAACTACTTCTGAGTTACAAACCCAGACTAAGAATGCAACAAATAAGAGATAGAGCAAAATTTCTTACAGAGACAAAGGATCATCTTAGTATTTGTTTTGGATCAGTGTCTCAGAAAGTACTTTGGTGAAAGCATTAGCATGAAAGGCAGACAGACAAATGGCCTTTTTAAAAGGAAAAGTCAGTGGAGACAGACCATATAATTATTTTGTGACAGGCTTCCTTTAAGGTTAAAAAGCTGCTTAGCAAATTGCTGTAAAACTGATTGATGAGCTACATTAAAATCTAAATACGAATATGGTTTGTTAAACAAACCTAAACACTGTTCTGTAAAAACAAAAAACTTTTTTGCCTTTTGCCCTCTCAGTGTGGCCCTGGAGCATTAGGTTAAGATCATTTTTTTTCAGTTTCTCTGAATATGGACAAAGAGGCCTTGGTCAAAAGCCACAAAATCCACACTACTGCAACCACGGTCTCACAATTTTTTTTCTGGATTAAGAACCACCATCACAACATTTGCAAAGTGGTCCCCATATTTACACAATCCACAGTCTTGATGCAGTCTTTGTGGGCTTCATGTACCACCAACCTATATCATGTAGGCAAAATGCTTCAGCTTTACCCTGTATCTTCTTCCCTGCTCCTTGACTCTCCGCTAGAATTGCCTTTTTGACAAGGGCCACATAGCCTCAGAGATCTGACATGTACACAAGACACTGTACTCACAAAAAGGGCTATCAAATACCACAGCAGCCATCACTTCCAAGCTGTGTTCTAATGATCCATTGGTATTCAGAAAACACAGAATATTCCAGGCATAAGAACCTTCCAATCCTCATGTAGGATAATAAGGCCTGTATCTCCCAAAGCTAGGACATGTACCACACCAACTATGTGCTAACTTTTACTCAACAAAACAAGTCCAACCTCTAAGATCACTAGGTCACCCTTCTTAAGGAGAACAAAAGATGGAATTAGATCACCAAAGCAGTCTCCATGTTTAAAGTTAGAAATTAAAAGGCAATTCCTCCCATAATGCGATAAAAAAAAAGAAAATCTTTAGAGTAGATACATGTTTATGCACAAAGCACCCCCCCCCCCCCTATATTCCTCAACAGAATGTGCTGCTAAATTACAGCAAACTAATAATTACCAGCAGGGCAATCCAGGGAAGACAATCTTCACTACATGGAAGAACTTTGGAATACTACCTCTGTGACACTTATTTTATAGTCCATTATGTCTTTATATGTCTGTCTGCTTTAACTTTGGAGGAGGGCAGCTGTTTCGTATCAAAAATTCCCCTTACAAGGCAACGAGCTAGGAGAGTTACACAATGCACAGCAAGCAGGGTTAGTGGAAAGTTACCAAAGCTCAGAACAGGATTTGCTAGAAAGAATCAGAGCAAATGACCCACAAAATCACTTACCCATGGATGTTGCCCTTATCGGTGGATCGGGGCGGCCATCTGCATTTACATGAGGTTCTACAGAAGCATCTCCATTGGGGGTGCCCACAGAATCCAGTGCTATGCCGTGTTTCTAAAGAGAGAAAAACAAACAATGCATCATTTTCAAGGTAATCTACATTGAGCATTTTTAAAATTAATATCCATTCTGCATAGCATGGTTTTGTGACTGCTCTCCAGGAACTTTTAACAGTTGATGTGTTCTATTTCTCTTTTCATGATCAAGGATGAAACACACAGAGCAAATTCTTTAAAATTATGCAATGTAATGATACAACAGCCGGTAAGTGTGGCATGCAAGCCCTATCAGTAGCAACAGAGGGGGACTAGGAAACACGGCTGTAACCAAACAATGCTTTAGTAATATAAGTTCATTTCATACAACTGGTATAGTCTTGCTTTTTTTTTTTTTTTTTTTTTTAGCAGCAGTCTTTTGCTGTTTAATCTTAAAAGCTAGTGAAACTATTTTAGTCATCTGGCTGCTGACAACATACTGTGGGAGGCTCTGCAGCATGACAGCTAAAGGGCGATTCTTGTTAAAGGTCAGACTGTATTTATAATCATAGCAGCCCAAGTCTCTGTCTGAAAACAGATTTGTTTTATTTTTAATAAATAATGTGGTTTACATGGAAATGATTAAAAAGGAACATATTTATATCAGACTGTCAATGTTAAATCTATTGTACCTTTAGCTCGTCCCTCAGACGGGTCACCTCTTCCCTGAGGGCATCACGTTCACTGCGAACTGGTTCAAAAAAATCTTTTTGTCTCTCTAAAGCCTGCACTTCCCCAGATAGGAGGAAGACGACACAGGGAGATGCGGAAGAAGATAGGCAAAAATAAAGGCGTGAATTCATAGGAAGTAAAAGGTAAGAAACAACAGTACAGCTGTACGTGCACATAGATGGAGCATAGAAACCTAGACAGGTTTAGGGCTGGACTCATAATGCACATCTCACACTTCTGAACACATGGCTATGGATACAAACAGTAAAGATTGTGGAAAATTCACAGCTTAGGTCTGTAATCATTTATAAAGGTTCTCTAGTTAAAATAATAGGATGTCTAGCATAATAAACTAATAGCCATATAATTTAAACAGATTGATAATTTATGGAGACAAGCAAGCTTATTTTATAAGGGTGCCAGAGGAATGAGTCAGACTTGACATGACTTCGGAAAGCCATCACTTAATTTTTTGCAATGGGATACTGTATTTTGTACGTTGTATACTAGAGACTAGTAATGGGCAGTAGCATTGGTAATTGTGAGGAAGACATACCATTAAAAAAAAAACTCTACTGCTCCAACTACACTGCAGCTGTGATATTAAACTGATTCCCCCAAGTGGCTTCAAAAAGTTAAGTCTTCACAGTGCATGTAATAAACGTTCTCAGTCTATTCCCTTACATTGTATGAATGATTTGACAAGGGAAATTGGGACAATTTCTAACAATCCTTAACAAGGATTCATACCCCTATCTTTTTATCCTTCCATTCTATGGTCTCCTTAAGGTCACAGATCTCTCGGTCACTGTTTTCTTGTCTTTGTTGCAGCTGGCGGATCTCCTAATGGGCAGCAGTCAGGCAGCAAGTGAAGAAGCAAAGAAGGAATTTAAGGAAAGTAAACAGTAAAGATTAGATAAAGAGGATGAGAGAAACACAATACAAAATAGGTAAGGGCAAATATGCTTGATGCCCTTGTACTGAAGTCTCTTCATATATAGCTTAGATCTGAAGATAGCCTGCAAAACAGTGAGTCTAGTTTGCCACTTCATGGATAATTAGACAATCTCAACATGTTTCCTCCCTTACTGTTAAGAGTGACTCTCTTTGCTCCAATGCTTCCTTCATCTCAGCCAGCTTGAATTGCAAGATATTCTGGTCATGTTTTTGCCGTTCGCATTCCTGCAAAGAAAACATATACTGTAAGATATGCACCTTACTATGCACTATCAGCCGTCAGGAGGATGACAAACCTGTGTTTAGAAACGGACTGCCAATGCCAATCTCCTTCCAAAAAAAAAAATAATAATACAAATAAAAATAATTCCTGGCTGTTATGCTGCCCCAAAAAATGACATTTACTAAGTCACTGACCTGTAACAACCATGCAAATCAGGAGGTTCAAACTTCACTTGCCACAAGCTTTATCTGGGTCAGTGACATATAGTGGTTGATTTACTAAAACTGGAGAGTGCAAACTGCTGCAGCTGTGCATGGTAGGCCAAGCAGCTTCAAATTTCAGTTTGTTTAATTAAGCTTTGACAAAAAAAGCAGATTGGTTTCTAAACACAGTTGCACCAGATTTTGCACTCCCCAGTTTTAGCAAATCAACCCCAAAGTAATGAAGCCAAATACATCCAGGCATTTAGCAATTTTAGCAAGAAGTCAATGACAGTCTACACATTGGGGTTGCAGCTCTGCAGAGAAACCAGCTTCCATCACCAAAGCTTAAGTGAACAAGTTGAAGTTTGACGCCGATTGGCTACCATGCACAGCTGCATCAGATTTTGCACTGTACAGTTTTAGTAAATCAACCCCATTGTTTTCTGCATGGTCCCTTCCAAAAATTAAATACTGGTGTAATTAGTACTAAAATTATTTTCTCAACCACAGATTGGGCCAACTGAATGGCAAACAAATATTTGTTAGCGATCCATTTTACAAGTCAATCAGTTCTTGGTATACTGTCATAGTTTTTCAGTCCCATTACAGTTCTCCCAGGAAGTCTGCACTTTCTCCCATAGGACAGGAACCCTGTACCCATTCAATAACCTGTAGCGCATGAATTGAAAGGATCTCTGCTTTTAAAGTGTATGTGTGGTCAAAATATAGTATTTGTTTCACTTCCTAACCTGCAGACACAACAGGAAGTAAAGAGGAAATTGCCTCAAAATTAAGGTAAGTGCCCTCTTAGAAAGTTGTCAGTTGAAAGGTGTTCTCTTAGGATGATTTACCCTCACCTCTGGTTTCTGGAGAAACTGTAAAAATGTTGGTTTCCAATCACTCTCTGTACCTATGACAGTGGTCACCAGGACAAATAGAAGAGGGCAGATAGACAGCAACAACAACCCTACAAGAGTTCTATTTCTTAGCAGATCTACCAAAAACGAAGTTCTGCATATACTTCAGCAAATAGCAGTGAGTACTACAAACTAATTGTGTGGTGGCATTCCTGACCCCTAATGACATCACTTTAAAAAGGAAGTACTATACTAACTTATAAGACAGTTCCTGGACAGAGTGGGACTGTAGAGCCTGTCAATGTCAGCTCCACAAAACTGCTGGTGGAGTGGATCGTCAATATCCATTCATCACTGTGCATAAGCTGAAGTCTAAGTCTAAAACAACTTAAACCCCAAGCACCACCCAGAACTAATAAATTACTGGAGCCAGAATACACTGTGAAATACATTTAACCATTCACCACACCATTAAAGCGGGAGTCCCGTGAAAATTTTTTCTTTAGATGTCAGCAGCTGCAAATACTGCAGCTGCTGACTTTTAAAATAAGGTCACTCACCTGTCCCGGGGTCCAGCGATGTCGGCACCCGAGACCGAACCGTCCCTCGGGTGCTGCCGCCGCCATTCTCAGTGAGGGACTCAGGAAGTAAAGTGTTGCAGCTTCACTTCCCGATTCACTACTGCGCATGCGCGAGTCGCGCTTTCTCAATGGTCCCCGCTATCTCCCGGGACCTGTGTCTTTCCCAGGAGACAGCGGGGGAGTGCGGAAGGGGGCGTGACTCCCACGGGAGTCTATTCCCGGAAGTGGGTGTAGATACCTGTATTATACAGGTATCTGCACCCCCCTCCCCCCTGAAAGGTGCCAACTGTGACACCGGAGGGGGGGAGGAATCCGATGAGCGGTAGTTCCACTTTTGGGTGGAACTCCGCTTTAATTAGAGGATATTGCACAAGCTAAAGTCTAACAAAAAAAACTACTTTGTATTTTTAAGGAAAGTATATTTCAAAATGTATTAGGAGTTCTATTGACTGAATGCTGAACTGAAGACAAGCATTCCCAAATATATCTCTCTGCCCCTCAGCTCACCCCATCAAAAACCTCACGCATCACTGATTTACTAACAGACATATCAACCTTGATGTCGATCCACTTCCTCAAACTGAATCTAAAACTGAGCGCTTAATATTTCCTCCCCCCACATACCCCTTCCCCTGACTTCTCTGTCAAGATCAATGGCACATCTCTCAGTCTCAGGGGTAACCTTAGACTCTGAACTGTCCTTTGAGGCCCATATACAATCCCTGTGCAAATCATGCCGCCTTAGCCTCCGCAACATTTCCAGAATATGCCCCTTTTTAACTATTGACACCACCAAGCTTCTAATTCACTCCCTGGTTATATCTCACCTCCATTACTGCCACCTCATTGGATTACCTTTACATAGACTATCCCCCCTTCAGTCCATAATGAATGCTGCTGCAAGACTCATCCACCTTACCAACCATTTAATGTCCTCCACCCCTCTCTGCCAATCCCTTCACTGGCTTCCACTCACCCAACGAATACAATTCAAAGTACTAACAATAGTTTACAAAGCCATCCATAACTCTGCCCCCAGCTACATCACTAACCTAGTCCCAAAATACCAACCAAGCCGCCCTCTTCGGTCCTCCCAAGACCTCCTTTCTCTCTAGCTTCCTTGACACCTCCTCCAATGCTTGCCTCCAGGATTTCTCCAGAGCTTCTCCCATCCTTTGGAACTCCCTACCCCAATCTGTCCGACTGTCCCCTAATCTATCCATCTTTAGACGATCCCTGAAAACCCTTCTCTTTAAAGAAGCCTATCCTGCTTCCAACACTATTCTACTTCCTCCATAAGCTCATCCCCCACAGCTATTACCTTTTGTATCAACTGACCCTTCCTTTTTAGATTGTAAGCTCTAATGACCAGGGCCCTCCGATTCCTCTTGTACCAAATTGTAATGTAACTGTAATGTCTGCCTTTATTTGTTAAGCACTGTGCAAACTGTTGGCGCTATATAAAACCTGTATAATAATAAATAAAAATTCTGCCTAGGTACCTAGAGACTACTGTGTGACTCATATACAATCTAGCTCTTCTCTTCATAAAGAATGGCTGAATATTTGCATCAGAGGAGGTTTCTATTGAGCACAGGCTGGCCAGTCCTTTGGGTTCATACTAGGCCAATAAAACTGACTGGGTCAGAGATGGGAATATTTTTTTCATAGCTTCAGTAAACACTTCTTTTGGCTAGCTTATGTTTATGCAATTAAAAGCTCTGCACTTGCAAGATTGTAAAAATCCTGCTAGATTAATGCATAATGTATAGGACTAAAATGCTTTCTCTGCATTCTCTCTATAAGAGGCTCTCACTAGCTCTTAGACCCCCCTTTCACACTGAGGCAGTTTTCAGGCGTTTTAGCGCTAGAAATAGCGCCTGAAAACTGCCTCTCATGCCGCCCGAATGTGAAAGGCCGAGTGCTTTCACACTGGGGTAGTGCGCTCATGGGACGTTAGAAAACGTCCTGCAAGCAGCATCCTTGGGGCAGTTTGGGAGCGCTGTATATAGCGCTCCCAAAATGACCCTGCCCATTGCAAGGGCAGCTCTTCAGAAGCGCCTGAAAAGCACCCGAAGCTGATCTGTCCCTTGGCTCTCGGGTGCTGCCACCGCCATCTTCGCTAAGGGAATCAGGAAGTAAAGCCTTGCGGCTTCACTTCCTGGTTCCCTACTGCGCATGTGCAACTCGCGCTGCGCATTCCCACCGGTCTCTGCTGTCCCCTGGGACCTGTATCTCTCCCAGAAGACAGCGAGGGGGGACGGAGAAGGCACCAGAAGTGGCGTAGATACCCGCGGGTGGCTCGGGTATCTATGCCTGGAAGTGAGAGCAAAATACCTGTATTAGACAGGTATATGCTCCCCCCTCACCCCTGAAAGGTGCCAAATGTGACACCGGAGGGGAGGAGGATTCCGAAAAGCGGAAGTTTCACTTTTGGGTGGAACTCCGCTTTAAACAAGCAGTGCTTTACCGCTAACGCACAGGCGGCCCCAGTGTGAAAGGGATCTCATGGATACCCATTTTCTCAGGGTTTCAGTTATTAGGTGTGTCTGGCTTTAGAATAATTTTAAAAGATGGCAACAGAAAGGCTTACATTCAGCAGCATCGGATCCAGCCTTTTTAAGACAACTCAGCTTATGTTAGTCAGACACAGTTTTGGGCAGATCAAGAAATGCAATAGGTGCGATTGTGATAGACTTTCAGATGGCACAGCAGATACAGTATGAAATAAGCTGAAATCTTACATCCAACCCACCCAGAGTCCCAGGCTAAAATCAGTTACACAAGTAGGTGTAATCCAATCAAGCACCCCAACCCCCCTTGTATATATTTTTTTGGGGGGCGTTTTATACAGTTTTTGGTATAAAGGAAGCAAGGCTTCCGTCCTACACTGCCGCTGCAAGGTACGTAATCTTCGGATTTGTATCGGCCCCTCCTCCTGTCCCTCCACTGCCTTCTGGCACCTTTGTGTGTGTCACAGAAGACGTCGGGCCATTCAGAAAGCACAGCGCGACTCGCGCATGCGCATTAGGAAACTGGCTGTGAAGCCTGAAAGCTTCACTGCAGGTTTCCCTTAGTTTCAATGCTAGCACCTGCATCCGAGCCAATGGACGAATCGGCTTCGGGTGGGCCAACATTGCGGGATCCCTGAAACAGGCAAGTGTCCTTATATTAAAAAGTCAGCATCTACATTATTTGTAGCTGCTGAGTTTTAGAAATTTTTTTAAGAGGCTGGAACTCTGCTTTAACTGCTATATTTTGAGTGCACATACAATAAAAAATAAATATCATAGGTGCTGGAACCCAACATAACGCCTGTAACTGTAAGTGGGCAGTTTAAAAGGAACTTTTAGGAATAAAAAAATAAATAAAAAATGTGCTTCCTACTTTAAACCTCTAACTGAATGCAAAAAAACAATAGATGGGCCTGCTTTTGGTTACGATGGGGGTAGTGGTGACTGGATATCTCCTTGTTACTAGGTAGATTAAACAAATGGACATACCCTTTAGGTATGAGTTATATTCTTGCAATTGGAACTCAAGTGCAATTTACTATATCAAGTCGAAGATGCTACTTAATATGTATGCATATAAAAAAGGCCTGGCAAACATAAGCAAATTATTATTTAAGGATCTTTCAAATGAAAGAGCAGCGATTATGTGCCAAGTTTACCAATTCTGAGTGACCAAGTAAATTTATATTTAGTGGAGTCTGAAATATTAATGATGACCAGTTGTTATTGCTATGATAAAGGTTGTTTAATCGTATTATCTGTCTTAAGATACACTTGCAGGTGGGCTGTTTTCAGACACTGGATCTGCAGGCTCTAAAGCTTACCATACACTATACAATCTAACTGCACCTTCAGATCTACTATTAACTACAGTGTAAGGGCCTGCCTGGTATGATACTAATTAAATGGATTGTTCAAGTTTGTCCATACAGGTGTAGATCCAGCTGAACAGTGCAGTTAGACTTTGAAGAGGAGATTCATCACTCACTTTATGTTTATCTTCATACTGACGCCGAGACTCTGCTAGTTCCTCCTCAAACTCCAAGAGAACTTCCCGTAGTGTGTCCACTTGATATTGTAAAGATGTTTTCTCATTATCTAACTGGGCATTTGTTACCATAGACCTTTTATACTTCTCCTCCACTTCTGCCAGTGAGTCCTGGAAAATACAAGAATCTGTGATATTAGAAACAGCTTAATAAAAGAAAAATAAAGCAAGATAATGGTAATGAAATTAACATGAAGTGAACTCAAGGTTAAAACATTTGTACAACCCTGCAGACAGACAATGGTTAAGCTACACTTTTTTTGTGCCCTTTGACAGGATTAGTGCAACGCAAACTAGTACCTTCATCTCCTTTAGCCCTTGCATGTATCTGCCTTCTACATCCTCAATTTGTTCCTTCAACTCACTGATCTCCTGACGGGGGAGAGAATGCACAGGGATGAAGTGGCAGACAAAGGAAGGTATGAAAGAAAACAGAACACACACACATTTAAACTTTGTCGAGAGTAGCTTTTCTACTGGGGATGAAACAGAACGTCACCCATATCTTCAGCCAGTGTGAGAAGCCCAGTAGACCTGGGTAAGACAGCTGTTTGCAGCTGGATTATAACTCTGCCAGAACACAGAACCTACATCGTACAGACACTCCCTGCATGACATCAGAAGAAAATGAGAAAATGTACAATTATAAAAGGCAAGAAAAAGAGAAGTTATTTCCAAGGGAGAATATAACTCCCATAAAGATAAGCGTTTTACTTCACTGCTATAGTCTTCTACACGGATACAAAATTTTTACTGTCAAAAATAAAATAAATACTCTCTAAAAGGGACATGCCTTAAAAAATGATATAAAATGTTCAGTGCTGATGGGCTGATTATTATATCCTTTGGGAACACTGGTGGTGACATCCTCATGCTGAAAATACAAGTCTTTCTTCTTACCATAAAACAAAAGAAAAAGCCAAATGGAAATAAGTAAAAAAACACTTTCAACTGCTGGGACAGAGAGCAGAAATTTGGTTATGATGGACATAACCAAAACAAAAAAGCTACCAAGTGTTAGAAAGAGAAATCACAAAATCAAGACTAAAGGGCCGTACATGGGCCGAATATTGGGCGGCACCGGTCGGTTCAATAGCAACCTGATGATATTTGGCCCGTGTGTATGGCAGACAGGCCACCTTCTGTCGAAGGGGCATGAACAAAAAAATAACTGGGGGGGGGTGCATGCCCCTGTCAGAACACAATAGCTCAGTGGGGAGATCACTGTACTAACATCGGACTGTTAGTACAGGATCTCCTCCTGTGCTCTTTGGGAGCATGTACCAGGCTTTAGACAAGTGGGCATGCTCTACTCCTTTAGCAGATCAGCCACCATATTTAATTTTAATAGGTTCCAATAAATCAAGTTTGCGGTTAGAAGCTCTATTTAAATAAATCAAGTTAAAATGATAACTTGTTTTGGACATGTCCACAATTCGCATACTAACAATAAGGCAATTTCATTTGAGCGTTTCATGGATATAAGGCCATACAATAATCATATCTGACCACTTAAGTCCCAGAACAAGCATACAAAAAAAGAGCTGCATACATTGTTCAGCTTTGTGACTCAAAGAAGCTAGACAGCCACAATGAAAGTCTTGGAATGAGCACTTTCAGAAAGAGAGGCCACTAATGGCCTAAATATTTCTCTCATGACAGGTTTCCTTTCAGAGACTAAATAGGTTCCATAATATGAAAAACAAGGAAATGTCACCTCCCAGCTGAAAGGGAATTTAAAATGGAAAACCTTCCTCATGACATTTATATTTTTGTGGAATAGCAAGTTGGGCTTTTCTATTTTATTTAAGAGGCACTGGGATACTGCGGCCTCACCCTCTTGTAAAGTAGCATAGCTTGCTGTGCAGGGAGACATGTGATTAGGGCTGCAACTAACGATTATTTTCATAATCGATTAGTTGGGCGATTATTGTTTCGATTAATCAGTTAATAACCTTAAAAAAAAGTGTGGCGTATAATTTAGTTAATATGTAAAGTTTAAAAAAAGGCAATTTATTCCTAAATATCTTAATACGCAGGGGTAAATATAAATGACCAACTATATGGTTAGGGAGTAAAATCTTTAATCCTCTCTGAGAATGACAGACAGGAGAGATATACTCTATATACTATTAGAGGTTGAATCTGGACTCATTATTTAAAGAAAAAAAATTCTAGACTGTTCTAGACTGTTTTGCAGATTTTCAAACAGAACTGTAATAATACATGCTTTTCTGCAGCTTCTCCATTGAAGTATATTGAACCAAAAAAGCACCGTTTTGCATTGAAAAAGGTCCTTGACACTTTCCAAATACACAGAAGCTGAAAAAAGCATAGATGTGTTTAAATGAACTGTAGTGCATTTCTGCAAAAAGCACCAAAAAACACATAGGTGGGAACCAGGCCTAAGACATTTAGCAACATAATGGAGTTAAAAAAAAAAAAAAATCATGTTTTTACTGTGCAACAGTGAAAGTAATATTTACAGTAGAGATTATTTCCTCTTTTTGTACTATATAGGGCAAATATTAGCTTTTTTAACCCCATTATGTTACTGGCCGATTAATCGATTATGAAAATAGTAATCGATTAATTTCATAATCGATTAGTTGTCGATTAATCGATTAGTTGTTTCAGCCCTACATGTGATCACTTACAGATGTGTTTGCATACACAGCTCGATGCCTGCAAATGATACAAGTAGGTCAAGCATCATTTGCAAGAACTTGCCATGTAGGGGTTAACCGCATAGTAATGACCAGCACATCAGCCCGTCCAATAGTTATAACTGCGCTCAAATATTTTATTAACCTGCTGGAAAAATTTGGAGAAAGGTGGCACCTCTATGGCATTCCTGTGGAGAAAAAGGAATACAGTGCTTACCGGTAGTTTATTTGCAAAATGGGTCCGATTAAGTAAAACTGGAGAGTGCAAAATCTGGTGCAACTCTGCATAGAAACCAATCAGCTTCCAGGTTTTTTTGAGAAAACTTAAACTGAACAAGCTGAAGTAAGAAATTGATTGGCTTGTACAGCTGCACCAAATTTTGCACTCCCCAGTTTTAGAAAATAAACCCAAATGTGTCGCGTGGCCATGTCTTAAGTGAGACCTTCCTGGTCGCATTAACAGCAACTTATTTAACAATACAAGAAACAAACAAGCCTGTTGGGACTGGTAAAGAATGCTGCAGCCCATGTAACACAGAATCTGAACAAAGGGCACAGGTGTCTGGTTATTTTAGCAAAAATAATTTTGTGGTAAGTTGGAATACTGAAAAGAAAGATAATTGCAGATCAAAAGGCCTAAAAAAAAAAAAAAAAAGAGAACATGACTAAACAGGTTATAGATCAAGAGCAGCATAAAAAAGGGAAGTCACAGAAAGGTACTCTGCCTAATTCTCTGCACACAGCCAGACACCTCCCTCTAAACCAGTCATACAGAAACTCCAAGTAGCAGTGTGTCTTTTAGAGTCTTCATTTATCTAGGCTTTCATGCAGTTATTATGCACATATATACACTAACTTCAAAGTCTGTGCAGTATTTAAGAACTATATATAGGTATACTGAAGTAGAGGCAAACATTGTACATTAAGAATCATTATGAAAGTCGTTTTCTCATCTTCAAGAGCAATAAAAAAAAGAGCTTTTGCCTGAAACTTAAAAATTTCTGAGACTCTTCAGCCAATTACCTAAATTTAGCAACCAAGTCCACTCACCCAGCTTGAACAAAGTTCCTCAGGCTAAACAAATAAAAACACACTTTGGTCCATCAAGGAAAAAAAAAAAAAAAAAGAGAGACTTTAAATGTTCACAACCCTACTACACCTGTGCTTGATCCAGAGGAAGACAAAGAACTGGCTTTTAAAGAAACAGAATGTACAGGTAAGTACAAGACACAGGCTGGATTATAGGATGCTACCTTCAAGTGATTACACACTGGCAAAGCTTTTGGACATGCCTCCATTGGGCATACACCTATAAGGCTGAATTCACACTATGTGGGGTGAGATGTTTTACTGTAATGTAAAACATCTTTTACCACAAGGACACACAGGAAACAATTGTTTCCTAGATGTCCCATTAACACTGCAAAGCACCCTAGGGCTACGCTGCAGTAAAATGCAGACATGCTTCGTTTTATTACAGTGCACCATGCCGAACAGCATGCCACTGTACATTAGGGGTGTGGAATTTAATCGCTGCATCGATGCATCGCGATTCGGGGGTCCCCGATGCGGCATCGATGCAAGCCCCCCTAAACATCGATGTCGGGTGTGACGTCATTCCGACTTGCCCCGCCCCTCCCGGAAGTGTACTCCGAGCGTTTTTTGTCAAAATGGCTTTTGCTATTAAATTCAATTGTAATCCATTCAGTGGTGATCGCTGTATGTGTTTTTTTTTAAAATATATGTAGCTTCATACCTCGTTTTTAGTTGTGTATATAACTGTATATCCGGCGTACATGTGACTGCTCGGTCCGGCCCGCCCCTCTCCTCTCTGTCCCTCCTGACGTCAGCCTCGCCCGCCTCTCTTCTGATCTGATAGCTACAGTTGGTGGGCGGGGCTGAGAACTCTCACTGACATCAGGAGAATCAGAGAGACATGAGACAGAGGAGAGAGATGCGGACCGGACTGAGCAGTCACATGACCGGCTTATACAGTTTTACACACAGACTAAAAAAACGAGGTATGATGCATATATTTAAAAAAAAAAACACACACAGCGATCACCACTTAATGGATTACAATTGTATTTATTAACAAAAGCCATTTTGACAAAAACACAGTTATTTATATTTACACAGACTGAAAAATAAGATATGAAGCTGCATAAATTTTAAAATGCAGATACAGCAGTGGGCACTTAATGGATTTTAACTGCATTTTTTTTACCACACAGGTATTTTATCAGCTGTATGTAGAGTACAAGTGTGTTTGTATTCTACTTACACTGTCTCCTACATGTGCTGTGTGACATTATTTCTCTGCCCCCCTCCCAGTTTGCACATTCCACTGTGTTAACTCCTAGTGCGCTGGAAGGTGCAAACAGGGGAGCCCAGAGAAATGTCACAGAGACAGTAGAGGAACTTCACGGGGCTGTTTGTCAGTTGTGGATTGTAATCCCTCCTGACCTTCCAGCAGCCGTGTGTGTGAATTCCTGTACCTTGTAGTGCACCAGATTAGTGCACTACGTAAAGTGGAGTTCCACCCGTTTTTTTAGTTTATTAAAAGTCAGCAGCTACAAAAAGTGTAGCTGCTGACTTTTAATAATCAGACATTCACCTGTCCCACGGTCCATCGATGCGGCCGCACGGAGCCTCGCTCCTCTCCCTCTCCTCTGCGCCGTCAGATCTACTGTGGGCAGTGACACCCGCTTATGGCTTCACAGCCGGGCGCAGACTGCACGAGCCGCACTGCGCTCTGCCATTGGCCAGCCAATCTTCTGGGACCCAGAAGATCGCTGGCAGGGAGGGGCCGCCTAGTAAATTTTTTGTTTATTAAAAGTCAGCAGCTACAAAAAAAGTGTATCTTCTGACTTTTAATAAAAAGACACTCACCTGTCCCACAATCCAGCGACGTGGCCACCCAAACCCTCCATTCTCTCCCCTACCTGTCCACGGCGCTGGCAATACTACTGTGGGCATCCGCTTGTGACAGCTTGCAGCTTCACAGCCGGGTGCGCATGTCTCACTGCACTGTCCTGCACAGCCGGGCAATCTTCTGGGAACTGTGATGTGTCCCAGAAGATTGCAGGGTGGAAGGGCCGCCTAGGCAGCCCAAGCGGAAGTGGGAGCTCGTCGGTAATCGTGATGCATCGTGATGCATCGCGGAATCGAATCGAATCGAATCGTTGACCAGATAATCGTAATCGAATCGAATCGTGAGACCAGTGAAGATGCGCACCCCTACTGTACATCAGCGGAAGGGTGGAGTTGTCCGTGAGGTACCACGCAAGCCAATCCTGTATACTGGTCGATTGACTTCTAGGATGTCTTGGATCTATTAATGCTCGTTTTATACCGGATTTTTGTAAAGCGTTTAGCACTGATTTCTTTTAATAAACTGTTAAGGAGTTTACACTATGTGGCTGTTTTAGCTTTCCTTCATGGGCCCTACTTGAGAGTAAATGTTACAATCAGCCATGACCGTACCACTACCTGCAATATAATAGAGGAAGCTGATTGGATTTTATATACTTGCATATCACGCCTGTCTAAACTCTTATAATTTGAAGTCCAGACCTCTGGTAAGGAGGGATTCTATATATCAATATCGATGGAGGCGCACTTGGGTGATCAAAACGCTCATCAATTATACTCATTGTTACTGGATGTTTATCAAGGAATTCATCTGCACTATCTAGAACAGAACCAGTTGTTCACACTTTATGGACACTAGTCTATTCAATATCTATTTTTTTTATTCTTTCACGTTTATCATGATCGGTCCTGTTGCGTTGTTGCCAGCAGCTTGCACTTTTAAATTTTGTGTGTATACCTATGCAATACTTTTTTTTTTTGTTTACATTGTACATCAGCACAGCACCTTGCTGTAGATTGCCATAAATGAAGTGTACATTTTGTACACTTCAACGCTTTTTTTTTCCTGTAAAAAGGGATCCATGTGATTCGCTGAAGCGCACACCACATTTCCCCCTACCGGAGCCACCAAAGGACAGCTGCCAGAATGCCAGCAGCTGTCCACTGTAGTGTGAACCCGTCCTAACTACTCCAGTATGTGGGTTCTACATTTTTATTTAGCAAGCAATGCAGAGTAACATAAACAGGGGAGATTGGTTTGTGTTCTGCACTGTACCCAGAACCCTGTACCTGGAATTTACTGGTGCTACAGATCCTACAGTATGACTAAAACAGAATTTATGAATGGTGAGAGTGGACCGATCATCTGCCCACACTCCATTCATTGATCCGGTTTAATTCATAGAATCTGTAGCAACAGGCAAAAAAGCATCTCTAGATATGGTAGTAGATTTTTCTCAATGTGGCTTTTCTGGCCTTGAGTAATGTAGGAATGACAAGAGTATAATATTCCCCTGTTCTTCAAGAACTGGGGCTTCAACTGCTGTTAAAGCCAGAGACTGAGAAGCAAAATTGTACAGGTAAAAGATAGCAGATCTGACCTATTTGATCTTGTGTGCCAGGTTCTTCTTTTCCACTATTTTGTGGAGCAGTTGAGAAAAAATTCACACTGCAGGGAAGGCATATATTAACCTGAAGCAAGTTCTTGGGATTACTGGAGCTTCAGATGCCAGTGTTAGAAAATCCTTGTCCTGGCCACAAATTGGGGAAACTTGTTGTTGAACCTGGAGGCCAGGTTATCCACATCTTTCTGACATTGAAGATGTCCAGATGAAAGCACCATTCCCTTTGGTCCAGATGATACTGGCTAAGGAATTCCATCCACGTCGGGATGTGAACAGCAGACCATGCTGGGCAGTGCTTTTCCACCCAGTAGATGATCAGACTTGCATCCTTCATGGCTGTCTGGCTCCTGGTCCCCCCCTTATGATTGAGATCTGTGGCAGTGTCTGATTGCATCCTGACTGGGTGTCCCTGTAGAAGGGTGCCAAAAGGGTAGAGCCAAGTTCATTGATCTTGGTTTCAAGAGGTTGATGTGCAGCTTTACTTCTCTGGGTAACTAGATTCCCTGAACTATGAGAAATTGAAACAGTCACCCAGCCTGTGAGGTTGGAATCTGTTTTTACCACCTTCCATGAAGGTGGGAGAAAAGACTCTCTCATTTCCAATGATGAATCGGTAATCTACCAAGCCAGGGCGTTCCTTGCTTGGCTGGAGAGAGGCATTGGGAAATCGAGATTGAGAGAGTGTTTGGTCGAGGCCAATAGAATGTAGTGTTGAAAGGGCCTTTTGTGTAACCGAGCAAAGGGAAAAGATTCAAAAAGAGGCAAATATGAGGCTTAGAACTCATTGAGAATCCCACAGAGGGATGACTTCAGCGCTTATAGGATGAGAATGTGTATAGCCTTTGGACATTTACAGTCAGTTGTGAGGAAGATAAATCTTTCAGAAGAAGGTTGTCTAAGTATCAAAATACCACGCATTTTTAGGACAGCAAAAAGATGTTCAAGGACCTTTGTGAACTTTATGAATACACCTGAGGCAGATGATAGGCTGAATGACAGTGTGACAAATAGAAAGTGTTTGTATCCTACTACAAAGTGCTGATGAGGAGGGTAAATGGAGGTAGGCATCTTGAATGTCTACTCATGCCAGGTATTCAACCTAGTCTCAGAGAGGCTAAAAACTGACCTTGCTGATTCCATGCAAAACCTGTTTACACTGAACTTGTTTAGGGATTTTAAGCCCATGAGGGGAGCAAGGGTACCCCTTCATTGTGTACCAAAATGAAGGCCTCCCGAAACATGTTGGCCCTATTCTGCTATGACTCAATCATTAAAATTACTTTGGACTTACTCTGACATTTATTTTGTGCTCTCATTGGGTTGTATGTGCATGGATTCTCCTTATTTTATGAAGTGGAGCTGAACCAGAGCCAGCGTGCCCTGTGACAATTTCAGTGATCCCTAAAAAATCTGAATCCAGCGACCCGTTTGTTCTGTTGTTTTCACCAAAGAGACATCCTTCTTCAAAGGGCTTATGAGTGAGGCGTCTTTAACAGGCAACTTCAGCTGCCTAGGCTTTCCGCATAAGATTGTGCCTATATTGACAGGAATAAGAGCCATTCTGGAAATTTGTGTTGTGGCATATTCTGGCGCATCAACACAGAAAAGTAAGGCAGTGTCTGCAGGTGCTCTGTTAGAGTTTTGTCCTGAAAGACAGGATCCTGTTGAGTGCCCTAGTCCAATTAGCTGTTTGATACACACAGGTTGCAACAAATCCTGTTGCCGGCCTGGACCCTGCAAGTATGAAGAAAAGCATCTCATATGTTCTGTCTGCAGAATCACAAATGAAGGAACATCTTCTATAGGGACATAGGGACAGAAAGATAGGATTGCTGCACATAAAGGATAATGTATAATGGGAAGGTTCCCCCAAAGGGTTTTTTTTAGCAGCGAAGTATGTGGATATCGCAAATTTCAAAGAAGATTTTGATAAAATTATTTAATTAGTTTATTAGCAATTAACATGTAATAAAACATGAAAGTTAAAATATGAGCTCAAAACGGGGGTATACCCATGAGATGCAAATATTAAAACATGAAATGATATACAGCATTTACATAGCAAATATGTCAATCAAGACAAAGACTGACGCGTTTCGACCCGATTCATTGAGGTCCTCTTCAGAGGATAAATTTGCTGTAGGGAAAACCATCACATTTAGTATGTTGAATATATATATATATATACACACACACACACACACACACACACACACACACACACACACACACAACTTCCCAACCGAAGTTTCCCAAAACAAAGACCAACAGACAACTCTGCACGCCGACAAGTCAGAGGGCACCACGAGGCAGGGATGAACCCCACTCAATGCGACTTGCAAGGAGTCACACGCTAAGGCCCACAAGGCCTGCCATGCGGAAAGGGGCCGACACCTGCAGCAGAATTCCAGAGCATTAATACAGGCGGTATATATAAAGCAAAATATACTTTATTACAATTATTTGAAGTGATTACATGTACAATTCTTTATTTATATTTGTATATTAATTCGATTTTTCGTGGCTTAGTCGGACAAGTGTGCCAAAGAGCAATTAATGGAGTGAATAGATTAGTGGAATTGTTTGAATGAAAAAAGAAAGAGAGAGTGAAGCTGTGAGGAAATGTAGACTTTTGGAAATGTTGCCCAAAAGGTGGGCTAGATGAAAGGATTAGTGCATAAGTGAAAAAGGGCAAGGGTGACCAAAATGTGGGCATGGTGGGAACATGGAATAAGATGTGAAAAAGTAAGGGAAAGAAAGGGAGGGAAAGGAAAAACCAGGAAGAAGAACGGGGATAACAGAGAGACAACGGCAAACACCCAAGGTGAAGGATAAACAATGTGATGGATGAAAAGAAAAGGAGATAGTCATACTCAGGGGATAGTATACCTCCTGGTCTGCGAATGCAACGCCTACTGCACAGGCAAGACCAAACAAGAGTTTTGGAAATGCATGTCCCAGCATCTCTATAGCATGCATATAGGGAATCACCATCTCCCAGTCGGTCGATATGCTGCACTTGTCCATGGTTATAAGGTACCAAAGATCTCCTTCACCGCACTCGATCGGGTATACATTCCCGATCAAGGCGGCGATTGGAACAAAACTTTGCTCCAATTAGAGCAAAGATGGATCTTTAGACTACATGCCACCTCATACCCTGGATTGAACTAATCCATTTCATTTTCCCCCTTTCTCAGAGGGTTCTCCTCTGGTAAAACAAAATAATATATTACCCCACCTTACTGGTGTAATTATATAACATTATTACCATCATTATTATATTTTATTTTTGTTATACGTTATGATTTACTGCTTGATATCATTGGACAATTCTGTGCGACCTCTATGTTCCTTTCTACTATTTATTAGTATTAGTACTTTCTACTAATACTGTATTTCCTAATTGTTTTTTACTGTATATGTATTTACTGTGGGCAATCACCATCTTATGTGCCTATTGGCATCTATGTATGTTGTGATCACACGCATCAAACAATACGTACATTACCGCAAAAAATTGCACTTTATTGAGTTCTATCTCTTCCCTATATTTATTCCCATTTTGTATATAAATGTTTCCCTTTCCTTTTGTCTTCCAGGCTTCTGTATGCCGCTGGTCATGGGCTGCCTGCGGTGGTTTTGATTTCTGCTTTATGCGCCTTCCCGGCAGGAGTGGGAGCCATTTTCTACTGGCTCCCATCTTTCCTAGACGTGCGCCTCCCTTTGATCACGTTCGCCAGTGTTTTCCCCTGCCGGCGGCGTCCCCCATCACCTCCGGGCGCTGCGCGCATGTGTGGTGGCCACGCAGGTGCGTGCTGAGGTCATGTTTCTGACGGAGGTGGCGACAGCGGTCGGGGATTTCCGCCCTTCAGAACGCCGAGAGAGCCACACACGGCCGCATGAGGCGGCCATTGATCCCTCGCGGCCTGTCAGGTAAGTGGGAGGGTCACCTGCAGTGTGTTCCAATGATGAGGTTGCAATCAGCAGTCACTATATAAACTATAAGATGTTGGTTGATCTGGCAGATGACCATTTTACCTCCTGCTTTTGGACTGTTGGACGTGTGCCATTTTACTTCTGTGGCAGTAAGTACATCATGCCTATACTCTCCTCTCACCAGTATGGCTCCATTTTCACCAAGTTTGTATCAATTCTCACACTTTTTATCACTAGACTTAATAATTATCTATTACCCTCCAAGAGGCTGTTTCAGAGCATTCTCACCTTGGGGTACCTGGCACATTCTTCCAGTTCAAGGTACCCTTAACTAAACTATTTTACTTTTATTTTATTTTAATTTTACCACTTTTATCACATTCTCATTGAGCAACATTATATCCACATTTTCTTCCTTTATTCCTCTCAATTGCGCTGGTCTTCTCGCTTCACTCCAGCGTTGACTTTTTACACACTATTCCCACCTGCAATCTTGCTTTACTTATTTTTAGTTGAGCGTTTTCTATTTGTATATTTCTTTAGCACTTTTTTCCTTATTTGATCCTTTTCTTCAGCACTTTTATCCTCTTTTATTCTTAATCACTTTCACGTGCAGCCCCCTTCCCCATTCCCTTCTATTTTCACTCCACTATCCACTTTCTATCCTGCACTTCACCCTCACCCCCCATTTCCCCACATGTCCCTTTTTCTTTTTCTCCCTTTCCTTTGTACCCCCCCTTCTTTTCTCCTTTTCTTTTCATCCATCACAGTGTTTATCCTTCACCTTGGGCGTTTGCTGTTGTCTCTCTGTTATCCCCGTTCTTCCTGGTTTTTCCTTTCCCTCCCTTTCTTTCCCTTACTTTCTCACATCTTATTCCATGTTCCCACTGTGCCCCCACACTTTGGTCACCCTTGCCCTCTTTCACTTATGCACTAATCCTTTCATCTAGCCCACCTTTTGGGCAACATTTCCAAAATCACACTCTTTTTTTCATTCAAACAATTCCACTAATCTATTCACTCCATTAATTGCTCTTTGGCACGCTTGTCTGACTATGCCATGAAAAAACTAATTAATATACAAATATAAATTTAGAATCATACATTTAATCACTTCAAATAATTGTAATAAAGTATATTTTGCTTTATATATATACCGCCTGTATTGATGCTCTGGAATTCTGCTGCAGGTGTCGGCCCCTCTCCGCATGGCGGGCCTCAGCGTGTGACTCCTTGCAAGTCGCATGGAGTGGGGTTCATCTCTGCCCCGTGGTGCCCTCTGCCTTGTCGGCGTGCAGAGTTGTCTGTTGGTCTTTGTTTTGGGAAGGGAAACTTTGGTTGGGAAGTCCCCTCTGTGTATATATATATGTATAATATATATATGTATAATATATATATATATATATATATATATATATATATATAACAACCTTTTGCGCTTATGTGATCATTCATGCGTTTTTTCCATTCGACATACTAAATGTAATGCTTTCCCTACAGCAAATTTATCCTCTGAAGAAGACCCCAATGAATCGGGTCGAAACACGTCAGATTTTTGTCTTGTCCAATCAGGGGAGAAAGGACGCGGGGCTCAGTGTCTGAATGGACACACTGAGCGGTTACTCGGCTCTAGTGCCCCAATGAAGCTGCTTACTGTGGGGGCACTCGATAGATGGGAGGGGCCAAGAGCAGCAAAGAGGGAGCCGAGAAGAGGAGGATTCGGGCTGCTTTGTGCAAAACCAACTGAACGGGGGAGGGAAGTATAACATGTTTGTTATTATTTATTTTATAAACAAGACTTTACAATCACTTTAAGATTGAGACAGCAGGGTCTGGAACAGTTCACTTTTTAGTAAATTCCTTTACCACTGAGAAAAGCTAGACAATGATTCTCAGGGGGATGCAAACCTTTTCAGGAGAAACACAATTGTCACATTTACTCATCCTTTTGTTCAATGTGGAATGTTTGTTTTAGATGTTGCTGGTCTCTTAGTATCCATAGGGGCCTGGCAGGAATGAGGAGAATCAACTGCAACTCTACCAAGGTCTTTTGCACACAGCAGAAATTACCATATCTCCACTGGCAAGCACATGGCGTGAAGTCATAGCATCAGGTACACGAGAGGTTAGGGGTAAGAAATCTTCCACAGGGCAAGCGATTATTGGTTCATGAATTTAACATTTTTCCAAATTAAAACCTGCACATCTGTGACATTTTGGGTAACAATTACGTACAACTAAATTTTCTTGAATTCTTTCACAGGTGCCCGACAGCAGCCAGCAGCATAGGAATCCCAATAGTGAATGATTTTCCAAAATAAGTTCTTGTGGAGTACTTTTTAATGAGAGAGAAGAATGGAGCGCTCTCTGGATGCACTGCTTGTAATGCAGCGAGAAGAAAAAGAAAAGAAAAGAAAAAAAAGGGGGGGGGGAGATTGGGTTGGCAGAGGAGAACACAGGGCTGGGTTACAGGCACAAAGAAAATTTGGTCTGCTGTCCTTTTCCCAAAACTAAAATATAGTGTAAGATGAAGCTTGCTTCGAACTGATCAGATTAATCAACTTACTTTTTTTTTTTGCAAATTTGGAACATCTTAATCTTTCTGTAGGTTTTCTGATGTAATAAAAAGCTTTGACCCACGTCATCATTAGTTGCAAGGGTAAGTGTTTTTTTTCTTCAGATACTCAAATTATTTTTCCGATTATGGTGAGGAGATGAATAATGTATATTGCACAAACAAGGGGACTACTAATCTTACTTTTCCTTCTGTCCTATCAATCACACAAAATAATACTAACAGCTGGTCTCAAAAATCCCTCATCTATTGCACTAGAAGAGACGTGTGGGATGTGGAAAAACATCTATACTCACCTATGTGGCTGCAGCATCGATCCAATGCTTCAGCTGTCCCCCACCAGCTCTAAGACAGAGAACTGAGCAATTACATGACCACTGATCGCTCACTTCTCTGTCTTCACTAAGCAGAGAGCCGTGACTGTCAGTCACCAGCTCTCTGCCCCTCCAGCACTCACTGGAGCAGTAAGCTGAAGAGGTGGGCGAGAGGAGCTTGCTCATGCTCTCAGCAGTGCACCAAGAGGCTGAGCTAGTTGCTGGCCGGGCATCTGATGCCAACATTAAAGTTGGGATCCTTGCAGAGCCTGGACTGGCACTGTGATGTTATCTAAATCAGGGGCACAGGAGTGTAAGACTAAGTGCACTCCTGTGAATTGCATGAGACATATGGCCAAAAAAGCTATTCTCCTTTAATGTGGTTCTTGTGAGAATGGGTGACATTGCAGAAGTAGGAGGCATAGGCTCAGTCTAACCCATCTACCACATGAAAAACTGTTCCACAAAGATAGCCGAGGGCCTATTTGCTTTAACCATTTCATGTCTAGGCCAATTCTGACATTCCTCTCCTACATGTAAAAATGTGCATTTGTTTGCTAGAACACTACTTAGAAACCCCAAACATTACATATTTTGTAAGTAGAGGCCCCAGAAAATAAAATGGTGGGTGTTGCATATTTTTAGGTCACACAATTTTTGCGCAACCATTTTTCGAACACAATTTTTGTAATGGATTTTATTGCACAAAAACACAATATAATGCCCAATTGTTTGGTAAAATATGAAAGATGTTATGCCATCTAAACAGACACCAAACATGTCACGCTTTAAAATTGCGTACGCCCAAAAACTACAGTACCTAAAAATCTCCACAGGCAACACTTTAAAAGCCTTTACAGGTTACCGGTTTAGAGCCACAAAGGACTGGTGCTAGACGTATTGCTTTTTCTCTAACTTCACAGCGATACATCACACGTGATTGGCGTTTACAGACGTGTGCGGGATTGGCGAGCGCATTGGCTTTTGTGCGTGAGCACAGGGGCGCTTACATTTTTTTTATTATTTAATTTCATTAATTTTTATTTTTTTGCTATAACATGGGATGAACAACATCCCTTTGAAAGATCATGGGCCCCGATATATTTTCTTTATGGATAGATCTGGAGTCTATTAGATATAACCTCCTTCTGCTGCCTGTAAAGCTGTAGCTGCATTCATGATCCTGGTATAACCACGTAAACCTTAGGCCATTTATAGATGACCTAAGAATGGGAAGGGGTTAAAGGCATTATACACCTTCAAATGTTTTTGTTGTTTTATCCAAGTATTAGTGTAGATATTATTATTCCCTGGGTAATCTGTTTACCTTACCTAGTAAATTGATGGGTTCACATGTAGGGTTGCACCGATAGATACTAGTATCGGTACCAGTGCCGATACCGAGCATATGCACAAGTACTTGTACTCCTGCAAACGCTCCGATGCTTGATCCAATACCTAGGCAGCCTCAGACATGACCAGTGAAGCGGTGGGGGCAGTTACAAGCACCGATCTCCCTGTATACATTTTCTGACAGCTACTTCTCCTCCTTTCCACGGCTGTCAGGGAGACCGGTACTTTTAACGCGCCCCCCTACACACCGATTTTCCCGATCCGTGTCCTCCTCCAGGTCCTGATTCGTGTCCTTCTCCAGGTTCCAATCCGTGTGCTCCCCCGGTCCCAGATCTGTCAGGATGGAGAGCGTAGGAAGGAGACGGTAAATGTCATTTACCGTCTCCTTTCTTTTGTGTTTACGATGCTTCAGTTTATGAATGGAGAGGAGCCTCTGTCTCCTCTCCATTCATCTCCAGTACAGATGAGCCTGCTACAGAGAAAGGGACTGGGGAATCTGTGTCCCTATCTCAAATGGGAGATATCAGGGGTCTGTTTAGACAAACAAAAAAAATTTCATGAATATTTAGAAGTTAAATTGTAAAAAAAAAAAAAAAAAATACTGGACACTGCTGAATTAGTGCCACTGTCACATGACAAAAAAAAAAAAAAAAAAGTATTAAATCTGTATCGGTACTTGTAAAAAAAAGTGGTATCGGTGCAACTCTAGTGTCATGGCAGATCACTTCCAATATGTCCATGTATTTTCTTACCTAGCTTGTCCCTATTCGCTATAGAGAAATGCCACTTCCTGTTCTGGGTCAAGCAGCATCCAATGCATGCCTTGCCATTTTCTTTGTGTTACATCATAAATGTGGGAATGCTAATGTGATGAAAACATGTCTTCCAGCATGGTAATCTATATATGAAAGCCCTGCCTGTTTGTGGCTGTTTCAAATCAAATTACCATATATACTCGAGTATAAGCAGAGTTTTTCAAGCACTTTTTTTGTGCTGAAAATGCCCCCCTCGGCTTATACTCGAGTTAAGCACTTTTCTGCAGCAGTGAATGACATTTTCCGAACCGACTTTGGGGCCCCATATCTCAGGGCCACTTGGTGATAGGAACCCCATCTTTGGATATGTTGTAGTATTCGTTTCAATGGGTTTGCACACCAAAGTTGGGGTTCCTAGCACCAAGTGGCCCCAAATTTGTCAACTGTGTCCATCTGCAGCAATGTCATTTTGGGACCCTTTGGGTCCAGAGAGCCCAAATTTTGGCTGCAGCTAGGCTTATACTCGAGTATATACGGCACTGCACCTGTACTAGTGCTAGATTGAGAGACCCAGTGATTTAGGGATATGTAGTTTCTTCATAGGAAGGGTTGGTTCATAGACTACAAACAGAGGTCATGCATTAAGCTGTGCAGTGCATCTCTGCATGCCCCATGTTTGAATGCAAAGTTCTGACACATTAATGTGGAGATTTACTCTACCGTAGGCTTGTGCTTACAGGCCAAGAAATGACAACATGAAACTAAATGAGCAAAGCACATCTTATGCCTGTGAAAAACACAAGCTACAGGTAGTGAGGTTTAGATTTCCTTGAAGTGCGTTTTTTTTATTCCCATAAGTCTGTAGAAATGCAAATCTGCATAAAGTGGGTCGAAAGCGAGTCAGTAAAAGGTCAAATAGACCTATCAATGAAATCTAAATGACCTCAAGAGTCTCAAACTAATGTTAATCTGATGTCATGGACATGCCCAAAGCCCATTGGCACAGGCTCTAAGCCAGTATTCGAACATATGTAAAAATGTATTTTATGGAAAAATGAATAAACCCCTTAAAAGAGATGTATGTTTTTTTTTTTTTTTCCAGAATCATACTTACCTAGGTGGATACAGCATTGGTCCGATGCTGCATCTGTCCCCCGCTGCCTCTGCACTGAGAACCGAGCGATCAAACACCGCCAATGGCTCGGCTCACAGCTCCCCGAGAAGAGAGAGAGCTGCTGACTGTCAATCAGCAGCTCTCTGCTCTGCCCCCCCCCCCCCCGCTCACTGGAGTGCTGAGCTATGGAGGGGTGGGGAGCAGCCGGCTCAGCCTCTCAGTGGCTCACTAAGAGACTGAGATGGGTATCAGTCCAGGCCCCTGTCGGATCCAGACTTTGTTGGGATGACATGGTGCCTGGACTGATTCCTGTGACTTCAGCCCGCTCTCTGCTGAAAACGGGTCACAGGAGTGCAAAACTGATTACACTCCTGTGACCCATAGGAGAAGCCGAACCAAAAAAGCTCAGGCTGGGCTTCTCCTTTAAGGCGGAACTTTGCTGGAATTGAAAAACTTGTGAGCAGGAAACTCTGGAAACCCCTGTTAGGGTTCTAACCATTCCTTGTATCATAGTAGGTAAGGTTGAATAAAGACAATAGTCCATTCAGTATAGTCTATCCAGTTCAACCATTACATTTCTCCACATTAAACGTCATTTGCCATGTAGTTGCCCACTCCATTATTTTGTTCAGGTCTTTCTATAAAATGTATATACATGTGAAGTTATTGTCTGAGTACACATTATTTATCACTACCCTTTGGACACATCCCTGTAACCAGTTTTTAACCAAAGAACAAACCTTATGGTCCACGCTTGCAGACCTCAGCATGTAGATTAAGAGTTTATGGGGGACTGTATCGAATGCTTTTGCAAAATCCAGGTAAACTAAATCCATGGCCCTACCCCTGTCTGGATGGCAGCTCACTTCCTTGTAGAATGTTAACAGATTGGTCTGGTAAGAATGACCTTTTGTAAACCCATCCTAACTCTATGCAGAGCATTGAAGGAGGACAGACACTCAAACCTCTGCATGCTGTAGAAATAGAAGGGGCCTGACCTGTCACAACTTCCATGTAAGCAAAAGAAATCCTGTATGAGAACACAGAGCATGGTAATATGGTAATGGATTTTCGCATAGGGTTGCATGCATGAGACCAACAGAGGGGAATCTGTGACGTGATGATCTGTGACACCAAGGAAACTGCACAGCCAAGATCCCAGTGTATCAGGGACAGGCGAGTACAAGGCTTGCAGGGATGGCTGGGGGGGGGTTTACAAAAATAAGTGCAACAGTAATGGACGTGCAGTTACACTCGTATCCCTTAAAAAGGTCATTGTAACTGATTGCCGCTACCTTTATTTCCCTGATAGATGCCTCTGTATCTACAGAAATTGAAGTGTCTCCGCTGCCCCTTCGTGAGGACGTCCCACCCAATGAAGCAAGTGTAGCTGCCGACAAGCTGGACACTGGACGACTACCCTAAAAAAAGTAAAACAATCAGGGTCTATGAGATATATTACATTAGGAAGACGATTTGTGAAATTCCCACTGTAGCAAGACTAAAGAAAAAAACTTTGATCTACCAGAGAACGTGAATAAAATATAAAATAAAACCACGTTATTCAACTAAATTATACTTTAGCTTGCCATGCCTCAGGATAAACTTCTACTGCATATTGTTTTATCAAGTATGTTTTTTTTTTACAATGCAAAATATACTTCGATAAGTTCTACTTTAGAGTCCACAACACAAATATGTAACACAATGCTGCGACAGTATTCTTACTTTTTCTCCAAAGTCTTTGTCTGGTCTTTCTTCCACCTGTAAGAGTTAAGAAAAATAAACACAAGTTAAACTCTGCTGAAACAGTTAACCACCATTAAGGTTCAGAGGTTACATTCATCAGCCTGAAATGAATCAGCAATAGAGTGTTAGTCAAAAATTATACAACTTGTATACTCACCATATAGTTATGACACACAAACTGTTGTTAAGCAAAACAAGTAAAGCTGAATCCACCCCATAGTGATCATGCAACGGTAAAGCCCAATCACTGTGCAGAATGGTTAAAGTAAACCCAGACTGACCTCTGACAATTCTAGTTTCCTGCCTTTCGTACCCTGTGGCTTCCTTAATGGAGACGTGACCTGAAGCAACCAGCTGATCTGGAGTTCTGTGTTTAGCCAGTTATGTGTTGATATGGAAGCCAGAGACAGCTAGGAAACTAGCATTTTCTGTAGGCAATCAGCAATTTACAAGATAAGTTTACCTTTTGGAACATGTTTCATATTCCACCTGTATTAAGGGTGAAGCTGTAACATGTTCCAACAGCTGCGCATTCTCCCTGCGACAACACAGATACCATTTGAAAATGAAGTGGCTGTGCAGGGCTCTGCCCACACGGCCATGTCATTTATTCACAGTTTCCGGTGAATGCACAAACTACAACTACTGTCAGCCATTGCAGCTGATGGCTTGTAGTTCTGAATGGGCTGCAAGGTCACTAATGAGCGCCCCAGTAATTCATTCACAAGCCCTGCAGCGAACAGTCAGCCCATATGCGGGTACGGGCTGAAGGCTGCAGGGCTTGTCTGCAGGAGCCTGGCACTGCACTCCCGATCACGGATGCAATGCTTTCCAGGCTTCTTAGGGAAAAAATAATAAATGCACATTTTTTTCCTGCAAAAATATGTGCATTTATTTATTTTTCCCAAAAGGTGAACTTCTCTTTTAAGCCTTCATATTTGTCTCAGTACAGTCCTTTAAAAACGGGAAGCAGAACCTGTGAATGCAACAAGTAAATATGCACATGCAAACACACAAGGATTTTAAACCATTACCAAGATTATGCACAGTACGTAGATATACAAGTTTATACCAAACTAAAAAAAAAATGGTTTTGAAAATACAGCAAATTCAACAAATATATAAAATTTAGCACAGCAAGCCAACAAACCGCACTCTGTCATATCAGTCTACACCCGCAGGCGCACTCACTCTGCTCACAGCAGGAACAGACACGTCGTCTGAATGACTGAGTGAAGGAACACTGGCACTGTTGGAGCCACGACGAACTACAGATGGACCAGGGGGCTCCGAGGACTGCATAAAGAGGACATTTGTCTTTTAAAACTGAATATGCATATTAAAAGATTATCTCTAGCCAAAACACTTCTGCTTTGGGAGGATGATGTTGGGTTTATTTATTTATTCA
Organism: Lithobates clamitans; assembly: GCA_037952925.1. Classification (NCBI taxonomy): domain Eukaryota; kingdom Metazoa; phylum Chordata; class Amphibia; order Anura; family Ranidae; genus Lithobates; species Lithobates clamitans. Next base: position 151,510 of record JBBGZY010000421.1, on the reverse strand, counting down.
TTCATTCCAGGTACTTCTATAGCGCTGTCAATTTACGCTGAGCTTTTACACACATACAGGTGCATCTCATAAAATTAGAAAATCATCAAAAAGTTAATTAAGTTCAGTAATTCAATTCAAAAAGTAAAACTCATATTATATAGATGCCTTACACACAGAGTGATATATTTCAAGCATCTTTTTTTTTTTTTGATAATTATGGCATCTCAGAAAATTTGAATATTACACAAGACCAATTAAAAAAATAAATAAAAAGGGATTTTAATACAGAAATGTTGGCTTACTGAAAACTAAGGATGAGCTCCGGCATGTTCGCACACCCCACGTGCAGAGCCCGCCAGGAAGTCGGCACTGCGCTAATCACAGGCAGCGAGACATTTCCTGATCTCTGCAGCCGCGCATCGGGAAATGTCTCACTGCCTGTGATTAGCGCAGCTCAGTGCCGTCTTCCTGGCGGGCTCTGCACGTGGAGTGTACGAACATGCCTGAGCTCATCCTTACTGTACAGTATAGTATGCAATACTTGGTTGGTGCTCCTTGTGCATGAAGTACTGCAATAATGCGATGTGGCATAGAGTTGATCAGCCTGTGGCACTGCTGAGGTGTTATGGAAGCCCAGGTTGCTTTGATAGCGGCCTTTACCTCATCTGCATTGTTGGGTCTGGTGTCTCATCTTTCTCTTGACAATACCCTACAGATTCTCTATGCGGTTTAGGTCAGGTGTCAAGTGCTGCTGGAAAAATGAAACCTCCATACAGCTGGTCAGCAGAGAGAAGCATGAGGTGCTATAGAATTTCCCTCTAGAGGGCTGTGGTGACTTTGGACTTGATAAAACACAGTGGACCAACACCAGCAGATGACATGGCTCCCCAAATTGTCACAGACTGTGGAAAATGTTGTATTTCATTTGGAAATTAAGGTGCAGCAAGTCTGGAGGAAGAGAGGAGAGGCACAGAATCCAAACAGCATGAGGTCCAGTATGAAGTTTCAACAGTCAGTGATGATTTGGGAGCCATATCATCTGCTGGTGTTGGTCCACTGTGTTTTATCAAGTCCAAAGTCAGCACAGCCCTGTAGGAGGGAAATTCTAGAGCACCTCATGCTTCCCTCTGCTGACCAGCTTTATAGAGATGCTGATTTCATTTTCCAGCAGGACTTGGAACCTGCCCACACTGCCAAAATTACTAATACCTGGCTTAATGATCATGGTATCACTGTGCCTGATTGGCCAGCAAACTCGCCTCACCTAAACCCCATATTGAATCTGTAGGGTATTGTCATAAGGAAGAGACACCAGACCCAACAATGCAGATTAGTTGAAGGCCGCTATGAAAGCAACCTGGGCTTCCATAACACCTCAGCAGTGCCAAAGGCTGATCACCTCCATGCCACGCCGCATTGATGCAGTAATTCATGCAAAAGGATCCGTGACCAAGTATTGAGTGCATACTATACTGTACATGGACATACTTTTCAACATTTTTGTACTAAAAATCCTTTTTTTATTGGTCTTATATAATATTCTAGTTTGAGATGCTGAATTTTGTGTTTTCACTAGCTGTAAGCTATAATCTTAAAACAAAAAGAAATGCTTGAAATACATCATTCTATATAAAATATACAAGTTTCACTTTTTGAATTAAATTACTGAAATAAAATTACCGGTAACTTTTTGATGATATTCAAATTTTTTGATATGCACCTGTATATTGTACATTCACATCAGTCCCTGCCCTCAAGGAGCTTACAATATAAACAGGACGCTAACACACATTCATACACATACTGGCCAATTTAGACAGGAGCCAATTAAGCTACCAGCATGTCTTTGGGGTGTGGTTGAATGGCACCTTTTCCACTCCAGCTACTTATATTTCGCAGGCACTAAGATTGTGTTTTGCAGCAAGAAGACAGACTCTCAGGCAAAAAGTAGCAGAACCAGACATTGGGATTTATTTACTAAAGGTAAATCCACTTTGCATTACAAGTCCTCTCGCTGTAGATCTGAGGGGGACATGCAAGGAAAATAAAAAACAGCATTTTTGCTTGTACATGATTGGCTCATAAAATCAGCAGAGCTTCCCTTCATTTCATATCTTCCCCTCAGATCTACAGCGACTGCACTTCCAATGCACTTGCAGTGCAAAGTGGATTTGCCTTTAGTAAATCAACCCCATTATAGGGACATACCACACTTGGGCTCTCTAGGTGATATAAGGTGCCAGTTGGTAAATTTGCTAACATTCACTCATAACTCAAAAAGTTGTCTTGAAAGGATTAAGCCTTTAAACTAAACTACTGTGTCCTTGAAAGACAACATAATACTAGGAACTGCTTTCATCGCACCTAAGAAATAACATTCATGCTTGCAGCACACCAATAAAATGTGAACATATTGCCTGCTACAATACTCTCTTAACAATGTACATATTACAATGCAGATAATACAATACAGATAAACGTCATTAAAAATAAAAAAAGGAAAGCCCATTACTGTGAAAACAAAAACTTGTTCTTTTTGTTATAGCGTTATTCTCCTGAAGATCTGTCACCTTTGGAGTTACTTCTCAGCAGAGGGTTCATACAGGTCTGACCTGCTGCTTTATAGAATTCAAATAAGAATGAAACCCCGTAGAGGTCAACTAACATATTGGTATTAATAAAGGTTGACATTTTAAAATCTTTGTGTGGTTCATGGTTATATTTAAAGTGGGTATCAAAACAAAAATCTAAAATGTAATATATTGCAGGTTACTAAAGCATTAGATGTGATGGCTGCATTTGTTTTGATTTTTTTTTCCCTTCTGTTTTCACCTGGTGATCTAGAAAGTAAGACACCTGTATTACAGTGCCCCCACTCTGGATGAAGGAGAACAGGGGGCACAGCAGCATTGTTAATCTGGGGGTAGAGCGAGGTTAGATATCCTAGCAGATTTATACACACAAATTGAAGCCAAGCTCCAACTCGCACTGCAGTTATACAAGCAGTTACAGCAACCGTTTTTTTCTTTTGAGATAACACCCCTTTCACACCAAGGGTGTATTGCAGGCGCTACAGCGTTAAAAATAGCGCCTGCAATCCGTCCTCAAACAGCTGCTCCATTGTCTGCAGTGTGAAAGCCCGAGGGCTTTCACACCGGAGCCATGCGCTGGCAGGACGGGAAAAAAAGTCCTGCCAGCAGCTTCTTTCGAGCGGTGAAGGAGCGGTGTGTTTACCGCTGCTCCCCATTGAAATCAACAGGGCAGCGCTGGGATACCGCTGGCAAAACGCCGCTATTGCGGCACATTTCGGGCGGTTTTAACCCTTTCTCGGCCGCTAGCGGGGGGGGGGGTAAAAGCGCCCCGCTAGCGGCCGAAATACGCCGCTAATCCGACGGTAAAACGGTTTTACAGCTGACGCTGCGGGCGGCCCGGTGTGAAAGGGCTCTAAAGGTTTGCATGAATAAATAAATCCCGATCATTGTAAGCACCCCTGTCAGTGGTAAATGGCTTTTCTCTACATTGACTCAACTCTCTGCTACATTTTGAGGACAGCTTGTTCTGTAGAAAAAGACTTACTGGCCAGATCACCAGGTGAAAATAAAAAAAATCCTAGGAAAACGAATGCAGCCATCACATCTAAGAATGTGTAAGGAGCAAAAGAATAAAAAAAAGTTTGTTTTGGGTCTAATACGACTTTAACCCATTCGTCGTCACCAACATAATGGTTGCTTTGGTGGTAGCAACTGCTTCTATACACTCCCAATGGCTGCAGCTGCCAGGACAGAGTGTACAAGCCGACCAATACCTTTCTCCTACAAGTGATTCTACAGACACCAGAATGGAGCAGTGTGTCAGACTGAGACCAGCATAGCAGATTTCACAGGATATTGTGGCGAGAGCTCCTTCTGGTGAATGAACCAGGAAGCAACATTGTTACTTCCTAGCACTGAACTGTCTCTTTCCAGCACCTCCGACTGGGAAATCAGCTAATGCAGCATCATTTTTGTTCCATTAGCTGAAGTGAAGTGCAGGGGAGATATTAGAGATCCAAGATCCCTGAAGTTTCAAAGAGAACCTGTCCCTGTAAAAATGCTATGCTATTGTTGTTTGTTTTAACAATGAAGAGTATTTCAGGAAAAACCTTTTGTACCAACTTTTTTTGATACTGCACAATAAATATTCCTCCAGGTTTATAAACAAGTAATGGGGGCTTCAGTACACTATTTCAAATCATAATCTATAAACATTTTTAATCTCTACAGAAACACGAGGGGTCAGTAAGAACAGTGGAACAGCAATTTCTATAACTTGTCCCCGGTTTATAAACTTGTTCTGGTTTCAAACGTTTAGAAAGACAGAATCGTGCATAGAGGGATTCACAGTATTTTAAAAACGTGACATAGAAAGGCAACGCCACATGCATTCATTTTACTGCTGCCCACTACCTTCTCTTTGTGTTTGCCCCACTTATGTCTTAAAGATGACCTTTTCACCAACTCTAAGGCAGGGGTCTCAAACTGGCAGCCCTCAAGCTGTTTCGAAACTACAAGCCCCATCATGCCTCTGCCTGTGGGAGTCATGCTTGTAACGGTCAGCCTTGCAATGCCTCATGGGACTTGTAGTTTCACAAAAGCTGGAGGGCCACCAGTTTGAGACCCCTGCTCTAAGGGAACAAAATAAAAGCAATCCTCACCACAGGGCTGGCATGGGCAGAACTGGCACGAGAGGAGGCACGAGATCCAGAGCCCGGGTAACAGCTGTAATCAGAGGGCTTCCATAGAAAAGCAGAGAAGACAGCATGAGAGACAGCGTGGAAAAAAAAAAAAAAGAACAGTGAGTGAAGAGAAACTGTAATCACACAGGATGGTGCAAAGGGAGCAAAGCAGGAAAAAAGATACCCTTGTCTTCTCATCACAGACACAACATGCAGAAGAATGATGTAAATATAATAACCTGCAGCATATTGTGAAGCTGTGACATTCATCTACCAGCAAATCTGGCCTAATCTCCACTGCCCACCTCCCTCCTATGAAACCACAACCTACTAAAAATAACCGACCGTGCAAGAGGTTACTAGAAATACAGCTTAGATAAGCCATCTCAGGGGATGGATTACAAAGATGTATGCAGTGATCATAACACTACCAGTGTATGAATATACAGCGTATCATACAAAACACTGTAACTATAAGGTGGTACAATAAATTAATAGAAACTATGCAGATTCATAATTAAAAAAAACAAAAACAAACATTCATTCAGATGAGCTGCTGAAAAAGATGCCACATCAAACAAATGTATGCTTAGGGAAGTGAAGGGGACTTTTAAATCCTGCCACAACATCTACTACCCAATGTATTTATAGGAAACTCCTTCGCTACAGCCTATCTGGTAATATTTTACCTCATCTCTACAAACAAACAAAAATTACAATAAAAGATTCCCACCCATCTATATTCTTGTAAATACAAAAGAAACTTGTGAGATTAGAACATCGTCTACTATTACTGATCTCTTTGGAAAATGCTGCCTGCCTGTCTCCCATGCCAATTCTCTTGTATTAATAATTTGTGTTACTGAATATATTTATATACAGTGGATATAAGGTTCATTTCACACAGTCAGACCAATCAGATGCGCTAAAAACAGACGGATGGGGGTTCCCTATCTGTCTGGCAGATTGGATGGCCATCAGGTGTACAAAGACAGGCGGTCTGTTTACATCACTGCCCATAGAGGACAGAGGGTTGCGTTTGTGTCCTCTCAGCATAAGCAGAGCGGACACAGACAAGCCACCCGCCTGCTCAGAGGGGATCAGCAGACAGATTTCCTCCTGTGCTGGCGGAGTCCACACCATGTGAAAGAGGCCCTAAAAAGGTCTACACACCCCTGTAAAAATGCCAGGATTTTGAGATTTAAAAAAAAAAAAAAAAAACAGACCAACATTTCTGATTTTCTTCCATCTGTAATGTGACCTGTAATATGTGCATCTCAGTAAAAAACAAAGTCTGTAAAAGGGGAAAAAATAAAAATAAAAAAAAGACATACAATAATGTGGTTGCACAAATATGCACACCCTTAAACGAATACCTTTGTTGAAGCACCTTTTGAGTTTACGACTGCAGTCTTTTGGGATAGGAGTCCACCAGCCTGGCACATCTTGCCTTGGGAACCTTTTCACACTCTTGCTTGCAAAAGTGCTCCAACTGTTAAATTGTGAGGGTATCTCCAGTGCACAGCCCTCTTCAGATCACCCCACAGATTTTTATTTGGATTCAAGTCTGGACCCTGGCTGGGACATTCCAAAACTTTGATTTCCTTCTGATGAAGACATTTTTATTGATTTGGAGGTATGCTTTGGGTTGTTGTCCTGCTGAAAGGTGAAATTCCTCTCATCTCCAGCAGAGGCCTTAAGGCTCCATGCACACTGGATGTTAAAATAACATTATAATAACGTCAGTAGCTTTGCAGTGAGTCTTTCAACGCTTTAATGTATTTGCAATAGCGTTTATCAGCGTTTTTCCACGTCAGCGTTTTTATTTTTTTTTAAATGGATCAAAAAAACGTTAAAAAAAAACGCTGGTGAGCTATGTTTTTGAGCATTTAGCGTTTTTTGTGGTCAGAAAAAACGACTCCTGAATGCGATTTTATGACGTTCAGAAAATGGCCTATAAACTCCGCTGCTGAAAAACGTCCATGTGTGCATGAACACATAGGATAACAGAGGGGAGTTTATGAGCTTCAGTGTACATGGAGCCTAAGGTTTTGTACCAAAATTTACTGATATTTGGAACTGTTGACAAGTCTTTCCATCTTGACTAAAACCACTACTATTTAATGTGATTGGTTACTTCTAAACACAGCCACATCCCTAATTATAAAAGGGTGCATACACCTATGCAATCACATTTTATTTTTGCCCCTTCATAACAATTTCAGTTGATTTTAATTGAATTGCACAGATTAAAGATCACATTAAAAAAAGTAGAAACATTTCTGTAGTGATTTATCTTTGTCTGATTTTTTTACATCTCAAAAACCTGGCATTTGGCAGCCAGTGGGTCAACATAACAGCCAAGCAACTAGCACTTGATAGGTCAGCAATGGCAGTCCCAGCTTTACTTGAAGCTGGTCTCTCGCTTTATGAATTAGCTCTCCACATATATAAAGCAGGACAAGCTGTATCATGTGACAATGGTTGTCTATGTGCAGCCAGCCTTGTAGATCTATGCTGTAATTTGACCTGCGTCTGGCTAGTTGACAGTGGTAATCAATCAATGTACCAGCTGAGGTGTACCGGCTGGCAATTAGGAATATACTCAACAGGACTGGACATGATCTGAGGGCTTATACACACCGGCATATTACCGATGCAGGATCTTGCTAGCCAAAACTCTTAAAGCAAGATCCTGTCTTTAAAGTTATCTATACACGCCCCCTTTTGGCTGCTGCTGTTGCTCAGGGGCGTGTATAGATAGACATGTCAATGCCAACATTGTGTAGCCAGCAGCACCTGCACCACTGTTTAAACACTATTGATGTTGACATGCCCACACTGAATAAATGACGGTTATGGCCAACAGGGGGCATTAACGCTTTGTGTATATAAAAATTATCACACATTTTTATATTGATCCATATTTTATATTGATTTTTGGCCCTAGGCACAGCTGTGTTGTATTCTCTTGTTTACACTGCTGAATGCAGCACAACATTACGCTGCCAGTGCAGCTGTCTAAATGAATCCATAGATTTGAAAAATGCTGCATACAACATACACTGTACACATCTGTGCTTGAGGTTTTTAACACCCATGTGAATGAGCCCTATGGCTATGAATAATTTAGCAACAGCATTCCCTTAAAATATTGTACGTTTTCGAATCTAAGGCAGGTCCATACACGGTTTGAATCTTGGTCAGTTCAGTAGGAACTGGCCAAGATTCAAACCATGTATGGGCAGGCTGAATGTACCAAGTTGATCAACCAACTTAGGTACAACCAGCATGCCGAGTTTTACTTGCAATTATTGCTAGCGGCTGCTATAGCCGCTAGCAATAATCACTGTCTTCTCCCGGCAGCTTGCCCCACTGGGAGAAGACAATGTCCTAAGACTGAAAATGTCTGGGGCAATTTACCCTTTTTAATAAGCATATACAATTTATGCAGTACATTTTTCATAAGACCTGTAATTTATAAAAAAGCTAGCTTACAAAATTACATTTCTAATAAGCTTACAGCCACATTACTGAACAAAGTACTTTTGCTGGATCTGTATTCAACAAATAGATATTTAATACAGATAATAAAATAAAACCAAGAAACTCTCACAGGCCGAGAACCGGAAGAACGACGGCTGCTATTGCTGACACCCTCATCATATAGGGACCCCTAGCACCAAGGAACAGAGAGCAAACAGTCAGATATAAAGAAACATAAAAAGAGATGTAGGACAGGGAAAGGATTCATGAAACGTTTAACAGCAGTAAAGAGTGATAAATGACCCACCCGCTGAGATCTGGAAGGCAGAGAGTTGCAGTTCAGAAGTGAAGGCTGGAAAAGGAAGTAATACATTAAGCAGATGAAAACTGTGATAGGGCAAGCTTCAAATAATGGCTAAAAATAAAAACTCTATGATTCCTAATTAGCATGGACATCAAGTAAAGGTGAACTGCAGAAACCCACAGCAACCAATCAGACTTTACCTTCTAGAGTCAGGTCAGTGAAATAAGAATTCCGATTGGTTGCTTTGTGCTACTGAACCTTGCCTACTTTATTATACTCAACTGTGTGCTCACTATGGGGCTGATTAAATGATTAAAGCAAAACTACATGCAAACAGCTATGTACTTGTTCACAGTAGAAATACATATACGAGAACCCTGCTACCCGCCAAATGATTTGTCGTTTTGTATACTTCTGCAGCAACTTAGAGGTAGCAGGAATACCAAATTTCCAATAAGCAGCGTTTCAGCTGTCTGCTCAGTGAGCTATGAGTGAGTGGCAATATATTAGGTAAGTCTTCCCTGTCCGTGTCTCCTTATACAAGCTGCATCAACAGCTGCCCTTTGTAGCTACCATTGTCTGAAACAAGCTAGAATGGCAGAACTCAACAGACCCTGGGTCAGTTCCTAGGATAATCTCTGCTGATTATAGGATGACCTATAAATGTTAACAAACATTAATGATCTTGTATTACATGTAACTGGACAAAAAGGGTACTGAAAAAAAAAAAAAAAAAACTGCCATTCACTGATGAGGTCACGATTCTCAACTTTATTCCACAAGTGACCACAATAGCCCCAATCTAGAGATCACCAACTCTGGACTAAAGGGTGCTTTTATTTGCCTGGAGTTCAGCTTTAACACATGTCCAAATTATGACATTATAATTACAACCCACACTAAAGTATTAGTAAACAGTCATTCACTGCATGTCAATGTTAATATTAGAATCAAATTTATCTCCATTTGAAATAAAACAAAAAAAAACACAAGAAAAAAAGAATAGGGAACAGGAGAGAGACAGAGCAAGACAGAGAAGAAGTGAGCTACGGGCGGAAAAGAAAAAAAAATATGCACGCATGTGTGGGAGAGAGGAAAAATGTGGAGTAACCGACCCGACTTCCATTGTGCACAGATTGCTGCTGCTTGGAGAGAGGAGCACTGGCCAGGCTAAGGTCAGAGTAATAAGCGCTCTGCGTATGGAGGAGACAGGAAAAGCCATGAAAGATGGAAGCTGTTCATGCACAACAACAACTTTAACCTTTCAATTGTAAAAACATACCGACACTCACTTCACAGCTTAGCATGTATATAAATCTAACATTACTTGCTGATGCCAGTTAGCAAGTGAAGCCATGACATGCACTCCCATTAGAACATTTCCATGCAGGAACTGATGTGTAAAGTTATATGACATCTGCTGGCTCATATTAAATACATTTTATTAATCCTACAAATGATCTTTCAGAATTAAATATTTCTTGAACTGTGCACCTATTAACACATTTACTCAAAAAGTGATGCTCAAGCTATATGCATGTAGACTGTTTCATTTAACCCTTCTACATTGTAAACAGCACCAGTAGAATAGATACAGATATATTATTCTTCTATATAGATCACAATCATTCAGATCTACACTGAAGACTGTATGCAAAATGCTGTAGAGAACAAGAACAGAAAAATCTTTGCTCTAATCTTCATCATTGAAAGTAACTTGTCCATCTACTATGGCTCAGTTCACACTACTGCAGAGGGGCTTTTGATGCAGCTTTTCAGTGCACTTATGCAGTGTGACTTTGCATGTGACTAGCATATTCTATGGAGCCAAATTGTACTGAAATTGCACCAAAGTAGCATAGGAACCTTTTACAAAACCGCACAGCACAGAGTCACATTGATGTGAATGGGCACCACTGAAAATGTGGTTTTCCTTGTCAAGCAATTCTGTGTCACTCAAGTCGCATCAGAAATTGCAAAAGTGTGAACCAGCACTATAAAGCTTGTGTAAAATGACGCTTTGTTTATTGTCATTTTAATGCGCTGTAAAGCTTTGGTTATTCTTGATTTGTGTTGGTCATCTGTACTAAGCCCCTTATACTGGGTGTGTGGGGAGAATATTAAAAATTATACCTGCTCAAAACTATGGCAATAAAACGGGCAAATACCTCCTTTTTATAATACTGATGAATAAAAAAAAATACAATTCTACTATGGTTTTGACAGATGTCTGAATTAAAAGAAACCAGCAGTGAAAGTGGTGCAGTATGCTCCAAGCTGTTCTTTACCTCCTAGGAATGACAATGCAGTATGTTAAATGCTGCACCCACTAAATTTTGTGTGTTTATATTCTATCAAGAAGAGGCGCTTGTATTGTATTATTGCAGGCAACTGTGTGCCTACACAAGCAGGTGGTCAGACATAGACAGGTACTTTCCAGCAACACATTCACAAGCAAAGTAATAAAGATACTAGTTTATGATCATTTGTTTCTCCTTCTCTACCATTGATCAGAGCGTGTATGGGACAACAAAATTTGCTCTAATCACATTTAGATGGAATGGAAAATCGACTGTTCAAGGAACGCGACTATGCGTACACAGATTTCGAATGCCAATTTTATTGTTCCCTGCATAATATCATCAGTTGCCATCCACCCAGATCACATCTGTCAAATATTGTTCTGCCTCCAGCAAAGAAGTCTCAGATGATCCAATGTGCAGGTACCCCGGCACCATAAAGCTACCCATAGAGAGAAGATCACCTTTGTCCAACAAATCTGTTTTTTTTACTATATAAAAGTTTAATAACGGAATACAATTTTACGGCACACAGGTCATCATTTATACAGTGGTCAGTACATCCATCTGTTTTTCGACTGGATCAGAAGATCATCTACTCTCTGTGGCAGTAGATAGATGACATCATCCATGGAGACAAAGTTGAATCAGTGGGAGAGGTTTGATACTTTTGTTCACCTGTTATTTCAGTCCCCAAAATAAGTCAGCTCCATTTACATAAACCTGTAGAAATGGGACAAACTAATAATATAGGTTTATGTGACAGCTTGTAGACATGTCTCCAGGGAACCAAATTGTGCCTGCAAATCTTATCATCATCATCATATACCCATGTCCAGTTTTAGACTCACCTAGATACACAGCCAATTGCTGCAGAATATTCACATTCTAAAAAACTACAATTTAAAAAAAAAGCTGGGAGCTGCTGAAAATCAGTAAACATGGCCAATCAGCACCTTTTCCTCGCAGCATACAACTGAGTCAGTATCTTCAGGCTTCAAACACGATAACAGACAACATAAATGTCTAGTGTGCATCATTAATATTAATTGTAAATGTATCATTTGGTTAAATAAAAACAGCTGTGACATTCAGCTGTAATAAAGCACACATTAATGGCTTGTTACAGATGGGTCCCATGCACCAGCTCCACACAAACTAGGCAAAAGCTGAAGGTATACAACCAACCATTGGCTCGTCTTTACGTGCCCCTCTGGATGGCTGAGAGGTCTCTCCACTGCCTGTGGAGTTCTATGGGTAAAAAAAAAAAGGTTAAAAATAAGACACTGAGCATTGGTCATGCCTTGTAAGCAGGCCATTGTAAAACCTGCCAACAGATGCCCTAAAATCAGCATCCAACATCGAAAAATAAAGCTGGTCTTTACAACGGTTTTAGTGTCCACATAGAGTACATGTCCAACCCAATTGTATACGAGGCCACATGCCAAGCTTGGACTGTTAACTGACCCTGCTGGACTTCCTATACTGTGATGGTCCAAGTAATTCATCCTCGTAACCATTGGTCTGTCAGAAAAAGACAAAAGGACTAAAGTAAAGAAAAATCATGTTGCAGCCAGTTATACAGAATACACGCAAATATAACGAGCCTCATTTATCATCGTGTAAAAAAAATAAAAAGTACTATTTCTTTGGGGGAAAAAAAAAAAAAAAAAAAGTTGATTTTGCATCTATAGCTGAACCCATATACACATTTGCCTGTAGAGCCCAAAGTGGTTTAAAAAGGTTCCCCAGCCTTAGAAAAAAAAAAAAATGTAATTAGGTCAGCTGACTTAATGAAAGGACACTTACCTGTCCAGGGATCCAGTGCTGATTGCCAGTCTTTGGGTCACCCAGCACCAGCATGTCTACTATGGGAAGCCAGCTGTGACTCCATACCACTTTCCAGCCAGCTTCCCCCTATGCATGTACAGGCTGTACTAAATTTTATGAATGGACCCACAGCCTCCTGGGACCTGTGATGTGATCTTGATTTGTGAGGGCTTACCTAAATACCTAATAAACCATTCAATTTACATCCAGTAACAAAATCTGACTATGTGGTCAGCTTAGCAGTGGAAACTGGTTGAATGGAGGAAAAAGCATAGTGATTAGAACTCCTTCCTATACATACACGCACATAATATAGATGTATGTAATAGTATATATCTCATATAGAATTCAATTTTAAGAGCTAAACATTCTGCAAAGTAAAACAATGGCATGCAGCATGACTACCTTGTGAGTTTCTGGAAAATGGCTGTTAATTTTGCTAATGAAATAGGAAGTGGACACTTATGAACGCAGGGTGTGCCGTTGTTGCTTACAGCCACATGGAGTACTCATCACATGCTAGTTTTTATGAGTAACAGACAAGCTGTATGTACCTTATGCTGGAGTAACTGGTACAAGACAATACCACTTAGATCACAATAGTATCACATGCATTACTTCTCAATTAATAATGCACAACACTCATTATGCACATAGAAAAGCACAGGGTACTAACCCTAAGACTGCTTCTGCTAGTCACAGACATGAGATCATCATCATCTGAAACCTGAAGGTGAAAAAGGCCAAAAAGTTAAATAACCATTAATAAAAGGCTCAAGAAATCACTAATGACTCTGGAGGGACGCTCCTAGTTTACAGAAAGCAATACTTTGATTGAAGGAACCTCGGCTGAAGAAAAACAGAGGGTGCCATTGCTAGTTTTTTTGTTTTTTTTTACTGAACATTCTAGTTGCCTGGCTATCATTCCAATCCAATAGCTTTAATATTTTAAGTCTCTGAACCAAAACAAGTGTTTGGATCAGCAATTATGGCTTCACTGGCCACATGCCTAATTCGAGTTAATGACTCAGTATGGAAAACAAGGACAGAATAGCAACTAGCCTTTTCAGAAGAAACTTATCAATGGCAGCTACACATCAGTCTCTCGACAGATTTTCTTGCAGCTCAGTTTATTAACTATATATCAGAATAACCTTTGCATACTTATTTCAGGTTCAAAACTTGCAATTTTACAAACTAAAAGGGCATACAGTGCATTCAGCGAGATCTTAAAATAAAATTGGAATTTCACATAAAACACTACACATTGCAGCTATTACCTCACATGCCTTTTCTAGAAAAAATGTTAGGTTAAACATTCAGTTGCTTTAAGACAGCTATAAAAACCAGAATAAAGAGAATAGTCAGGGCTAATCCCCAATATTCAAACAGTGCTGGTGGTGCTTCTTTCAAAAGGTGCAAACAGTTATTTTACACCTTGAAAAGAAGTCTATAAACTGTGATAAATAGATGCCCATTTCTATCATCTGCAGGAAGTTGCTGTTTATGTTTGGGCTTATGATCGGTGCCAGGCACGGAGTGCTCCAGCATCTACTTATATCTGCTTCATTTCTCCATCAAATTTTTCAATGTGCCTTACACGCACATGGACAGGCGCTCTTAACACCAATGTTAAGGGATCATTCATTCCTAGATTTTATTATATGCTATGGGCAGTAAGTGGAACTCCAGTTAAATTGTTAAAAGAAATGTTCAGGTTGACAAAAAAATAAACATTTATTTTCACCTAGGTGGATGCAGCATCGGTCCGATCCTGCCCCCCGATGGCTCTGCACTGAGAACTGTGCGATCAAACACCGCTGATCGCTCAGCTCTCCCCTTTGCTTTGAGCAGAGAGCCGGTTACTGTCGGTGACCACTCTCTGCTCTGCCACTCCAGCGCTCACTGGAGCACTGGGCTGTGAAGGGGACAAGAGCAGTTGGCTCAGCCTCTCAGAGGCTCGATGAGAGGCTGAGCCAACTGCCGGTCTAGGCATCTGAGTGGATACCGACTGTATAGTAAAGATTATTCCAAAACCTGGACCAGCTGAGTTTAGCCTGCTGTTGGCTGAAAATAGGGCACAGGAGTGTAGAACGAACTGCACTCCTGTGATCCACAGAAGAAGTAGGACAAAAATAAAAAAGCTTGGGCCATATTTCACCTTTAAATACTCCTATTGAAATACTTATGCATACGAAGACATGTTTTAATATAAAGGCACTTTAAAACAAGCCCTCATTCATCTCTGTATCTGCATTGAGAATTTTTTTCCCACAGTTCACAGCACAGGCAGTCAACCAGTGGCAGTACAAATGACAGTGTCAGGAATCTGCTGATTTCCTCAACTGTTTCTGTCACCTGTAACTGCTGCTGCCGAGCCCTGTACACTTCAATGACAGGTAGGTGTCCGCAGCTATACGTTGTGGTCCAGCCAGCGATTATCTGCAGTAATCGCTGCTGGACACACACAAGGTAGGCTGGGAGACAGCAATGGATTCCCGCTTCGGTTATTTTCACTGGCGCTATTCGCTCATGTGAGTGTAGCCTAAAGCCAGGGTATTGTTTTCATTGACTGTAAAGCCGGTCATACATGGAACGAAATTCAGGTGGTTCAGAAGGGACCGGACAAATTTCGATCAACGTATAGGCAGGGTAGTTGTAGATCAACTAATCGTCTTCTGTACAACCAGCCAGAGTTTTTCTTGTTATCTTCAAGAATGAATTAAA
The DNA here is from genome assembly GCA_037952925.1 of Lithobates clamitans. NCBI lineage: Eukaryota > Metazoa > Chordata > Amphibia > Anura > Ranidae > Lithobates > Lithobates clamitans. The sequence goes on along the minus strand of JBBGZY010000421.1, from coordinate 136,167 downwards.
GCCGATTTAGCTTCCATTAAGGCAGAAAACTAGTACAGATGGTCCAATGAGGACATGCCCCCTTCTTCCTCATCCCCCATTGAGGAGGGTTCTTTCACAGATTACACTGCCTGTAACATAACTTGGGAAATGTCTGATTAGTCACAGGATTCTTGCCCCCATTCCGAGATCGTGTTATTAACAGTGTAATAGATGAAAGAAAAGTAATTGCAGTAGCTGCATCCCAACAGACTGCCTGCACGTGGCTACGTGGAACTTCTGTGCATCTAATGCAGTCCACGATGGCCCTTTGCGCAGTTGACATGAATGGGACTGCCTGTAAGTGGATGCACAGAACTCCTGTGGAACCTGATTTGGCAAAGACAGCCTTATGCACAGGTGTAAGCATAGATGGGCCTGTGTGAACAAGGCCTAAATTGTAAAAGGGGATTTCAAGATTACAAATCCTTTTAAAAGGTGTTTGCCTGGAGAACCACATTAATCTGTAAAAGATGAAAAAGGGTAGGACACATCTATTAGCATACATTTGGTATAGTATTAATCGAGTTATTTCAGTCATCTGTTATTGGTTTGATGTGTGGTTGGGTGATAGAGAGAGTTAAACCTTACTTAAAAGCCATTTGGCTAAACATTTGAAAATTAAATGACAAAGGATAAAATGAGTAAAAAGGAGAAATGTACTGGATGATCATGCAGCTCAGCATTGATGCACTTTTAAGTGATCATAAAGATCAGTAGGTTTGCATGGTTTACATAATGTTAAATGGGTAAAGACTGACCTGGAGATTCCTCCTTGGTCTGTGTGAGTATCGCTCACTGTCTTCCTGGAAAAGCATTGCAGGGACAAGAAAAATACATGAAGCAGTTCACAGCAAAGAAGGATAAAACAGACGAGACAAGGAGGGATGGGAGATCAGGGGAAAAGTAAGACATGGGAATGGGGGCATGGTAAGCTAGTAGTGTAATGATGGAACACAAGTCCAAAATGAAAGAATGTTAGAAACTCACAGATAATAGTGAAAAACTTCCTTCAAATCCCCAAAGTGCCCCATAACCCTGCTGCCAATCTCAGAACCCTTCAGCTACCTTCTTTCCTCTTGAGCCACACAGGGTCTCTTATTTAAATGCACCCCACAGAGCGCCCCCCCCTCCTATCTCCCTTCCATATCTCACTGACATCAAGGCAAAAGTAGTTTCAGATTAACACTACCAATGCAGCTGCATACCTTTCATCCAGAGATAAAGAGGCTTTTTTTTTTCTTTTAAACACTGATTCAGGGACATGTTTTCCTTCCAGTGACAGCACCAATGCAGGGGCATTTTTAACACCAATACCAGGGCATTTCTTCCTTCGCTACTGTTACCACCATACGTTTTAGCGTATTACCCCCACACACTGATCCTCCCAGGTTCACAGCTAGCATCTTTGACCTGGGCACTGGATGACCTTATCCCAGCACAGTTTAAACCAACCTTCACCCACCAAATCTGTAATAACAGTTTTTGGGGAGTTAACATTTGAAAGCAACATATAACCTTTTTATATTCCATAAACATGCCATTATTATGTTCTCCTACCATGTAACAGTTACATGAAACCAGCACAGGGAACTATGAAGACTGCCACTGCCAACTTCTCCCCCTGAAAATACTAGTTCCTTGGCTGTCAGGTTGATCCAACTGCTTCAGCGCTTCTCAATTATTGACCTGGAACAAGTATGCCGACTCCTGTGATCTGCACGCTTGCTCCAGCTATCACCACCCAAAAACATAAATGCAGGTCCCTGTGGGAGACCTATTATACTCACCCCTCTGATGGTTCCTGTCTCTACCTTTGCTCTGATTCAGTGCTCCAGTCTCCATAAGACTCTTCAGTATTCAACACTTCTGGTAGTGTTGGATACCTGTGACCCCCACCGCACACTGTGGTTCCATTGTTCAACCCCTAGACCAGTGGTCTCCAAACTGCGGCCCAGGGGGCCAGATGCAGCCGTTTGTTTGCTTTAATCTGGCCCTTGAGGCAGTGTTCCTCTCACGGATACAAGACACTATTCCAACCACTGACACCAACAATAGGACATAATTTCCCCCATTGATGGATCATGATTCTTCCTACCGACACCAATAATGGGACACTATTCCTCCCACTGACACCAACAATGGGGTACTATTCCTCCCACTGACACCAACGCCCGTCCCCCCTAAAGTCTGAGGGACAGTAATCTGGCCCTTTGTTTAGAAAGTTTGGAGACTCCTGCCCTAGACCCACTGCTGGTGTCCTCGAGGGGAAGCGAAGGTAGAAGACATATGCTACCGGAAAGATAAGTAGGTTACTTCTTTTACACAGGAGCAAAAGCGTTGCTTTCAAACATTACAGCCAGAATTATCCAGGCAACTTATGTGTTCAGATGGGGGACAGAAATCACAACTTCAGGAGATCTCTCAGTACAGGTTTGCCAGAGAACTCCTTTTATACTTAAGCAGAAAGCCAAGAAATAAATATGGATACAAATGTGATAAGCAGGGCAGACCACTTTGTTTTTCTATCTCTAACAAGAATAAATAGTTACAGAACTTTTTTTATTCTATATCTGGACAGCTTTTAGGCCCTTTTCACACGGGGCAGATTCTGTTCAAGTGAATCCACCTGCTGAGTGGGGGATCTCTTCGCTGATCCCTGCTGAGCAGGCAGATGACAGGTCCTTGTTCTTTATGCAGAGTGTGTTTCTATCCAATGATCACCCAATTTGATCAACGGATGGTGAATGTATCCCCATCCGTCTGTTTTTAGCGGACCGGATCGGATGTCGGCAGGTGACAGCGGACACAAACAGGCGGACCCGATCCACTGATGTGAAAGGGGCCTTAGAAATCCAGAAGAATACAGCATTTTGGGTTTTAAGGTTTGTACATTATTGCTTCTTCATGGCGAGCATAGAACCAGCTTTCACAGTTGCCTAGGGATGGCTACACTTTTTGAGCATGCAGCTCATAGACATATATTCTTCATACAGCGATTTGGCACTGACTGCTTCTGACACTACGCAGCTCACAAGTTTTATTAAACATAACACACAGGGATTGTTTGTTCAAGCCTACCATCCACTGCTCAATGTCACCCCACTTGGCATCCAAACCATAATATTTCTGAAGGAAGAAGAGAAGTGGCAGGTCAGCAAGACTGGTAAACATTAAAAAAAGCACATCACGCACAGCAAACAATTGAGTAGGATACAGCACTCCATGCACTAGCTGTCAGGTCAGGATGTCAATACGGGCTACAAGAACAAAACAAAAAAAAGCACAATACAAATCTATTTTTCTTTTGCATATGCTTGAACTAGAATTGACACATCACAGTAAAATATATTGCCTACACATAAACCCTAAGCCCAAATAGGCAATGTCATCTCCAAATAAAACAGAATCCCTACATATAATGTGTATGATTATGTTTATTACCTCAAAACATGCAGTAAAATCCTGGGTGAGGCACCTGACATTTGAATGACTGTTCTAGAACATGCTAAGAGATGCACCTTAAAATTTCAGGTTACATCATTTACAAGCACAACAAATTCTAGAAAGTGTTAAACAATGTCAATACAAAAAAAAGTCACACAACAAATACAGAACAAAAGAGTGAAGTAAATAAACAGATAACTACCCAGTCATGCAGGGAATCACACACACAAACACAGACATTACCTTCTGAACCTGGTAGATCTGTATATAGAGAGAAAAGAGAAGAGTCAGAGGGAAACAAGCAGAGTTATAGTGACAGATAAGTACAGCTAAAAGGAATGTAAAGCTTCAGCTATTTTTTTGTGTGTGTCCCCAATGCATTACTGGGATTATTACATCAATTGCTACTCTGTCACTGTGTTTCCACCGAGTACAGTAAACGTTTGCAGTATAATATCGGAGGAGTAAGTAAGCAGAAAGAGATCATGAGTCGGATTTCTCACGGTTGCCTCAGTTACAAAGAAGAAGCTGCAAACAATCTCTCCTGGAGACGGCTCTCTGTGTTGGGAGGTGTTTAGATATGGTGTGGATATAGGCAGTCAATCTCCTCGCAGGGCACCTGCCATCTCTGGAATCTTTCACGGAGAGGCCTGGAGACATTTATATATACACAATCCTAAGAGAGGGGGTGTGGACAACCCCTCAGCCTCCAACACTTGGGATTGGCAGGTCAAGGGTACAATTTAGGTCAGGCTGGCACATGACAAACCTAGAGTATACCGCTGGGTCTGTGATTTGAGCTGTGCTGCCGACTCCTGTTACAAGTAACCAGAGCTAGAGATGTAAATGTACTTGTTGTTAATGTGCCAGGCTGCCCATTTTCAGGTCTGTAGTAAAGAACACAATAGGCTCTTTGTAAACTCTAATATTTTTTTTTTCCTTTTTCTTAACATATTACCCACCCAGCGCTGACAAATCCACTATATGGAGGTTTGCAGTATGTGCAATGCCAGCCTAATGGTTCTCTTATTAGTGAATAAAGCAGAGTTGCCCAGCCTGCAAGGTTTGATACAGTTGCACAACTCAGTACATAAACAAAGGTGGCTATTATAACCACCCAGACAGGTCTGAGCACTCCCGTCCAGTCATTGAGAGCTAACAAAAACAGGTAATACTCCTCCCTCCCCCCTATGTGTTTATACAGAGAGGAAGCTAATGATTTAATCGGATGGAAGCAGGAGGGGTTGTGAGAGAAGAATCTGCCACTCTTACAACAACAAAGAACAAAAACACTTGTAAAAAGTGATCACATCTCAGGAGAGAATCAGCCCTACACTACCATCCCAAACCAATAACAGAAAAATATCAGGCAGGATTTTTTAAAGCTGAGGTTTAGCTAAAAAATGTTTTTCCTTCCAGCTTTAGTGACTTACCTGTAATGAGGTATGTCCCACGTAGTGCAGGCTGCAGGATCCCAGAGAAATTCTCCTTTTCCTTGGTGCTGAACTTCTGATCCTGGGGGTGACTGGGCTGAATTCAATAGAAGAAGCTCTAAAAGGGGACCCGCCCCCTCCTCATCCATTGAGAATAGGCTGTGCATTGTTTACACTGCATGAAGCATGATCTGTGAATGGAGGAAAGTCGAACGAACGATAAGGTTCTCTTACCCATTTACAGATTGAGCTCCATTGATTTACAGATCAGGTACATTATGCACTGGCTATTCTCAATGGATGAGAGGGAGCTTTTTCTACTGTGTTCTCCCCAGTGAGCCAAATCTATTAACTCCCTCAGTGCCGAAGTTCAGTGCCAGGATGAGGTCCTGTCATCAACGCACAGAAGATTTCTTCTGGATCCAGGGGCCTGCATGACATCGGACATACTTCAGTACAGGTAACCTAGAGTGTTATACAACTCAAAACCAAAAACATATGTTGCAGCTTACCAATCTTTAAAGGTAGTGGCTGCATTAGTTTTCTTTTTATTAGTTTTTTTTTCCCTCCGTTTTCACCTGGTGATCTTGCCAGTAACAACATCTCCTGTATTAGAATGCCCTCACTGGATGAAGGAGCACAGGGCACACCTTTGGACAGCAGCTGTCAGTCTTTTATAATAATGGTAAAGACATAACATGTGCTCTGTTACTGCGGGATCAGGCAGATACTGATAAAGCAAAACTCCAGGCAAATATAATACACAAATGAATGCAAATATGTATTTATTATTAACTCTTAAATGCATTTTTAAAGAAAGCAGTGCAAGTATTTAAATTTTACTTGGTGTCAGCAGTGCCGCAGCAGAGCTCAAAGTGGGGGAGGGAGAAGCAGCAAAAGGAAACCAATTTCTTCTGCTGTAGTGCAAATAGGAGAGCACAAAGTGACATTGTGCCATCAATGTGTTGCTTCTCCTTTTACCGTCCTTTCACCTGGAGGTGTTACTGGACTGCAGCACCAAAATGTCAGGTATCCTGCATTTCTATACAGGGCTGTATTGTGTAAAACTCATTAATGGAAGGAGAGAAAAAAAAAAAACATTTTGGCAGGTAAAATGGTCCCTTATATGCAAGACATCTGTGGTTTTAGCAGTTTGCCTAAAACTCAGCTTTAACGTCTATAAGAAGTAAATTCTTCAGAAATAATCTAGATTATTAAAATACAATGCATGCACCAGAATTATGCCCAGGGTTTAATGGTACCGTTTTAGAAATACATTTTCAAGTTTATCCAGGAACAAAAATTGGCATACTGTAGTACCATAAGCCTCTCCACTTTGTAACTTTGAAGGAGAAGTACAGCCAAAGCTTGTTTGGCTGCAATTTTCCTGTGGATCACAGGCGTGCAGATCGTTTTGCGCTCCTGTGACCCACTTCAGCAGACAACGGGCTGAAGCCCGCTGTCGGCTGATGTCACAGAGCCGGTCTAGGCTCAGGAAAGATTGCTGCCATATGGTTGGAATCCACCCAGATGCCTGGACCAGCACCCGGCTCAGCCTCTCAGTAAGCTGCTGAGAGCCTGAGGCAGCCGCTTCCACCCCTCAACAGTCCAGCGAGCTCAGGATGGGGGACTGACAGTCTGACAGTCACCAGCTCTCTGCTCAGGAAGCACTGAAAACTGAGCAATCTGCTGTGTTTGATTGCTTGGTTCTAAGATGCAGCATCTAGGCAAGCATGATTTTAAGAAAATAAATAATTCCCATACTTCTCTTTTAAAGTAATTTCTTGATTCATCATTTAGAATGATCAGTTTCAGGATTAAATACTTTTAAGATTTAAGAACATAAAATGGGCACTTATCAAAGCCAATTTCCACACAATACTGATTCCAACATCAATCCATTTCCTAGCAGGCAGATTGATAGGAGCTGTAAATGATTCTGACTTGTAATCAAGCAATATACTTCTAGCAACAACAGTTTTTTCATAATATATAGTCAGTCATGCAAAAATAAAAAAAATGGTCTGATTATTAAGGTTTAGTAGCTTCAGTAGTAACTAATGTTAAATATCCTATGATATGATACTATGTTTATTACTGGTATCACCTCCCAAGTAGACAATGATGAATATAAAAATCCTTCTTGCTATAAAACATTTCTTCACTGAGTAATAACTGTACTAAGACTTCTAGCACCTTCTCAGCTTGTAGCTTCCCCTCCTTCTCTTTCTTATCTGGTTGTCTGATAAGGAAGGATTTCAGCAAACTGTATAATAGGTGCAGAAATAAATACTTTACTAGCATGACCAACCCTTTCTCAGGAATTTCAACGTTGCAGACATTTTGCAATTAACAATTTCAGAATTTACTAAACAGTCCAAAAGGAAAAGAAAACCAGGCAGAGGATAGCTAATATAGTGTTCCTATCCATCTTTTAAATCGATTTATATCATCTATAGAGTGTAACATTTGATCCGCATTATATTGGGCTTTATTGGCAGGAAATGGGCCTTGTGGGTGATGTGAATTCTTCATTCATGTCATCCTCTGCATATTTCCTCTATGGCAGTTGAAGGCTCACCTGATGAATTTAATATCAATCAGAGGAGTTGAAAAAGTATAATGTGTCATGCTGCTAAAACAAATGACCTTCCTGGGAAGCCATTCCCTCTTTCCTTGATGTGTAAGGCTCCATGCATACTGGGTTTAAAAAAAAAACAAAAAACACCAGTTCCCTTGGCAGAAAAAATTTTTGTACAGAGTTTAGAGTTTTTTCTGTCAGAAAGCTCCAATTTGAAATGCAAACCGGAAGGGTTTTTTCTGCCTCTAAACATTCTCAAAATATGCCTGCAATCGTCCTAAATGTGCATGGACACATAGGATAGCACTGAGCAGATTCTACAGGAAAAACACAAAACTCCAGAAGAAGCAGCGATTTTTAAGCCAGTGTGCATGGAGCCTTAAGGAGGTTTAGAACAATCTCAATGAAACAATGAAATAAGTAAATTAACTGACATATTATTCACATGGTGCATCCATTATAGTGCACATCAACTGAAACACTTGGACAGGAAAGGCAAATTGCCTTGTCAATGCATTGGGGAACACTGCTGAACACATATGGGTGTGAATGGGGCCTCAAAGTAAAACTAAACCCTCCTATCCTTTACAGCCAAGGAAACTCCTAACTTAGTTGCTGTTTGATCTGCAATTTCCATAGTGATGCATGTGTGGTCAGTTATGACACCAGACATTTGATGGCTTGACAGTTTGAGAGCACAAGGAAGAGTGAGAGTTCTCAATCACAGCATGCTTTGAATAGAACTGCTAATGCAGCCTTTTCTTTTTTTTCAATACTTTATTTTTGCAAAAGAACAGAGACACACGGTATAGTACAGAGACAAACCCCAGATATTGGGATCAATAGACTTACACAACAATACAAAAGAGGAGATCATTACATCTGAATTAATGCACTTATAGACTTGACTTTTCACATAGATGCAAACGCTTAACATCTAGATCGAGGAGTCTCTGTACCCCGTGTGTCGTTTTTCAGTGGAATAACCCGCGTTATACAAAGTTCAAAGAGTCAGAGATGACCCAAGGGGGCCCAAAAAAAGGGGAGAAAAGAAGGAGGAAGCGGGAAGGCGGGGAAAGAAAAAAAAAAAGGAGGGGGAGGGGGGGTGGGAGTCCAGCTTTCTAACCCACCATCCAGGCAAAGGAGAATGCAGCCTTTTCAACCAGGATGCCTTCTGGTTTTGCCTTGGCAAAATGTCTATAAAATTGCCCAAAAATTGTATACAAGCCCGCGGGTTAATCAAACCTGCCTTTTAGTTACACAAAGCCACGGGTTTTCATTGTGCACCATTACAACCTTCTAACCGCCGGCATCCCAATAACCAATGATGTCATTGGTTGATAAGGAGGACGTTGCACACCTGCACAGTATGTTGGTTTGTCCCTCTCCATCAGCACTGGGGTCAAATCAGCTGAGTGAGGGAGAGAAACTGAGGGAGAAGAGAAACAATGGAATACTAGTCAGTACCAGTGTGCAAAGGTGTTTGCTTTGGAAGAATAATACCCCTCTAACGTTGGGTGTCCTACATGTGTGGATGTTGTTGCATTATGTAAACCTATTTGTTTCGTTTTTTGCATTTTAGAGAGGAGTGCCTTGAAAATGGGCAGAACACCAAACACTAGTTGAGAAACACTGGTTTAGGGAAACGGTTTAATCAAGGGGTTTAGTTCTTCTTTAGGCTGAGATACCCATATTTATAATACAACTAATTGAACGATGCTTAATACAACTCTATTGTTTAATTTAAACATTACTGCTGATTTGGTATAGTTTCTAGAGGTATCTTGCCATTTTGAAGTTAAGCATCCTATAGAACAGTGGTTCTCAACCCCAGTCCTCAGGGCCCACTAACAGGCCAGATTTGAAGTATTACCTTGGGGAGATGCAGACTAGAATACTGCAATACTCACTTGTACATGTGACAGTAAAGCTGGCCATACATGGAGTGAATTTTGCCCAATTTGAACCAGATAAAACTCACTCAGTGGGTGGCCCTGTCTGCCATCTCCCCCTCCGACATCCCTCAACTTAAAAAATAAATAAAAATCGAAAAAGAGAAAGGTGAAAAATCACTATAAATTATTGTAATTACTACGTAGCATAGATGGTGGAATCAGAGTTAAAAACACACACATATACATACATATATATATATATATATATACATATATATACATATATATATATATATATATATATATATATATATATATATATATATATATATATATATATATATATATATATATATATATATATATATATACATAAACACCTAATCTGGAGATATATATATATATCTCCAGATTAGGTGTTTATGCACAAGGACAGTTGTAGGAATTTTCTATCCTCGGCATACATTTCCAGGAGCTTTCCATGCCTGGTGAAGTGCACGTTGCAAAGAACTATACTGTACCAGCATTTACAAGAGTAAGGTAATGTACAGCCATTCACATGTATGGAAAGGTGTACATGGCATGTGCAGTTCCCTCACAGAAAAATTTACGCTAGGCATAGAAAATGCCTATAACTGTCTGAACTGTAAAAAATATAACCGTGATCCAGCAACTCGGCACTGAAGCAGACAAGAAAGAATCACCAACACGTAAACAACATTTTGTTCAAGCAGTCATGTGACAGAACAAAGCTTGGTGGTCCTAAGCAAAAATAACTCCATATTTAAAATTTGTGTAAGGTAAGGTAAATGAGGTAGATGTAAAACTGTATGAAAACAAAATTCTAAATATTAGGTTAAAACAGATAACCAAGATTATACACATTTGCATAAATACGGTCCTAGCACATCACAACATATATACTGTATACTATACTTTTAGGGGCTAAACAATTGCCTGACAATGGGTGTTAATTTACTAAAACTGAAGAGTGCAAAGTCAGGCTCACTTCTGCATAGAAACCAATCAGCTTCCAGGTTTTATTGCCAAAGCTAAAATTGCACAAGCTGAGGTTAGAAGCTGATTGGTATCCATGCAGAAGTGAGCCTGATTTTGCACTCTCCAGCTTTAGTAAATAAACCCCAATGTCTTTTAGGGGCTATTGATAGGTACCTAGCTGTGTGAATGCAATGGATTCTTATAGTATAACTAAAAGGGAAAAAAAAAAAGTTTTTGTTTTGGATAGAGGAGAGAGGGGTTAGAACCAGTCAGGTCTTTATTGCTGCCTGTGTTTCGTCACATATGGCAACCCATCACATTTGGCTATGGAAGTGACGATCCGCTGAGAAACTGCGCATGCGTAACTTGCCGATATGCGTTCCAAAAGGTTTTTACGCATTGAAACCCTCAGTTAATGTCACGAAAGTGACGTTACAGACAAGCTCCTCTTCTGTATAATTGATTGTAAGACACCACTTTGCAACAGGGCCCCTCATGGGCTTGCTTCGCTCACCACGCTTCGGGCACAGCCTCGCTTCACTCGGCATAATTATAATCTAACTCTATGTCCACTTGGATGGTGGGGCTGGACTTAGGGGTGGAGCTGGCTTTAGTGTGCTGTTTTGTCATAAAAAATTGTTGGAACGCATATGGTGGCGTCACTCATGCGCACTCCAGCGGGTAGCCAAATGTGATGGGTCGCCATATGTGACGCTACACCCCCGTGAAGGATATTCACCCTCTCGATTTGTCCTGTTTACCATTATCATTGAAAGTGAAAGTAAAAAAGAGGGGGACATTCATTCTGTGGACCTGTGGGCCTCAAGGGATCACCTTAATTTGCCGAGATTTCCACTCACTTCCTGTTTTTGCTGTGGGACAGGAAGTGAAGGGAAATCTCTGCAATAGGAAAAAGAGAAAATATAAACCTACAGGGGTGAAAATCCTCCCTTATGCTATCCAAAATAAAAAAAAAGTTTTGCCTATAGTTCTACTTTAAGCTAGCCATACACCGCTTGAATTCCTGTGAAATTAGCAAAAATTAAAGCTGTGGGTAGCCTTGACAGCACCACTTGGCTCAACAAACTTTGAAGATTTAAAAGGAGCTGAGTGGCTAAACAGTGACTGCAACTAACAGATGCAGTCACTGTTCAGGAACTCAAGCAGCCATGGATGTCACGACTGTTTGAATACAATAGTAAAGATGCTGTCTCCATCTATGCGGTTTAACATGGATGGAGAAGTCTATGTGTATGGCTAGCTTGCAAAGTCTAGCAGTGTGGGGGGGGACTACTAGACAAGCATCATTTATTTTTATTTATTTTATTTATTTCAGGTACTTGTATAGCGCCATCAATTTACGCAGCGCATTACATATACATTGTACATTCACATCAGTCCCTACCCTCAAGGAGCTTACAATCCAAGGTCCCTAACTCACATTCATACATACTAGGGACAATTTAGACAGGATCCAATTAACCTACCAGCATGTCTTTGGAGTGTGGGAGGAAACCAGAGTACCCGGAGGAAACCCACGCTGGCACAGGGAGAACATGCAAACTCCAGGTAGGTAGTGTCGTAGTTGGGATTCGAACCAGCGACCCTTCTTACTGCTAGGCGAAAGTGCTACCCACTATACCACTGTGCCGCCTGTAACATGAATAACATCTTTGGACCACGGTTACAGGTCTGTATGAAGAAACTGACCCTGGATGATACCTGAACTAAAGATAGAAACAGTCTTGGGGGGTTATTGTTAGCAATTTCTGATAACAAGCAAAACCAAAAGAACTGTTTGGTTTGTTGCTGAAAGATATTTTGGAAACACCGTAGGTTTGGAAAGGCTAAACAAAAGTAGTCCATTGCACGCATATTAATTTGCCTTTTCACCTTCTTCTAAGAGGTGCTAGGCCAGCATCTACTACACAAGGAGGAGTTCAGAAATGGGTATACGTTGCCCATACAGTATTTTAACAGTCTCAGATTCAGAGCAATTCAAACTAAAAACTAGATAGATAGAAAATAAAGGAGGCTGTGCACTGATAGATTTTTTTTCTCATTAAGCAGGCCGAACAAAAAGAAATCTAACACATTCCTTTATCCTTGCTGAACAATAGGGAAGGACGAATTCCCCTACTGGGCTATTGTATGACAGCCAACAGCAGTTGTCAGAATACCCAAGCATCCGACTGGATGCAGCCCGTTTTTGAAAAAAAATTCTTGAGAAAAGAAGGTTCTAAGAAAGTTTGTTCATTTTTCCACTCATTAGTGGAGTTAAATCAATGTTAGTTTTCAACTGCAGTGATGAGAAAATTCAAAGGAAGAGGGTGGAAAATCCTTCTCAAAAGAACAAATTTCTAGCAGTGTATGCGGTTTTCGTTCAGTAAAGTCCATTCACTCGAAGTTATATATATGTTTTTAGCGATTTACCTGAAGTTTAGCCTTAGATGAAGGTGTAGAACACAGGCTCCCCCATCCCCCCCCCCCCCCCAACCCAAAAATGGAAAAAGGAAGCAGAAAAGTAACATTGTGAATAAAAAAACAGGGATATGTGTGTAGTTTGTTTTTACCTCTTTCTGTTGACGCTCCAGCTCTTTCATTCGAATTTCTCTTGCTTCAGCCCGTGCAGCTCTCTTTGCTGCCAACCTTGCCTCTGCCTGTCAAAACAAAGCCGTAATAATTATCCAGGATGCTTCAAATAGAGATCCCCTCAAAACATCCACTATTATTACTATTTATAGAACAGCACAGTGGCTAAATGGTTAACACTTTCAGCTAGCAGCTCTAGGATCCCACCAAGGTACTACCCGCCTGGAGTTTGCATGTTATCCTTCTACCTGTGTGTGTTCCCTCCAGGTACTAGTGGTGCAACGGATCAAAAAACTCACGGTTCGGATCGTTCCTCGGATCAGGAGTCACGGTTCGGATCAACAAAAAAAATTTCCCCCACTGTAATATCCACAATCTCCCTATTGGCAGGGTGTGGCAGAGTATTGGCAGAGTCCAGCAGACAAGGGAGGAGAAATCATAGTCATGGATAGAATAGACTATATTACAGAGATGGAGAGGATTCTAAACGATATAATGATACCTATACCGAATTACCTTCCAATCCCACCAATAAATATAAACGTGAGCTAATTACTCTGGTTAACAAGGGTTTTGATAGACATATACTCAACAAAAAAGAGAAGGCCTACTTAATACCTACGGCACCAAGGATCCCAGTCATCTATCATCTCCCAAAAATTCATAAGGATCCACTTCACCCCCCGGGAGACCCATAAATAAGTGGGATAAACTCATTAACATCACGTATTGGTTGCTACGTGGATTTCTACCTACAACCACTAGTTAGAAACACTCCATCTTATTTAAAAGATACTACGGATACCATTAAGAAACTAGAGAGTATCTCCTTAAAGGATGACTATCTACTTGCCACCGCCGATGTAGCATCGCTATATACGTGCATCCCACACCTTTTGTGTTTAGAAGCTGTAACACATTTTTTACAGAGAGACTTATCACTCACGAGCAATCAAAGACAATACATTATAGAGTTATTAGAATTTGCAACCACCCACAACTATTTTTGGTTTAGCAATAAGTTTTATTTACAGCACAAAGGCGTGGCAATGGGGGCTAAGTTCGCCCCCAGCCTTGCAAATCTCTTTTTGGACAAAGGGTATAACATGGCTACTTTGGATGCTAAAATACATCACGTTGCCCAAACCAATAGGAGATCTTTACTGTCCCCCAAGAACCATAATTCCAATGAGACCTTCAAATACTCTGTGTTGACGTCGTTCTCATCCCAACATAGGGATATTAAGACGATTATAGAGCGTCATTGGAGGATACTTAAAAATGACCATGTATTGGGGAACATCTTACCTGAAAGGCCAAAAGTCATTTACAAAGGGGCACCTTCGTTAAAAGGTAAAATTGCCCCCAATGTCATTGACCCTCCCCAACGTTTCACTTTTTTTCATAATTTAGTAGGTTACTTTCCATGTAAAAAATGTACTGTGTGCCACTACAACATTAGCGGCAGACATAAAACTCTAGAATTCAAATCTAATGTAACTAACAAGATTTACCCCATTAAGAAATTTTGCACCTGTACAACTAAAAATGTAGTGTACATGATCACCTGTCCGTGTGGAAAACACTATGTGGGTCGTACCACCAGGACTTTTTCCACACGAGTCGGTGAACATGTAGCCAAAATCTTAGGTGACACTAAACATACTGTCCCGAGGCACTACCGAGAGTACCATCATAGAGACCCCTCAGGATCGCAATTTCTTATCATCGATCGTTATGTCCCCCCCAGGCGTGGTGGGGCAACAACTCGCGGGGTATCCCAACTTGAAACGTATTGGATATACGAGATACAGTCCCATAAACCACTGGGGCTTAACGTCGAATGGGATATCAACGCGTTTATTAATCAATCCTAACATAGTACCTCTTTCCTTGTCTTTTGCATATCATTCTAAATTATGATTACTATACGGGTTATTTTTCTTAATATTGGAATATCAACATGTACATTTTAATGTTAATTTTTTTAGATCTCCATGAGACACTGTGGCTCCTTTAATCGGAATGTGTTTATTTTTATTTTCACTTCAAAAAAAATTTTTTTCTCTCTAACATTCTTCCATTCATTTGGATCAAGTTAATATATATCGTAGTCTTACATCGTGTTCACGTTCAGAATATATCCTTCCCCCTCCCCTTTCTAGCTGAGCTACTGAGCATCACCGCTATTAGATTAGATTTTTTCCATCTCTCCCCTATGCGGTGCACCGGCTGGCCAAAACGAGGCTTGATGCACGGCGTCATGACGACACGCAATGCACAAGCCCTGTTTAGCCGTTCACCTATCGGAACAGGACGTGATGCGCGGTGTCATGACGCACATCGCGATTTGCGGCTACGCACCTCCCAGTCTTGATGAGGATAACGCTATGCGGGCCGATAGGTGCAACACGTGATGCGTCGCCATGACGACGCACATGTTTGCATTCCACCTACCTCATGAAAACGAGGCTTGCAACACACCCGACCGGCGCCATCTTCCCAATACCTGGAAGTGGCGAGGTATTTCCTACAACGTGATTTGGAGCCACATTCGAACATGGGGGTAATTTATCCTATATAAGGGGCAGTGTGTGGAGTGGTGCAGCACCCCAGACGATGTCCCCTAGGACGAAACGCGTCAGGGCGCTTGCTGACACCACTACACTGCCACTTTTTTACTTCAATTCAGCGCTGTTTTTATCTACACAAATGTGAGTGTTTTACCTTAATAAATACGCTTTACAGCCTTTTTATACAGTATCACATTATCTATATCTTTATACAGTATCTGGTGGTGGACCTACTATTATCACTGAAAATATCTTGTCATCTACAATTCTGGGTGCTTCTATCCCTCACCTGATTGGTTTACCCATGAATTTGTATATATGCAACTATCTGTACTAGCATCACCTACGCAGTATTACGCTATGTACTTTCATGTTTTCTCCCTACACGCCGGGGACATTCGAGTGATCCACCTCTGTCGTATACAATCCCTTCAAGCATCTCAACTACTACTATTCCATCTGCAGAGATCTACAGCTATATCACCTTTATTGACACAGTGAGTGTATACCCACCTGTGTCCACTGTCTCTGGTAAGCCCCCCCCACATTTTCAACACGGTGGTGGATCTACTATCAACAATTTATCAGTGTTTCCCACACCTTAGGTGTATGACTATTCCATATCTCCTTGTGGACGTTTAGATGTGTGATTACACACGTTAATACGTGGACTATTGGCACATACATAATAACCTTTGGTTATATGGACTCACCTTTACAGATAGTCTTTGGGCACACAATTTATGCAGATTTTTTCCTTTATACACATATCATATGTGTACATTTTGACACTGTACATTATCGTTTTATGTTTTATTTTATTTAGCGCTGCATTCACCTTTTTTCGTTTATATCACAAGTCAGATCACTTGTTAATGCTAGCAGCTTGTTTTTGTTTTCTGTCACTTGACAGCGCAGTATTTATATATACACCGTCTATTGGCAGAGTATTGGCAGGGTATTGTCGGGGGTATTGGCAGGGCATTGCAGAGTATTGGCAGGGCATTGCAGGGTATTGGCAGGGCATTGCAGGGTATTGGCAGGGCATTGCAGAGTATTGGCAGGGCATTGCAGAGTATTGGCACTGCTGCCATCCGATCTCTCCCCTCCACTGTACAGATCAGTACACAGAGGGGAGAAAGGAACCAGCATCATGACATGACGCCGGTTTGTTACAAGTGATCGCTCCCTCATTTGACGGAGCGATCACGTGCTAAACGGCCGCCGGGTGTACCAAGATGGCCGCCGCTCCGGAGCTAGGCCGAAGCCGCGGCCTTTCCTATGGCCGAGGCCACAGAGTGCTCCGCGGATCGCGGGTGTCCCGTACGCATCAACCTCCGCGGATCGGATCACGGATCGATGACGATCCGTTGCACCCCTACCAGGTACCCTGGTTTCCTCCCACTCTCCAAAGACATGCTGGTTGGTACATTGGCTGTCTAAATAAGCTCTAGTATGTGTATGAAATTGAGTTAGGGACCTTGGATTGTAAACTCCTTGAGGGCAGGGATTAATGTAAATTTACAATATATATGTAAAGCGCTGTGTAAATTGATGGCCCTATATTATTATTATTATACAGGATTTATATAGTGCCAACAGTTTACGCGAGCCAGAGACCTCCATCATCTGCTGAGACAGCAAAGTGTCAGCTCTTTAGAAACAAAGTGCCCTTATCATAAATGTTTCTTGATTGCTGGATAACCAATCAATGTCAGTTCATCGTCAAACTGACTTACAGCCAGGAAAGCCCTCAGATATGTTGATTTTCATAGCCAAGTCCAGGATTTACATAGATGTTTATCTGAATACTTTGACCAGTAAGATCAATCAAATCGTTAGGATCTGTTCCTCAATTTATGATTTCACGGACATAGACGTCACCGGACTCCTCCCCCTTTCCCTTCGTTAGCAGACGGAGGCACTTGGGGAAGGGGGAGGAGTCCGGTGACGTCGATGTCTACGACGTCACCGGATCTCCGACGGAACTCCCTGAAGACCCGGAAGCCGGCGGAGAGGTGAGTACTGATCAAAATAATTTTTTTGATCGAGCAAAATTCAACGATTAATCGAGGAATTCATCTTTAATTTTCCCAGCCCTAATAAATATATATATTCAAAATCATACATTTCATGACAGCCTCATAGACCCCAAGTGTCAATCCTCCAGGCCCTGACCAGAAGTCCTCTATTTTTGACAGTATTCTGTGCAGTGCTGTAGAATATGTCAGCACTATATCATTTTGGAAAACAAACCATAGATAGAAACAGAAGAGAAGCTACATAAGCAAAGTACAGCACTGAAAGAACGCAGTCTATCTTACTTCATGAAACAAAGTATCATTTAGTGTAATTTTAAAAGCTTCATTTCACGCTAGAGCTGCACAATTAATCGTCAAGAATCGTTATCATGATCTTGACTAAAGTGTTTCACAATTCTTTCAATGTAAAGAATTCTCTCTGCTCTTCTGAAGCCACAGCTGTCAAAAGAAAGGAAGAGAAAACTGGGCAGTCTGCCGAGAATCAAAACATTCTTTATTAGTTGAACTTAAGTGTAAACATTGTAACAATTTGTCAATGGAAGAGACTTGGTGTAAGTAAAAAAAGTTTAACCACTTAAACACTAAAGGTTGGTTTACACTAGGACGACTTGTCAGGCGACCTAGTCGCCTGACAAGTAGCGTCCAGTTCTGTACAATGGAACCGTTCTAATCGGAGCGACGCAAGTCGCTCCGACTTAGAAAAAGGTTCCTGTACTACTTTGCCGCCCCTGTGTGGACCAGGTTTCAAGTTAAAGAGGAGTTCCACCCGAGGTCCAGTAAAAAAAAAGTCAGCAGCTACAAATACTGCAGCTGCTGACTTTTAATTGGACACTTACCTGTCCCAGGGTCCAGCGATGCGGGGGATCGAAGCCACGCTCGTCTCCCCCTCCGTTCAGCGGCGCCGGCATTGCAACTGTGGGCGCCAGGCTGTGGCTTCACAGCCTGTCACCCACTGCACATGCGCGAGCGGCGCTGCGATTGGCCCCTTAGTCACCTGGGACCTGTAATGGGTCCCAGATGATTGACAGGAGGGAGGTAGCAGAGCTGAGCCCTTCCTGTGCCGAGGGGGAAGTGATGTCACCAGCCCAGGCACTGGAAGAGGCAGACTACGAGGGACCACCTAGCAACAGGCATTTAGAGGTAAGTAAAAAAAAAAAAAAATATCCAAATGTTTTTTTGTATTTTTTTTTTTAATTTTTCATGTAGTTTTTTTTTTTTTGGGTGGAACCCCACTTTAATCATTTTTTCTTTGCTAGAAAATTACTTAGAACCCCCAAACATCAGATATATTTTTTTAGTAGATGACCTAAAGAATACACCAAAACCATTATTAGCAGATAAAAAAAAAAAAAAAAAAAAAACAACAGCAAATTTTACAAAATTCCTACTAAATATAAAAGCTTAACCTGTATTGGGTTAATAAATAACAAGCATTTGTAACTTTTAAAATTGCGCCTTTTTGCAAAATGGTGAAAATTGAACAGGCGCAAAAGTGTAAATATCCAAATTTCTCTACAAATCTGAAAAGTTTTCATTTTTCCCCTACAGCTTTCAGAATATGTGAAATATATAAAAACCAAAATCATATTTTTTCTAAAAGTATAATGACCCCTACAATAAAAAAAAAAAAAAAAAAAAAGGTGCTACTGATTTTTTTGACCCTGCGGTATTTGCACAAATGTTTATCAAACCAATATGTTTGCAAAAAATACACCAAAAACCCATTAGTAGCATATGAAAACACAGCTAATTTTACAAAATTCCTGCGAAATTCCTACTAAACATAAAAGCTTAATTTGTATTAAGTTAATAAAAAAAAGTTAAAATTTTTACATTCCACCTTTTTGCAAAACTGTGAAAATTGAACTGCCCAAAAATTTCTCTAAAAATCTGGAGGTTTTCATTTTTCACTTACAGCTTTCAGAATTTGAAAAGACTCCTCAAACCAGACATTTTCTAAAAGCAATGACCTGTAGGAAAATAATTATAAAAAAAAAAAGTGCTACTGATTTTTTTGGCCTCGCAATAATTGCGCAAATCTTCATATCACTATTTTCACTAAAATCATTAATATTGCACATAAACACAACGTAACCTACAAAATTCCTGCTAAATTAGTACTAAAGCATCGTTCACATGTGGCATAATAAAGTGTACACCCATGGAGGGCCATGTTTACCCACACAGGAATGCACAGGTGTTCCCTGCATCCCCATACAGGCAGTCCCATTTATGTCAATTGGGATGCAACGGCTGCACAGGCATAGCTGCTGTTCCCAATCTGATATCTGTGTGGCTGTGGGTACATGACCCCGAACGCAGACAGTGTGAGCTCAGGGACATGCATGTGGACCTACATCGATGTAAAATTGGGAGCAAAGGCTCTGTTCATGCTGGTGCTACATCCCAAATGACATCAATGGGATGGCCTGCACAGAGATGCACAGAACACCTGTGCATCCCTGTAAAGGTACGCTGTGTATGCCCCCTGTGTGAACAAGGCCTTAGGCCCCTTTCACACAAGCACACCGATTGGGTCTGCCTGTCCATTTTTCAGGCGGGCCCAATCGGACCACACATTGTTCTCTATGGACAGACTTAAAGTGGGGTTCCACCCAGGGGGGCCATTAAAAAAAAAAAAAATTAAAAGTCAGCAGCTACAAATACTGCAGCTGCTGACTTTTAATTGGACACTCACCTGTCCCTGGGTCCAGCGGTGCGGGGGATCGAAGCCCCGCTCGCCCCCCCCCTCCGCTCGTCGGCGCCGGCATTTCAACTGTGGGCGCCGGGCTGTGGCTTCACAGCCTGGCACCCACTGCGCATGCGCGAGCGGCGCCGAGCGCCGTGATTGGCCGCTTAATCACCTGGGACCTGCAATGGGTCCCAGATGATTGACAGGAGGGAGGGAGAAGAGCCGAGCCCTTCCTGTGCCAGGGGGAAGTGATGTCACCAGCCCAGGCAGACGAAGGGGCAGACTACAAGGGACCACCTAGCAACAGGCATTTAGAGGTAAGTAAAAAAAAAAAAAATATCCAAATGTTTTTTTGTTTTTTTTTTAGAATTTTTTAGATATGTTTGTTTTTTTGGGTGGAACCCCACTTTAAGTAAATGGACATGTGTCCATTTACACCGGCCTGCATCTGATCCAGTCCGCTAAAAACAGACGGATGGGGATTCCATTCCCCATCCATCTAGCAGATCGGATGGCATCTGATGGAATGGACAGGCGGTCCGTTTCCATCCGACCACCCCATAGACAACAGTGGGCTGTGTCCGTGCCTGCTCTGCATCAGCGGAGCGGACATGGACCTGTCATCCGCCTGCTCAGCGGGGATCAGCAGACAGATCACCCTCTGAGCAAGCGGATCTGCTTGACAGAGTCCGCTCCATGTGAAAGGGGTCTTACTAGGAGCGGCCGATCCATTAGGGGCACTGTCACCCTGCAGGGCGCCGGACTCATACTCATTGTATTAGTTTTTATTTTTAAAGCCACATAAATTAGAGCCGAGGCTCTAATTGGCTTGAAAAAGGTTGGGCTCGGAGCATTGCACCCCGAACCCACCCACTTGTCACAACAGCGAATTAATATTCGCTATAGTCTTCCGGCTTCTCCTTTTGGCCAAACAGAACAGATCGAGTTGGCCGGGAGGAGAAGCTGAGGTATCCGTGGAAAGGCGAATGCGCGCGCGGGGGGGGGGCGTCACCGTAAAGGGGTGAGTGTGGGCGGACCTAAGGAGGTCTTACTAGGTTTGTGTTTTTTAATTTTTTTATTTTACTTTTGTTTTTTTAGTCATTTTTTAAGTGGGTGTGTTCTGGACCTGACTGCCAAAAAGATAAAAGATGTTCAATAATAAATAATAATTATAAACTAGATTTAATTATATTTTTTATTGGCATCTTTATCTTTGGTGAGCTATCAGAGGTCTAAACAGACCCCATATCTCTTTTTTTGAGACAGAGAAAGGGACTGAAGATAGTCTCTGCAGCACTTTATTTGAATGAATGGGAATCTGTATAAAGATTCCATTAAAAAAAAAAAAAAAAAGACAGTCTGATACATTGTAACAGTCGCGGTTACAATATATCAGCTGTCAGAGAGCATATAGCAGCGATCAGTAGAATTTAAGAAATCGGCATCGGCCAATTAGGCAAATTAGGCCGATTAACACAGCGGCGCGGCTGCTACACTATACCCAGCCTGCGATTGTTCCCGGGCCGCGGAGATAAGTGTCCTGAGACTCCTGACTGTCCTGTGTTTTATAAAAAAAAAAAAAAAAAATCATCAGCAATACAGCTCTGACCTCATAAGAGCGCCACTCGGCGCTCAGGAGACTCGTCGCCTCTCTCCTCCTCCAGACTGACATCATTCTTGGCCCCGCCCGTTGCACTTGGAGGATGAGGAGAAGAGAGGCGGCGGCCGGCGAGTCACGTGCAGTGCTAGTCTTAAAAGAGATATATAACTAGGGCTACAACTAACGATTATTTTCATAATCGATTAGTTGGCCGATTATTGTTTCAATTAAATCGGATAATAACCTTAAAAAAAAGTGTGGCGTATAATTTAATATGTAAAGTTTAAAAAAAAATGTATTCTTAAAAATCTCTATGCAGTAGTAAATATAAATAACCAACTATATGTTTAGGGAGAAAATTCTCTAATCCACTCTGAGAATAACAGACAGAAGAGATATACTGTATATACTATTGGAGGTTGAATCTGGTAAATATCAGACTAGGAGATCACATTTTTTATTTGGACCCCTTTCACACCGGGGCGCATGTAATGATTCCCTGCCCCCTGTAATGTTCCCTGCCTCCTTGTAATGTGCCCTGTTCCAATGTGCCCTGCCTGCATGTAATATGCCCTGCTCCCACGTAATGTGGCTTGCCTCCATGTAAAAGTTTACTTTAAATGTAATTGTAATGCCTTCTATTACCTCCAGTCTATCAGCCTTCACCTTCTCTGGGTTCAGATGCTGTTCTTCCCTGCACAGTCTTTAACCATTTCAATACCGAGCCAATTCTGACACTTTGCTCCTATATGTAAATCATCATTTTTTTTTTTTTTTTTTTGGTGGGGAAAAAACTGTTTCGTGTTTTAAAAAAAAAACAAAACAGTAAAGTTAGCCCAATGTTAAAGTTAGCATTCAGGTAAGTAAAACAGGGGGGGGGGGGGGGCTGGAGGGCTGCAGCACCACAGAAGGTTTTTCACCTTAATGCATAGAATGCATTAAGGTGAAAGACCATGAGGGTTTACAACCCCTTTAAGGACATTCAGGTACCGTTCACATCTGACGTTTTTAGATTGCAGCAATTCTGCCCGCAATAATGACAAAACGCACCATGTATAATCAGGTGGCATTCATTTTCAATGGCCCTTAAAACGGGGTGCAGTTTTGGTGCAGCAAACCACACCGCACGAAGCTTGTAGCCCAAAGCAGGAGCTGTTTTTGGGTGACAAGCTTTGAGCATTGCAGTATGCCACACAGCAAAACCACACTGCATTTAGGTGTGATTGAAAATGAATGCCACCCGAACACACGTGGCGCGTTGTCATTATTGCCGTGCAATTTGGGCTCTGAGGCAGAATCCCAGCAGGGATCATTAAATGGCCAGATGTGAACTAGGCCTAAAAGCTTTTAATACATATCTTCATTTATGTTATAGTTTTATTAAATATAGTTACATAATTACAGTACATAAGAAACCACGGCTTGCTATGGGGGCACCCGCTGGGAGAAGTGGACAGTATAACATCTTTTTTAATTAAATAAAAAGAAAAACCTTTTGCCTTTAGAATCATTTAAAACGTGGTTATAAACCCTTACATATACCTATGCTGAAAGGATTTTTTAAAAGTAAAAAGATACATAGATGTCCATGCTGGAGACTTAAAGCGGTTGTATAGTCAATTTTTTAACTTTTACCTACAGGTAAGCCTATAATAAGGCTTACCTGTAGGTAAAAAAAAAAAAATATCTCCTAAACCTGTACGGTTTAGGAGATATTCCCCTTGCAATGAGCCGCTGACTGCAGCAGCGCATACGCAAAGGGGATTCTCTGCTGAAGGCCCGGCAGATGCCGGACCTTGCCGGAAAAAAATCATGCGCGCGGGAGTGACGACATCGCGGCTCCAGCCACTCACAGCGCTGGAGCCGCGATAACCGGAAGACACGCCAACGCAACATGTCAGCTACCTCGGCGTGGACTAGGTAAGATACCGACGCCTCATTCTAAGGTAAGCATTTTATAATGAGCTAGTATGCGGTGCATACTAGCTCATTATGTCTTTGCCTTACAAGGGTATATAAAAAAAAAAAAAACAAGAAGAATAAGAAGAAGAAGAAGTGTCAGCCGGTATACAACCGCTACAACTGTAATCCTTCATTTAGCCTGAAAGGAAATAGGTTGATAATCTCATGTCATTACAGGTGGGTCTGTGTACAAGGTGGAAGGACAGCGAATGATTAAAAAGACAAGCAACACAAAAAGCTTTTTAAACAACTCATCCGCCCACAGGAAGGAAGGAAGAAAAAAATTAACACACACATTTAACTAACACAGGAAACCTGAGAATGACAGCAACCCCAACTATACACGCTAGTGAAAACGTAATACAGTGGCACAGACCAAGAAACCAAGAAACCTCTTCCATAACTGGAGAGCACAAAAAGAATCCAGCCTTTGAAACGTATACACACCTCTGAGTCTGCCTAATGTAAATACCCCTTTTTAATGTGCGCAAGTGTTTGGAAAAAAGAAAACAAAGTTACATTTACAAACCTAGTATTTCAATATATACACTATATTGCCAAAAGTATTGGGACGCCTGCCTTTATACACACATGAACTTTAATATAAGCAGAAAGGGTTAAAGGTGGATGTGCCACTGCTCTGGGATCCTATTAAAGTGCTGTAATGTGACCTCTGTGCATATATACACACGCAACAATGTGCAAGTAAAAAAAAAACAATCCTTTCAATAAAGCGACAAGTGCAAATAAATATAATAGATGTATCAACTATCATAAATAATGCAGGAAAAAATATATTTGCCAAGTACAATACAGTGACATTTTGACAGTTTGTGAAAAAATCCTATCGGCGTGTTTAGATCCTGAAAATTATTACTAGTCCAAAAAAAAACACAACACAATCAAAAATAGAAAAACATCCTTCCAAAATAAAACAAAAAACAAAATAAAACAAAAAACACAAAAACAAGATGACTTGTTCCTCTTTTCCTCCATGCTTCCTAGAGTATATATTACTAGAGTATATATTAAAAGGTGCTTCACTCCATGCTCTCCTATATATAATGCACTCACGGCTCCCGGTGACGTCTTGATGACGAATCACATAGGGTAGAGCCATAGTCTCATTGCGTCTAGGGATAGACCGATTATCGGTAAGGCTGATTATTGGGGGCCGATATCAGCATTTTTCAAAACATCAGTGTCGGTCACAAACTAGACCGATATTGGTCATCTTTTTGGAGCCCAGTGCGCAGGGGGGGGGAGCACGGGACATGCACACAATGCTGTGGGTGACTTGCTGGCCGGCACCCTGCTGTGGGTGACTTGCTGGCCTGTCACCCTGCTGTGGGTGACTTGCTGGCCTGTCACCCTGCTGTGGGTGACTTGCTGGCCTGTCACCCTACGCCTCCACTCACTGGGTCTAACGTTCCGAGTCTGACAGGCCTCCCTTGCCTTGACACTCGGAAGGACAGGCCAGCAAGTCACCCGCAGCAGGGTGCCGGGCCAGCAAGTCACCCGCAGCAGGGTGCCGGGCCAGCAAGTCACCCGCAGCAGGGTGCCGGGCCAGCAAGTCACCCGCAGCAGGGTGCCGGGCCAGCAAGTCACCCGCAGCAGGGTGCCGGGCCAGCAAGTCACCCGCAGCAGGGTGCCGGGCCAGCAAGTCACCCGCAGCAGGGTGCCGGGCCAGCAAGTCACCCACAGCAGGGTGCCGGCCAGCAAGTCACCCACAGCAGGGTGCCGGCCAGCAAGTCACCCACAGCAGGGTGCCGGCCAGTAAGTCACCCACAGCAGGGTGCAGACAAAGAAAACCGCTCCAGGTGTTTGAGCCACAATATCTCCTCCCCCAGCAGGTACGGTTGCCGGCTCAGTATGCAAATAGCATATAGCAAAGAAGATAATCAGGATGGCCACACTCCAACAAAAATATCTTTATTAATAACAGTGCATATAGCAACAAGGATAAAAACAGATTTCTAACGCGTTTCACACCGAAGCTACCGGTGCTTACTCATAGCTAGATCTTAAACCAACAATGACTTGTATAACCACATACCAATACATACAACATGGGCTTAACAGAAAGATTGGCATACACCCATGGCAGGTGGCAATCTGGTTTAGATCAACACTAAGATAAACACTGAGGTAAATCAGCTGGAACCAAGATTTTCATAGCTGCCATGACAGTCTCATTCTTGTTGATGTGGTTTAGGTAACAAACCCCAAATCCTTACTTTGAAACATACGTTTCATGATATAAGGATTTGCCAGAAAAAGACAACTCGCCTAAAAAATAAAAAAAAAAAATAAAAATAAAAAAGGAAGGAGGACAATAAAACCATCAGAAGAAAACAAGGCACATGTATTGACATGTGTACATATGTACACTGAAGCTGGGGGATGTGCAGCACTTGTAAAAAGAAACCTTTACATAAAGTTATATAGGTAACAAATATCAAAATATTATGCTTATGTGTATTTTTTAATCGGTGCTAGCATCTCATACATGAAAATTAGCCCGTAGGGTTTCCAGCACAAAGAAACCCCCCAGCCAAATGCAGAACACTCCTGACACCGTCATCAGGCTTAATCTCCCATCATGCTGACATTTTAAATATCTTCTGAAGTAAAATCTGATGAATCCAAAGCATTCTGAAATACGTATGTGCATTGGGGGACAAGGAGAGATTATATTGTGGTAGTAACAAAAAATGCCAATATAAAGTATGGTGTCTACATATATGTACAAATACAGGTGCACAACATTTTTCAAAAGTGTATTCTTTATATATATTTATATAACCACCAGTATACTGGTACGAATTACCACTCCCACTGGTATGGATCCGAATTAAAGTGTTTGAACGACAATCACCGTTGTCTAAAAAACAACTAGTTATGCACCCTATTGATATTCATATAAAAATCAATTTTTGACTCAAATAGGTCGATATAAAAGATTACTCATAATAATGAGTGACATCCCACTCGAAGTTCATACCTGCTGGGGTTAAAAAAGAAGATCCAATAAACTTCACTTTTACACAAGATCTTCAACTTTTCTCCTCTAACTGGTGAGACAATTTTTTCAACTGCCTGAATGACTAGATTGGAGACATCTTTATGGTGTACCGGTATGTCATTCCAATGCCTGGCCACATTGGTGTTGTGATCTTTCTGTATGTCATATAAATGGTCCTGAAGTCAATCACGCAACCTGCGTGTCATTCGGCCAACATACTGTATACGGCATGACTTGCATGTTAATGACATACACCAGGTATCTTGTGCTACAATAAAAGATGTTATTCTGGATGACTTGTTGATGGCAGTGGCTTGAATAGTATCCCCCTTCAAAACATGAACACCCGTTGGACCCACATCGAAAGGTGCCCTTGAACTGCAGCCAGTGTGGCCGTACTGGTTTGCTTGTATAAAGACTGGGTGACAGTTCTACCCAAGGTGGAGGCTCTACGCGATATGGTTTTAACCCCTTTACAGAGAATTTCAGCATAGATTGGATCATTGGATAAAACCGGTACATATTTTAAAACAATATTTTTGATTTTATTGAACTCCAAGCTGAATGGGGTGGAAAAGACAGGGGTTTGGGGTAAGGATCCTGCCTCAATTTTGTTGTAATTAATAGTGTGTTTGTTCCTTTTTTTAATTCTCTCTCGTTTTATTGCCTTTACTATTGCGTAGTAAATGTTACCATGGAGTGTTATCAGCAATATTCATGGCTCTATGCAATATGGTTCTAGAATAACCTTTGTCATTAAAACGTTTAAACATAATCTCTGCCTCCCATTTATAATCACTGCTGTTGCTACAAATCCATTTCAGTCTCAAACATTGTCCAACAGGGATTTCTTTTAGGGTGTGCTTGGGGTGGCTGGAATCTGCTCGTAGGAGCGCATTGCCAGCTGTGGATTTCCTGAAGAGACTTATCACTCTACTGCCTTCTCCTTCTAACCCAACATCCAGGAAATCAATCGAGTTGAAGCTAAAGCAACCTGTGAATCTCAGATTTAAATCTTTATCATTTAGAAACGATAAACATTCTTCTAGGCTACCAGCCTTGTCAGTAACAATAAACAACAAGTCATCTATGTAGCGACAGTAGAAAAGGATGTCAGAATGGCGGGGGGCTATCACATGCAAAGATGCGGGACCTCTCCCACCATCCCATGTAGAGATTGGGGAGAACTTAGCTCCCATCGAGGCCCCGCATCTCTGCAGGTAATAGTTCCTGTTAAACATGAAGTAATTATGTGTGAGGAGGTATTCCAAACAATAGAATGAACTCCTGATGTACCAATGAATAGCCACTGTATCTAGACAAGAAGAAAGACACTGCCTGCAAACCCAAAGAATGGGGTATACTTGAGTACAAGCTTGTGACATCACAAGTCCCCCGTCCAAACCTATTACTCCATGTGAAATCCCTAAGTTTAGTGAGAAGCTGTTTTGTGTCCCTAAGGTAGTAGCCCGGGAGGGTGACAACTAAAGGCTGTAACTGATGGTCAATCCATTGACCTAAGCGTTCATTCATTGATCCTATGCCAGCCACAATTGGTCTGCCTGTTAGGGTGGGTTACATCCTTTGTGAACTTTGGGCAAAAAATGGAAAATGGGTTTAATGGGGTATTCTGGAATGAACATCTTTTTCCTTACTTGTGAATATGCCAACTGCGACTCCCCTGTTTAATCCTTTCATGACTTATGCCGCGTACACACGAACAGACTTTACGGCAGACTTTGCCAGACTTTAGGATGGACTTTCCGAACGAACAGACTTGCCTACACACAATCCACCAAAGTCCGACAAATTCGTATGTGATGACGTACGACCGGACTAAAACAAGGAAGTTCATAGCCAGTAGCCAATAGCTGCCCTAGCGTGGCTTTTTGTCCGTCGAACTAGCATACAGACGAGCGGACTTTTCGACCGGACTCGAGTTCGACGGACAGATTTAAAACAAGTTTCAAATCTAAGTCCGTCCAACTTTCGAGAAAACAAAGTCCGCTGGAGCCCACACACGATCGAATTGTCCGTCTAAATCCCGTCCGCCGGGCAAAGTCTGCCGTAAAGTCCGCTCGTGTGTACGCGGCATAAGCCTATTTCTGACATTTGGTGTTTACAAGTTAAAATCTGTATTTTTTGCTAGAAAATTACTTAGAACACCCAAACATTATGTATATTTTTTTTAGCAGAGCATCTAGAGAATAAAATGGCGATCGTTGCAATATTTTATGTCACACGGTATTTGTGCAACTGTCTTTTAAACGCAACTTTTGGAGGGAAAAAAAAAAAAAAAAAAGACACTTTCATGAATTTTAAAAAAAACGAAACAGTAAAGTTAGCCCAATTTTTGTATAATGTAAAAGATGATGTTATGCTGACTAAATAGATGCCAAACATGTCACGCTCTTTAAAATTGCGCACACTTGTGGAATGGTGACAAACTACGGTACCTAAAAATCTCCATAGGCGACAATTTAAATTTTTTTTACGGTTACCAGGTTAGAGTTACAGAGGAGGTCTAGTGCTAGAATTATTGCTCTCCCTCTGACAATCGTGGCGATACCTCACATGTGTGATTTGAACACCGTTTACATATGCAGGCGCGACTTCCATATGCGTTTTCTTTGCTTGTTGCGGGGACAGGGGCGCTTTTAAAAATGTATTTTTTTACATTGTGTTTAAAAAAAAAAAAAAAAAAAATTGATCACTTTTATTGCTGTCACAAGGGATGTTTACATCCCTTGTGACAGTAATAGGTGGTGACAGGTACTCTTTATGGAGGGATCAAGGGTCTAAAAGACCCCAAAGCCATTCTTTGCACTTCAAAGTATTCAGATCGCTGAAAACAGCGATTCTGTATACTGTATATTTTTATAAAACCGGCACCATTGGCAGCCGAGTAAACCGGAAGTGACGTTGTGACATCACTTCCGTGTTTACAGGGGGAAGAGTGTAACGAAGCTGGAAAGGCTATGCTGCAACCAGAGAATGCTGGCAACTCACTCACATTCACGACTGACCGCTGGTCAGGACCAACATAGTAACTAATGAGTCTTACATGCCACTTCATTGACAGTGGATGGATAAAAAGGCCACTGGTGTTGAATACAAAAGGTGATGCAAGGATCCCACACTGGGGAGTACGTTAGGCTCGGTTCACACTGGGGCGACTTGTCAGGCGACCTAGTCGCCTGACAAGTCGCCTCCCGTTCTGTGCTATGGAACCGTTCTAATCGGAGCGACGCAAGTCGCTCCGACTTAGAAAAAGGTTCCTGTATTACTTTGGGGGCGACTTGGGGCGACTTGCATAGACTTCTATGCAGAAGTCGTCTCGCAAGTCGCCCCGGCAGTCGTTTGCAGGTCGCCTCGCTGAGGCGACCTGCAAGTCGTGCCGCCCATGTGTGAACCGAGCCTTAGAGAAATGTTTCTAGGCATGCTTCAAGACTGGGGAATAAACAAAGACCGAGCGATGCTTGTGCTTGGTGAAAGCAGCACAAACATGGTGAAAGGAATGAGGTTTGCTGAAGTGTCAGACCTCGTTGCATGGCACACACCTTGCAACTTGTGGTAAATGATGGTCTGTCAAGCCAGAGTGCTTTGATAGATTTAATTGGCATGCTGAAGAGTTGCGCAGGCCATTTCCACCATTCAGTCTTTGCCAAGCAGCGACTGAGGTGCATCCAGGCAGACCTTGGCCTACCCAAAAACAGCCAAATTCTGGCTGTTCCACTACGGTTGGTTCCGGATCTTGCTGGGGTGGAATGCACGCTGAGACGTGGAGAGACTGTCAATTCCGGCTAAAGATCGCTGTACTTGTTGGTGCTAGCAGACGAGCACCTTAATATGTGAGTGAGTACTTCTATTTCCTTACTGGTGTTTGAGCTACACTTAAAACATGTGATTATTTCTGTTTACACCAAGTCAAATAGCCTTGTGAACACAAAGATTGCCCTCCAAAAGATCTTGAGCTTATGAAGTATCCCATTGTTATAGTCGGTGAATCTGCAAATCTTTTCACGCGAGTGAGGCTCGGCTGTGGTCCGTGGAACACAGGGGAATCACGGACTTACAGGTTTTTCATTGCTTACTATCTTTGCACTAAATGTAAAACCACAGTTTTGTTTACAAATAAAAGGAGTCCTAATGGTATTGCACTAGGGAGTATTATTTTTCTTGCATATACTGCTTACTACCGAGGTGAAGGGGCCAATAAGAAACAACGCAGCAGAGGTCTATATACACATACAGCAGTGTGGCTGTGAAGGCGCAACACCCCCTCTGGTGAGTGTATCATAAATAGGAGAGCACGGCGTGAAGCACCTGCACCTTAAAGCGGAGTTCCATGGAACTGCCGCTCATTTGTCGTCGCCCCCCCCCCCCCCTCCGGTGCCATCTTTGGCAGGTATCCTGTTCCCACTTCCAGGAGCTACAGCCGCGGCTGGTGACCTCACCGCTCGGCTCCCTCCTCCTCCCCCTGACGACAGTCCAGTAGGAGAGCGGAGCCTAGCGCATGCAGAGTACGGTTCCCAGCGTGAAGCCATAAGGCTACACTATTGAATTCCCTTACCCGCGATGGCAGCACCCGACAGCTGATGAAAACATCAGCTACAGTGCCGATACCGCTGGACTCCAGGACAGGCAAGTGTCCTATTATTAACCACTTCAATACCAGGCCTATTCTGCCACTCCTCTGCTACATGTAAAATTCATAATTTTTTTGCTAGAAAATTACTTAGAACCCCCAAACATTATATATGTGTCTTTTTAGCAGACACCCTAGGGAATAAAATGGCGGTCATTGTAACTTTTTATCTTGCACGGTATTTGCGCAATAATTTTTCAAACGCCAAAAAACCAGTTTCATGAATTAAAAAAATAACAAAAACAGTAAAGATAGCTCAATTTTTTTGTATAATGTGAAAGATAATGTTACGCCGAATAAATAGATACCGAACATGTCACGCTTTAAAATTGCGCATACTCATGGAATGGCGCCAAACTTAGGTACTTAAAAATCTCTATAGGCGACGCTTTATTTTTTACAGGTTACCAGTTTAGGGTTACAGAGGAGGTCTAGTGCTAGAATTGTTGCTCTCGCTCTAACGCACGCGGCGATACCTCACATGTGTTGTTTAAACGGCGTTTACATATGTGGGTGGGACTTACGTGTGTTCTCACTACTAGGCATGAACAGGGGCGTTTTAATTTTTTTTTTAATTATTTTACTTTATTTTTATACTTTTTTTTTTTACATGTAATTTTTTTTTATCACTTTTATTCCTATTACACGGAATGTAAACATCCCTTGTAATAGGAATCTATCGTGACAGGTCCTCTTTATGGAGAGATAAGGGGTCAATAAGACCCCACATCTCTCCTCCAGGCTGTAAAGCATGAGATCGGAAAAAAAAATAAAAAAATTCACCAATCTCATGCTGACAGCCGCGATCGCGGATTTGTTTACAAGCGAGGTCCGGGCGTGACGTCATAACATCGCGCCCGGGCATCAGACGGTCATAGAGATGACTGGTGACCATCTGGTCACCGGAAATCTCTATGGTCGTCATCCAGCGGCGTCCAATTCTTTCTCCGGGCCCCCGATGGCACAGGAGAGCCTGGAGAAGCACCGGATGGCAGCAGGACATCCCCTCCAAGAACGATCAAGCAGCGGAACTGCTGCTATGATCGTTATCGTGCACAGAATCGCCGCTTGCAAATGATATCTGAATGCCTGTAGCTGCAGGCATCATTCAGATATCCCTGCACAAAGTCAAGGACGTCATATAAGGGCGTGCGGTATTGAAGTGGTTAAAAGCCAGCAGCTGCAGTATGTGTAACTGCTGGCTTTTAATTTTTGCAACGCCCCGGACCATTTGGCTGGCCAAAGACCAGAGCTTTTTTTGCAATTCGGCATTGCGTCGCTTTAACTGACAATTGTGCGGTCGTGCGACGTGGCTCCCAAACAAAATTGACGTCCTTTTTTTTCCCCCACAAATAGAGCTTTCTTTTGGTGGTATTTGATCACCTCTGCGGGGGTTTTTTTTTTTTTTTGCGCTATAAACAAAAAAATAGCGACAATTTTGAAAAAAAAAAAAAAAAAAAAACCGCATTATTTTTTACTTTTTGCTATAATAAATATCCCCAAAAAATATATAAAAAAAACTAAATTTCTTCCTCAGTTCAGGCCGATACGTATTCTTCTACATGTTTTTGTTAAAATAAATAAATCGCAATAAGTGTTTATCGATTGGTTTGTGCAAAAGTTATAGCGTCTACAAAATAGGGGATAGTTTTATGGAATTGTTATTAATAATTTTTTTACTAGTAATGGCGGCGATCAGTGATTTTTATCGTGACTGCGACATTATGGCGGACAGATCGGAGACTTCGGGCGCTATTTTGGGACCATTCAAATTTATACAGCCACCACTGCGATTAAAAATGCATTGATTACAGTGTAAATGTGACTGGCAGTGAAGGGGTTAACCACTAGGTGGCACTGTAGGGGGTTAAGTGTGTCCTAGGGAGCGATTTTAACTGTGGGGGGGGGGGGCTGAACGGGGAAATGCT
This sequence comes from Lithobates clamitans, assembly GCA_037952925.1. Classification (NCBI taxonomy): domain Eukaryota; kingdom Metazoa; phylum Chordata; class Amphibia; order Anura; family Ranidae; genus Lithobates; species Lithobates clamitans. The sequence goes on along the minus strand of JBBGZY010000421.1, from coordinate 102,732 downwards.
TGTTTACATTAGCACATCCCCGTTCTTCCTCACTGTGAGACGATCACTGGTATCCCCGCGGACATCGAGTCTGCGGGACCCGCGATCACGCTCACAGGGCTCCCGGCAAGCGCGCACTTCCGCAAGCCGCCCTTTTAAGGGCTACGTACAGGTACGTTAATCTGCCTGTACGTGCCCTTCTGCCGCAGTATATCTGCGTGAGGCGGTCGGGTTAGTCTAGGAAGCACAGAAAAAAAAGAGGCACAAGTCACCTTGTTTTTGTGTTTAGTTTTTTTGGAAGGATGTTTTTCTATTTTGTTTATTTTTTGAACTAGTAATCATTTTTAGGATCTGAACACACCGATAGGATTTTTTCACAAACTGTCAAAAATTTTTTTAAATGTCACTTTATTGCACTTGGCAAATATATTTTTTCCTGCATTACTTATAATAATTGATACATCTATTATATTTATTTGCACTTGTCACTTTATTGAAAGGATTATTTTTTACCTACACATTGTTGAATAAATATGCACAGAGGTCACATTACAGCACTTTAATAGGATCCCCGAGTAGCGCCACATCTACCTTTAACCCTTTCCACTTATACTACTCAGACCCTCTCTAGGTAGGTGTCACGGTTGAGGCAGCAGCTTTCTCCAGAATAGGATTCTCCATCAGCGCAGAGCAACACTTTTACTATTTGACATGAACTTTAATGGCACCTCAGTTTTAGTCGGTAGGATTCAATATTGAGTTGGCCCACCCTTTGCAGCTATAACAGCTTCAACTCTTCTGGGAAGGCTGTCCACAAGGTTTAGGAGTGTGTCTATGGGAATGTTTGACCATTCTTCCAAAAGCGCATTTGTGAGGTCAGGCACTGATGTTGTACGAGAAGGCCTGGCTCACAGTCTCCGCTCTAATTCATCCCAAAGGTGTTCTATCGGCTTGGGGTCAGAACTCTGTGCAGGCCAGTCAAGTTCCTCCACCCCAAACTCGCTCATCCATATCTTTATGGATCTTGCTTGGATGGAAGTTGCCATCCCCAAACTGTTCCCACAAAGCAGGGAGCATGAAATTGTCCAAAATGTCTTGGTATGCTGACGCCTTAAGAGTTCCCTTACATGGAACTAAGGGGCCAAGCCCAACCCCTGAAAGACAACCCCACACCATAATCCCTCCTCCACCAAATGATTTGGACCAGTGCACGAAGCAAGGTCCATAAAGACCTGGATCTTGGCAATAAACAATGCTGCATCTTTGGTGTCCATAGGAGGAATAGCACCCCCTCATTGGAGCCCCATTTTTGGTGTCAGTGGGAGGAGTTGTTACCTATTTTTGGTGTCAGTGGGAGGAATTCCGATCCTTCAAATGGTGTCAGTGGGGGGTAAATATGCCCCATTGCAGGCATTAGTGGAAGAAAATAGTGCCCCAAGAGCCAAAAAAAAGCAAGCAAAGGGCCACATCTGGCCCCCGGGCCGCAGTTTGGAGATTCCTGATCTAGAGCAACGAAACAGATCAGAAGTTCTGACTTCATTCTATAGCCAGCCATACATAGATTAAAATTCAGCCAGGTCAGCAGGAACTGGACGAATGTATGGCCGCTCCCGTTCATTAGAATCCAATCTATCGATTGACTTTTCAAGAACCAGCTTGTTGGTAAATTGGTAGTTTTCGCTTGATCAGAACGACTGCAGAGCTGATCAATGTATTGATGGCAGGGGAGTCCCATTGTCAGGATACAATGACACAGGGGGGAAGATTCCCTCATTCATATTGAATGTGGATGGGGTAATCGGTTCAGAACCATGTACGGACAAGCCTAACATTCTAATGTTCATTAAGAAAAAGAAGCAGCCACCAACTCCATAACAAACATATTTATTGTAAAGACTTCACAGTGAGTACAGTCAGCGACAGACGCGTTTCGCCGATGAGTCATCGCCAAAACTCGTCTGTCGCTGACTGTACTCACTGTGAAGGCTTTACAATAAATATGTTTGAGATTATGGAGTTGCCGGCTTTTTCTTGATGACCGTTTGTCTATTGGTGTGTAGGAGGACACCTCGGCTTAGACACCCTGACTGCAAACTTCTAAAGTAAGACCGTTTCCCACTGTTCTGAGCCATACAACCCTTGATTGAAATGAATTTAACTTTCTAATGTGGTAGACAACTGTCATTCATGGATCAAAATTCAGCCAGTTTAGCAGCGACTGGATGAATTGTGATCTATGTATGGGCAATGTGGTTGTACAGAAGTGACTTTACCAATCGACTTCTGTACAACCACCCTGTCAGTTTTTCATCGCTTGATCAGTGCTGCAGGTTGTAGCCTACAACGATCAGTGTAATCTGATGGCAGGGTAGTCTCCCCGCTGTTAGAATATAATAGTTCAGCGGGGAGGATTCCCCCATCTACACACTTGATCAAGTCTGGTTTTTTTGTTGAACACGCTGGTTGAAAAAAAAAAAAAAAAGTCTCGTCTTTGGGCTGCTTTAGGAGACCTTAAATTGGTTGCATAGATCTTATATAAAATGTGTCTGATGATAACATCTATTTGTCCTGAATAACAGCAACTGTACTTCCACATTCATTTCCTAACTGTAAATTTCCATTGCAGGTTTTGTTGCTATGAAACAATACAGACAGTTCTTATCTCTTGCAAACCCGGATGATTGTTACACGTGAGGCTCAAATAATTTGGAGCTGTAGTGAATGTCAGTGACTCAAATGCTCATGCCCCACTTACAAAGCTACACTACATTTCTGCAGGAAACACATCATATCCTCACTTCCAGTCAGAAGCAGCACAATATAACTAGCGACAAGACACGTGCACCAGTTTTAGATCTCAAAGTCTGTCCCTCTGGCTGGTTTTTAAACACCTAGAGGATGATTTACTAAAGGCAAATATACTGCACACTTGTGCATTTGCTCTAGATCTGAGGGAAAGCTCTGCTGGTTTCTATCATCCAATCATGTACAAACAAAAATGCTGTTTTTTTATTTTACTTGCAGGTGATTGAGCATTCTTTGCAAAGTGAAGCCTTACCTAATTTACTAAGCTGTGGAGCAAGTGAACTTACAGTGCACAGTATATTTGCCTTTAGTAAATCAACCCTCTACTCTGGCACTCTGCATGATTTATGGTTTATAGGTACATGTACAAGAAGGACTGAGGGGTGATGATCACTTGTTAAAGTGTACCTCCATCCAAAACCTTCTATTCTATTATTGGAAAGAGTAGGGGTTTGGTTAGAAAGCAATGTCAGGTTTTTATTGCCATCTGTGTCCCTGGGGTGATGCATTCTCTTGATTTGTCCTGGTGACCATTATTACCACACACACAAAGTAAAGGGGAAATCAACATTTTTCAATAGACAGCAAAACACGTGGCAAAGGAATGGGAACCCCTATTTGGTGACAACTGTTAAAGGAGATCACCCCACACTTTGTACAGATTGCTACTTTTTGTTATGTCTCCATGAGTGTAAGTGAAGGAACACCTCCTTAGATTCTAACCTTTATCCAATTCTATCAGAATAAAAAATAAATGGAAAGGGGGCAGGGCTTTCTACACTCTAAAGGTAGCCATAGATACAAATTGCCTAAACCCGTCAAGTCTCCAGCTACTGTAAACTGTATGCGAGGTCAGTGAGTTGGCAGGGTCACAGCTGTCAGACATCTGGAAAAATCTCACCCTCCACTCAAGCTGAAGCGTTAAAAAGATGTAAATACAGACAAAGTGTGCATCAGGGGAAAAAATATATATATTTTCTAGTTTAGAATAGTTGGAATGGATTAGGATGAGGAGTACTGAGCATCAATGGGCACACAATGACCACCAATGTTATTAAGGGAAAACACCACTGACCTGCAACATTAAAAAGGAGGCACACACCACCAACCACCAACCACCAGAAAAGGAACTTCCTGACCACTCATATCTGCAAGATGGTCTGTGCAATAAATAGCCCTGACTCCTGCACTGTATACATCGTTTGCTAAACTAAACAATTCTGATTCAAAACGATAAGCTCATTCTTAAAAAGCAATATAAAATTAATTTTGGTAGCAGAGTAACTGTCAGTCCAAACTATAACAGCACTGAAAAATGAAAAATGGCCTAGTAATAAAGGGGTACATACAGGCCAGCACTCAAGTGATTCATTTGTTCATTAGAAAAAGAGAGGTTGTGTTATACTTTAGTCCCGGTTCACACTGGTGCAATGCGGGAAACCCTGCGATTCAGTGCGGGTTCCCGCATTGAACCTGAATCACACACTGGTTCAGACTGACATCTGCGAACGGCTAGGGGTGTGAATGTAAAGTTAATGACACCCCCAGATCAGTTCGCAGATCGCAGTGCGAATGGTGCAGGAATCGGATCGCATAGGTGTGAACACCAACGTGATCCAATTCCAGTGTGGACCAAATAAAGGATCCTGAACCATTCTGGTGTGAATGCGATGCGATCTCATCTATACAGTTTGTTTGGCTGAATTTGCATCGCACAAGTGTGAACCCAGCCTTATATATAATCTCGTCTTGTCTGGATTGCTTACTAGTTCCTAAACTACAATATATTTGTATGATATCTTACAAAGCTTGTTTCTTACTGTGATTCATTCATTTTATGAGCAAAACTGAAAAAGCAGTGCCAACTGTACTCCACCCAGAAGAGCCAAAGCCATGTGCTGACATATCATGGATATTTGTAGCTGCCATTCTGCTGAAGATCACAGCAGACGTGCAGGTCACACCTTACTTTATTGTCTTATTCAGTTCTATATTTATGTCTTGGTTTCGGGTTTAGGCCTCATGCACACTGGCAGTACTGGCAGTACAGTACTTTCTAGGCGGAGGAGAAATTATCTGGGAAACAACTTTTATTCCTTCCAGATGACTTTCTTCTGCTTTAGGGTCCGTTCACAACGTGGTTCAGGATATCCCGTTCCTTGCACATTTCCTGCATCGCGTTCAAAATGTACTTGGTGTGGGAGCTGCTGCGGGTGTCAAAGTATTCCTAACACCGCGAATGCAGTGCATCTGCCTGCAACAGATTGTATGCTACCACAGTACCATGTGATTAAGTTGCAGTGCGTTTTTAAAAGAAGTGCATGCACTACTTTTGGTGCGATCCAGTGCGATTTCAGCCCAGCCAAATGAAAAAAAAATTATTTATCTGCACTGAATTGCATAGGAGTAACACAGGAACAAGGACCACATACCTCTGTGATTCATGAGTGAACACGCCCTTAAAGCAGAAGTAAACCCATTGATTTAACTGTTTAAGGCCCGGTTCACACTTGTGCGATGCCAGACATCGCATGTAATTCCCAGCGCAGTACTGTTCACATTACATGCGATGCCTGTGCGGTGCGATTTCAGCCATACAGATAGTATGGCTGATATCGCACCGCATTCGGTCCAAACACGCACAGGACCCTTTTTTCTGTTTGGACCAGAATCGGATCGCATGTGTGTTCACATATATGCAATCCAATTCATGTCCAAACTATCAGTTTGCAGTGCGATACGCGAGCTGAACTGAGGGTGTCGATAATGTATTGACACTCCCCAGCAGTTCGCATATAGCAGTGTGAACTGCTATGCGAGTCGGTGCGATGCGGGATGCAGTGGATTCACAGGAGTTCTCGCATCGGCACCATTGTGAACCGGGCCAAAAAAAAAAAAACTTACATTCTCAGCACATGCTGGGAATGTAACCGTCACATTGGTTGTGCTGTCAACCAAACTGTCAAAACCATCCAATGGCTGGTGTCATAACTGATCACATGTGCAGCATCATGGCAGTTGAAAATCAAACAGAAGCCAAGATGGCAGCTTCCTTGGCTGAAACCGATAGGAGGGTTTACTTCTACTTTAAAGCAGATTAATGCATTCAGACATATTTAGTCACCTATATATATGTGTTCAGTAACATTCAAAACCAACAAACTGGGGCAATGCAAATTTTTTCTTGATTTGGTAAATATTTGCATCTGAATGTCTAGCGTACAAAAGTACATAGAAAGCCATAGGATGCATTCAGATCGGTTTAAGAATATTCACTTTGCAGACAACGGTCCACTTTTGACACAAGTAGGGTTGGACCAATACTAGTATACTTGTACTAATGCAAATGCTCCGATGCCTAATCTGATACCTCCCGGAAGTGGGCGGAGAGAAGACAGGGGGAGTCAGTGTGCCGTAGTTCTCTCAGATTACCGCTACCCATCAGATTGTGCCATTCCGACCCAAAAAAATAAAAATAAAAAAACCTTTCTGCGCATGCACGGTGTGTTCCACAGTGTGATGTGTTCCACACACTTTATGATGGGACGGGTAGCGACAGTCTGAAAGAACAACCAGCAGATTTGGACGAATGCGGAGTGGGAGCGCACACCGACAATTACAGATCAGATTGTTATCGAGCCCATCGGATTCTTGCACCAATTACAACCCATTCGGACATCTTACTACACCCAGCTAGGTCTTGAATCTCAGAGTAATTTTAGCAAGTGCTGCCTTTCAGTGCTGCATAAGAAGATATCATTAGTCTGTATTGTGCTTTGAAAACTGTCACATGACATTAAAAAAAGTATTGGTAATGGCGAGTACTCGAAAAAAGTATTGGTACTTGTACTCTGTCTTAAAAGAAAAAAAAATAAATAAATTTGGTATTGGTGCAACCCTAGACACTAGTGTACATGATCTTATAGAATTTATACAACAGTATATAAAATTACTGTCCCAAATAAAATACAACTTTTAAAAAAAAGGAAAGTTTAAAGTGATTGTAAAGTGTCATTTAAAAAAGAAAAAAAGAATCAAACAAGTTATACTTACCTGCTCTATGTAGTGGTTTTGCAGAGCAGCCCGGATCCTCCTCTTCGAGGGTCCCTCTTTGGTGCTTCTGGCCCCTCCCTCCTGTCGAGGGCCACCACAGCAAGACGCTTGCTATGGGGGCACCCGAGCGAAGCTGCAGCTCCGTTTGTCTATTCAGACACAGAGTTGCCATTCGGTTTGATTTGCTGACTTTGACAGCCGCGGGAGCCAATGGCGCGGTTTCTTTGTCTCAGCCAATCAGGAGGGAGAGTCAGGGACGGCCGAGGGCATTGCTTGACAGAGAGGGGCTCAGTTAAGTGTTAGGGGGTGCTGGGGGCTGCTACACACAGTCGGCTTTTTATCTTAATGAAAAAAGAATGCATTGGGATAAAAAAAAAAAAAAAAAATCTTCTGCCTTTACAACTCCTCTAACTACAAGGGTTTTACAATAAATCTGACGTTCCGCCTTTCCACACACAAGATACTGTATTATATTATTACTTGTTGTATTATTATTTTCAGCACTCATGTGACCTGCACTCACTCAGACTACACATTGTAACAAGGTGAGGGGCTGCAGCAGGGGGGTGAACTGAGACATTTGTATACACAGCCGAAAACATAAAAATAAAGCTAGGTACCCACTGTATATTTTTTTTTTCCATTCAAGCCAGTGGGCTGAACGAAAAAACTGACAGATCGATGTACTAACACAAGCAATGTTAGTACCGTGATCTCCCCGCTGTCCTAATGTGTTTCCGACGGATACCGAAGACCACCCCCACCAGAACATACCAGTCAGCGCTCGCAGCCATTGGCTCCCAGCACTGATTGGATGCCGACTGGACAGTGGTTTTTCAGCATGCCCATTCAACAAAAGCCGGTCGGCCCTTATATACCCGGGATTAATGTGCAAGCAACAAGGATTACATAACTGTCACCCCTTGGGCAACCCTAGTCCTTAGCCCAGGTCAAAGATGAGGACCCTCAATACAAAATGAACAAAGATGGTACCTTTTGGGGAGATAAATGAAGGCATTGTCAGGGGGAATACTATTATCTATGAGATGTGATATATACGAGGGGGTAACACCTGCACTTCAGCATGCATGTAAAATATGATACGGAAAAGGGTTGTATACTGTAATTCTAGCAGATGTAGTAAAACAATGGTATCGCTTATCCCAAATTCAGGTGCTGATAATAAAACAAATGGATTACTAAAACACGTATTCTCAAAACTGAGTTAATCAGATGTACTAAACTGCAGAACTGCTATGAAGCGGATGTAGTTTATAACAGCAGTTTGAAATTTGACTACATGACTCTACATAGACTTTCCACTATCTCTGTACAAGGAAACTGATGCAGTGACAGCTTCCTGTTACTCAAGCGATGACACCGCCAGAAAGCAGTAGTAGAATAAAGCCACAGCCTGCACATCAAGACAGCATCTTTTACAAACATAAAGCTTCATCCACATGGGCATTTGGACGTGTACAGAGTAAAAAATGTTTTTGGGTGCAGTGTACAGTCTGCTATCACAATCAATGGCAGGCTGATATACACAGTAGCTGTACACTCTTCGAAGCAGTATTCAGGCTTAGGGCTGTATATGTTCAGGGACGTATGACCCGAATGTTGAATTTCTGCACTCGGGGTATACATCTCTGAACACATAGGGCCCTAAAAGACAAGTACCGCTCAGAATAATGCCAAGCTGCTGTATGTGTCCATCGGTTATTAATATTGACATGCATTTGGCTGTATGGTGCAGCCTTGGCCTCCCTTGTGCCCCAAAAATGCCCAGTTTATATGCTGTATGAGACAAACCGCCCGTGTACACCAAGCCCTAGCAGGTGCTCTGCAGTGATAATAAAACATCAGTGTTATGCAGAACTACAGATCAGATTTCAGGTCTTTTGACCTGACTGATGGGAACGGAATTATTTCAAATTGTATCTGCCAATCCAGGTTTAGGTAAAATAAGGCTGTAACTGGTCCTGGACTGTTCATATTCTGCTGAAGATGTCATCTGTCAGAACGAGAGAATTTAAAGTGGGCCTTCACTTATTTCAGTGCACCTATCCTTTAACCCTAAAGATTAAAAGAACATATTTGTACCTTTCAATCATTGCTATATCAGTACTGTTATTCCTGTGCAGGCTTTCAGTGTAATAGTGTTAATTGTACTTGCAAAAGTCTGCCCAGTCACTTCCAGTAAAAGGATGACAACGCTGCCTTCCAGGGTCTGCATGCAGGAGCTGTGTGATCCCAGGGCAATGGACTATAACATGAGCGGTTTGTGCACCCAATCACCTCTGCAATCTCTTATTTGAACTCTTCAGAAGGGCGTACCACTAACAAAGGCTCATGAGACTTGTTGTTCTTTAGCATATCAGCAGAGAAAAGTAACACGAGGCCTGCACAGGCAATGAAAGTACTTGGGTTTTACAGCCATGATGTGTTGGAATCCAAAATACATCAAAATTAGGTTACCTCCTTCCACGGGGGTTACAATGGCTACTTGCAAGCAAATTTGTGCGTTGCATAGGGCCAGTCCATTTACTTGAATGGGCTGCTCTACACTCCTTTGTCGCTCGATAAGAGCTCCTTTTTTGGGTGACAAGCTTCACGCGATTTTGGAAAGCGCAGTTTGACAACTGTTGTATCGTTCTGCCGCGTGACAATCACAGCTGAATCGCAGTGGGCTTGGGGTGCCATTAAGAGATAACGGCACCCGGCGTGTGCTGCACATTGTGTGATGATCGACATGCGATTAGGAACCGCGGGCAGAATCTCAGCGATTCTGCCTGCAATTCCAAGTCACGAAGTGTAAATGGAACCTAAAAAAAGACATCCAAATGCCACAGGCATTTTAATTGGCTTCCTGATCATGTAGTCACTGTGACTGGGACCCCATCCTACCAGCTAAAAAGTGAGCAGGAGATGTCAGTGATATCTTGGTCACAGTGCTAGAGGTGCACAATTAAGAACTCTACCAGCACAGAACAGCAACACTGTATACATATAAATGGCAGTATAGTGTTCCATCCCAGTGCTGAGCTGCCACATATATTGGGAGAGCTGATGGAAATTACAAAATGCATTTAAAGTTGTTCTAAAGCCCTAAGGTTTTTTACTTTATTGTATTTTACGCATTAAGATAAAAAACCTTCTGTTCCCGCAGGATCCCCCCCCAGCTCCACCCTTTTCTTACCAGAGTCCAATTCGATCCATTGATGAGCACAAAAGCAGCAGCTCTTGCCGCTGTCTCCCTGCTCATTGGGCAGATTGATAGCAGCAGGAGCCATTGGCTCCTGCTACTGTCAATCAAATTCTATGACGAAGGAGTGGGAGGCGGGGCTGAGCCACCTGCTCTGTGTCAATAGACGCAGACAGGGCCACTCAGGGGCAAGCCTGCATGGTGTCCAAATGGAAAGTGGCTTTCCATGGGGGGAAGAGCGCCAGCAGGGGACCCCAGAGGAAAAGCAATGTACAGAGCAGGTAAGTCTAACATGTTTGTTATACTAATAAAAAATTTTTTTTAAAAAACCAAAAAAAAACACAGGTAGTTCAATGTCACTTTAACTCCTCCCCGCCACCCAGCCCTTTAGGAGCTTCTAAATGTTAGGAGGCAGAGGCAGGCATTTCAGTCATGTGACCGCTGTGATTGGTTGTCACAGCGATCACATGATTGGAAATCTCCCAATCCTAAGTATGCATTAGGGCCCTTTCACACTGGGGCGGGGCGGCAAAGCGCCGCTATTGTAAGCGGCGCTTTACCGTTGGTATTCGGCCGCTAGCCCCCCCCCACTAGCGGCCGAGAAAAAGTTAAAAATCACCGCAAAGCGCTTTGCCAGCAGTATAGCCGCGTTGTCCCACTGATTTCAATGATTAAAAGGGGGGGTACCATCCAATTATGTCACAAGAGTTGCCGCCATCCCTAACGTAAGGAGAAAAAGAAATAACCCCTCAAAGAATGGTGGGACTTTAAAGGCAACGAAGTAAAATTAAAAGCAATTTTATTGGTACAAATATACAAAAATATACATATCAGAAAAAATCTATTACAGTCATATATAATGTTCAATTTAACAATAAAATCAGGATTATACTGGTGAGCGAACCAAATGTGTATTCATGTAGTCTTCCACCTGAGCCTACGCGTTTCGGGACTACAGGAGTCCCTTCATCAAGGGCAAATTGTAGGAGGATTTTACACCAAGTATAACCAGGGAGGAAGGCTGACTGTCGGAGTGATTCTCGGGGGCAAAAACACACAGGACGCCAGGAATCCAACTGAGGAAACGGGCGTGTATCTGGCCCCACCTTCTCCACACTGGTCCCAATGCGCCACCCCAGGAGGGGATTCCGGGAGTGACGGCACTATCCCATAGGGGCCCAAAAAGCGAAGAACCAGAGGGGGGGAAAACAAGAATTATCCTAATGTTGGTATATGAGGGATATAATAATAAGTGTAGGCGGATGTCCCCAGCGTGCAAGCAAAAGGAAGGAATGTCCCTTGAGAGCAAGAGCAGCTCCAGGAGTTATCAAAGATAGCGACTTCGTACAGTACGGGATCTTATCTCAGGTATTGTCTCCGTGTGATCAGTTGCTTTATGCCGTCTCCAACCACCGCCGCCGAGTCGGACAGTGACGAAGTGTATCAAAAAAAAAAAAAAAAAAAAAGATAAACTTCATAATTCCCAGTAAAGATATGATAATGTAAAAAACATTTTGAAACGGGATATCAATGTGCAAATTTGTAAAAAAGTTTGCCCCAAATAACTATTACAATAAAAAGTCCATAAGAAGTGTATATTATCATCTGGGGTAATGTGAAATAGAGAGATGTAAAAATATGGTGGTGATGTTGATATTTCTCTTCATATATAGACTGCCGGCCCTGCGGGCTCTCTAAACTCTCACTCTCACCTGTGATGATGGCTGAATTCTCCTCTCAGTCTGACAGACACCTGACACAGCCTAGGTGGAAATATCCCCTTTTATCTTAATAGGTGTCTGTCAGACTGAGAGGAGAATTCAGCCATCATCACACCAGCATATGGTAACGCACACCACCATTCTAAAGCTATACATTGATGCCTGAAAATTCTTTGCTTAAAGGTGAGAGTTTAGAGAGCCCGCAGGGCCGGCAGTCTATATATGAAGAGAAATATCAACATCACCACCATATTTTTACATCTCTCTATTTCACATTACCCCAGATGATAATATACACTTCTTATGGACTTTTTATTGTAATAGTTATTTGTTTGGGGCAAACTTTTTTTACAAATTTGCACATTGATATCCCGTTTCAAAATTTTTTTCACATTATCATATCTTTACTGGGAATTATGAAGTTTATCATTTTTTTTTTTTTTTTTTTTGATTGATACACTTTTACTCCGAATATTTTAGATTTGTTGATTTTTAATTTTGCACATTTGTGCACATTCCTATACACAATCATTTATGTGATATTTTATGTGACTATTTTTATGATAGATTTGATGCGCAAAATCCTTTCACTTTTTATTATTAGCGCAATAGCGCCTGCAAACCGCCCCAGTGTGAAAGGGCCCTTAGGAGCTTTCCGGCCTCTCGTCGTTACAGCCCACCTGCCGAGAGGCCGCATACATGAGCCATGTCGGTGGGAATAGGTTAAGGGGAAAAAAAGCAATCATGCAGAGCTAACTGCAGTGTTAATTTCAGTCGACTAAATTAATACGATTTTAGCCTACTAAAATACGACTAATTGCAGAAGACTAAAATGCCATTTTAGTCCTAAGACTAAAACTAAATCAAAATTTGTTGCCAAAATGAACACTGGCTAACTGAGTTTGCAGTGCATGTAAACACTAACTCAGCTGCGTTTGAAATCAGATTCAGATTCTAATCAGATTCTGGATGCACAGAATTTTATTTTCTATAAGAGCCCTTGCACACTGGGGCGGGGGGCGGCGTCGGCGGTAAAACGCCGCTATTATTAGCGGCGTTTTACCGTCGGTATGCGGCCGCTAGCAGGGCGGTTTTACCCCCCGCTAGCGGCCAAGAAAGGGTTAAATACCACCACAAAGTGCCTCTGCAGAGGCGCATTGCCGGTGGTATAGCCGCGCCATCCCATTGATTTCAATGGGCAGGAGCGGTATACACACCGCTCCTTCACCGCTCCGAAGATGCTGCTGGCAGGACTTTTTTTACCGTCCTGCCAGCGCATCGCTCCAGTGTGCAAGCCCTCAGGGCTTTCACACTGGGATGACAGCAGCGGCACTTTCGGGGCGGTTTGCAGTCGCTATTATTAGCGCAATAGCACCTGCAAACCGCCCCAGTGTGCAAGGGCTATAAGCCCCGCGAAACTGACTGCACCTAAATACTCAATGTGAATGACACCATTGAACAATCATTACATGCATTTATATGTGTATAGAAATGTTCTCTAAAAGCATCTAAATGCAGGTCCGACACTGACAGTGTGAATGAGGCCTTAAGGAAAAGAAAAAAAGCCTTAAAAATAAAACTAATGTAGAAACCATATCTACGGACCAGTAAGAGGGATTAGATTACATTTTTGCTCCTGGGTTTAGATACACTTGCAAGTAAACCTAGTATGTGTTACCGAGGTTCTGATCATACTTTACATGGACAGATAATGAGCAGCTTCCTCAGCAATTCATTCAAATTTCAAGCAATCAGAAGACCTTCACACTTCACTGATGTACTCGGATCTGACAGATCACATCTGCCGCAAAATCTTAAACTGGCCATACAATATGATTGCACAATCTCTATACCGGCCAGTTAATTTTATTTTATCATTTTACCCCATAGAGAAAGCCTTTAACTCATTTTTCAGGTCTTGGGGGCCCCTTCTAAAGTTCTTAGGGGGTCAATGGGAAGAATGCCCCCTTATAGTGGAGAGCACAATGCCCCCCCTAGGGTTCCTTTACACTAGCAATTCTCTCTGAAGAATGACCCTGTGTCCAGATCGCTCTTCAAAGAGCATATGACAGAGAGGAAGGAGGCGTTGTATCACCTTCTCATGTTTTAACCCCCTAAATGTCACACTCCCCACTGCAACTGTGTGCATTGCATTGTGGGGAGGCTGCAGTGTGCCCCCTATTAACTTGAAAGGGTCATATTTGGTGGGTGGTCTTCCTTCAGCCCTGAGACAAAAGCATCGGGCATGCAGAGTGCGCACAACCCCAGCCACTGCCTTTCCAGCTTAAGGCCCCATTCACACATGCGATTTGTCATGCAACTTTGGACAAGTCATTCCCCATGTTTTCCAATGATGCCCATTCATATATGTCCAACTTTTAGCCCCCCGGTTATATTGGAGCAACTGGCCATACCATTTCACAGGTCAAATGGCATGACAAGTTGCACCCTATTGTTGGCAATGGCCATATTCAAATCAATGAGACGCCGACTTTGTGGTGCCGCATCGATTTAAAAAAGTAGTTTCTGCACTAATTTTGGCAATTTCGGGTATGACTTGAATAGACATCTGTACATGAAGCAGCAAAGATGTCTTTAAAGTCGCACCTGAAGTCACACTGACATGCGGCTTTGAAATTGTGCGATCTCAGATGAAGTTGCACAATTCTAAAGCTGCATTCAATGACATCATCTCTCACTGCCCGCCTCGCTTCACCACTGTCCCCCCCACACACACACACACACACACACACACACACCAGGGCCATGAAGGCTGCTCTGGACAGATCGTTACATCATCTCTCAGCGCCCGCAGAGGCTGCCAGAAGTAGTGACAAGTAAGGATGAGCTCCGGCGTGTTCGCACACTCCGCGTGCAGAGCCCGCCAGGAAGTCGGCACGGCGCTAATCACAGGCAGTGAGACGTTTCCTGATCTCTGCAGCCACACATCGGGACATTAGGAAAATGACAAGCTGCATCTGGGTTGCAGGTGACGATGATTAACAGAATATGCATAAAAGACAGCTGAAGTATCGGTAATGACCCTGAAAAACCAATACCAGTCGACCCCCCCCAGATCAAACTGCCGCGACTTGGGATCCGACTTGTGAGACCCCCAAGTGGAGCGACGTGTGAAATCCCATGTTAGTCAATGAGAGCTCTGTCAACATTACTGAAGTTATTCCGACTTTAGAAAAAGGTTCCTGCACTACTTCAAGGTGACTTGTTGTGTCCATAGACTTTAATGGAAGTCACCTCCAGGTCGGATCCTCATCTAGATTATTGATGTGATTTAGATCTGACGTTACAGGAAGAATAAACCCGGGTATTCCCTGAAAGTCACATCAAGTCACCAACAAATCAGCAGACAAAGTCGCACTGCAGGTAGCAGCATTGTGAACCGAGTCTTTCCCAATCAAGTTTCTAACATGACAGCATGAGGTAACCTATCCACCTGAATAAGATGTGGGAACACACAGGTGTGAATGGGGCCCACTAATCACAAGTAGTCATTTGTATGCGGTCAGTGGGGCTCTTGTATTACATGGTGATTGTACAATCAGATTGCAGTGTGTGTGTGGTCAGCACTGGATGACGTCCCTGTACTTCCACACCACCCATAGAGACCCATAGAATCTCCACTCCTCAGTGAGGCGCCCCCTGGTGGCCCCCAACCAGCACACACTCAGCTCTCTTACCACATTCTGAGCCTCCAGGCTGAGGCAGTCCGATATGTCCTGCATGGCGGCTCCTCCGGCAGCCTTCCTCTCATGTACTCCGCTCGGTCACACTCCGGCTCCGGGTTCAGACGCTTACAAGAGGATTATTCCGGGGCTGCCAGTCATGTGCCGCCCCCGGGAGGGGTGAGGGAGGCCGGGCAGGTGACTCAGTGAGGAGAGCAGAGCACACACCGGCCGGACAGGTGGAGGAGGTGCGGAAAGTGTGCAACACAGGAGACAAGTTCCTCTCACTGACTCAGCACCGCCCCCTAACTGACACACAACTTCATGACATCTCCCTAACAGGAGCTCTGCCTTCTACCAACAACCTGTGTCCGAGCTTCCTTCCCCGCCACCCCCCTGACTGGGCGACATGTGTGGGAGGTGGCTGCAGTCACATGACCCCCGGCGGCTCTAGTTACTTCACGGGTCACTCACCAGTGTGGAGAAGTTCTACCTCAGCACTGTGCCCCTTCCAGTCACAGTCATGTTCAACACTACAGACTGCATTATAACACTGACATACAAATAGTACAAGAAGTAACCTGAACATTAGAGAATAAACCCCTCAGGACCCACACCGTGTATCTGAGGAACCTCATCCCCCAGATGACAAGTAAAAATCACCGACTACAAGCACTGTGCCTGCTAACCTTATCCACCTGAAGACCAGGCCTTTACTCACACTTGTATACATGTGAAAATCTTTTTTTTTCTTGCTAGAAAATTACTTAGAACTCCCAAACATTGTATATATATATATATATATTTTTTTTTTTTTAAGCAAAGGAGAATAAATTGGTGGGTTTTGCCATTTTTTTTTATGTCACACGGCAGCAGTTTTTCAAACACAAGTTTTGTGGGAAAAAATACACTTTTAAATTTTAGTGCAATACAACATAATACATAACCAAATTTTTTTTTAAATATAAAAGATGATGTTACGCCAAGTAAATAGATACCAAGCATGTCACACTTTAAAATAGCGCACACGCCTGCACAGCGGCGACAAACGACGTCAATTTTACAATCCATAGGCAATGTTTTAAAATCCATTACAGGTTACCACTTTAAATTTACAGAGGGGGTCTGGTGCTAGAATTAATGCCCATGGTCTGACGTTCGCGGCGATACCTCGCATGTGTGGGACGATCGCTGTTTGCATGTGTACGGGACCGACAAACGCGTTTGCGTTTGTGCGGAGGCGTCGGGCACTTTAAACTGTGTGTTGAGTTATTTTGAGGGGACAGTAAATTTACACTGTTATATAAGCTGTACACTCACTAATTTACATTGTAGCAAAGTGTCATTTCTTCGGTGTTGTCACATGAAAAGATCGAAAAAAATATTTACAAAAATGTGAGTGGTGTACTCACTTTCGTGAGATACTGTATATTGCCAACAATTTACACTTTACATATACATTGTACATTCACATCGGTCCCTACCCTCAAGAGCTTACAATCTAAGGTCCCTAACTCACATTCATATCACTTTTATTGCTGTCACAAGGAATGTAAACATCTTTGTGACCACAATAGGCATGTGACAGGTACTCTTTATAGAGGGATCTGGGGGTCTAAAAGACCTCAATTCCCTCCTCTGCGCTTGAAAGTATTGAAAACGCCAAGATCTGCGTTTTTGAATACCTAGAATCTTCAAAAAATGGTGCCATTGACAGCCAAGTAAACCAGAAGTGATGTCCGGTCATCGCTTCCTGGGTTAGCGTAGCTGAGACCCGCTCAAAGCCAATTCCGGTGTCCTGTCAGAAAGCCACTACCCATTAGAAAATGCAACGGAAGTGACGTTCCGTTGCAGCCATCTTGGTACACCAGCACTCGCCTGCAGTAAGTCTATAGTGAGAAGGCAGCAAGCGGACATCTTTTTACACCCACCGGAGTCTTGCATTTCACACGTATTTTTAACAGTAAACTGAGCTTATAAAGTGAAATACAGTATTTTGAAACCTGTGACACTGTTTTGTTTGATGTTAAATTTTAAATGCAAAGGCAAGCCTGCTGATCTCACAGGTTTGCTAATCTGACAGAACACTGCTGCTTTTAAGATTCAACATCAAAACAGTTTGATGGATTTCAAAATACTGTATTTCACTATAAAAGCTCAGTTTACTGGTAAAAATAAGTGTGAAATGCAAGACTTCCTGGGTGTAAAAAAATGTCCGCTTGCCGCCTTCTGACTGTAGGCTTAATGCGAACAAGTGCGGATGTACCAAGATGGCCGTGACGGTACGTTGCGTTGGTTGCACTTTCTAATAGAACTCCGATCTTGTTTGGCTCTCCAGCCAGCTGGTGGACGTGACGGTTCAAGTCTCCTGGTGCTGGTAGGAAGAGCCTAAGAGAGCCGCAGAAGACGGCAGGGGAATGTCCCGCTGCTTGTAATAGCAATCAAGTGGCTAGTTAGCGACTCCGATTGCTATTAGAAGAGAGCTGACCATCAGCTCTAAAAGAACGGTACCGGGGGATGCTTGCGGCTGCAGGCATAATCCCTGGTACAACCACTTGAAGTCAAATGATGTACCATGTATGTGATTTGGTGGCAAGTGGTTAAGGCTATGTTCACACTGGTGCGATTTCAGAGTCGCACAGTAAAAAAGTAAAATAAGAATTAGAAAAACGAACAAGTTAAATAACAAAGTGGTGTATAAGAGAGGACATTGTGCAATCCAGAGTAGTACAAAATATTAAAGCAGAAAAACACATCAAATCGAGATTGATTCCGAGACCCACCACCAAAGATCTAATGTACGCAGTGATGGCTGGTGTTTTTTTGGGGGGGCGGCAAACAGCCCCCCTCCCCGGCGGCACCTCAAACCCCCCCCCCCTTGCTGTCTGCTGGTCGGTCCGGCACTTACCCCATCTAGGCAGCGGCTCCTGTGTCCTTTCCTCCATCGGCTGTGTGTCTCCTCCCCTCCCCCTAAGCGTCCAATAGGATCACCTGTCCTTTCAGCCAATCGGTGGCGGGTCTCAGACCCACTTTCTGATTGGCCAGGAGGAGGATCAGTGTTACAACAGTGAATATTCATTCGCTATTGTAACACACCTGGCTCCGAGTGCATTCTCTGCGCCCCAAGCTCACCCTATTTTGAAGCCTATTAGAGCCTCCATAGAGAGTCGGTCACAATCTCCTGCTATGCAAATTGGATGCGGGGAAACCCACATCCAATTAGCATAAGTGTGAACCTAGCCTTAGGCTCCATTCACACCTATGCATGTTGCTTTTGAGCGTTTTTGGAGTTTTTTTTTGTGATGCTTGCCACGTTTTTGAGCAGCGTTTTTACAGCGTTTTTGCTGCGTTTTTGCCACGTTTTGCTTTTTTTTTTGTTTTTTTTTTACAGTTTTTTTAGACTGTATACAGTTAAAAAAAAAACGGCAAAAACGCAAAATGCATCAAAAACGCTGCAAAAACGCTGCACTTGCGTTTTTGATGCTGATCCATTGAATTCTATTACATGCAAAACGCTGCATTTTGCATGAAAAAAGTCCCTGACCCTTTCCAAAAATGCAGAGGTACAAAAAGGCATTGATGTGAACATGTTCCATAGGAACCCATGTTAAAAAATTCCCATGCATTTCTGCAAAATGCAAAATGCATCAAAAAACGCGCTAGTGTGAATGGAGCCTAAGGCCTGATTCACACCTATGCAGGTTGCAGTTTGCATATTCCAGGTGCATTTTGTGTTTTTCAATACACATTTTTGATCCATTGAAGTCTATGGAACCAAAAACCAGAAAAAAATCTCTGACACTTTCCATAAAATGCACAGATGTGAACTACATCCATAGGAAACCATAGTAAATTGACTGTAGCGTGTTTCTGCAAAACTGAAAAAGCACAAAAAAATGCATAGGTGTGAACCAGGCCTAAAGGAGCAATGACTTTACTGATGTGAACCCATAGGTCAGTTTTACTGTGTCACCTTGATGACCAAGATCCCATATTCATGTCCTTATAATAAATTTTTAATTCCTTTCGTCTTTGTAATCATACAAAAGAAGAAATGTGATACACAAAAACTCATGAAGGTATAGTTACAAGCATTCTGACACCACAACTTGTCTTTCTTGCTTTACTGTTTGTAATACCTGCATTCTGATTGGCCAAAGCACAGAGTACAACTGAACAGTAAAGCCCGGAGCGAGAGAAATAAAATGAAAGATAGTGCAGGGGTGGCGTGACAGAGTGAGAAGGGGAAGCAACTATGGGGTTAAGGATTGTAGGTGGAGAATAGGGGAGAGGTAGGATTGGTTGGAGCAACAGGATGAGGAGGGGTTTGTTGGAGTTTATTTAAGGGATAGGTGGGGTCTTCTGGGCAGCAAAGGAGGGACAGGTGACAAGCATGCAGTTTATTCCACGCTGCTGCTTGTCACGAAATATCAAAGTATGGCCGAGGTGGACAGGATTCTGGCATGGCTGCGGGCTTTGGCAGCTTCCAAGGAGCCACAGTGGCTTTAAAGCCAGGTATCTGCCCTGCTAGAAGACCAAGCGTTCGGGTCAGCAGCAGGGGGGGCAGGACATCCCATGCTCCCGGCGGTTTCGGCCGCTGGAGCATTTTTCCACCGGATCCCCCCCCCCGAGCTTTGCGCCAGTGTAGGAGCCCCGCCCGGGACCCACCAGGACCACTGGCAAAGCGTTCACAAGCTTCCATAGGTGGTGGACCTGGACAGAATCCTCGGTGTAGGCAGAGCTTGGCGGGCGGGGCATCAGGAAGCGTGTGCACGCCTCCTCCGCCTAAACGGCGTCACTGTCCGGAGCTCTGATTCTGTGGAAAGGGGGGAGTCTCGGCGTGGGAGGAGCAATGTTGCGGCCACCAGGCCGTTACCAGCCTCGCCCAGTGGCTCCAATGTGTCGGCGGCAACCCCTGCCAGGAGAGAGAGGGGTGAAAAAGACAAGGAAAAGGCGGAGACAGCGGCCCGGGGTACTGTACGTTCTGGAGGTCTGCACAGCATATCAATGGGCAGATCCGGTGCAGGGAGGTGGAGCCAGGTACGGCACCGATCTACAGCATCCGGGCCTTCCTCGCACAGATCCCAGAAGTGCGGTCAGAGGGTAAACTGTCCTGCTCTAAAGAAGACAAATTTCAGGGACATCCAGCATCGGGGGATTCTGGAGAGGCGACTGTTGGGGTCCCCCCGGTCAGCCTGGTAAGGCGAATAATTTCCTGTGGGAATAATGTGGCAATATATTGGGTAGTCTGTTGGGGGTAGCTGATGGGAGCGTGATAGCCCCTCACAGTGCTACGTCGCGGGTGGGGTCCGGCCCACAGGTGGCGGGTGTTGCACCTGCCGCGCCCAGGACAGATGCGCAGTTGCAGGATTTATTAGGGGGCTGCAAGATTTGGTGCACTGGTTTGCGGGGGGGGGGCGAGGGCAATTCCCCGCAGGAGGCTCCGTGGGTTCAGCAGAGTGGCGGAGTAGTCGTGGACGGAATAGGGATGTGACCCAGTGTGGTACCCCCTCCCCCTGGCTACGGCGGTAGCGCCTACTACCATGGGGCCCGAAGTATCTCCCCCAGATCAGGTGGGGCTGCTGTTGCGGCGCCAGGGGAGAGGGCCGAAACGTCGCAGGAGGTCCCGGGAAACGTGGACGCTGTGCGGATTGCAGACGCAGCTAAGTGCGAGGTTTATGTGTGCTTTGAAGGGCCGTTAGGGGCATACTTAAAGCAGGATGTCCAGGATAAGATTTGCAAGGGTGAGTACGTGGAGATTTTCTCCCTGCTACCTCTTGAGAAGTTTAACCTGGATAGGGTTAAGCCCGATGACTCGAAGAAGGAGGATGAGGAACGGCGGTGGTACAGACTGATACCGAGGACTTTCGCCAATTGGCTACAGACGTTTGCCATTATGGCGAGTGTCATAGGGGAGAAGAACCCAGAGCACTGTTCAGCGCTCTTTTGTTATATGGATGCTGCCAGGGAGGCCAATAGAGTATACGGGGGATCTGCTTGGCTGTGGTACGATGAACAGTTCCGGCA
This sequence comes from Lithobates clamitans, assembly GCA_037952925.1. Lineage (NCBI taxonomy): Eukaryota > Metazoa > Chordata > Amphibia > Anura > Ranidae > Lithobates > Lithobates clamitans. The sequence continues at coordinate 81,259 of JBBGZY010000421.1, read as the reverse complement.
GCGGAGGGCTGTCCATCCTTCCCTTCGGTGGGACCACAAGTACATCAGGCTCTGGTTGCAGCTCATGTCCTCAGCGCGGGATCCAAACCAGTACCGAGGACTTTCACCAATTGGCTAAAGGCGTTTGCCATTATGGCGAGTGTCATAGGGGAGAAGAACACAGAGCACTGTTCAGTGCTCTTTTGTTATATGGAAGCTGTCAGGGAGCCCATAGAGTATACGGGGGATCTGCTTGGCTGCGGTACGATGAACAGTTCCAGGAGCGGAGGGCTGTCCGTCCTTCCCTTCCGTGGGACCACAAGGACATCAGCCTCTGGATGCGGCTCTGTCAGGGCTGGGCTCAGCCCTTCCTTCTCTGAGCTGGCCGCTCAGCTGTCGACAAATTGCCAGCTCCCATTTCTCTCCACAGTTACCCAGCTGTTGTTAATTCTGCTCATCAGTCCTGCCTACTTAAAGTCGTCTTTAGGAGGAGGGAGAGATTGTGCCTTTATTGTGGCACTTTTTGAAGTCTTGTCCTACCCATCCAGGGAACACCTGAGCCTTGAGGTCCTGTCATGGACAGACCTTAGGTGGCGTTGTTTTGTCCCCAGTTATCCAGAACGATAAGCCCCTGGTTTCGGTCACCCTTTCTTGGGCTGAGTCGTCCATTGAGATACAGGCTCTAATTGACTCTGGGGCTGCAGGCCTGTTCATTGATGCTGTCTTTGTTTTGCGGCACTCAATTTCGCTGCAGCTGCATGACACTCTTGACGGGAGACCTCTACAGCCTGCCCATGTGACTCATGAGACGGTTCCGTTGTCCATGGCCGTTGGGGCTCTTCACCATGAGATAATCCAATTCCAAGTTTTCTCCTCACCTAGGTTTCCGCTAGTTATCCTTGGTTACAGAGGCACAACCCCTCTTTTGATTTGCTCCATGCTGAGGTTCTCTCCTGGTCACCACAATGCAGTGAGACATGCTTCCAGAAGGTAGCCAAGGTCCTGTGCACCTCTTCACTCTCCTCCCTGCCGGAGGAGTACTGCGATTTTAGCGATGTCTTTGACAAAGGTCAAGCTGGTAGTTTGCCTCCACACCGGCCTTATGATTGTGCAATTGACCTTCAACCTGGTGCCATACCCCCTCGTGGCCGGGTTTACCCTTTGTCGGTCTTGGAGGATAAGGCCATGGAGGAGTATGTTGCAGACGCACTTTCTTAAGGTTTCATCCGCAAATCCTCGTCTCCTGCTGGTGCTGGTTTCTTCTTTGTGAAGAAGAAGAGCGGTGAACTGAGACCTTGTATTGATTATAGGGGTCTCAATCGTTTCACGATTAAGAATGCCTACCCGAGTTATTTGACCGCCTCAAGGGAGCAACGGTTTTCACAAAGCTTGATTTGAGAGGGGCATACAATCTCGTGCAGATTAAGGAGGGTGACGAGTGGAAAACTGCGTTTAATACCAGAACAGGCCATTATGAGTACCTCGTAATGCCTTTTGGCCTTTGTAAGCCCCGGCAGTTTTCCAGGAATTTATTAACGATGTCCTCCGAGATTTGTTGCAGTTATGTGTGGTGGTTTATCTTGATGATATCCTCATATTTTCCAAGTCCTGGAGAGCCACCATACAGATGTCTGTCGTGTGCTTCAGAAACAGATGCTGCAGGGTCTTCATGTTATGGGGCCTTCTACCAAGGTAATTGGAGTGCGGCACCTTGGCCGCGTTCCTGGTTAGACGCGGGTTTTCTCGCTAACATGGTGCTCCTGTAGTGCTGGCCATGGAAATCTGGGGCGGGTCGTTTCGAAACTTGAACATTCGGTTGAATTGCGACAACATGGGAGTGTTTCAAGTCATTAACCGCATCTGTAGCGCCACATGGTGCTTCGCTGCCTACAATTGAACATTTTTCTGTATGCTGTTCAGCTCCCTAGGGTAGACAATACTCTAGCTGACTCATTGTCTCGCTTTCAGTGGGACAGGTTCCAAGACCTGGCACCAGCAGCCGAGCAACAGGGGGTTCCTTGTCCCGGGTGGCTGTGGGAGATAGCCTTGGAGCCATCACTGGATGGATCAGGAGGTTAGTGAGTGTGGCTACGTGGACAGCCTACACCAAGGTATGGCGGGAGTGATTGGAGATGTGGCGACTAGCTGGGGTGGATCAGGTAGATTCAGAGATAAGACTGATGGTCCTTTACTTCGTCTCTAGGAACATTGAGCAGGGTGTGTCGGTGTCCACCATATAGAAGAAGCTGGCAGGCTTAGCGTTTTTCTTTAAGTTACAGGGCGGGGTGGATTTTACAAAATATTTTTGGGTTCGACAGGCAGTAAAAGGATATCAGAAGTCACATAACCGCAAGGATGCAGGCCATTTTTGCATGGCTGGGCTCGTTATGTTCATCCAGCTACGAAGTTGCCTTATTCAAGGCGGCTTTTTCACTGGTCATTTTTTTGGGGCATTTCGGATTAGCGAGCTGGTCAGTCCACCTGGGAAGGTTCAGGGGGGTATTTGGGTACAGGATGTGATCTGTAGTAGGGACAGGTTGCGCGTATTGCTGCACAGGTCCAAAACGGACCAGGAGGGCAAGGGTGCATGGGTACAACTGTTTCCCTTGCCAGGTTCCCCTGTTTGTCTGGTGAGGGTGGTGAGGGAGTTTTTGGAGGTTCGCCCGATAGTGGGGGGCCGTTTCTGTTACATGGGGATGGGTCTCCATTGTCCAAGTTTCAGTCTATAGCCATTTTCCGGAAGGGTCTATGGGTGGCGGGTTTGGAGGAAAAACGGTATGCCTCACACTCCTACCGTATCAGGGCGGCCACAGAGGCCGCTCAGTATGGGTTGGATGAGGCGGCTGTTAAGCAGATTGGGAGATAGTACTCCAGAAGATTCCGTACTTACGTCCTCATTTGTTGGCTGATTAATCATTGAAAAATGGTGCGGGGGGGGGGGAGAATTCATCATACTGGGTGGTGTGGGTGTTATCCAGAGGTTTTGTTCTTTTCTTTCAGATGGAGTACAGATACGCCTCATCTGGATCTTGGGCCACTCTTATGTTTTTTGGGGGGCCAGGCGAGCTTACATTAGGCCGGATGGCAGGCAGCTAGGTATTTCCAGGAGGGATTCATGTGTCCGCTGGTTGGGGGTACCGGGGATGATGTGGAGCAGGGTTGTGCACGAGGTGCATTCTTTGCACGCTTGACAGGCCACTGGACATTCTGCTACTCCATGTTGGTGGGAACGATCGGGGGTTCGCTCCAGTAGGGAGCTCATTCAGGAGGTTAAATTCGATTTCCTGCGGCTCCGTACAGCCTTCCCGGATATGCTGGTCCTGTGGTCCGACATGGTGGCTCGGACGACTTGGCGTATGGCGCGGTCGGTAGCGAGAATTAAAAAACTTGGATAAAAGTTAATAAAGTGGTGGGTCAATTTTTTATTCGGAATGGGAGCATGGTCATTCGCCATTCAGAATTGGAGTAGGATACCGGACTGTACCTAAGGGGGGATGGGGTCCATTTATCTGCGGTGGGTATTGATTTATGGTCCCTGGGGTTACAGGATGACATTCAATGTGCATTGCGGTGTGGAAGGGCCCTCAAGGGTAAGGTGTCACCCTAGTGGGAAGTGGCAGTGTTTGGTCTTTTGACGGTGGAAGAAAATGGGCTTGTTCACATGTGCAGTTATTATTGTTGCCCCTCTGAAAAGCATTTGACAAGTGGTGAGTAGGCGATATGTCACACCTCCTCACTGCCTGTTTTAAAGCAGTAGTAAACTTTGTAAAAAAAAAGAATGTCACCCTGCAAGGCAATGTCATAATGTGCTAGTAAGCGATGCGTACTAGCACACTATGAGAGACTTACCTTAAAACGAAGCCCTCCAGCAGTGCGCTGTCACAGCTGACAGGGCTTCCATCTTCATCCAGTCTTCCAGGTTCGCATACTCCGGCCGTCTGCACATGCGCACGGGCGTCACTGTTTACGGCACAGACCTCTGAAGGAAAGGCACCGTATGCTGTTCCTTCAGAGTGTATTCGCTGGTGACGTCACCAGCTTCTGCTCCATGGAATATCTCCTAAACTGTGCACATATAGGAGATATTCATTTTACCTACAGGTAAGCTTTATTATAAGATTATCCTGTAGGTAAAAATGGCAGACACAACTTTACTACCACTCTAATACTCAAATTATGACCCTCATGCTGTTTGCATTGCACATTGTTGCAGGGCAATTAAATGGGTTGCGTTCAGTGATGGTATTGCCCACTGAATATGTCAGTGATGTTTTACAGCCCTAAATGGCTGCATGCCTTAGTTTAGGCGGGTGGTTGGGGGGAGGTAAAACGGCAGCTCAAACACCTGCTTTTAACACCCTCTGAGCCATCCATTTGAACAAGCCCTAAAGCATCTAGTAAATAGTAACATAGTATGGTAAAGGCAGGGAAGGTGTCCAATAATCTATAGCCTAGGATAAACAATTCATTATGGTACAATATTCCTCTTTTTCTATACACAGAACTCACCACTGTATATTGTATGCAACTAATGTGAGACGCTCTATTAATAACATCTGAGGCTAGCAGGGAGGGCGGCTGATGACTTCCACAGACACACCCTGCTCTGGGCTATTTTTGTATGTATACTTTTTTTTTCCAGGCAAAATGGGAAGGTGACAGAGGAAAGAATGAAAATGCTGGATGTTAAATTGATATAAACTATAGACTTCAAATCTGGGATTGAGCAAAACATGTCACTGAAAAATACTAAACATCTATAAAGCTCTAGCATACAGTATGTATGCGCTAAACCTAGATATTGAATAAACAAGTGTCCATAAAGTGTGAACAACTGGTTCTGTTCTAAATACTGCAGATGAATTCCTTGATGAACATCCAGTAACAATGAGTATAATTGATGTTTATTTTGATCACCCAATTACTCCACCGATATTGATATAGAATGCCTGATTACCAGAGGTCTAAACTCCAAATTATAAGAGTCTAGACAGGCGTAATATGCAAGGTCAGAAGGTCCAATCAGCTTCCTCTATAATATTGCAGGTGGTGGTACTGTCATGGCTGATGGTAAAGTTTACTCCATAGTAGGGCAGAAATCCGGTAAAAACAAGCATTAATAGATCCAAGATATTGCAGAAGTCGATCGACCAGTATACAGGATTGGCGTGCGTGGTACCTCACGGACATGGACTCCAACCGACGTGTTTCGTTAAAATTAACGGCCTAATTTCCTAATGTGGGGTGCACATGAGAAGGGTTTTTTTGCGTTCAGTCCAGCAGGCTGAACTAAAGAAGACTGAGAGATCACCGTACTTACACAAGCGATGATAGTGTGGTGATCTCCCCCACTGTGCTATTGCATTGTGACAGGGGGATCCCCCCCCAGTCGAACACACTGATCGGCACTGGTAGTCATTGGCTGCCAGCGCTGATAGGATGGCGGTCGGATGCTGGTTTTCCAGCATGCCCATTCGACAGAAACCAGTCATGAGACCGACTTTTGTCGAACAGACAGCTGAACACACGGGCCGAAATTTGCTTGCTTCCTGACAAATCGATCATTTTCTGACGATTTTCAGCCTGTGTGTATCCAGCTTAAATCCTTTAGTTCCGCCCTATAGCAGTTTTACTGCTACAGGGCGGCACCTGTGCGCCTGATCATATATATATATACTGTATAAGCTGATCATTGGTCCCCAAAAAGTGTCACTTAGTGTCTGAATGTCCACCGCAAAAAAAACGTAAAAAATAAATAAAAAATACCATAGTTTGTAGACGCTATAACTTTTGTGCAAAAGAATCAATACATGCTTATTGGGATTTTTTTTTACCAAAAATATCTAGCACAATAGGTTTTGGCCTAAATTTATGAAGAAATAAGATTTTTCAATTTTGTTATTGGATATGTTTTATAGCAGAAAGTAAAAAATATTTTTTTTTTTGTTTTGTTTTTTCAAAATTGTCAGTCTTTTTTTGTTTACAGCGCAAAAAATTAAAAAAGCAGATGGTCAAATACCACCAAAAGAGAGCATTATTTGTGGGGGGAAAAAGGACATAAATTTGATTTGGGTACAGCGTTGCATGACCGCGCAATTGTTAGTTAACCACTTGCCGACCAGCCACCTCAGTTGCACTGCGGCAGAATGGCACGGCTGGGCGAAACGACGTTGTGTAACGTCGCTTCACCCTGTGGCCACTAGGGGCGCACGCGCCCCCCATTCGCCCGCCGAGCCGCCAGACAGTTTCCGGTTCTCTGAGGGGAGAACAGACAGATCATCTCCCCTGCACAGTCCCCTCCCCCCTTCAGTTAGAACACACACTAGGGAACACATTAACCCCTTGATCGCCCCCTAGTGTTAACCCCTTCACTGCCTGTGACATTTTTACAGTAATGAATGCATTTTTATAGCATTGATCGCTGTATTAATGCCAATGGTCCCAAAAATGTGTCAAAATTGTCCGATGTGTCTGCCATAATGTCGCAGTCCCGATAAAAATCACAGATCGCCGCCATTACTAGTAAAAAAAAATTAATAATAAAAATGCCATAAAACTATCCCCTATTTTGTAGACGCTATAACTTTTGCGCAAACCAATCAATATATTATTGCGATTTTTTTTTTAACCATAAATATGTAGAAGAATACATATCTGCCTAAACTGAGGACAAAAATTGTTTTTTTATATATTTTTGGGAGATATTTATTATAGCAAAAATTAAAAAATAATGCATTTTTTTCAAAATTGTCGCTCTTTTTTTTGTTTATAGCGCAAAAAAAAAACGCAGAGGTGATCAAATACCACCAAAAGAAAGCTCTATTTGTGGGAAAAAAAGGACGTCAATTTTGTTTGGGTGCAACGTCGCAGGTCTGTGCAATTGTCAGTTAAAGCGACGCAGTGCCGAATCACAAGGGGCTGAAGCGGTTAAAGTAATGCAGTGCCGTGTCGCAAAAAATGGGCTGGTCATGAAGGGGGCACATTTAAGCTGAATTCACATTAGAGAATTCTAAAACTGTTGTGTTTTGTTAAACAGTACCTGCCTATAATTACCTTTACCTTTATTTCCTTACTGCAAATAACTATCATTATTGACAATTGTGGCATAACCCCTGCTCCAATATTGCTGTCCTGAGGTCTGACGGTATTATTTTTTTCATACCATCTAGGGGTCAAATGCAATATTTTATACTTTAAATCAAGGAAAAACATCTGACCAGCAGTGGAATTAGCCTAAAAACTTTTGTTTGTTTTTTTGCCCCATTCGAATGTACAGTGTACATGCATTGTGTTTTTATTTTTCATTTTCTTTAAATAGACTATATCATTATCTAAGCAGTAATCACAATTTATTACTGAATGTAATTCTTACAAGCTGACAACCAGGCTAAATATTTTAGTATATGGCAGGCAGCACATTCTAATCCTAATGTTATCAGCATTACACGCTATAATGGAATCTAGAGCATGTGTAAGATCTGATAAGAAGCTCTTACAAGTACTCTTGTTCTTTGTACTTTGCTGCAGTGAATACAATTGTGACCTGTGCAGCTACAGCGTCTGCTATAGTTATTACAAGGTGTACACTTTTTTTGTCTGATTTCCTTTAGATTTACCAAAACAACGTAGTGCAAGGGCCTGCCTGATTGCATACAAATTGGAACCCCTAAGGTTTGATCACATATTACTGGGAGTCCCCGAGTTACGAACATCCGACTTGCGAACGACTCCTACTTACGAACGGGACAGTGGGCACATTCGACAGACCCTTTTCTTTTCGACGGCGGCCACATTCGATGGAACATCGGAAAACTACATATCTGCCGTTCTGCCCATGGTGTTCCGACTTACGTACCGTACATATTCGACTTAAAGTGGAGTTCCACCCACTTTTACAACTCTTCAACATCCCTCACTAAACTGTGCACTGTAAACAAATTGGATATTTTTAATTTTTTTTTCTCAGCACCTACTGTATATCTGCTGTGTTCATTTTTCACTTCCTCCTCCCTGGCCACGGCCCATCGCATCATTTCCTGTTTGCAATGCCTTCTGGGAAGGGGCGGCAACTTCCTCTGAAACTGCCGTTGCTATGGAAACCTGACCTGAAACCTATTACACTGCTTGTGCTGCACTGAGCATGTGGGGCGGCAACTTCCTCTGAAACTGCCGTTGTTATGGAAACCTGACCTGAAACCTATTACACTGCTTGTGCTGCACTGAGCATGTGCGAGATCTGCAAGGATGAGATCCAGGAAGAAATACATTCTGGCTTCAGATGCCCACACTTAAGATGGCCACGGCCTGCTGTAAGTTTATAAAATAACAAACTACTGCTATAAACTAACAAAACAGACCCTAATTTATAGACTAACTTTACTAGAGTACATTAAGCTTGTGTATTATAGGGGTATTTTTATTTAAAAATTATAATTTCGGCCGGAACACCACTTTAAGAACAAACCTACAGTCCCTAGCCCATTCGTAACTCGGGGACTGCCTGTATATGGTTTTGGTAAATCTAAAGGAAAAAATCTACAGAAAATTGTATCATGCGTATCCAGCTTTACTCTCTCCTCCAGGGCTACAAATTACAGGTGGAGTGGTTTGATAATGCAATAGAAGACACCAGCACTCTGCGCTGGGCTTGCTAGATTCAGGGGAAAGATCTCATACTTTCTTAAAAACCACTCACCGACCGCCGCACGACTATATACGTCCTGATTTGAAGAGGGATATCTCGGTAATGGCAGCAGCTGCTGCCACAACCGAGGTATCCATCTCTTCAGGCGGCGGTTCTGTTAAGGATAATTGTGGTGTCTGCGGCGGTTTTGCCACGAGATCACTGTTATCAGTGGCTCTCCCGCGCCCTCCGCCACTTACTGGAGCCGTCGGCAGTGGTGGAGGCGATCGCTCCTATCTGTGGCTGGGTATGGATAGGAGTGAGGCTAAGATGGCCCCCACCCATCTCCATACCATAGCAGGGTGGAAGCAACGTCAAAACGTCACTTCTGCCCATACGTCTTAAAGGCACATTTTTTTGTTGTCATTTTTTTCAAATGACATTTTTTTTTCTTTTATTGCATTTAAGTCCAAATATGAGATCTAAGGACTTTTTGACCCCAGATCTCATATTTAAGGACCTGTCATGCTTTTTTCTATTACAATGGATGTTTAAAAGTGACCCAATTTTTTTTTTTTTTTTTTAAAACAGTGTAAAAATAAATAAAATAAATAAGAAAAAAACACATATGTGAGTAGCACCCGCTTATGAAAACGGTGGTCAAACCACACATGTGAGGTATTGCCACGATCGTTAGCGCGAGAACAATAATTCTAGCCCTAGACCTCCTCCGTAACTCAAAACATGCAACCTGTAGAATTTTTTAAACGTCGGCTATGGAGATTTTTAAGGGTAAAAGTTTGACGCCATTCCACGAGCGGGCGCAATTTTGAAGCATGACATGTTGGGTATCAATTTACTTGGCGTAACATTATCTTTAACAATATAAAAAAAATTGGGCTAACATTACTGTTTTCTTATTTTTTTATTCAAAAAAGTGTTTTTTTTCCAAAAAAGTGCGCTTTTACGACCGCTGCCCAAATACCGTGTGACAAAAAGTATTGCAATGACCGCCATTTTATTCTCTAGGGTGTTAGAAAAAAAAATGTATAATGTTTGGGGGTTCTAAGTAATTTTCTAGCAAAAAGCGTGTTTTTAACTTGTAAACACCGAGTCTGAAAATAGGGCCTGGTCTTTAAGTGGTTAATTGAATTGGTGTGGTATGATAAGATAATATTCTTAACACTGTAAAACATTGACTACATTTTTTTTTATCAGGTTTGATTAAAAATGTAACTCACTTTCTTAAGAATTATATATATCCAAAGCCACATGCTAAAACCAGTGATCAATACTAGAACACCTAGACAAAATGTTCAGAATGCATGATATAGGGATGTGCTCGGGCGTGTTCGGGATCCTAGTCCCAACTCATGTGCCTGATCCCATCAGGAAGCCGACACTGCGCACCGCTAATCACAGGCAGTGAGGCATTTCCCAATCTGTGCAGCTGCGGACCGAGAAATGTCTCACTGCCTATGAATAGCGATGTGCAGTGTCAGCTTCCTGGCAGGATCAGACAGGTGGGTTGGGACTAGGGTTGCCACTTCATCCCTTTAAACCCAAACACATATGAATTACACAGGTTCTAAGGCTAATTTAATGCAAGTGAGTTTAATCAGCCATAGATCCTGTGTAATTAATATGTGTTTGGTTATAAAGGGATAAGGTGGCAACCCTAACCAACTGCATGGGGGGGGGGGGCCTGCACTTTCCCCAAAGCAGCTGGTCCTTGAGCCCATGCTGCCCCAAAATTGGGGGGGTCCCATGAAGGCACTGAGAGTGATGAATACACAGAGGAGGCAGGCTGGCAGCGGTGCGCCGTGCTGTGCAGAACGATACCTATTATTTCACAGCCAGCAGGGAGGGGCAGGGCCGGATGTGCCAGAGATGCTCTGACCCTGCCCCATGCAGCTTGAATGCTCAGGACTCGAAGGCTGCGGGGTAGGAGCTGGAGTGGGAGCTGCTGAGTCGGCAGCACTGAGAGCCCACCTGCGGAAGTAGCATTGTGGATGGTGAGCCCAGCTGTCCGGCACTGTTTGCACCGAAGGGCTTGGAGTGCCCGGAGAGATGCTCCCTCCTTCTGCCTGCTTGATTGCTATAAAAGTTTAAGTGCACTGTTTCTTCACTGGAAAAGGGGGTACTACATGGATGGAATAATGGTGCTGGGGGATATCAAGGGTGTATAGGGGTAAACAATGCTGAGGGGGGGTCTGGGGTGTATAGGGTGTAGCAATGCTTGGGGTAGCTTGGGTGGCTATAGTGCTAGAGGTATCAGGGATGTAGAGAGGCCACAGTGTAGGGGGCATCAGGGATGTAGTGGGTTCACAATACAAGGAGTATGGTATATGGTAACAGTGCTGGGGGGAATATCTGAGGTGTAGAGGGGTCAGAGTGTTGGGGGGATATCTGGGATGTAGAGGGGTTTAGAGTGCTGGGGAGATATCTGGCATGTAGAGGGGTCAGAGTGCTGGGGGGATATCTGGGGTATAGAGGGATCAGAATGCTGGTTGGATATCTAGGGTGTAGAGGGGTCAGAGTGTTGGGGGGATATCTGTGGTGTAGATGTATCAGAGTGCTGGGGGTATATCTGGGGTGTAGAGGGATCAGAGTGCTGGAGGATGTCTGGGATGTAGAGGGGTCAGAGTGCTGGGGGGATATCTGGGGTATAGAGAGGTCAGAGTGCTGGGGGAATATTTGGGGTGTAGAGGGGTCAGAGTGCTGGGGGATATCTGGGATGTAGAGGGGTCAGAGTGCTGGGGGGATATCTGGGGTGTAGAGGAGTCCAAGTGCTGGGGGGATATCTGGGATGTAGAGGGGTCACAGTGCTGGGGGGATATCTGGGGTGTATAGGGGTCAGAGTACTGGGGGATATCTAGGGTGTAGAGGGGTCAGAGTGCTGGGGGGATATCTGGGGTGTAGAGGGGTCACAGTGCTGGGGGTCTATCTGGAGTGTAGAGGGGTCAGAGTGCTGGGGGGATATCTGGGGTGTAGAGGGGTCAGAGTGCTGGGGGGATATCTGGGGTGTAGAGGGATTACAGTGCTGGGGGGATATCTGGGGTGTATAGGGGTCAGAGTACTGGGGGATATCTAGGGTGTAGAGGGGTCAGAGTGCTGGGGGGATATCTGGGGTGTAGAGTGGTCAGAGTGCTGGAGAGGCATCAATCTAGCAGATATATTATATGCACAGGACAGCTTTGTTGCTTTATGTATGTAGTATTTTCCCACTGTTTCTTTGCTGTACAGAATGATTGTTCATGTAGATAATGCGGAGCTCCACCCAAAAAGGGAAGCTCCGCTTGTCTGCCTCCTACCTACTTGATGTCTGTTTACCTGCGCTGTCTCCATTGTAGGGGCCCCAGAGCATTACTTTGCACAGGGAAAAGCAAAAGAGAGAGGCGCCTCTGGGTGCAGACTAAAAACAAGGTTTATTCATAAAAAGGTAATGATCATCAAACTCACATGTTGAAGGTCATCAGTAGGCATAAAATAGTAATCAATACTGAGGAGGACATCATCCATCAAAGGTTCAAAACAGTCAAAGACAACTCCTGGCGGGGGGCTCTGCCTGTGTGTGAGGAGAGGTACCGCTGAGATGTGAGGCCGGCCGCAGCGGTGACAAGTCACAATACTAGGTAGAGAGCATGGAAGAATGTAAACATCCGGCGAGGAGTGATGACGTCATGAGTCGAGCGACGCGTTGCAGGGCGTACGGGCTGTGATGACGTGACAGCCGCGCCCCTTCATCAGGCTGAGGATGGATGGGATAGGGCGGCTTAAAACAAACAGAAATTGTGGTGATTGGTGTGGATGAGGAAGGGGAGGGGCGGGACCGGGACTACAGGAAGTGACCAGAGGAACGATCAAGAAGTGTCAGCAGTGAAGTATTAAGTGTAAAAGCGTGACAATGATAGGGAGGCAGTTATGTAAAAAGAAAAGAAAATGATGTAAAAGAGAGTACATCTCCCAAGGACTGTTCTAGCAGATTTGTCACTACCTTCCACCACAAATTTAAACACATGGAAAAAATTCTATCTAAACATTGGGATATCTTACAACAGGATCCCCACCTCTCAGCCGTATTACCTTCACATCCCAAAGTCACTTACCGTAGGGCCCCTAACCTAAAGAGCAAAATTGCCCCCAGTAAACTCAAATCCACCGTACCTTCTCCTGCTGTACCCACACTCATACCCCTGGTGGGTATGTATCAGTGCCGCAAGGCCTTGTGCAAAACTTGCCATTTCGTCCATCATGGTCAGAAGTCTTTTGTCACTAAAGGTAAAACCTATATGTTAAAAGACTTCTTCAACTGCTCATCAGACTTTGTAGTCTATGGCCTGAGCTGCCCATGCGGATTGATCTATGTAGGCCGTACCATCAGGGCTCTCAGACAGAGGTTCGGTGAGCACAGAAGGCTAATTGAAGGTGGCACCGATCCACATAGTGTCCCTAGACACTTTGCGGCGGCCCACCAGAGCTCGACAGTGGGACTCAGGGTATGGGTAATCGAACAAATTCCCAGATCCCTGTCTCCCGCTGAAAGATTCAAGAAGCTCTGTTCCCAGGAAACTTTTTGGATATATACCTTAGATGCCCTATCGCCAGGAGGAATTAACGAAAGTATAGAGATTTCTACCATCCTTTAAAATCTTTTATACACATATTTCTTCCAATAGTTTTGGTTTTTTGCTCTTTTACCAGATTATTAGTTTTCTAGGTTCTGTGTGAATAATTTTAAATCTTATTCTGCATCTGCGTGCGCCGTGTGCGTGCGCATTTTTGCGTGCGCATACATGCACACACATATGCAACAACATTTTTAATAAGAACTTTTATCAATTATCACTAATTTAGTGATAATTAGATTTTTTGCCTCTTTTTTAATTAATTGTCAATCAACTGTGTGTTTTTTTATATAAGGTCTGATTTGTGTGTGATGGAGAGATACATGCCCATTCTTTTCTCTCCCCTTTCCCTTCCCCCTCCCCCCCCCCCCCACCCGTCCTTCCAGTTCTATTATACATTTTCCTTATCATAATCATATATATCTGTATGTATTCATGTGTATGTGTATGTATATATATATATATATATATGTATATATATGTATGTGTATATGTGGATATTTTGCCTTTTCTTTTCCCCTCCCCCTCCCCCCCCCCCCTTTTCCTTCCAGTTCTATTTTACATGGGACTGTATATGTTCATGTATATGTATATATATACGTATATGCTTTGCCTTCTCATTCCCCCCCCCCCCCCTCCATAGACTCATCATATTCATATATTCATGTATGTATCAACAGACATCCACTTTTTACATACATTTATCCTTTTCCATTGCATAATTTATGGATTCATTTATAAATTCATAATTTATATATATTTATATTTTCATATATTATCCCTATTATCATTACTCATATATTCATTATTTTATTTAGTTATTTATTATCATTTATTCATTAATTAATTTATTTAAATTTTCTATATTTTTCATTTTTTAATTATCATTTTATTTTTTATTTATTAATTTTTACCTATTTTTTACTATTACCATTTTTACCATTCTCATCTTATTTCCAGTATACATATCTTCTCCATCCTAATTTAACTCTCTTTTACATCATTTTCTTTTCTTTTTACATAACTGCCTCCCTATCATTGTCACGCTTTTACACTTAATACTTCACTGCTGACACTTCTTGATCGTTCCTCTGGTCACTTCCTGTAGTCCCGGTCCCGCCCCTCCCCTTCCTCATCCACACCAATCACCACAATTTCTGTTTGTTTTAAGCCGCCCTATCCCATCCATCCTCAGCCTGATGAAGGGGCGCGGCTGTCACGTCATCACAGCCCGTACGCCCTGCAACGCGTTGCTCGACTCATGACGTCATCACTCCTCGCCGGATGTTTACATTCTTCCATGCTCTCTACCTAGTATTGTGACTTGTCACCGCTGTGGCCGGCCTCACATCTCAGCGGTACCTCTCCTCACACACAGGCAGAGCCCCCCGCCAGGAGTTGTCTTTGACTGTTTTGAACCTTTGATGGATGATGTCCTCCTCAGTATTGATTACTATTTTATGCCTACTGATGGCCTTCAACATGTGAGTTTGATGATCATTACCTTTTTATGAATAAACCTTGTTTTTAGTCTGCACCCAGAGGCGCCTCTCTCTTTTGCTTTTCCTTAGGATTGGAATGTGGTTTCACTTCTTGATGAAGGCAGCCCTGCTCGTGGACCTATCATTATTAACTGGACCCTTGAACTCCTCATGTTCACATGACAGTGAGATCGTACCCTATATATGTTTATGTGATATACATTTTCTCCACTTTGGACATACACATGTGGACATTATTTATCCATTTAATGTAATATGAGACTGGGAAAATTTCAGTTTGTTCCCTATCCCTTTGTTCTTACTATTGTTGTTATTATTGTTATCGCCAGTTCTCTGCGCCTTTACTTGCATATTACTTTGCACAGGGGCCCATGATGATATTAAGACGGCCCTGGACTAGGATCCTGAACACGCCCGAGCCCATTCCTACACATAAAGCTCATACTGATAGGTACTTGCTAGAACCCAGCACAGGACCCTAGAGTTTTGAGACGGTCAGTTTAACTCCTGGTTGATTGACTGATTTTGCTCAACAAGTTCTTTATTCATTTATGTTTCATTTATTTTTCAGCAGAACAAAGTTAAGGGAGTTGTAAAGGTTTTTGTTTTTTTAAACAACAAACATGTTATACTTGCCTCTGTGCAAGGGTTTTGCACAGAGCGGCCCCGATCCTCCTCTTCTGGAGTGCAACCTCAACGGAGAGCCGCTTTATACGGGGCACTCATGCGGGCACGCTCCTGAGTCCTGCTGCTGCATCTATTGACACAGACAGCGGGACTAGGCTCCGCCCCCAGCTCCCGTGTCACTGGATTTGATTGACAGCAGTGGGAGCCAATGGCTACTGCTGTTATCAAATCCAATGAGGACCCAAGACAGAGGCTGGTGCTGCTGTGCTCGTCCCCTTCGCTGGAACGATAGGGTTCAGGTAAGTAAAACGGGGGGCCCTGGGGGCTGCTGCACTACAGAAGGTTTTTCACCTTAATACATAAAATGCATTAAGGTAAAAAACCTTGAGGGTTTACAACCCCTTTAAAGCAAAACTTCACCTAAAATATCAATAAGACAATGAATAGTGCATTAACCACTTTAGCTCCGGAAGAATTACCTCCCCTTCATGACCAGGCCATTTTTGCGATACGGCACTGTGTTAACGTAACTGAGAATTGCTCGGTTGTGCAATGCTGTACCTAAACAAAATGTATGCCCTTTTTTCCCCACAAATAGAGCTTTCTTTTGGTGGTATTTAATCACCTCTACGGCTTTTCTCTTTTGCACTATAAACAAAATAACGCAAAATGACGGTGATCAGCGACTTATAGGGGAACTGCAATATTGCGGCAGACAGTCGGGACACTAACTGCCATTTTGACACTTTTTGGGGACCAGCGACACTAATACAGTGATCAGTGCTAAAAAAAAATAGCTGTCACTGTACTGATGACACTGGCAGGAAAGGGGTTAACATCAGGGGGCGATTAAAGGGTTAAATGTGTGCCTGGCCAGTGCTTTACTACTGTGGGAAGGGGCTTGTACTAGGGGAAGGCATAGATCTGTGCCCCTGCTTAGCAGAGACACAGAATCCATGTCTTCTGTAGTGACAGAGCAGCAGTCTGCCTTGTTTACATAAGCAGACTGCCGTTCTGCCTGTGTACCGAAGCATCGGCAGGTACTGGTGGACATCGAGTCCACCGCACCTGCCAATCAGTTCCCACTGATGCACTGCTTGCATTTAAAATACATTTAATTCTGTATTAATGATTACAGAGCTGCATTTATGTGTGTCTTATAAATCTGCTTAGAGTTCAGCTTTAAAGGGTTTGTTAACCTTCGATTTTCTATTTAATAAAAATAACAAACACGCCTATGCTTACCTGCTCTGTGCAATGGTGTTGCACAGAGCAGCCTCGATCCTCTTCTTCTGGGGTCCCCCGCCGGTGCTCCAGGCCCCTCCACTTCATCAGGTGCCCCCACGGAAAGCCTCTTTCCATGGGGGCACCCGTGCGGGCTCACTCCCAAGTCCCACAGCTGCGTCCATTGAAACAGACAGCTGCTATCAATCTGTCCAATGAGGGGAGCGAAAGCGGCTAGAGCACAATGCTGAAATGGATGGGCTCAGGTAAGAAAAAGGGGGGTCTTGGGGGGAGCTGCAGTACAGAAAGTTTTTCACCTTAATGCAATGCATTAGGGTGAAGAATTTTAAGGCCTCACAACCCCTTTAACTTAGATGGATACTCTCCGTTATTCTCCACCAAGAGGCCCCAAAAACGAACCAGAACACACTAGTGGGATTTTAGCCTGGGTTTGCCTTGGAATCCTACAGGACTTGCTGTGGAGTCTGTAGTCAGGCTAAGGCTGGCCATACAGTATGCAAAGTTGTGATGAAACGGCTGAAATTGGCTCCTTGGTGGTCCTGTCCTAACCCTCCCACCTAACAGGCGGATGGAAAATCTTCCAATCAGTTACCATTAGTGTTGGCTGCCAAAAAACAAAAGCTATAGTGGGAGAATCATACATCTGTGATATAAAGCATGGTTAGAGGAATCTGTTAGATTTTTTTTCCAGCCCATAGGCTGTGTATGGCCAGCTTAAAGTGGAACTTTAGTCAGCAAATATAGTCCTGCTTAATCACTTCAGGCTGGCCCCTTTTGCATATGCTTTTGGTATAGTTACCCTGTTTCCCCGAAAATAAGACCTAGTGTGATTGTCTGTGATGGCTGCAATATAAGCCCTACCCCCCAAATAAGCCCTACTTAAAGTCCTTGTAGGTCTTATTTTCAGGGTAGGGCTTATTTGGGGGGTAGGGCTTATATTGCAGCCAAGACCGACAATCATGCTAGGTCTTATTTTCAGGGAAACAGGGTATGTAAAACATTAAATAGAAGTGCTTCTACTGTTTAAAATGCGGTAATACACTGTCTCACCCTGCTCTGCACATGCTCAGTTGTTCTCTATTGTTAGGCACTGTGCTGAATTTGTAGGGGCTGATCTGCTGAAAACCTAAATATTTACTGCTGTTCAAAGGCTCTGGGCTTCAGCAAAATGGCAGCCTCCAGCAAGAAGAAACAGGAACAATGCTGGAGGCAATTTACAGCACACACTCATTTTTGGTAGCAAAATTATTAATGTGGAATAGATGTTCCTTACTAAAGAGCATTGTTTTTAAAGTTGTTATGGGTAAAAATCTGCTTTAAGACAGGCCATACACAGTTTGAATCCTGCTGAACCGGCCGAGATTTGAACCGTGTACGTAGAGGCTAAATGTACCATGTTGATCAACTTGGGTACAACCAGCATGCCGGGTTTTACCTGTGATTATAACAATAATCACTGTCTTCTCCCAGGGGGGATGGATGCCCCCACATCTAGCCTCAGGCAATGGTGGCAAGTGAAACGCTGCATCTGGTGACAGGCAATGGGTGGCAAGTGACAAGCTGCATCTGGTGGCAGGCGAAGTTGGCAAGTGACAAGCTGCATCTAGTGGTAGGCAACGGTGGCAAGTGACACACTGCATCAGGTGGCAAATGACAAGCTCAGGGTCCCCACTGATTCTGCATTTTGGTGAGTTGAACTATATTTCATTATATATTTCAATGTAGTACAACACCAGCCATTCGCCCCACAAATCACCCCTGCCACCAAATTACCCGTCAACCCCGAGACTACATTCCTCCAACACCCCCATCTTTTTTTGGTAAGGGGGGCAGGGGGGCTGTCCCTGAATGGCAGTTTGGAAATGTGATCACCCTAGTGAAGACTGGCCCTTTTATGTCCCTGATCTCAGCAATAGATTGTATTTCATTTCTCATAGCAAGCATCCTGGCAGTGTTACCAGAGCTGGAGAAGAGAGCTAGCTCTTGGGGTTTTGGAAAAGGAATGTGCACTTCCCTCCAAATGTACAATGCAGTGCTTGGTGCCGGGGCCACATGTAGCCCATTGGTCCCCTGCAGACACTTATCTGTAATGTGTCATGTACTATGTCTCCAGTCTATGATTGACTGCTGAAGCATGCCCCCATTCTCCAACAACCCTTTTTCGCATGTTCGTAGTCTCAGACCATTTTCTGTATCATGTCTGCAGTCTCTGACCATTTTCTGCATCATGTCTGCAGTCTCTGACCATCTCTTGTATCATGTCTGCAGTCTCTGAGCATTTTCTGTATCATGTCTGCAGTCTATGAGCATTTTCTGTATCATGTTTGCAGTCTCCGAGCATTTTCTGTATCATGTTTGCAGTCTCTGAGCATTTTCTGTATCATGTCTGCAACCTCTGACCATTTTCTGTATCATGTCTGCAGTCTCTGACCGTCTCTTGGAGCATGTCTGCAGTCTCTGACCGTCTCTTGGAGCATGTCTGCAGTCTCTGACCGTCTCTTGGAGCATGTCTGCAGTCCCTGACCATCTCTTGGAGCATGTCTGCAGTCTCTGACAATCTCTTGGAGCATGTCTGCCTTCTCTTGGAGCATGTCTGCAATCTCTGACCGTCTCCTGTATCATGTCTCTTGTATCATGTCTGCAGTCTCTGACAATCTGTTGGAGCATGTCTGCAGTTTCTGACAGTCTCTTAGAGCATGTCTGCAGTCTCCGACCATCTCCCGTATTATGTCTCTTGTATCATGTCTGCAGTCTCTGACCACCTCTTGTATGATATCTGCAGTTTCTGACCATCTCTTGTATCATGTCTGCAGTCTCTGTATTATGTCCATACCTCTGCTATGCAGTCTGACTATTTTAATAAAGTTCTTTAAGTTAGGCTCAGACAAAGCAATCAAAACATTTTTGATAGGTACAAGGAAGCATGTTTTTTTTTAACCATATCACTTAAGCCCCTCCCACTGCTAGGTGCTTGACCAAGCCCACAATTTACGGCGCCGTAGCTCGCCGCAGGTCTTTTTACTCCTCCAGTGTCCCTCATTCTGAAGTTCAAAAGTTGAGAGGTATGCAATGGCTCGGCAGGAGGGATTCCCGCATCAAAACCGTCTGTGTTGATGGGGGAATCAAGCAAGTTTCTTTCCTGCAAACCATGGAACCCAAGAGAAATCTTTACATTTTCGGGAAGTTTACACATTTTCATCCTCACAAGTTTCATTTTTGGTTAAGCTTTAAGCTATATAAAGCAGCTAGTGTTGTGTGTGAAGTCACTCTGCGTTTCCATAGTTCCTTCTCATGATGTCATGCATGTGACCGTATAAGGCTAGTTTAGGAGCTGTCAATAAACACGAGAGAGATCACAACCATGGGCCGCCACCACTGCTTGGGAGAGATTATACTGGCAGTAATCCATAAAGCATTAACTACATTCTGCCATCAACCAAAAAAAAGAATTAACCTTCTACTCACAGAGATCTTCCTGTAAAACAAAAATCATTACTCTAAAGGATCTGTCTACTCCACTAATATTTTAAGCCTAGGTTCACATTGGAGCGATTTGGCATGCGATTTGACATGTCAAATCGCAAGCCAAATTGGCAGGTATTGTGGGCAATGGCACCATCCGAAATGGTATGGCGCCGACTTTATGATGCCGCACCAATTCCCAAAAGTAATTCCTGTACTACTTTTGGCGACTTCGAGGGGCGATTTGTATAGACATCTGTGCAGGAACCCGCACAGATGTCCGTCAAATCGCAGCTGAAGTCAGACTGCATTGATGGGTTGAAATCGTGCGAGTTCAGCTGAACTTACACGATTTAATCCCGCAGCAGTGTGAACCAAGGCTAAATATGGGAGGATACTGCTGGGCCGCTTCTATCCGCTGGCAAAATCTACGCGTCTTCCACTACTGATTGTATTGTCATCTTGACACCCTTGTTGCATTGCTCTCGCTGTACATATTTCTGATCTCCGCTACTCATGAAACATCTTTGTATGCCAGCACCTTCTATTCGTGCCAATGGAATAAGAAGTGTCAGGAAGCTTTAGAGGGTGGAGATCATGGAGCTCCACTTACCCACATCCTGTGCGTGTCACATTCAAATTTATATATATATATATATATATATATATATATATATATATATATATATATATATATATATATATATACATATACATATATATATATATATATATATATATATATATATATATATATATATATATATATATATATATATTTTTTTTAATAAAAGTTACTGTCAGTAATAATGAATCATACATTCTTTTCTGCTACCTTGTGGCAAGATCTCTATACTCAAGTTCCATGGGGTGCACACCAGCTGTAGTCTTTATAATATATACATACTGTAAATAATAACAGTATAATCCAAAAGTAAAACCCTAGAGAATCTTCAATAATCTGCAACAATGTTAATTTCCAATAGAACATACAGCTACACTATATTACCAAAACTATTGGGACACCTGCCTTCACACGCACATGAACTTTAATGACGTCCCAGTCTCATGCCTCATACACACGTTCGGACATTCCGACAATAAAACTGTGGATTTTTTTCTGACGGATGTTGGCTCAAACTTGTCTTGCATACACACGGTCACACAAATGTTGTCAGAAATTTCCGATCGGCCAGAACGCGTTGACGTACAACACGTACGACGAGCCAAGTTAAATGAAGTTCAATAGCCAGTGCGGCTCTTCTGGTTGATTACGAGCATGCGTGGACTTTTGTGCATCGGAATTGTGTACATACGCTCGGAATTTCCGACAACAAGTTTTGTTGTCGGAAAATTTGGGAACCTGCTCTCAAACACTTGTTTTCGGAAATTTCCCATCGGAAAATCCGACCGTGTGTACAAGCATCAGTCTGTAGGGTTCGATATTGAGTTGGCCCACCCTTTGCAGCTATAACAGCTTCAACTCTTCTGGGAAGGCTGTCCACAAGGTTTAGGAGTGTCTATGGGAATGTTTGTTTTTTATGTGAAGTACTTATGCACTGCTAGAATTCTTGATGATTAAAGTAGTGTAAATCAAGGTGTATATAGCTGCTGAACTTCTAGGGTGTCACCAGCACCAACAGATATGTAAATAGTAAAATGAAACAGCGCTATATACTATTGTTAGCATATTGTTAGGTGAATTGTCATCATCCGCTCTCATGTACTAAGTTCAGAATATCGTACAATCACTTGTCAATTTTTGTCATCCGATTATCTGATCATGTGTCCTAGGCATTCAAGTACTAGGCATACACATGTATAGCTGTTCTCGGTTGTTATTAAGACATCAACAATAGAAATCAACACTAGCTGAAGAAGTCGTCGTTTATGCCACAATATCTGTTTACTACATTAACTTGGGAACTGCAAACATTCAGATCTTTCCTGATAACTAACAAAAGAGTTCCATGGGTGTTCATTCATTCTGGTTACCTGTATCTACATGAACTTACAGGGCTCTCTGTAACTCTCTGGTACCCTCTACTGACAGTTTCATACCTTACATGTAGTAGTAGAGTATTGTTCTGTTAGTCGTAGATAAATTCAGGAAGTTTGGAGTTTAAAAACAAAATTTAAGTATGGCTTTTCTTGCATAATTAGATTGGTCCAGCTTCAACCCTTTCACACTGGAGCGTCTGCGGTAAAGCGCCACTATCTTTAGTGGCGTTTTACCGTCGTTTTAGCAGCGCTTTTTGGGCACTAGCGGTGCTCCTAAAGTGCCTTTTTTTTAACCAAAAAAACCCCAGTATTTTTGGTTTAAATAAAATCCCAATAAGCATATATTGATTGGTTTGTGCAAAATAGTTTTTTTTATATATTTTTGGGGGATATTTATTATAGCAAAAAGTAAAACATATTGCATTCTTTTCAAAATTGTTGCTCTTTTTTTGTTTATAGCGCTAAAAAGAAAAACCGCAGAGGTGATCAAATACCACCAAGGGAAGCTCTATTTGTGGGAAAAAAAGACGTCAATTTTGTTTGGGTGCAACGTCGCACAACTGCGCAATTGTCAGTTAAAGCGACGCAGTGCCAAATCACAAAAAGTGCTCTGGTCAGGAAGGGGGTAAAATCTTCCGGGGCTGAAGTGGTTAATCAAGCTATGCTGCTGCCGTACAGGTCAAGGATCTGGCTGTGCTGTCTGGGCAAGGGTGCCTTGATCACAATAGTGGCTGCACAAATTTACAAAAATTCTTTTTGCAGGTGAAAAAGTTTCGATATATGTACTTATAAGGTTTAAAAAGGTTTCTATACCTCATCAACCCAAATATATTGGTAAATGATGAGAATAATGTATTGTACAATGCTGCATCAGACATTATATTACTCTGTGTGATATTATTCAGTTTTGTTTCCCTGTGCACAATTCACAGTTCTATTAAGGCCAGTGTGAGAGAATGTTCGTTATGAAAACAGGATTAAGCTCACATCATTCACAGTGTATCACTCTTTGAATGATTACTCACTCTGTGGCTACAACCCTTTGGAAATAAAGATGGTAAAGATGATGAGTTTCCAGTCAGTAATGTATATGCATTGCCTTGGATCACAACACAGTGAGAGCAACATTCATATATATGAATGCATGACCTTGTATTGCCTTTATTCCTGGATATTACTATGCTCTTGCACTATTGGGTTAGTCTCCATGTGTAACCTAACCTTGTCGTGACATCACAGGTGATGCCAACAACACTCATGACAGTTATTAGAATCAGGTTACTTATCCAGTCCGAGGTCAACAGCTGTCAGGCTATAAAGTTTAAGTCAGGTGTTAAACAGCTAATTGCTTCTTACAAACTGGTGTAAATTATAATATTACCCTACTTTAAAATGGATAACAAGTTGGCATATGTTGAGGAGGCAAAAATGAACCAAAAAGCCATCCATTGAAGCACTGTAAAGCACAGCATTACTGCTGGTTTGGTTATGGATAGAGTGGGGAAGGTTGAGAACCTGTAGGGTTTTTGTTGCTGTCTGTGTCTTCCTGTCTATTTAAAATGGTAGATGTGATGGGAGTCACTTTGGTTGGGGGGCCCGTGGAACCTAAAATTCCCTGGGGAGTTGGGAAGCCCTTGTTTCAGCTCCCCATGCACCTCCTTTGTCTAAATCGCCCTGTGTCTCTAATAGGGGTACAGGGTGACTGAGAAATCCAGTCTGATCTGTACTAATCAGACTCACTGTACAACCACACTGGAATGTTGTATGTGTGTATATATATATATATATTTATTGTCTCATTTTGTTGTGTACTCTTTGCTGGGTCATTTGGGTTGTATTTCATTTTTCTATTGTGTCTGCCTTGGGAGAAAAGTATACTATGGGATGTACACCCCTCACATTTTTGTAAATATTTTATTATATCTTTTCATGTGACAACACTGAGGAAATGACACTTTGCTACAATGTAAAGTACTGCGTGTACAGTTTGTATAACAGTGTAAATTTGCTGCCCTCTCTAAACCCCGGCAACAAAAGTGAAAATGTCCAAATTGGGCCTAAAGTGTCAATATTTTGTGTGGCCACCATTATTTTCCAGCTCTGCCTTAACCCTCTTGGGCATGGAATTCACCAGAGCTTCACAGGTTGCCACTGGAGTCCTCTTCCACTCCTAGATTACATCATCACGGAGCTGGTGGATGTTAGAGACCTTGTGCTCCTCCACCTTCCGTTTGAGGATGCCCCACAGCTCAATAGGGTTTAAGTCTGGAGACATGCTTGGCCAGTCCATCACCTTTACCCTCAGCTTCTTTAGCAAGGCAGTGGTCGTCTTGGAGGTGTGTTTGGGGTCGTTATCATGTTGGAATACTGCCCTGCGGCCCAGTCTCCAAAGGGAGGGGATTATGCTCTGCTTCAGTATGTCACTGTACATGTTGGCATTCATGGTTCCCTCAATGAACTGTAGCTCCCCAGTGCCGGCAGCACTCATGCAGCCCCAGCCCATGACACTCCCACCACCATGCTTGACTGTAGGCAAGACACACTTGTCTTTGTCAAGTCATCTGAACCAAATAAGTTTATCTTGGTCTCATCAGACCACAGGACATGGTTCCAGTAAAATGTCCTTAGTCTGCTTGTCTTCAGCAAACTGCAGGCTTTCTTGTGCATCATCTTTAGAAGAGACTTCCTTCTGGGATGACAGCCATGCAAACCAATTTGATGCAGTGTGCGGCATATGGTCTGAGCACTGACAGGCTGACCCCCCACCCCTTCAACCTCTGCAGCAATGTTAGCAGCACTCATACATCTATTTCCTAAAGAAAACCTCTGGATATGACGCTGAGCACGTGCACTAAACTCCTTTGGTCGACCATGGCGAGGCCTGTTTTGAGTGGAACCTGTCCTGTCAAACCACTGTATGGTCTTGGCCGCCGTGCTGCAGCTCAGTTTCAGGGTCTTGGCAATCTTCTTATAGCCTAGGCCATCTTAATGTAGAACAACAATTTTTTTTTTCATATCCTCAGAGAGTTCTTTGCCATGAGGTGCCATGTTGAACTTCCAGTGACCAGTATGAGAGAGTGAGAGCGATAACACCAAATTTAACACACCTGCTCCCCTCTCACACCTGAGACCTTGTAACACTAACGAGTCACAAGACACCGGGGAGGAAAAATGGTTAATTGCGCCCAATTTGGACATTTTCACTTAGGGGTGTACTCACTTTGTTGCCAGCGGTTTAGACATTAATGGCTGTGTGTTGAGTTATTTTGAGGGGACAGCAAATTTACACTGTTATACAAGCTGTACATTCACTAGTTTACATTGTAGCAAAGTCTAATTTCTTCAGTGTTGTCACATGAAAAGATAGAATAAAATATTTACAAAAATGTGAGGGGTGTACTCACTTTTGTGAGATACTGTATATCTATGTGGAAGGGGGGGGGGATTCCCCCAGCAACCCCTCCCTGCTGATAAGACTGTTTACTGATGAGAAGTTTGAATACACATATGTGCATGGCCTATAAAAAAAAAAGAACGCTGTTCACCTAGTTTATGCCCTTAGCATACCATAAGTTGCGCACACACACACCACAATGTCTACATTTTCTACAAAAAAAAAGGTAACAGCTTTTTTTGTGCTTTTACCCATACAAATAGTTATCACTTATTTGTTCTGAATGAATACAATCACATTGATGAAGATTGGAAAAGTTTTAGTGTCTGTTTAAATGGCACCTATATTGCTTTTGTTCACAATTATAGGAAGAGGGTCATTGTAAGAGAAATGGGGGTGGTGGTGGTGGGGGTGGGGGGCTGTTTGCTAATCTATGAAGCAATTAGATGTTGATTCAGCTCAGGGGATTTAAAGATCATTAGAAGGACACTTCACTGGAACAGGCAATATGCAAATTAAACAGGTTATCAGTGTAATTAGTTCTTTAGAAAGATTCAATTTCCCCTAAAATAACTTGCTTTAATTATTTGCAGCTCTTGAAAATGAACATTTGTTCAGAAATTCCTTATTTTATATATCTACTACTAAAACCTTTTATCTACATGACTCTAATTACTTTGCAGGGACAGAACAGCAAAAAGCAATTGACCTGCAGATTATAACAATCCACCAGGGGACTGCGTGTATGATGGGAAGGCTGTATTTTAAAATGTATTTTTAATGTGGTCAGTTGGGTTAACCTAGGTCCTCTAACAACTTCATCTCTGTATCAGAATTTGTACAACTATAGAATACAATCCTCATGGTTAAAAAGTACGTCATCCTGTAAATAATATTATTCCTTTGCAATTTGCAAGCATACAGTTGCATATAAGTACACTGATACCTCGGTTCACAAACGCTTCTTTTCACAAACAACTCTGTTCGCAAACAGAAGAGTTCTCAAAAATTTGCTTCGGTATGCCGACTCCGCTTCTGTGCACAAACACGAGCCACGGCCATCTTCCCTGCTCTGACACGTGGTCGCGACTTCCCGTAGGTGAGATCGCGAACACAGAGAGGCACTGAAAGTGTACTGTGAAGACACTTACAGTGTTGAGAAGCTTTGTGGTGTGCTTTTTAGCACATACTGTACTGTACTGTACATCCCTGTGCACACTTGCTGTAAAGCTTTTTATCACATACTGTACTGTACCGGACATCCATTATGGCTCCAAAGAAAATTCAGAGCAAGCATGGCGGTAACAAGAAAGTGTGGATCAGTAATGAAGGTCACAAGACTCTTCAGAGCAAGCATGGTGGTAAGAAGAGGAAGGTAAGAAGGTCTTAAGCAAGGATAGTGTTCTCTCTCTCTTCATACTGTACTGTACTTTGTTTCATATTTTTGTGGTTCAAAAACAAAAAAAAAGAGTTCAGAACGGATTAACCTGATTTACATTGAACCCTATGGGAAAATTTGCCTCGGTTCGCGACCAGATTAATTCACAAATTAAGTATGTGAACCGAGGTATCACTGTAATTACCATTTGCTGAAATACATCCACTTTGGTAAAAGATCGGACCATTTCTTCCATGATACAGAGGATATACAGAAAAAGTTTAGGGTTGAAGTCAGGACGAAGAAGGGTTAGAACCTCCATTGGAGATTTCTTGTTGTCTGGGTCTCTTTTGGCAGATTACCTCTGACCTCCAGTTCTAGTGGTCGGTACCACTTGGGACAGAGGTGGAAATATGCAAAGACAACAATCAAAAACATTTCTTTAATTGCAGGGCACTTGCTGTCTATGACTCCATGAAGAGATCTCCCTTTGCTTCCTGTGCATCAAGGATTACAGACAGTTAAAATCTAACAATGATCAGAACCTTCTCTACTGTATACAGAAAAAAATTATCAACTATTTAAAATATAACTGTTAAATCTGTAAAGTCTCCAATTAATATATACTGTAACATTTCCATCATTTCACATATACCATATTTGACTTAAGCCATCATTTCTTGATGACTTTTGCTGTAAAATATAATTGTTCAGAGCAGTCATAATATACAGTATTTCTCTTTGGGAACTATTACATATATATAATGGGACTTTAGTCGGCCCTCCCTAGTACCACATACTCACCTTACCTTTACTGGCCAGCCATTTTGTTTGCTTGTCGAGAGTGAGGAGAAATACGTGATACATCTGGGAATGTGGAGCAGGTGGGTCACTCCCCACTGGTGTTTGCCACATGGATATAGAGCAAGAGTCTTCTGATCTGAGTAAGATCCAAGTGGAGCTTACACAGGGCTTCCTCTATTAGCTCACTGTGGTCAAACGCACCAAATTAGTACTGAAAGGAAAATTATTAGATGCAGATGGGCAGTTAAGTAAACCTGTATGAGAGAACTATGGGTTCACTTTAAGGCTGCACTGACATGTACACAGAGCCCAGGATCTCACAAAAGATCTCCCCCAGTGTACATCATTGTTGGGACAGATCATGGCTTTATGCCATGTATTTCATATATTACCACTTGTGGAAGTGCAGATAGAAAATACAGTAAGTTAAACAACTGCATCTGAGCACCACAAACCAGAAATGCTATTTAACCACTTCAGCCCCGGAAGGATTTACCCCCTTCCTGACTAAGCCCTTTTTTGCGATACAACACTGCGTCACTTTAACTGACAATTGCGTGGTCGTGCGACGTACCCAAACAAAATTGACATCTGTTTTTTTTTCCACAAATAGAGCTTTCTTTTGGTGGTATTTGATCACCTCTGCGGTTTTTATTTTTTGCCCTATAAACAGAAAAAGAGCGACAATTTTGAAAAAAAGCAATATTTTTTACTTTTTGCTATAATAAATATCCCCCAAAAATATATAAAAAACAAATTTCTTCCTCAGTTTAGGTCAATATGTATTCTTCTACATATTTTTGGTTAAAAAAAAATCGCAATAAGCGTATATTGATTGGTTTGCGCAAAAGTTATCACGTCTACAAAATAGGGGATAGATTTATGGCATTTTTATTATATAATTTTTATATTAGTAATGACAGCGATCAGCAATTTTTATCATGACTGCGGCATTGCGGCGGACAGATCGGACACTTTTGACACTATTTTAGGACTATAAAAATGCAATTACTGTGTAAATGTCACTGGCAGGGAAGGGGTTAAACACTAGGTAGCTATCAAGGGGTTAAATGTGTTCCTTCAGTGTGTTCTAACTGTAAGGGGATTGGCTGACTAGAACATGACAGAGATCACTGCTCCCGATCACTGGGAGCAGTAGATCCCTTTCATGTTGCTAGGCAGAACAGGGAAATGGCCTCTCCGTGCCACGATCGCGGACCACTGGCGGACATTGAGTCCACGGGACCTGCGGTGGGCGTGCGTACCCGTGCCACTTTGCCGACGTTTATCGGCGTGAGCTGGTCGGCAAGTGGTTAATTCATTTTTAAAATTCAACAAAAACCCAACCATCCATCCATGTCTCTATGCTTAATTTTGCTGAGAAATCACTTTGAAAAACACTCCCTAGCATTTCAGGACATGGCCATCTTAACCTTCCGGCATGATTGTGTCAGATTTTTGCATCTCAAAGCGGTACACTGTTTCACATGGAAATTTGGCGTTTTATATTGTAGACCTGTAATTATTAGGAATAACTCACTTAAATCTGTCCAAACAAGAGTCTAGTAGACATCCCGGGTATGATAAAGTTTGAAACACGAAATCATAAATTATAATATAATAAATAACTATAAATAATTATAACAAATAATAATGTAATCAAATAAAAAAACACTGAAATTTGCTCAGTTGCAGAATTGTCGCTGTCATTACTTTCAGTGTCTGATGATGAATTTCCCCACAAATTACTATCGCTCAATTTTGCAAGTGGTTCTAATTTACTACCGCTGTTTTCTAGCTGGTCTAAAACCGCTTTCGACGTAAAGGGGCGCTTTTTGGTTGCCATGGACAATCTCACGTTTCCAGGCAGAAGGAACCGCATATATCATTTTAAACTGTAGGCAGGACACTGGACAAAGCATTTGGGACAAAAGGGATGTGAAATAATTTGATACAGTAATGTAATCTGTAAGATTATAGTATACTGTATGTGTTTTTTTTTTGCACTTTTTGAATTTGGCGCCGGGCTCTGTCCTCATGCGTCGCGGCGCTCGCAGTGAATGGAGCCTGGCACACTGATAGGTTGAGAGGAGGACACACCAAGGGGAGATCGCAGAATCCTGGGGACAAGCTAAGTAACTTTCCCAGGATACTGCGATGCAATCCTGAGTGGGTGACCGCTTTTGGTAATGAAAAATTCACCCCCGGGCCACACTCGGGTTTACCGCCTGGGAGGTTAAGAAAGGACAAATCATGTAGTAATTATTTCCTTGAACCCATCTGCCCTATGCTCAGGCATGCAGGAGGGTGTGCTTAGCTAAGAAAAACCCCTCGTCCCCTCCTGAAGACTCCTGGGATGTATGACACCATTTGCCTAGAAGTAACTCTATAAATGTACAGGAAAAGTTTAAAACAAGTAAATATTATATACTTTTCCTATCTATTTACTAAAGCAGCATAAGGAGTAAAAAAAATGGTTAATGTTGATTGAGAGAGTATAGTTCTGCTTGAACAACACAGAGAGATGCTGATTTTAGAGACTACTAGGAAAAAACAATTATCTGTAACAAAACAACAAAAAAACAGTAAAACTATTACGGTAGATTTATTTCTGCCAAATGCAGATTATCATTCCTCTTTTTTCCATGGAGACCCTATAAAAACTAGTGGTCAGTGAACTATTCCTACACAATTAGTATTAAGAATGCAGACTCTGTGCAACATTCCAATAAATCATTTTGTTTTACAAAATGATTTTACAAGTACAGAAAAATGTTACATTTCCCTTACTGCTATTTTAATTGCTGATCCTGCGCCTATGTCTAAGGCAGGCCATAGATGGGTTGAATTTTCGAAAGAATCTTCTTTCGAAAACCTTATCTAAACATTTTCATTCGTATTTCGCACCATTAGTGGGCTGCAGCAACAGCCAATTTTCGTGCGGCAACCAAATTTGAACGAACATGTTGGAAATTTTTTGAAAAAGGAACGATTTTCACCGATGGGAGAATCATGCAAGAAATGTAAAAAGAAATGCGCATGTGCAAGTAAAGGAAATTCCCGGAAAGAAAAGAAGATTCCCAGCCACGAAAATACTTTTCTGGAGCAACATGAGGTGAAATTGAAGGCTTGGTTGGCCGAATTTCAAAATCAATGGTGGCACCATCGGATCACAAAACGCACAAAGGAAAATTCTTTCGAAATTCAACCATGTATGGCCAGCCTAACACATTTAAACCTTCCAAACGAACTCTTTCTGTAACTTTTAATGCTTCCTGTAACTCTATAGCTAACACGCTTACGTAAACTCAACTCTTGTTTGATCTACCACATTGAAGACAAACCATTCCTGTGCCAAAGATGCCAGTGCAGAGGTCCTAGAACCTGAATTTACTGCTTCCTCAAATAATTCTGTATAACCCTTGGAATATTAATCAGAGTGATCCAAAATGGGGACATCTGGAGGTGGTTAGCATGTGAAGGTGGTATGTTTAATGGACATGATTTTAACAACTAAGAACTACTGTACACTAGGCATGTGCAATTCGTTTCATTCCGAATTTGTTTTTTGACGGATTTCGACAAATTCGTTAATTCGGGAATATCCGAATTAACGAAAACCCGTTTAACGAATTTTTTCCGAATATTCGTAAATTCGATAAAATTGGACATTCGTAAATTCGGGCATTCGTACATTTGCAATTTACGAATGTACATTAGTACATTCGTACATTAGTAAATTAGTGAATTTGTAAATTTGTAAATTCGAAAATTCGGAAATCTGAAATAATAGTTAACTAATAATAACTTAACTATTAGTAATTACTAGTAACTTTTAAATTATAGGTATTGTAATTTCCTTTCAAATTTGGCTGTTAGTGAACGTAACACATACAAATTTATCCGAAGTTATGAATGATCCGAAAAACGGAATGGAACGTAATCAATTAATAATAATAAATAACAATAATAATAATAACAACGTTTTATTATTATTATTTATTATTAATTTGTTCCGTTCCATTTGTTTAGATGCAGCATTCATTTGGGATAATTCGTATCTTCGGATAAATTCGTACTTGTTATATTAACTGACAGTCAAATTTGAAAGGAAATTACAATACCTATAATTTAATAGTTAGTTACTATATCAGATTTTTGAATTTTCGGGTTTTTGGATTTTCAAACTTCGAATTTACAAATTTCCGAATTTTCTAATTTACAAATGTATGATTTTACGAATTTACGAATGTACAAATGTAAAAATGTACAAATGTACGAATGAACGAATGTACGAATGAACGAATGTACGAATGAACGAATGTTCGAATTTACGAATGTACGAATGAATGCATTTACGAATTTACGAATGAACAAATTTACGAATCGCGATCATAACAAATGACCCCGAAAAACGAAAAAAAAATAATAAACTAATGAAACGAAAACGAAAATGAACGAATTTTTTGGCTGTGCACATGTCTACTGTACACTAACCAATATAAAGATCTGAGAACCTGTAGAAAATTATTTGTACTGTATTGTTTCCTCTGTCCCCACTCAAAATACTAAAAACAGCATTTGGTGGATGGGTGTGCTTGCTCTATCTGGCCACCAAACACGCATTCTAAGGAATGACCATTATACAGATATTCTAGCATCAGATGAACTTGCATGTTTGTACTTATAAGGGAGGGAGGTATAGTATTGTTAGTGTTGGCTGTCCTAAAGTGATTGTAAAGGCTCAAAGTTACTCTAATACAGTTGCAGCAATGACCGAGGTATCAGTGTTTTCGGATGCCGATTCTGAAGCCGGTAAAAAGTAACCTCCCCATCCCTCCCCTCCGGCCACCCTCTCCTCCATTACCTGGCTATCCTGAGCAATCGGGGAGCCTGGTAAGAATGTGACTGGTGGCATATGGCTCCAGGCACACAGTGACTTTGTTGATGGGGTATTAAGTGATTTAGAGACAAAGGAGACACAATCGAATCATCTATGGCAGGCTTAAGATACACCTGCCACCTTTAAAATGTGGTGGCAGGTATGTGCCACTGGGCCATAGCCTGTGCTGCCAGAATTCCAGTCTAGGAATGTGTCCTCCACTGCTTGGAGGAAGTCGAGTTTTTGTCTTCATTTGTAAAATGATTTTGTGACAAATAATGTGGTCTACTGGAATGGTAAATGTGGGACCTACATTTTGGATACTGTGTTGTGGGCTGTTCACATGCCGCTGGAGCAGAATTTTTAACTTGGAGTGCAGAGTTTAACAAGCGGCACCTCTTGTCAAACTCACCCAATGAGTTCAATGGAGCTGTGTCCCAATGCATGGGCTTGTGGACGGTAGTGCAGTATTATATTGCTATATGAGGCGGTGAGGAGGTCTTTTTCGCCTCTGAAAAGCAATATGATTGGAAAGAGAGAGCCTGAGATCTGTACAGCCGTAATTTCTGCAGATCCTGACCTGAAGTGAAAATCGGGTGCACGGCTCCTGGGGTTTGTGCCATGCAGGTGTTAACAGAGGAAGAACTTGCCTGGGTAGCAGAGTGGCGGGAGAACATTTGAACGTCTCCCGGGCAAAGCTCTCGATCTGCTCCTCAGGCTCTCTCCTTCCAGTTCTTGAATCTCTCCACTCAGATATCTGTCAGCATGCTTCTTTGAGCCTGTCAGCTTCCTCAGTGAGTGCTGACACTGGAGGTATTGAGGACCAGATAGAGGGCCAGATGTGGCCCTGAGGCTGCAATTTGCTCAGGCCTGATGAATATGCACGACTTTTAGAAGGTTATTTTACCCAATACTTAAACAACCTTATTCATTGTTTCACACCATTCCTCCCTTAGTGTTTAAAGTGGTTGTAAAGGATCCTTTTTTTTATAACAAACATGTTATGCTTACCTGCACTGTGCACTGGTATGCTCAGAGCAGCCTCGATTCTCTCCTTCTGGGGATCCCCTCAAGGGCTACTAGCTTCTCCGAGTTTTACGAGTACCCCCTAACAAGTCGCTTGCTAGCGGGGGTACACATGCAGGCTTAATCCCGAGCTCCACTGTGTGCGTCTATTGACACACACAGCTTGGCTCAGCCCCACGCCCACTCCCTTGTTACTGCATTTGATTGACAGCAGCAGAAGCCAATGACTTACGATGCTCTCACTGGGGTTTATTTACTAAAACTGGTGCAGCCGTGCAATCAGCTTCCAACTTGAGCTTGTTCAATTAAGCTTTGACAAAAAAATCTGGAGGCTTGTTGGTTTCTATGCAGAGCTGCTCCAGATTTTGCAGTCTCCAGTTTTAGTAAATGAACCCCACTTAGTCCAATGAGGTGGCAGAGAGAGAGAGAGATGCTCTTGGGTACAGCGCTGGATTGAGATTGGGCTCAGGGAAGTATTTAGGGGAGCAGGGAGGAGCTACACCTAAAATGTTTTTTTAACTTAATGTAGAGAATGCATTAAGGTAAAATACCTTTAGCCTTTACAAACACTTTAATAGCTAGAAGTGTTTTCTTTCACTCTAGTCATTTGTGGCTTTTTAATATCTGAAAGATGGTTGCAGCTTTTTTAATTTTTGTCCTCGTACAATTGTATTGTTTCTAAATGTCTTTTTCTGAGGAAATATGCTAACATATGAAAGCATACTTTCAGTCAGTAAATCAATGACAAAT
This sequence comes from Lithobates clamitans, assembly GCA_037952925.1. Lineage (NCBI taxonomy): Eukaryota > Metazoa > Chordata > Amphibia > Anura > Ranidae > Lithobates > Lithobates clamitans. Next base: position 46,958 of record JBBGZY010000421.1, on the reverse strand, counting down.
TATTTTGGAAAAAATGTGCAGGAGTATTAGCTATTCTTAGAATCTTTCCTTTTACAGTAAACTTTCAGAGCATTTCTCTCAGCATAAAACCAAATAAACATCCAATTGCACTACAGCTCAGTATTTTTATTAGATTTCACTAAGCATGATGACAGATTAGAATGTACTAATCAAACTCCAAAATGCATGTTGAGAAATCTTTGAGAAGTTAAGTTAGATATACTACAACAAGTTCTCGGCTCTTTAACAACTTGCCTACTTATACCCCCTTCCTGCCCAGGCCAATTTTCATCTTTCAGCGCTGTCCCACTTTGAATGACAACTGCGCAGTCATGCAACATTGTACCCAAACAAAATGTTTATAATTTTTTTTCACACTAATAGAGCTTTCTTTTGGTGGTATTTGATTACCACTGGGTTTTTTATTTTTTACTAAATAAATTAATAAAGACCCAATATTTGAAAAAAATAACTTCTTTATAGTTTGTTATAAAATTTTGCAAACAGGTAATTTTTCTCCTTCGATGATGTGTGCTGATGAAGCTGCACTGATGGGCACTGAAAAGCTACACTGATGGGCACTGATGAGGCGGCACTGGTGGGCACTGATGAGGAGGCACTGATGAAGCTACACTGATGGGCACTGATGAGGCGGCACTGATGAGGCACTGATGAGGCTGCACTGATAGGCAGCACTGATGGGGACTGATAGGTGGTACTGATAGGCGACACTGATGGGCACTGGTAGGCTGCACTGATGGGGACTGATAGGTGGTACTGATAGGCGACACTGATGGGCACTGATAGGCTGCACTGATGGCCATTGATTGTCAGCACTGGTGGGTACAAATTGACAGCAATGGTGGGCACAGAATGGCAGCACTGGTGGGCACTGTTGGGACTGCACTGATAATCAGAATACTGATAATCAGTGCCCTGATTAGCAGTGTACATGTCCCTTTTAGAGAAGCTGCATACTAGCACATTATGTGAAACTTCCCTAAAAATGAAGACCTCGGCGGCGTTCTCTCATCGCTGACAGGGCTTCTATTTTCACCCGGGTTAGCGGGCTTCAGTCCTTTGATTGGACAAGCAGTGATGATGTCACAGAACAGGACTCTGCATATTTCCTAAATACGATTAGGAGATATTTACTGTACCTTCAGTTAAGCCTTATATAAGGACTGAGGCCATGAGAAACAAAATTCTCTGGTCTGATGAAACAAAGATTGAACTCTCTGAATGTCAAGCATCATGTCTGGAGGAAACCGGGCACCGCTCATTACCTGCCCAATACCATCCCCACACTGAAGCATGGTGGTGGCAGCATTATGCTGAGGGGATGTTTTTCAGTGGCAGGAATTGGGAGACTAGTCAGGATCGAGGGAAAGATGAATGCAGCAATGTACAGAGACATCCTTGATGAAAACCTGCTGCAGAGGACCTCAGACTGGGGCAAAGTCTCATCTTCCAACAGGACAACGACCCTAAGCACACAGCCAAGATAACAAAGAGGTGTCTACAGGACAACTCTGTGAATGTCCTTGAGTGGCTCAGCCAGAGCCCAGACTTGAACCCTATTGAACATTTCTGGAGAGATCTGAAAATGGCTGTGCACGACGCTCCCCATCCAACCTGATGGAGCTTGAGAGGTCCTGCCAGGAAGAATGGGAGAAACTTCCCACAAATAGGTGTGCCAACCTTGTGGCAACATACTCAAAAAGACCCGAGGCTGTTATTGGTGCCAAATGTGTTTCAACAAAGTATTGAGCAAAGACTGTGAATACTTATGTACTTGTGATTCTTTATTTTGAATACATTTGCAAAGATTTCAAACAAACTTCTTTCACATTGTTGTTATGGGGTATTGTTTGTAGAATTCTATTTAGTGTCCGTTATGCCGTGTACACACGACTGGACTTTTCGACCGAACTGGTCCGTCGGACAATTCGATCGTGTGTGGGCTTCATCGGACTATTTCTGTCGAAAAATCTGTTGGACTCTAGAAATAGAACATGTTTCAAATATTTCCGACGGACTCGAGTCCGATGGAAAAATCAGTTCATCTGTATGCTAGTACGACGGACAAAAAAGGACGCAAGGGCAGCTATTGGCTACTGGCTATGAACTTCCTTATTCTAGTCCGGTCGTACGTCATCACGTTCGAAACGATCGGACTTTGGTGTGATCGTGTGTAGGCAAGTCCGTTTCGTTGGAACTCCGTTGGAAATCCGTTGAAAAGTCATTCGGAGTTCGGTCCGTCAAAGTCCAGTCATGTGTATACGGCATTAGTATGAAAGGGGCCTTAAAGTCATTAAGGACAGGGCATGTAATCCATAGGATTTCTCACCCTTCTGGTGGAGAATACCTTTTCTCTGGTAAAAGAGGGATGGGGGAGAGCCTTCTCTCATGGAAATGTGAGTGTGGTGAGTGTGGTCTCAGGGGACAGCTGATAAACTGGCAGTCAGACTCATTTTATAGAAAAGTGTTTATTGGTTTTTTACATAGATAATAAAGCAATCTGATCAATAGATCAGATCAAAAGATAATAAAGCAATCTGTGGAGATTTTGTGATATACAAATTAGCATTTTTTACATCTTTTAAATTATTGTTAACTGTGTGCCACCATCACTTTCATCAGTTTGTGTGATAACTGTATTAATACACAGTCCATATGTAGCACCCAGTCATATAACTACAGCACTGTTGAAGATATACGGTTTGTAACAAAGTATATAATAGAACAATCTGAACTGTGAGCTACAATTAGATCAATAAACAATCCTGGATTTGTACCAAGTGATCATGGATATTACAGCAGCAGACAGAGCGGGGTCAGAAACAAGCTGAAGCCAGCAATAGAAAGTCTAAATGTCAAGTCAAGGCAGCCAAAAGAAAAGGGAGACCGAAGGTTAAATCATACCAGGCTACAACAGGAAGGAAGTTCAACATAGTAGGGTGCAGAAAAAATCTTTCAGCAATAGATTTTGGGAGGGATTCACAACTAAAGTTGTTTTGATGCACCTAGGCAACTTTGTAGGCATGCACATATGTAAATGCACACATGAAGAAGGCATACTAGAACATACACTATATTGGCAAAAGTATTGGGACACCCCTCCAAATCATTAGATTCAGGTGTTCCAATCACCTGCATGGCCACAGGTATAATAAATCATGCACCTAGGCATACAGTCTACAAACATGTGTAAAAGAAGGGATTGCTCTCAGGAGCTCAGGGAATTCAAGCTTGGTATTGTGGTAGGTTTCCGCCTGCGCACAAGCCTCAAAGCCACTGGGCCGAGCATATCGCACGCATGCGCACGTACCTCAGAGCCACTTGGCAGAGCCCAGGCAGCGCGCGCAAGTGAATCACGCGCGGGCCTGCACATAGGCCCAGGGGGCCTTGGATGGGGCCCCGACTGAGGCGTGTACAAGCATCCAGACAAACCGCCCCAGATGGGGAGAGGCCGTCTGGGCGCCAGGGAGCCTAACAATCGCCGCATGGGGACGACACTCGGGAGGCCGATACCGATTGCAGGACACTGAAACAACAGGGGAAGGGGGCCCCATTACATTAAATAACAATTTAGATAATACAAATACAGTATAAATAGCGTATGTGTATGTATAGAGCTATCCACTAGACATTTTTACAGGCAATACATGGTGGTGATAAAGAGGTTACACAAATGAAGAGGATTGAATGTTCCTCAATATTAATGGCCCATAGATAAAGCAAACAAAAATAGATATAATGCATAGCTGGATTGTAATGAGTGAGACACTACAGATAAACAAGCAATTTAGGTCATCAACTTCAAAATGACAGAGTTTAGCATCTGACGACAGAAAGAAAGGACTTAAAGGCAAACCCGCAAAACTAATTGAAATACCATGTCATCTGTGTGTTCTTTTAGTATTTTTTGCTGTCTTTATATTCTGTATCAATAAATTTTGTATATTCTCATATTAGTTCTGTACATCTGATCTATATCTTCTCCATTTGTATCGAGATAGTCCGCCTGCCTTTCTTTTCTTGGTGAGTCTGGGGTGGGGTCCAGACTCCCAAATGTATTATAACAAAGTGGAAGCAACTGGGAACAACAGCGACTCAGCCACAAAGTAGAAGGCCACGTAAAATGATAGGGCTGGGTCAGCGCATGTGGAGGCTCACAGTGCGCGGAAGTCCTCAACTGTCTGCAGAGTCAATAATTACAGACCTCCAAACTTCGTGTGGCCTTCAGATTAGCACAACAGTGTGTAGAGAGCTTCATGAAATGAGTTTCCATGGCCAAGCAGCTGCATCCAAGCCTTACATCACCAAGTGCAATGCAAAGTGTCGGATGCAGTGGTGTAAAGCACGCTGCCACTGAACTCTAGAGCAGCGGAGATGTGTTCTCTGGAGTGACAAATCATGCTTCTCTGTCTGGCAATCAAATGGATATGTCTAGGTTTGGCAATTGCTAGGAGAACGGTACTTGCCTGACTGCATTGTGCCAAGTGTAAAGTTTGGTGCCTGACCTCACAAATGCGCTTCTAGAAGAATAGTCAAACATTCCCATAGACACACCCCTAAACCTTGTGGAGAGCCTTCCCAGTAGAGTTGAAGCTGTTATAGCTGCAAAGGGTGGGCCAACTCAATATTGAACCCTACGGACTAAGTCTGGGATGCCATAAAGTTCATGTGCGTGTAAAGGCAGGCGTCCCGATACTATTGGCGATATAGTGTATGTATGTGCGTATACTCTAAGTAAGTGTGTGTATGTGTAAGGTAAACCAGATTCCCAGCAAAAAACAATGCGGGCTTATGCTCATATTTGTGCGTGTGTGCATTGCTCACATGCTAATACTTCTAGGCAAAGAGGCAATAGATGTACTATTCCAGTTCGTCATGCTTGCTTTTGTGTGCGCACTCGCACATGTACATGCGCATGTGTACGAATTAGCCTGCATATTAGGACGCAATTGCCTACCTAAATTGGCCTGTCACCATGAGCAGCTGACTGGTCTTCAGCTTGTACCTGTATTCCTGTGACCTGATCCATTGAACCTGCTTACCCGTGTATAACCCGGCTTTCTCCTGGACTTTGCCTTTGCTCTTAAACTGAATTCTCTGACCTCAGCCTGTTTATTGAACTTATCTTTGCCTGCTGATTCTGTACTGCGCTGCCCAGCTGTTCCCTCCTTGGCCTACATTTGGCTGGGCTTCTCCGATGGATCACAGGAGTGCAATTTGTTTCTGCACTCCTGTGACCCGTTTTCAGCAGAGAACGGATGCCATAGGAATCAGTCAAGGCACCGCATCATTGCGACAATAAAGTCTGGATCTGCCAGGTGCCTGGACTGACACCCATACCTCCCAACCATCCCTGATTCGCCGGAACCGTCCCAGGATTTGATTTATGTCTAATCCCAGAGTCCCAGCGAATCAAGTTCCGGCACTCGGCTCCAATGACTCACCCAGCACAGGAGTACTAGCGCGGGCACCTGTTACAACCCACCCGCGGCGAATGCGGGGTGTCTAGATACCCGCACGCTGCACACAAAGCTTTGTATGACAGCCGGTGTTCTGACAAAAGAACACTGGCATCTCTCCCCGCTAGTTGCTTCTAACTCAGAGCGGAGAGACCTGAACTTGCCCCCTTCCTTCTCCTGCTGTGATGTTTTCCGGTACACAGGAGGAGGAGGCGGCCGGGACGAGGCACACCACTCTGATCTGTGCAGCGTTGATCTCTGTAGCTGAGGTATGTTATAAATACCAATTTCATGCATGTGTGTTTGCAATTTGTGTATTGTATGTTGTAGAGCATTGTGCTAGTCATACAGGAGTTCAAATGATGCTATTAGATAGGAATGGGTAAGTTATATTTGCCAGCATTTTCCTATTTACTGATGAAAAATAAAAAGACCTAAAACTTACTTTGCTGCCTTTGTATTTTTTGCAGTAGAATTTTGGCACCAAGTGTCATCCAGGATATTGCTGCTTGTATTTAGTTGTTGTTTTGATGAAAGCAAAACATAATAGGCCTGTGGAAGGGGTCAATAAATACCCACCAATTTTCACCATTTTAAAATGGAGATAAGTATACCTCCCAACTGTCCCTGATTTGCCGAACCGCCCCGGGATTGGATATACCGGTATGTCTTGGCGAATCACACAGGAACAAGCTGTGTGTTCTATGCGATTCACTTGTAAGCTGGGTGCAGTGTGATTACAGCCTATTCATTTGAATGGGCTGTAATCACACCAGACCGCACCAAAAGTAGTGGGATTCTGCAGTTCAGCGCTCCAGTGAGCATGGAGGAGCAGAGCGGAGAGCTGCTGATTGACAGTCAGCAGCTCTTTGCTTGAGGAGCTGAGAGAACTGAGCCATCGTGATGTTCTCAGTGTTGAGGCGCCGGGGGACAGATGCAGCATCGGACCAATGTTACATCCACCTAGGTAAGTATGAATATGGAAAAAACACCAAACCTTTAACCACTTAAGGACCGGGCCTATTTTTCAGACTCTGTGTTTACAAGTTAAAAGATTTTTTTTTTGCTAGAAAATTACTTAGAACCCCCAAACATATTTATTTTTCTAATGCCCTAGAGAATAAAATAGCGGTCATTGCAATACTTTCTGTCACACCGTATTTTCGCAGTGGTCTTACAAGCGCACATTTTTTTTGGAAAAAATACACTTTTTTAAATTAAAAAATAAGACAACAGTAGAGTTAGCCCAATTGTTTTTTATATTGTGAAAGATAATGTTATGTCGAGTAAATTGATACCCAACACGTCACGCTTCAAAATTGCGCCCCCTTTTACCCTTAAAAATCTCTATAGGCAATGTTTTAAATTTTTTTACAGGTTACCAGTTTTGAGTTACAGAGAAGGTCCAGGGCTAGAATTATTGCTCTCGCTCTAACCATTGCGGTGATACCTCACATGTGTGGTTTAAACAGTGTTTTCATATGCGGACGCTACTCACGTATGTGTTCGCTTCTGCGCGTGAGCTCGGCGGGATGGAGTGCTTTAAAAAAATTTTCTATTTACTTTACTTTACTATTTTTTATTTTGACAAAGTCCCTTTAAAAAAATGTTTTGGGTCACTCTTATTCCTATTACAAGGAATGTAAACATCCCTTGTAATAGAAAAAAAGCATGACAGGAACTCGTAAATATGAGATCTGGGGTCAAAAAGACCTCAGATCTCATATTTACACTAAAATGCAATAAAAAAAAAAAAAAATCATTTGAGAGAAAGAATTGGGCGGAAGTGATGTCTGACGTTGCTTCTGCCAGTCAAGGCTATGGAGCCGAGTGGGGGCCATCTTCCCCTCACTCGACAGCCAGCCAAACACGGGGAAGGACGCGATCGTCTCCACCGTTACCGGCGGGTCCGGTAAGCGTCAGAGACCACCGGAGCGTGACGGGAGGGGGGGCCCTCTCCCGCCCTCGATAAAAGTGATCTCGCGCCGAAACCGCCGCAGACACCACTTTTCTCTGAAAGCCGCCCGCTGAAGAAGAGGATACCGGGTTATTGCAGAAATCTGCTGCCATAACAATGATATTCCTCTTCAAACAGCTGACATATAACGATGGCAGGCGGTCGGCTAATGGTTAACCACTTCAGCCCCAGAAGAATTTCCCCACTTCCTGACCAGGCCATTTTTTGAGATACAGCACTGCGTCGCTTTAACTGACAATTGCACAGTCGTGCGACGTTGTACCCAAACTAAATTTACGTCCTTTTTTTCCCACAAATTGAGGTTTCTTTTGGTGGTATTTGATCACCTCTTCGTTTTTTTTTTGTTTTTTTTTTGCGCTATAAACAAAAGAAGAGCGACAATTTTGAAAAAAACACTAATTTTTAATTTTTGCTATAATAACTATCCCAAATAAAAAAAAAAAATGTCTTCATCACTTTAGGCCAATATGTATTCGTCTACATATTTTTAGTTAAAAAAATTGCAGTAAACGTATATTGATTGGTTTGCGCAAAAGTTATAGCGTCTACAAAATAGGGGATAGATTTATTGCATTTTAAAAAATTTTTTTACTAGTAATGGCAGCGATCAGCGATTTTTATCGTGACTGCGACATGTTTGAATATACACACGAAGCTGCAGCTCGGGTGCCCCACAGCAAGCTGCTTGCTGTGGGGGCACGCGACAGGTGGGAAGGGCCAGGAGCTCCACCCAGGGACCCAAGAAGAGGAAGATCTGGGCTGCTCTGTGCAAAAACACTGCACAGAGGAGGTAAGTATGACATGTTTGTTATTTTTAAAGGAAAAAAAAAAAAAAACAAGACTTTAGTATCACTTTAAGCTTTTCAATTATTTACACCTTCCCTATGTTTACATTATAGCTTTGAAGACTGACAGTGGGGAAAAAAATGATCTAGTGATAGAAAAAGTAAGTGAAAACACATTAGCTGTTTTCCGACCGACTCCTGTACATATACAGAGACAGGATGGCTCTCCTGCTTGAATCGCCGTATATATAAGGTGGCTCCTTTAAGAGCCATAGGCGTGCGTGCATTCCCACTGCATGGTGGCGGACCTGATTCGTGTGGCCGGCAATCGCTATCGTGGGCACGAGAGCCAGAACGAGGATTTGTGTGTGTAAACACACAAATCCCTGTTCTGACAGGAGAGGAGAAACAGATTGTCTGTTTCTACTAAGTAGGAACAATGATCTGGCTCCTCCTCTAGTCAGTCACATCCCTCCACAGTTAGAAACACACTTAACCCCTTGATCCCCCCTAGTGTTAACCCTTTCCCTGACAGTGACATTTATACAGTAATCAGTGGCTATTTTTAGCTCTGATCGCTATATAAATGTTAATGGTCCCAAAAAAGTGTCAAATATGTCCGATCTGTCCGTCGCAATGTTGCAGTCCCGATAAAAATCGCTGATCACTGCCCCTACTAGTAAAAAAAAAAAAAAATGCCATAAATATATTCCCTATTTTGTAGACGCTATAACTTTTGCGCAAACCAATCAATATGCACTTATTGCAATTTTTTTTACAAAAAATATGTAGAAGAATACATATCGGCCTAAACTGATGAAGAAATTAGTTTTTTTACTTTTTTGGGGGGGATATTAATATAAATTTTGTTTGAGTACAACTTCGCACCACTGCGAAATTGTCAGTTAAAGCGTCACAGTGCCGTATCACAAAAAATGGCCTGGTCAGGAAGGGGGCAAATCCTTCTGGGGCTGAAGTGGTTAATTGTTAGGAATATGTAAATTGTATAATGTCTATATCCTGGTCACAGTTCTACTTTGATACACTTTTAAATATAAGAGCCAATTATCTTGCCTGGCAGCAGGATCATACACATTGCATACTTTTGCAGTACACCAAAACTTATCACACAACAATAAGATTCAGTGTATATACCAATTTAAAATAATAAAGAAGGAACTCTACCTATATAAATTCTGTAAAACCAAGGAATAGACCACAAATCTACAGAACAATATATGATGCTGCCCATGCACAGATAATTGGCTATCAAATATTGAATATTTATTTTTTATGGGGGTACTACACATGGTATTGTGGTTGTGTTTGATTCTATCCAAGTTACAAATAGCAACAAGTTTTTTTATTATTATGTTCATTCTATTGATTATGTGCGTATGCCACAAAAGCAACAACTGCTTGTATGGAATCAGGCCCGGATTTACTCCCTTTGCCGCCCCAAGGCCGTACCCTTCAATGCCGCCCCCCCCCCCCCCACACACCACCAGAAAGAGCCCCCAGACATAATACGGTCAAAGACTGCAGACATGATACAAGAGATGGTCAGAGACTGCAATCATAGTAGAGGAGATGGTCAGAGACTGCAGACATAGTACAGGAGATGGTCAGAGACTGCAGTTCCTATGGACATTAGTAGATAATGGCCAATCGGCCCTCTCACCTGACCCAGCGATACAGCAATGCTTCCTCTGATCAGGAGTCAGCTCACTCTGAATTGCCCGTGGCGACTCCGTTGGGTAGCACCCAGATCTGTATTCCTGCAATGACTCCATTCCTTTCTCCGCCAGGGATGGCGCCAGGCTGTGTGGCTTTCCCTCTGGTGGTGCAGGGCAGTGGGGTTCTCTCTCTGATGGTGTTCCCTCAGCACTGCCCTCTCCCTCTGGAGCCCTGGGTGTACTTTCCTGGGTGTAGACCCCCCAGGACAAACTACCCCTTCCATTAGTACAGACCCCCCCAGGACAAACCCCCCACCATTAGTACAGACCCCCCCAGGACAAACCCCCCCTCCCTTCATTAGTACAGACCCCCCCAGGACAAACCCCCCTCCCTTCATTAGTACAGACCCCCCCAGGACAAACCCCCCTCCCTTAGTACAGACCCCCCAGGACAAACCCACCCCCCTCCCTTAGTACAGACCCCCCCAGGACAAACCCACCTCCCTTCATTAGTACAGACCCCCAGGACAAACGTCCCTCTATTAGTACAACCCCCCCCCCCAGGACAACCCCCCTCCATTAGCACAAACCCCCCCAGGTCTACCCCCCTCCATTAGTACAAACCCTCCCAGGAAAACCCCCTCTCCATTAGTACAACCCCCCCCAGGTCAACCCCCACCCCCTCCATTAACACAGACCCCCCAAGGACAAACCACCCCCCCTTCATTAGTACAGACCCCTCAGGACAAACCCCCCCTTCATTAGTACAAACCCCCCAGGACAAAACCCCCCCTTCATTAGTACAAACCCCCCAGGACAAAACCTCCCCTTCATTAGTACAAACCCCCCAGGACAAACCCCCCCTTCACTAGTACAGACATCCCAGGACAACCCCCCCTCCATTAGTACAACCCCCCCAGGACAAACTCCCCCTTCACTAGTACAGACATCCCAGGATAACCCCCCCCCTCCATTAGTACAACCCCCCCAGGACAAACCCCCTCTTCACTAGTACAGACATCCCAGGACAACCCCCCCAGGACAAACCCCCCCTTCACTAGTACAGACATCCCAGGACAACCCCCCCCCTCCATTAGTACAACCCCCCCAGGACAAACCCCCCCTTCACTAGTACAGACATCCCAGGACAACCCCCCCCCTCCATTAGTACAACCCCCCCAGGACAAACCCCCCCTTCACTAGTACAGACATCCCAGGACAACCCCCCCCTCCTCCATTAGTACAACCCCCCCAGGACAAACCCCCCCTTCACTAGTACAGACATCCCAGGACAACCCCCCCCCTCCATTAGTACAACCCCTCCAGGACAAACCCCCCCTTCACTAGTACAGACATCCCAGGACAACCCCCCCCTCCATTAGTACAACCCCCCCAGGACAAACCCCCCCTTCACTAGTACAGACATCCCAGGACAACCCCCCCCCCTCCATTAGTACAACCCCTCCAGGACAAACCCCCCCTTCACTAGTACAGACATCCCAGGACAACCCCCCCCCCTCCATTAGTACAACCCCTCCAGGACAACCTCCCCTCCAAGTGTGTACAATAGAACAGATGGAGACAGGCACGGGCTTGGGCGGGACTCGGGAGTGAGAGACAGAGGAGAACACGCCCCCCCCCCGCTGCCGCACAGAGACCAGCCGCTCCGATCTTCGGCGGCTGCTCTCCTTCTCTGACAGGAGGAGGGAGGGGGGACGGGCTTGACTCGAGCAGCGATAACACAGTGGTAGCGGCGGTGACCGGCGGAGGGAGCCGCCTTAGTCTGGACACAGAGAGGAGGAGGAGGGTGAGGAGCACTCTAGCGCTTCAGCGCCCCCACCTCTCTGGCGCCCGGGTGCACTGCATCACATGCTGATGTTAGTGTGGGGGGCGGCGGCGCCGCCCCTGTACCACTGCCGCCCCGAAGCCTGGCCTCGGTGGCCTTGTGGGAAATCCGGCCCTGTATGGAATACTAAGAATAAAGTGGTTGTAAACCTCAGACATGAAATATGAACAAAGCATATATCTCTATAGCATGTACTTGTCTCAATTAAGAGCACTAGGTGTCATTTCTGTATGCTGCTTTGTTCCTCTGCTACAGCATATATCACTTCTGGCAAGCTTTCCTGACACAGAGAGAAAAACAGTGATGGGGAGGGATCTCCAGCACACAGTCTGGGATTGACAGCCTCAGCTCTGCTCCTGCGTGCTGTGTGAAGGGGGGGGCGTGTCCTTCCCTCCAATCAGCTCTCAGAGCTCTCCTCACTGAGGTCTGCAGTGTGTGATTTCAGCTCTCCGCCCCCTTTTTTCTAACTGCTCAGATGAGTTTTATAAATGATGGACTTTGAACAGATTTAGAGAAGAGAAGACCACTGGTAAACAAGTACAACATATGTAAGAGGATTTGTTTCATCTTTGTGTATCACCTGAGGCCAGTCACTTCACTGGGCATATGAAAGAGTTTACAACCACATTAACCCCTTGGATCTAGCTCCACCTGGCCCTTTAGGGGGTTTAGGATGCCAGGAGGTGGGGTTTTTGATCATATGACCGCTGTGATCGGCTGTCACGGCAGTCACATGATTAGAAAGCTCCCAATCGCAAGCAGCGTTCAGGAGCTTTCCATTAGCCGCCGGTAACTGTGTCTGGAGTGCGCAAGCCCACCCGCTGAGAGGCCACATATTTATGTGTGGCTGGCGCCAAGAGGTTAAGGGGAATTTTTCAATTTTTCAGATAGTTTACTTAGCTTAGTTTAGTTTTACTTAGCTTAGTTTTATTTAGCTCTGGTAGTTCTGGCACACTTCCTTTTCTCCCTCATCCAACAACTTTTACCAATGTCTGTCACTAATGAAAACAAATAAAAACTTCGCTTGGAGGAAAAAGTGGATCTTTTGCGCTTCAAATTTTTCCACAAACAAAGAAAGAGATAGCCCAGTCTCAGCTCGATAAATCCAGGCCACAACCCCAACGTGTTTCGCCCCGTCTTTAAGGCTTAATCATGGACATCTGTGTGCCATTCGGGCTATCTCTTCCTATTTTTGCAGTATGCTTTGGGACTGGACAGATCTTTCCTTAGCCTGCACCCTCACTAGCCAGTGACACCCAACTCATCGGACCTTGACAGCCTGAGTTGGGACCCTTAAGCATTTATCATGGGTGACATTTTTCCACTTTATCCACTGCTGTGAGTACAATGATTATCGGTGCACTGGGCTTACTCTCCTGCAGCAAGTCAAAAGTAGCACATATGTGTGGCAGGCAAAGTATGAATTGTTCACTAGTTGGATTGCATGTGTGACAAGCTTAAATACTCAACTAACATCAAGACAGCAGCTGTAACTGATAAACTTAAAAAAAAGAGGAATTTAAATAATTGATGATGTCAAGGGTATAAATATCCTTGTAGCATGTAGCTAAAAAAGATTATGATACATTTGCTATTTTTTTCATAAATATGCCGTGTTATGTGGTACTCCCACATCTTTATGCAATTAACATTGCTAATTAATTTCTCCTAGTCTCAACTATTTAAACACAAACATATTAACTTTGAGCTATTTAGACAAGTAATGACTGCAGTCAATAGCTCCCGCTAATAATTGTAACGCACTTAGATTGGTAAGGAATTTTGCTGTGATATCTAGCTAGCAGTGATCCAAGTTTACCCAAATAAAAATATCATTTTTGGCATATAGAAATATGGTCTGAAGAATTGGAGCTAAAGGACTCAGTCCCCAGGGACACCCTGGCGGAGAGGCCCAGCTGTCCCTATCAGTGCATACCAGACATAGCTCGATGCCCAGCCTCTTCTCATTTACCTTATTAGTCCAAGAGGACTTCAAGCCAGAGAGGGCTAAAAGCCCACCATATTAACTACAACTGGCCGGTCCCCCTCCTACAGAACAAAGAAAAAAGCTTCAAGCACACGTTTGGCACTGAAGATAAAATGATTACCAATCATAATATTATTATTTTGAACTATGCTTAATGTGAGAACAACAAAAACATGTATAAGTCATTTCATCTGTTCCTGGCTGGTCACAAATCTGCAATGGATCACGGGTCCATATACCAGTTGTTGAGCACTACTGTACTGTAATCAATAACTAGGGTAATTCTGATGGCAGAGTCATCTTTACAAAATGCAAAACACATTATGCAAGTTCCATATTATTTTGAATAAATCGTGGTGAATTTAATAAGGAGATAATAAAAATTAGATTTTAGATGCAATACCATATTTTGTATATCCTTCACCTAACACATAAAATATTTAATCAGTGGTTATATATGCACATAGTTGAAAACAAAGTAACAAGCAGTCTTTTTTGTAACACATTACAGTGTTCATGAGGATGAGTGTCATAAATCATTAAACTGTCCTGCCTGAGTAAGTGATGTTAAGTGGATGGATAGAGCTAATATTGTTTTGTGCATGCACATGGGTATACAGTAAACGGAAGCATGCAGAGAATGGCTAATTGGCTGTAATGTATTGTGTTTAAATGCTTGTCAATCTTTTACATATATTTATATACTGTATATATAGGAGAGCAAGAGAGAAAGAGATAATACAAATATCTACATGATATGAGATCTGTGAATGGCCAAGGTGCAGGTGAATGGTGCAGCCTGTAGGACATTAAAGACACACCCTTACAAGTAACTAACATGTTTGATATCCCCAAAAAATTACCAAAATTCAGCATTAAAGCCAAACTCCAGGCAGCTTTTCTACATGTTATGGCCAAGTATTAAAACTTCTGGGATGTTTTGGGATATTTTCATACACTTATTTTCATTCTTATCCTGGTGATATTCTGTGTCTTAGGAAATGTTAAAGCTGAATTCTAGATATGGATTTTTTTGCATAGTTGGAGCAATGTAAGTATGCATGTTCCATACCTGTCCAATCCCCGTGGAAGCGGAGAATCACTATAGTAGCCACCCCTACCACAATGGTCCTTGCTGTCTTCAGGGTCCCATGTTGTGCAGCTACCCTGCTTCATAGTGAACGTAAAGGGTTGCTTGCTCAGCATGGGCATTGGGCACCATTCAGAGAACGCCTTGTATTTTTTTCAGTGAATACGAGGCATTCTCTTTTTGGATGAGGTGGCGATCGAGATGTCACTGCCTTGCCTCTCCAGCTCGTCCAATCAGAGAACGCTTTGTATGGTGGCATTGGACCCAGAAGACAAAGAAGATCACTGTAGTACAGTGTCCACTACAGTGATTTCCAGCTTTTACAGGGATCGGCCAGGTATGGAACATGCATGGAACATGCATACTTGCATTGGTCCAAACTGAACCAATGTACACTCACTGTATTACCAAAAGTTTTGGGACACCTGCCTTTACATGCACATGAACTTTAATGGCATCCCAGTCTGTAGGGTTCAATATAGCATTGGCCCACCCTTTGCAGCTATAACAGCTTGAACTTGTCTGTTCACAAGGTTTAGGAGTGTGTACAAGAAGGCCTGGCTTGCATTCTTCACTCCAATTTATTCCAAAGGTGTTCTATCAAGTTGCGGTCAAGACTCTGTGTAGGCCAGTCAAGTTCCTCCACCCCAAACTCGCTCATCCATGTCCCTATGGACCTTGCTTTGTGCACTGGTGCGCAGTCATGTTGGAACAAGAAGGGTCTATCCCCAAACTATTCCTACAAAGTTAGGAGCATGAAATTAGTATGCTTACGCCTTAAGAGTTCCCTTCACTGGAACTAAGGGGCCAAGCCCAACCCCTTAAAAACAACCCCATGCCATAATCTCCCCTCTACCAATGATTTGGACCAGTTTACAAAACAAGATCCATAAAGACATGGATGAGTGAGTTTGGAATGGAGGAACTTGACTAGCCTGCACAGAGTCCTGACCGCAACCCGATAGAGCACCTTTGGAATGAATTCGAGCGGAGACTGTGAGCCAGGCCTTCTCATCCAACATTAGTGCCTGACCTCACAAATACGCTTCTGGAAGAATGGTCAAACATTCCAATAGTCACAGTATAAAGAAATCAACCGCACTTAGGATAAGGGTAGGAGAGAAAGGTTGCTGCCTCCCCTAGGGGAACTTACATTTGTGAAAAAAACAAACAAATGAAAGGGGTGTATGGCACTACCTAATAGCCAAGGGCCCACAGGTGTGTATGGGGAGAGTGAGAGGACTGCACCATAAGTGTAAAGGCCTCAATGGCGTACTTCTCCTGAAACCCCAACCTAGGATAAAAAGTCAGTACCTCATGTATAGGTATCCCTGTGAGGTGTGTATAAATGTAATGATACAGATCATACGCCCTATACCTATATACGCCTGTATGCATGATAAGGGATCAGTCCTCATATAAATTAATAAAAAACAGTTTGTATAAGGTGTAAAACTGGTAGTGCTCAGGTATATGGCAGAAAACCTATAGGTGACTTGAGTGCTCGCAATGTCTTCAGGTGACTTTTGTGCTCCCCCTCAAGGGTCCCCACTCACCGGATCCAATCACCCCACAATCATTCCCATAGACACACTCCTAAACCTTGTGGACAGCCTTCACAGAAGGGTTAAAGCTGTTAAAGCTGCAAAGGGTGGGCCAACTCAATATTGAACCCTACGGAGTAAGACTGGGATGCCATTAAAGCTCATGTGCATGTAATGGCAGGCGTCCCAATACTTTGGGTAATGTGGTGTATGTATGCAAAAAAAACATACCTGGAATTGAGTTTTAAAGATATGAAAGCATCTATGCAAAGCAATAAACACATTTTTGGGTTTTTCTAGCAGTGTAATTAAAGCAGAACATCACCTAAAGGGGGAAGTTCTGTTTGTTTGCATATTCCCCCCCCCGCCTCCACTTCCACATTTGGCAATCTGACCTGGAAGTTCGGGCCCCGGCTCCTTCTCTCACAGCCTTCTGGGACACATCACATGTCCCAGAAGACATTGGGACCATTCACAAAGCGCAACGCGACTCACGCATGTGCAGTAGGAAACCCTTACTTATGATGCCAGCGCCTGCATCCGAGGACATCACTGGATCCCTGGACAGGTAAGTGTCCTTATATTAAAAGTCAGCAGCCACAGTATTTGTAGCTGCTGACTTTTAATTTTTTGGGGGAGCTTGGAGCTCCTCTTTAACAGTTGTGTGCAGCTAAACATAGAAACCTGATATTTGTTTGGGCCAGAAGACAGATCAAAGCTAAATTCTTACTGGGTTTTCATGGGTTACTAAACAACATTTTTCTCTGCACTCTATTATTAATAAAGCCTGAATTTGGCACGTGAGTTGGAGAGTCCTGCCTGCTTTTTAGCAACTCATGATTCAGCTTTTAGGCCCCATTCACACCCGAGTGCATCGTTTTTGAGCGTTTTTCAGTTTTTTTGTCGCACGTATTTGCGCGTTTCCATGCAGCGTTTCCATGCAGCGTTTCCATGCAGCGTTTTTGAGCTTTGGCCTTTTTCTTATTAGCCAATAGGAAAAATGAACATCTATTTCAACATTTGTTGCTATTTTTTTTTATTTTTTCATCTGCTTCCTGGGTGAATATGCTCCAAAAATGCCCAAATCTGCCCGATTCGAGCAACAAAAAAGGGTCCAGAACTTGTTTGAGCTTCAGGCGTTGGGCTTCAGGCAACTTGGAGTGTCGATTCTCCATAGAGAAGGCTTCATTCACACATGAGCGTTTCTGTCTATTCTGTCTATGAGAATTTTCATAAGTTTTCCAGTGCTAAACCCTTCATCCAATTTCTAAATTGCTGTGTTTGTAAATGTCAAAAGTCAGTATAAAGAAATATTAATGGTAAACTGTGGGTTTAACTAGTTTTTTTTTTTAAATAGATCTCCTTTAAGGGGCGTGGCAAAATTAAGCTTTCAGTGTGGGAGGTTTGACAAATCAGTTGTGAGCTGTGCACAGGGTGCCATGACAACCCACAAAGGAGGGGCCTCTGGTGGCCAGTGGGCACACCCCCTCCCTCCAGGTGAAGCTTTTTCATAGAGATGGTAACAGCCCAGATATTGTGATCTATCAGGGAAGTGTAATGGGGATGCAGGGAATACAGAGTGCAGATAGTGGGTGAGGAGGAGTACAGAGTGCAGATAGTGGGTGAGGAGGAGTACAGAGTGCAGATAGTGGGTGAGGAGGAGTACAGGGAGTACAGAGTGCAGATAGTGGGTGAGGAGGAGTACAGGGAGTACAGAGTGCAGATAGTGGGTGAGGAGGAGTACAGAGTGCAGATAGTGGGTGAGGAGGAGTACAGGGAGTACAGAGTGCAGATAGTAGGTGAGGAGGAGTACAGAGTGCAGATAGTGGGTGAGGAGGAGTACAGAGTGCAGATAGTGGGTGAGGAGCAGTACAGGGAGTACAGAGTGCAGATAGTGGGTGAGGAGGAGTACAGGGAGTACAGAGAGCAGATAGTGGGTGAGGAGGAATACAGAGTGCAGATAGTGGGTGAGGAGGAGTACAGAGTGCAGATAGTGGGTGAGGAGGAGTACAGGGAGTACAGAGTTCAGATAGTGGGTGAGGAGGAGTACAGAGTGCAGATAGTGGGCGAGGAGGAGTCCAGGGAGTACAGAGTGCAGATAGTGGGTGAGGAGGAGTACAGGGTGCAGATAGTGGGTGAGGAGGAGTACAGAGAGTACAGAATGCAGATAGTGGGTGAGGAGGAGTACAGAGTGCAGATAGTGGGTGAGGAGGAGTACAGAGTGCAGATAGTGGGCGAGGAGGAGTACAGAGTGCAGATAGTGGGCGAGGAGGAGTCCAGGGAGTACAGAGTGCAGATAGTGGGTGAGGAGGAGTACAGAGTGCAGATAGTGGGTGAGGAGGAGTACAGAGTGCAGATAGTGGGTGAGGAGGAGTACAGAGAGTACAGAATGCAGATAGTGGGTAAGGAGGAGTACAGGGAGTACAGAATGCAGATAGTGGGTGAGGAGGAGTACAGGGAGTACAGAGTGCATATAGTGGGTGAGGAGGAGTACAGGGAGTACAGTTTGCAGATAGTGGGTGAGGAGGAGTACAGAGTGCAGATAGTGGGTGAGGAGGAGTACAGAGTGCAGATAGTGGGTGAGGAGGAGTACAGAGTACAGATAGTGGGTGAGGAGGAGTACAGGGAGTACAGAGTGCAGATAGTGGGTGAGGAGTACAAGGAGTACAGAATACAGATAGTGGGTGAGGAGTACAGGGAGTACAGAGTGCAGATAGTGGGTAAGGAGGAGTACAGAATGCAGATAGTGGGTGAGGAGGAGTACAGGGAGTACAGTGTGCAGATAGTGGGTGAGGAGGAGTACAGGGAGTACAGAATGCAGATAGTGGGTGAGGAGGAGTACAGGGAGTACAGAGTGCAGATAGTGGGTGAGGAGGAGTACAGGGAGTACAGAGTGCAGATAGTGGGTGAGGAGGAGTACAGGGAGTACAGAGTGCAGATAGTGGGTGAGGAGTACAAGGAGTACAGAGTGCAGATAGTGGGTGAGGAGGAGTACAGAGTGCAGATAGTGGGTGAGGAGTACAGGGAGTACAGAATGCAGATAGTGGGTGAGGAGTACAGGGAGTACAGAGTGCAGATAGTGGGTGAGGAGGAGTACAGGGAGTACAGTGCAGATAGTGGGTGAGGAGGAGTACAGGGAGTACAGAGTGCAGATAGTGGGTGAGGAGTACAAGGAGTACAGAGTGCAGGTAGTGGGTTTGGAGTACAGGGAGTACAGAATGCAGATAGTGGATGAGGAGGAGTAGAGGGAGTACAGAGTGCAGATAGTGGGTGAGGAGGAGTACAGGGAGTACAGAGTGCAGATAGTGGGTGAGGAGGAGTACAGAGTGCAGATAGTGGGTGAGGAGGAGTACAGGGAGTACAGAATGCAGATAGTGGGTGAGGAGGAGCACAGGGAGTACAGAGTGCAGATAGTGGGTGAGGAGGAGTACAGAGTGCAGATAGTGGGTGAAGAGGAGTACAGAGTGCAGATAGTGGGTGAGGAGGAGTACAGAGTGCAGATAGTGGGTGAGGAGGAGTACAGGGAGTACAGAGTGCAGATAGTGGGTGAGGAGGAGTACAGAGTGCAGATAGTGGGTGAGGAGGAGTACAGGGAGTACAGAATGCAGATAGTGGGTGAGGAGGAGCACAGGGAGTACAGAGTGCAGATAGTGGGTGAGGAGGAGTACAGAGTGCAGATAGTGGGTGAAGAGGAGTACAGAGTGCAGATAGTGGGTGAGGAGGAGTACAGAGTGCAGATAGTGGGTGAGGAGGAGTACAGGAAGTACAGAGTGCAGTTAATGTAGGGAGTGCAGAGGGAGAGGGGTAGGTAGAAAGTGAATTGGAAAGAGGGTTAAGAGAGAGTAGTGGGAGGTACAGAGTGAGGTATAATAGAGCATACAGGTGATGCAGACAGCTGGGTAATGGGGAGTGCAGGAGGTGCAGAGTACTGGATAATGGAAGGTGCAAGGGTGTAAAGTTCATAGGTGTAATAGGGGATGTGTAATGGGGATGTGTGTTGTGCAGACAGAAATATAATGAGGGATGCAGAGAGTGCAGAGTGCTGGGTAGAGGAGGATGCCGGGGTGCACTGTGCTGGACAGAGAGAAATGCAGGGGGTGCACTGTGCTGGGTAATGATGATTTAGGAGGTGCACTGTAATGGGTAATGGGGGATGCAGGGGGCACAGAGTGACATGTAATAGAGGTTTCAGGGGGTGCTGAGTGCTGCGTAATAGGGTATGCCAACACACAAGAATGGGCAAAAAAGGGACATGCAGTAGTGTGTTACCATGTGTTGTATTGCAATGCCGTGGCTGTGTCATAGCTGCGTTGCCTTAATAAGTTGAAATGCCATTCAAAATGAATAGCACCACAATACCCTTATTCACGTAAATATGTTGCAGTGTTCACACTGCATCACAAAAGTATGTTTTGACCCTCAAGGAAAAGCAAATCCTGTGGCACACACCAACCAAATAGATTATCTCTTTAATATTGTGGAGGCCACTTTTTTTACATACAAGCATGTATAAGGACACAGTAAATATTTAGTAGTCAAACCCTCAATATCTCTTCTATTTA
Source organism: Lithobates clamitans (assembly GCA_037952925.1). NCBI lineage: Eukaryota > Metazoa > Chordata > Amphibia > Anura > Ranidae > Lithobates > Lithobates clamitans. The sequence continues at coordinate 26,010 of JBBGZY010000421.1, read as the reverse complement.
TCTCAATATACATACATAAATTACCACGACAATAATATTCTAAGAAGCATGTTAATTTGAAAATGGTAGGCAATGGGGATTATTTACGAAAGGTAAATCCACTTTGCAGTACAAGTGCACTTGGAAGTGCAGTCGCTGTAAATCTGAGGGGTAGATTTGAAATGAGGGGAAGCTCTGCTGATTTTATCATCCAATCATGTGCAAGCTAAAATACTGTTTTTTTATTTTCCTTGCCTGTCACCCTCGGACTTACAGCGACTGCACTTCCAAGTGCATGTTGAAATGAGGAACTGTCACTTTCTAAAAAATAAATGATAGGGTTACTTGGCACAATAACAGCAGAGTTTTTTCCAAACTGTTTAGTGACACCAAAGCAGAGCTGGGGGTTATCTAAACTATTAGCCTGCCACTAAACCATCGACATGACACAGATCAGGCTTGACTGCTGGAACACAGACCTGCCATCTGCCTTGACCCAGAGCTGCCTATTTTAGGCCGTGTCTCAGCAGGAAGCATTCTGTGCTACCCACACTAATACCCCGGCTTTCTACACTGGACTTCAACTAGATCTAGTCTATAATTATAAATACATATTTATATATAGTGTATGACGGGGTGAGAAGCTTAGTACCATATGAAATACCAGGGCATACTTGAATAATTCTTGTAGATGATTAATCTATTGGAGGGAAGTCAGAAACATAGTCATCAATGGTTAAGCAATGAGTGTTGTGACTTCTAATGAAATCTTTCCTAATCCAACTAAATGAAGTTCATTGCAGACATTAAAGGACATTTTGTAAGGAGGAAATAGAGTTGCCTGGGAGTCATTATTTTTAGTCATTGCCCTGCAAGAAGTATACAAATCAGGATTCTGACTTATTATGACACTAAACAATATCCTTATTCTTCTAATAATCATTACACATTCACTACTTCATGGCCCTGTAATCTATTTTTCATTAAACTGTTTCATGCTCTATTTTGATATCTTCTAGTATGAGCCCTTGAACCTCTCCTTTTCCCCTCACTTCCATTTGTTTGGCAGGAGCAGTGCATATTAGTTGCGGTCATGTGCACTGCTCTATGCACACTACAAATCTCATAGCCCAAAGTCCCTAGTTCATCTCAGGAGCAGGCAAGAGAGTGTAGCTTTGTTGCTACATACTAATGTAGCCATCCTCTAGCAGGAAGTCAGATCACAGCAGTAAAAAAAGGAATTTGGAAATTTGGAGGATGCTGAGAGCAATAGACGGTACTTTTTTTGAGTTTTGGAATACATATTTGAATAGATTTTTTATTCTTAATTTCAGTTTAAAGTGGATGTAAACACATTTTTTTTAAATTAAGGCTTGCACCTTGTACAATATAGGATTTCATGTCATCTATGCCCAGTCCTGCCACGAAGAGTTAATCCAGCTCTGGGCAGTCCTCTTATTTTTTTCAGTGAGATAAAAACTGACACAGAAATATGAGTCAGGTCTTCCCCCTTGCTGTGAGTGACAGGTGATTTACATATCTCATGCAGGAGCCTGAGAGAGATATTCTGTGTACTACAGATCCCCTCCTCCTTTCTTCTCCAGCTTTCCCAGGATTGGCTGCTCCACAACTCAGCATTAATTGGGCATGCTGAAGTCATGTGGTGACTTTTCTGGGTTTGACTTGATGTTAGTGGTCATAGCAGAAGTTCAGTGCAAGAAATACAGAGGAGAAAATGCATGTGAACAAGGAAAATGTAGAAGTGGGCGGGGAGTCTACTGACATCACAACTCCACCCACAGAGCTCCGGACAACAGACCCACCCACAGAATCTGCAGTTTTTCGGGTCTCATAACAGACAGAGGGGAGACATTTGACAGGAGGCATGTATATCCTTATAGATATCCACTATGGCAGTAGTTTAGACAGGCTGAGAGTGGGTTTACATCCACTTTAATGTCATTTTAACTATGACTTTAGTTGCTGCATGTTTGGCCCAGGTCAAAAGTATTGAAGCTAGTCACTGCCAAGCAAATAGCATTTTCAGAAGTAGGTCAGTAAGGGCAGCCCCTATAATTCTGTTACCACAGGTTTCCCTTAAAGAGATACGCCAAAGTGATAGTTATTTAAATTGTTGCTGGATCTTGTTGATTTGAATGAATTAATCACTTCTTTCTAACTCATGTGTTCCCCCATGGCAAGATCTCTGTCCCTGAATATCCAATTTTTCAATCGGCTCTCGGGTGCTGCCACCGCCATTGCTTGTAAGGTAAACTGGCAGTGAAGCTGTGCGGCTTCACAGCCAGTTCCATACTGCACATGCACAAAGCACACTGTGCTTTGTGAATGGCCCAGTAGTGGGGCAAGGAGGAGGGGGGCCGAACTTCCGGGTTATCTTGCTGTGGTAAGATCACCCAGAAGTGTGAGCGGGTACCTGTCAAAAACAGGAGGAGGCAGATAAGCGGAGCTTCCACTTTAAGTTGGACATACAGGGTTTGATTTACTAAAACTGAAGAGTGCAAAATCTGGTGCAGCTGAGCATGGTAGCCAATCAGTTTCTAACTTCAGCTAGTTCAATTAAGTTTTGACAAAAAAAATATGAATCTGACTCTTTGACTCTAAATGGCATAGATGGGTGATTCCCCCAGTTGGTTTATTGTATTCTGACAGCTGCAGACAAGGGCTTTTAGAAAAGCCGAACAGTGGATGTGTTTAACTGGATGCAGCAGCTGTTTAAATGAAAGTTTTGTCAGCAGGCTTCTTCAACAAAATTTGTTCGATCCATTGACTTTTGTTGGATGGAGCAGGGCCAGAAGGGCAACCCACTGAGCAAATTTTGTCTGGTTCATCAGGAATTGGCCACAATTCACTCAGTGTATGGTCAGCTTTACTTTCCTTTTTGTTGTTTCAATTATTTTATGTATGAAGGAAAGTATGCAGTTGAAGGAGAGTGAGATTTTTTTGTGCAGCAGGAGGAGCGAGACCGAATACCAAGGAACATAATTAGGAGCTACAGAGAAAGATCTCACCACTGTCAGCATCTGCACTAAATTGAAGTATAAGTACTGGGTGGATCAACGCTTCAAAGTGTAGTTACATGTCAGCTATGGGATCAGTTTACTAAAGAAGTATAGGCTGTTCACTTAGCAAAGTCAACTTTTTGTGTGCAAGAGAATCTTCTCTTAGCTTAGTGAATGAGGTGAAGTTTTGCTGACTTCTAGCATCCAATCAAGCAAAAATTCTTTTTTTTAAATTTTCTTTGCTCGTGATTGGGTATTCTTTGCATAGCAAATGTTCACCGCATTTACTAAGCTAAGAGAAAAGTCCCTTTACACAGTGAGTGCTCTGTACTCCTTTAGTAGATCATCCGCAATATGTCCTTTGTTTTTTTTTTAAACTGTAACGTCTTCTTTGGCAAAACATTATTTTCCATCTGACGTACTTCTTTTTTTTTCTCTTTAAAGCTGAACATACAGACTGCAAAAGAAGAAAGACAGACTGCATATGTAAACAACCACAGGAGGGGTTAACAAGGCTTCATTATCAGGGACAGAAGGCTTAGGACATCTTAATGCCTGACAGCAGCACCAGGTGACAGGACAGCTGAAAGAGCCTTGTCACAATCTGAGGTTGGCCATATGACAAGGAATGAGGAGCACTCCTGGGAATTGCTCATTCTTTCTTTTGGCCTTTAACCCAATGTGTACCATGAAGTTTCACACAATGTCTGGGAACTTTTCTTTCTTTTAATACAATGGCAGACACACACGATATGAGATGTTGAGAGACAAGCAGTCAGAAGATAGACTGATGGCAGCTAAATCCCCCACATTGTCATTTCTGTGCCAACAGAGGGATAACGTGGGTGGCACATTGTAGGATACATCTGGATATATTACATATTATTATACTCAAGTACACACATCAGTATACCCTCTGATTATAAAACAGATCTATTGTGCATCCCATCACTCACCTCTCGAGCTATCTGATTCAAGGCATGGTCCTCAGCAGACAGTCTTTCCCGGTTGGGGTGTCTTTTCCTACCGGTGCCCTGGGTGCCCATCTTAGCTCCGAGCTGGCAGTAGTAAGAAGAGAAGGGACAGATCAGTTCGATATCCACATGCAGCCCTCGTTAGGTAAACCCACAGCAATAGAGCAGTCCACGTCAATGATTGTATCAGAGCCAATTTGGTGATGAAGGGGGTTGCGTTGGCCTCCACAGCGTGGTCTACTATAATCCTAATGACAGTTAATACAACAATGTATGCTGCTTTTTTTGGCTAAAGCGGTAACGCATTCCTGTCTTCTTTTTTTATCTGGTACTTACAGTGACAGTGTGTCTCTCCTTATCTTCACAATACAGTGGATTTGCTGCCGGTATATGTGTGTCTATGGTTCTGTTGTCCTTGTCACAGCGTGTCCTCTACTGATCCCGTCCCTGCTGATGCTGATATTGTTTCCTTAGCTCTGGATGCAGATACCTGCCTGTCATGTCTCCTGATGACACCAGATCTAAGCCCACTCTTGTTATACTATCCCCCCCCCACTCAGCTACTGTTCCTAGCACTGAGATTGCAAAAGGAAATGGGTCAGATGCTCTTCCTCTCTGCAGGGTACTCCTCTATGTCTCCCTCCTCTTTCTCTCACCTCCTCATCTCTCCTCTCCCCCCTGAGCTCTGCAGCTGACATCAGAGGGTGTGGAAGAAGGACATGCTAGGAGGAGGATTTTATAGTAGACGCACAATTTGATTTCAGAGAACAATCCATACATTCTTACAATTAAACCATCCATCACATTAAGGAATAAATTAAACCAATGACAATTACACTATCACCGCTGGCTATATATATATATATATATATACAGTATCTCACAAAAGCGAGTACACCCCTCACATTTTTGTAAATATTTTATAATATCTTTTCATGTGACAACACCGAAGAAATGACACTTTGCTACAATGTAAATTAGTGAGTGTATAGCTTGTATAACAGTGTAAATTTGCTGTCCCCTCAAAATAACTCAACACACAGCCATTAATGTCTAAACCGCTGGCAACAAAAGTGAGTACACCCCTAAGTGAAAATGTTCAAATTGGGCCCAAAGTGTCAATATTTTGTGTGGCCATCATTATTTTCCAGCACTGCCTTAACCCTCTTGGGCATGGAGTTCACCAGAGCTTCACAGGTTGCCACTAAAGTCTTCTTCCACTCCTCCATGACGAAATCACGGAGCTGGTGGATGTTAGAGACCTTGCGCTCCTCCACCTTCCATTTGAAGATGCCCCACAGATGCGCACAAGGGTTTAGGTCTGGAGACAAGCTTGGCCAGTCCATCACCTTTACCCTCAGCTTCTTTAGCAAGACAGTGATCATCTTGGCGGTGTGTTTGGAGCCATTATCATGTTGGAATACTGCCCTGCGGCCAGTGGCGTCACTAGGGTTGGTGTCACCTGGTGCGGTAAAACATGGTGTCACCCCTCCTCCTCCCTGTTGTTTAAAGAACTATGTGCGGAGTGAGCCTCACCCCCATATACCCTCTCCCAGCGCAATTCCTCTTTCTCCTTCCCCCACCCCCCCCTGCTCAGCACAAACCCCCCCCACCACTATTCCCCCTCTCAGCAAAAATCCTCACCCCCATATGCCCCCCTTCCAGTACAAATAGCCCCTCTCAGCACATATCATCACTCTCATATTCCCCTTTCAGCACAAATCCCTCCTCTCAGCACAAATCATCACCCTCATATACCCCCTTATAGCACAAATACCCCCTCTCAGCACATATCATCGCCCTCATATTCCCCCTTTAAGCACAAATCCCCCCTCAGCATAAATGATCACCCTCATATACCCCCTCTCAGCACAAATCATCATCCTCATATTCCTCCTTTCAGCACAAATCCCCCCTCTCAGCACAAATCATCACCCTCATATACCCCCTTTCAGCACAAATCATCACCCTCTTTTCCCCCCTTTCAGCATAAATCCCCCCAAACCCCTCCTTCTTACACAAATGGTCTTACCACCCCCAAAATCTCCCCTCTGATCAAAAATCCACACCCCCTTAAACCCCTCTTCTTACACAAATTCTCTTATTCCTCCACCCAAGCCACCCTCAGCACAAGCCCTTTTATATAACCCCTCCCCGCCAAATCCCCCCTACAAGCACAAACCCCCTCCCCCACCACCACCACAATACAAAGGCACTCACCTCCAGATTTTCCCAGCAAAAAAAATAATTTAATCCCTCCCAGCATAAATCCCCCTTTCTCTTCTTGCACAAATTCTCAGATTCCTGCCCACAGCACAGACTTACTGGTTACCAGTTACCAGGACCTCAGCGCCAGGGGCTCTCCTTCCCAGGCTCCTCCTCTATCAGAAGAAACATCAGAGCAAAAGAAGAACCTGTGGGAAACTTCCCTTGGCGCTCTGACACTGCTTTAAACATGCAGGCGGCTAGGACAGATACCGGCTGCTAAAGTGTCGGCAATCACTGCAGTGGAGACCCGGGGACACCCCACAGGAGATGTGGGCAAGTGCTCCATGCTGGGTGATGGCCAACACTGTAGCAGCCCACTGGCGCTCCCCTCTACACTATCACATTGTGCCCAAGACTGGAGCCCCTCTCGCACCCGCCTAGTCCCATCCCCTGGTGTCACCCCTCTGGCAGGTGTCATCTGGGTGCGGCCCACTCCCCCGTAGCAATGCCACAGTACATGTTGGCATTCATGGTTCCCTCAATGAACTGTAGCTTCCTAGTGCCGGCACCACTCATAAAGCCCCAAACCATGACGCTCCCACCACAATGCTTGACTGTAGGCAAGACACACTTGTCTTTGTACTCCTCACCTGGTTGCCGCCACACACGCTTGACACCATCTGAACCAAATAAGTTTATCTTGGTCTCATCAGACCACAGGACATGGTTCCAGTAATCCATGTCCTTAGTCTGCTTTTCTTCAGCACACTGTTTGCTGGCTCTCTTTTGCATCATTTTTAGAAGATGCTTCTTTCTTGGACGACAGCCATGCAGACCAATTTGATGCAGTGTGCGGCATATGGTCTGAGCACTGACAGGCTGACCCCCCCACCCCTTCAACCTCTGCAGCAATGCAGGCAGCACTCATACATCTATTTCCCAAAGACAACCTCTGGATATGAGCACGTGCACTCAACTTCTTTGGTCGTTCATGGAAAGGCCTGAGTGGAACCTATCCTGTTAAACCGCTGTATGGTCTTGGCCACTGTGCTGTATCTCAGTTTCAGGAACTTGGCAATCCTCTTATAGTCTAGGTCATCTTTATGTAGAGCAACAATTCTTTTTTTTCAGATCCTCAGAGAGTTCTTTGCCATGAGGTGCCCCATTTAACTTCCAGGGACCAGTTAACACCGAGTTAGTTCCCCATTCACACCTAAGACCTTGTAACACTAATGAGTCACATGACACCGGGAGGGAAAATGGCTAATTGGGCCCAATTTGGACATTTTCACTTAGGGATGTACTCACTTTTGTTGCTAGTGTTTTAGACATTAATGGCTGTGTGTTGAGCTTTTTTGAGGGGACAGCAAATTTACACTGTTATATATGCTGTACACTCACTAAATTACATTGTAGCAAAGTGTGATTTTTTCAGTGACGTCACATGAAAAGATATAATAAAATATTACAAAAATGTAAGGGGTGTACTCACTTTTGTGAGATACTGTATGTGTGTGTGTGTGTGTATATATATATATATATATATATATATATATATATATATATATATATGTATATATATATATACATACAGTGCATTGAAAAAGTATTCATACCCCTTGACATTTTCCACATTTTGTCATGTTACAACCAAAAACTTGAATGTATTTTATTGGGATTTTATGTGATAGACCAACACAAAGTGGCACATAATTGTAAAGTGGAAGGAAAATGATAAATGGTTTTCAATTTTTTAAAATATGTGAAAATTGTGGCGTGCATTTGTATTCAGCCCCCTTTACTCTGATACCCCTAACTAAAATCTAGTGGAACCAATTGCCTTCGTAAGTCACCTAATTAGTAAATAGAGTCTACCTATGTGTAATTTAATCTCATTATGAATACAGCTGTTCTGTGAAGCCCTCAGGAGGTTTGTTAGAGAACCTTAATGAACAAACAGCATCTTGAAGGCCAGGGGACACACCAGACAGCTCAGAGATAAGGTTGGGGGGGAGTTTAAAGCAAGGTTAGGTTATAAAAAAAATATCCCAAGCTTTGAACATCTCATGGAGCACTGTTCAATCCATCAGCCAAAACTGGAAAGAGTATGGCACAACTGCAAACCAACCAAAGACATGGCCATCCACTTAAACTGACAGGCCGGGCAAGGAGAGCATTAATCAGCCAAGAGGCCCATGGTAACTCTGAAGGAGCTGCAGTGATCCACAGCTCAGGTGGGAGAATCTGTCCATGGGACAACTATTAGTTGTGCACTCCACAAATCTAACCTTTATGGAAGAGTGGCAAGAAGAAAGCCGTTATTGAAAGAAAGCCATAAGAAGTCTGTTTGCAGTTTGCAAGAAGGCATGTGGGGGACACAGCAAACATGTTTAACCACTTGCCGACCGCCTCACAACGATATACGTCGGCAGAATGGCACGGCCAGGCAGAATCATTGGACCCCCCGGTGCCCCGAGGCGGTTGGCATTTCTTCCCCGGTGATCGGAGGTGAGGGGGAGGCCATCCTTTCGTGGCCCCCATCTCGCGATCGCTTCCGGCCAATGAAATCCTTCCTCTGCTGCTGTATGGTAAACAGCAGCAGGGAAAATTATGTCATCTCTCCTCGGCTCGGTATTTTCCATTCCGGCGCCGAGGAGAGACGACATCAACGTGAGTGTAAAACACACACACACACAGTAGAACATGCCAGGCACACATTACACCCCCCATCACCCCCCGATCACCCCCTAATCACCCCCCCCCTGTCACACTGACACCAAGCAGTTTTTTTTTTTATGATTACTGCATTGGTGTCAGTTTGTGACAGTTAGTGTGGTAGGGCAGTTAGTGGTAGCCCCCTTTAGGTCTAGGATACCCCCCTAACCCCCCTAATAAAGTTTTAACCCCTTGATCACCCCCCGTCGCCAGTGTCACTAAGCGATCATTTTTTTGATCGCTGTATTAGTGTCACTGGTGACGCTAGTTAGGGAGGTAAATATTTAGGTTCGCCGTCAGCGTTTTATAGCGTCAGGGACCCCCATATACTTCCTAATAAAGGTAGTATATGGGGGTCCCTGATTGCCCCCTAGTTATCCCTTTCACCAGTGATCACCGTATAACTGTTATGGGTGACGCTGGTTAATTAGTTTATTTTTTATAGTGTCAGGGCACCCGCCGTTTATTACCTAATAAGGTTTAGCCCCCTGATCGCCCGACGGTGATATGCGTTGCCCCAGACAGCATCAGGTTAGCGCCAGTACCGCTAACACCCACGCACGCAGCACACACCTTCCTTAGTGGTATAGTATCTGAAGGGATCAATATCTGATCCGATCAGATCTATACTAGCGTCCCCAGCAGTTTAGGGTTCCCAAAAACGCAATGTTAGCGGGAAAAGCCCAGATACCTGCTAGCACCTGCGTTTTGCCCCTCCGCCCGGCCAGCCCATCCCACCTAAGTGCAGTATCGATTGATCACTGTCACTTACAAAACACTAAACGCATAACTGCACCGTTCGCAAAGTCAGGCCTGATCCCTGCGATTGCTAACAATTTTTTTGGTAGCATTTTGGTGAACTGGCAAGCACCAGCCCCAAGCAGCGTCAAGTTAGCGCCAGTACCGCTAACACCCACGCATGCACCGTAACCTCCCTTAGTGGTATAGTATCTGAACGGATCAATATCTGATCGATCAGATCTATACTAGCGTCCACAGCAGTTTAGGGTTCCCAAAAATGCAGTGTTAGCAGGATCAGCCCAGATACCAGCTAGCACCTGCGTTTTGCCCCTCCGCCTGGCCCAGCCCAGCCCACCTAAGTGCAGTATTGATCGATCACTGTCACTTACAAAACAATAAACACATAACTGCAGCGTTCGCAGTGTCAGGCCTGATATCTGCGATCGCTAAAAGTTTTTTTGGTAGCAAGCAACAGTGGCCTAGTACACCCCGGTCGTATTCAAACCAGCACTGCAGTAACACTTGGTGACGTGGCGAGTCCCATAAGTGTAGTTCAAGCTGGTGAGGTGGCAAGCACATGTAGTGTCCCGCTGCTACCAAGAAGAAGACAAACAGGCCCGTCGTGCCTATAGTGCCTTTCCTGCCGCATTCGCCAATCCTAATTGGGAACCCACCGCTTCTGCAGCACCCGTACTTCCCCCAATCACATCCCCAACCAAATGCAGTTGGCTGCATGAGAGGCATTTTTATGTCCTCCCGAGTACCCCTACCCAGCGAACCCCCCAAAAAAGATGTCGTGTCTGCAGCAAGCGCGGATATAGGCGTGACACCCGCTATTATTTTCCCTCCTGTCCTGACAATCCTGGTCTTTGCATTGGTGAACATTTTGAACGCTACCATACACTAGTTGAGTATTAGCGTAGGGTACAGCATTGCACAGACTAGGCACACTTTCACAGGGTCTCCCAAGATGCCATCGCATTTTGAGAGACTTGAATCTGGAACCGGTTACAGTTCTAAAAGTTACAGTTACAAAAAAAAGTGTAAAAAAAAAACCACAAAAAAATATATAAGATAAAAAAAAAAATAGTTGTCGTTTCATTGTTCTCTCTCTCTCTCTATTCTCTCTCTATTGTTCTGCTCTTTTTTACTGTATTCTATTCTGCAATGTTTTATTGTTATTATGTTTTATCATGTTTGCTTTTTAGGTATGCAATTTTTTATACTTTACCGTTTACTGTGTTTTATTGTTAACCATTCTTCAGGTACGCCATTCACGACTTTGAGTGGTTATACCAGAATGATGCCTGCAGGTTTAGGTATTATCTTGGTATCATTCTTTTCAGCCAGCGGTCGGCTTTCATGTAAAAGCAATCCTAGTGGCTAATTAGCCTCTAGACTGCTTTTACAAGCAGTGGGAGGTAATGCCCCCCCCACCGTCTTCCGTGTTTTTCTCTGGCTCTCCTGTCTCAACAGGGAACCTGAGAATGCAGCCGGTGATTCAGCCAGCTTACCATAGAGCTGATCAGAGACCAGAGTGGCTCCAAACATCTCTATGGCCTAAGAAACCCGAAGCTACGAGCATTTCATGACTTAGATTTCGCCGGATGTAAACAGCGCCATTGGGAAATTGAGAAAGCATTTTATCACACCGATCTTGGTGTGGTCAGATGCTTTGAGGGCAGAGGAGAGATCTAGGGTCTAATAGACCCCAATTTTTTCAAAAAAGAGTACCTGTCACTACCTATTGCTATCATAGGGGATATTTACATTCCCTGAGATAACAATAAAAATGATTTAAAAAAAAATGAAAGGAACAGTTTAAAAATAAAATAAAAAAGCAAAAAAATAATAAAGAAAAAAAAAAAGCACCCCTGTCCCCCCCTGCTCTCGCGCTAAGGCGAACGCAAGCGTCGGTCTGGCGTCAAATATAAACAGCAATTGCAGCATGCATGTGAGGTATCACCGCGAAGGTCAGATCGAGGGCAATAATTTTAGCAGTAGACCTCCTCTGTAAATCTAAAGAAGTAACCTTTAAAGGCTTTTAAAGGCTTTTAAAAATGTATTTATTTTGTTGCCACTGCACGTTTGTGCGCAATTTTAAAGCATGTCATGTTTGGTATCCATGTACTCGGCCTAAGATCATCTTTTTTATTGCATCAAACATTTGGGCAATATAGTGTGTTTTAGTGCATTCAAATTTTAAAAAGTGTGTCTTTTCCCCCAAAAATGCGTTTGAAAAATCGCTGTGCAAATACTGTGTAGAAAAAAAATTAAACACCCACCATTTTAATCTGTAGGGCATTTGCTTTAAAAAAATATATAATGTTTGGGGGTTCAAAGTAATTTTCTTGCAAAAAAAAGTAATTTTTTCATGTAAACAAAAAGTGTCAGAAAGGGCTTTGTCTTCAAGTGGTTAGAAGAGTGGGTGATGTGTGACATAAGCTTCTAAATGTTGTGCATAAAATGCCAGGACAGTTCAAAACTCCCCCAAATGACCCCATTTTGGAAAGTAGACACCCCAAGCTATTTGCTGAGAGGCATGTCGAGTCTATGGAATATTTTATATTGTGACACAAGTTGCGGGAAAAAGACAAATTTTTTTTTTTTTGCACAAAGTTGTCACTAAATGATATATTGCTAAAACATGCCATGGGAATATGTGAAATTACAGCCCAAAATACATTCTGTTGCTTTTCCTGAGTACGGGGATACCACATGTGTTAGACTTTTTGGGAGCCTAGCCGCATACGGGACCCCGAAAACCAAGCACCGCCTTCAGGCTTTCTAAGGGCGTAAATTTTTGATTTTACTCTTTACTGCCTATCACAGTTTCGGAGGCCATGGAATGCCCAGGTGGCACAAAACTCCCCCAAATGACCCTATTTTGGAAAGTAGACACCCCAAGCTATTTGCTGAGAGGTATAGTGAGTATTTTGCAGACCTCACTTTTTGTCACAAAGTTTTGAAATTTGAAAAAAGAAAAAAAACTATTTTTTTTCTTGTCTTTCTTCATTTTCAAAAACAAATGAGAGCTGCAAAATACTCACCATGCCTCTCAGCGAATAGCTTGGGGTGTCTACTTTCCAAAATGGGGTCATTTGGGGGGGGGGGGGTTGTGCCACCTGGAAATTCCATGACCTCTGAAACTGTGATAGGCAGTGTAGAGTGAAATCAAAAATTTACACCCTTAGAAATCCTGAAGGTGGTGATTGGTTTTCGGGGCCCGTACGCGGCTAGGCTCTCAAAAAATCCCACACATGTGGTATCCCCATACTCAGGAGAAGCAGCTGAATGTATTTTGGAGTGTAATTTTTTTATTTTTTTTGTCATTATTCAATCACTTGGGACAAAAAAAATGAATATTCAATGGGCTTAACATGCCTCTCAATTTTCTTGAGGTGTCTACTTTCCAAAATGGGGTAATTTGGGGGGGGGGGGGGGTTGTACTGCCCTGCCATTTTAGCACCTCAAGAAATGACATAGGCAGTCATAAACTAAAAGCTGTGTAAATTCCAGAAAATGTACCCGAGTTTGTAGACGCTATAACTTTAATAAGGGGACCCCCAGATCCCGGCCCCCCACCCTATGTGAATGTGTGTGGGGTACATCGTATCCCTACCCATTCACCTAGGGAAAAAAGTGTCAATTAAAAAAACACACTACACAAGTTTGGCTCCTCCGCTATCTTCTGCCGCTCTTTTGCTAGTGGTGGCCCGGACTTCTGCGTCACCTTCTTCCCTCTTCTCTTCTTCCGATGTTGACACAATGCTCTCTCCCGCTGTAATGCTGTCATGCTGGGCATGCTGGGACTGTGACGTCATAAGGGGGCGGGGTCACTGCCTATATAAGTCATTGCGAAGCACTCAGACAGCATTACAGCGAGAGAGAGCGTCATGTCAACATCGGAAGAAGAGAAGAGGGAAGAAGACGATGCAGAAGTCACCGCTAGCAAAAGAGCAGCAGAAGATAGCGGAGGAGCCGGCAGAAGAACCGGACACCGGGAGAAGAGGCCAGAGAGCGGGAGAAGAACCGGACACCGGAGAAGAGGCCAGAGAGAGCGGAGAAGAACCGGACACAGGGAGAAGAGGCTGGAGAGACCCCCGAAGTCGGAAGAAGACCCCCAAAGTCAGAAGAAGACCCGGAGCTGCCTAATAAATTACTTTAAAAACCTGTGTAGTGTGTTTTTTTATTGACACTTTTTTCCCTAGGTGAATGGGTAGGGGTACGATACCCCATACTCATTCACATAGGGTGGGGGGCCGGGATCTGGGGCCCCCTTATTAAAGGGGGCTCCCGGATTCCGATAAGCCCCTCGCCCGCAGACCCCGACAACCAACGGCCAGGGTTGTCGGAAGGAGGCCCTTGTCTTTATCAACCTGGGGACAAGGTGCTTTGGGGTGGGGGGGGCAGGGCGCCCCCCCTCCCCCAAAGCACCCACCCCCCATGTTGAGGGCATGCGGCCTGGTACGGTTCAGGAGGGGGGGAGCTCGCTTGTCCCCACCCCCTTTCCTGATCGGCTGGGCTGTGTGCTCGGATAAGGGTCTGGTATGGATTTTGGGGAGACCCCCACGCCGTTTTTCTCGGCGTAGGGGGTTCCCCTTGAAATCCATACCAGACTGAAGGGCCTGGTATTCCCCCAGAGGGGAATTCCCTCTCGCGCCCACCGCAGTAGGAAAATGTGTTTTTCCTATTGCAGCCGGCGTGAGATTTACAGTATCCTGTCGCCGAGAACCAGAGCGATGGGATCGCGCTGGAAACATTCTCGCGGCTGCGTACTGTAGATTGTACAAAAGTCCGATGGTTTTGTGTACACACGATCAGACTTTGCTCCATCGGACTTTTGTTGCTGGAAAGTTTGTGCATTCGCACAGCCAACAAAATTCCAATGGAAACAGAAAAAGTTTGTCCAATGGAGCGTACACACAGTCGGATGTTGCTCCAAAACAGCTAATTTGCATGTTTGTTGTCAAAAAGGCCGTTTTGGCGCCAAGAGGTGCATAAAAGTTCTCCTGTTGCAGGAATGTGCTGCTGTTTCGTCTCAGCTCTGTGTATCTGCTTAACCTGTACCTGATTGATTGATTACCTATTGACCCGGCTTGTCTGACCATTCCTCCTTCTCCAATCCGACTCGGCCTGCCTGATTCTGCTACTGCATCTACCAATACCGTTGCCGACCTCTGCCTGCCTACCGACTCTGCCTCTGCCTACTGTATTAACCGCCTTGCTGCCTGCTGACCCGGACTGTTTGACCTTGTCTGTGCCTGCCGTTTGCTGCTGTGCTGTTGCACCCTCAGCTCCAGCTCCAGTGACTTCTGCATCTGCATCTTCAGTGCTGCAGCCTGCTGCTTCCTGTTATCACCTTACCTTCAGTCCAGCCATCCCTGGAGGGATCTCTATTCTGCTCCAGCATCAGAGCCTTCATCTCAGCAGGCACTCCTACCCCACTGTGCTCACGAGACCACTGTCCCCACTCCAGTGGCTCTTGAACCAGCGTTGTATGAGAGGGTTTCTCCTACAAGTCAGGCTCACTACCAGGTACCTAACAGAGAGGATTCCGTCGGGCCACTCTGCCATAAAGCCCCGACTGGTACAGGGCTGCAGTGATGGTTGACTTTCTACAACTTTCTCCCATCTCCCGACTGCATCTCTGGAGCTCAGCCACAGTGATCTTTGGGTTCTTCTTTACCTCTCTCACCAAGGCTCTAGGAAGGGTTCTGGTCATCCCAAATGTCTTCCATTTAAGGATTATGGAGGCCACTGTGCTCTTAGGAACCTTAAGTGCAGCAGAAATTTTTTTGCAACCTTGGCCAGATCTGTGCCTTGCCCCAATTCTGTCTCTGAGCTCTTCAGGCAGTTCCTTTGACCTCATGATTCTAGTTTGCTCTGACATGCACTGTGAGCTGTAAGGTCTTATATAGACAGGTGTGGTTCTTTCCTAATCAAATCCAATGAGTATAATCAAACACAGCTGGACTCAAATAAAGGTGTAGAACCATCTCAAGGATGATCAGAAGAAATGGACAGCACCTGAGTTAAATATATGAGTGTCACAGCAAAGGATCTGAATACTTAGGACCATGTGATATTTCAGTTTTTCTTTTTTAATAAATCTGCAAAAAAGTCAACAATTCTGTGTTTTTCTGTCAATATGGGGTGCTGTGTGTACATTAATGAGGAAAAAAATGAACCTAATTAATTTTAGCAAATGGCTGCAATATATATATATATATATTTGCCGGTTTTGTTTTTAAGTATGGGCACGTCTGCCTTTACACGTACATGAACGTTAATGGCATCTCAGTCCGTAGGGTTCCATATTGGGTTGGCCGTCCCTTTGTAGCTATAATAGCTTCAACTCTTCTGGGAAGGCTGTCCACAAGGTTTCGGAGTGTGTCTATGGACTAAAAATCTTATTAATAATAATAATCTTCTGCAGCTGCAGCTGCTGTACACCAAGTGCTAAATCACTCACCAATTAATGTTTCTATATTACAGCGCTTACAGTAATATTAATTCATAGCATCAAATATACTTTGATTCATATATACTGTACATAATACATAATTTATAATGACAAAACCATGAAATAAATATAGAACTCAACATAAATTGTTTTCTGTCTAACTGGTAATTATTTATAATTCAGTAATTTAGTATTATAATCATGTATATTCCTTCACAAATTTTGTAAATTTTTTATAAAACGGGGTGAATTTTCTAATATAAATCTTATATTACATACATTTTTATTTTTATCTTTATTTTTTATTTTCATTTTATTATTTTTGATTTTCAATTTTATTTTTATTTTCATTTATTATTTTTTATTTTATTTTTCATATCTTATTTTTTAATTTTTATATAATTTTTTTTAATGATTTTCTTTGTGTATCTATTATTATGCAATTTTTGAGAAAGAGGTAATTTGATTTAATATTTATTTTTAGAGATTATATTTAATATATCTATGGGGCTTTAGATGTAAATATGATCAGCATTTCTATGGTTAATTTAGTGGTTTAATTCTTTGAGCATTCGTGATTGGCTGGGGAGAAGAATGCATTCAGCGATATGTTAATGTAAGTCTGGTTGTAGGAAGTTGGCTTTGTTCGTCTGAGAATGAAGCCAGTACACCTTACAGAAAATGATGTAGTTTTAACATGTGATACAAGAGGGAGGTGTCTTCCCTGTGTATAAATTGGATCACTAGGAGAAATTATGTCCTTGATGACGCCCTATGGGAGGGGCGAAACACATTGATGCAATTTCTGGTTTCCTAAACCAACAACATCACTTCCGCTGTCCGTGGAATGCACACTGCGCGGCAAACCCAGAAGAGCCCTATACTACCATTGTAATGCCTGTTTGTTCCTGCCATTTTGTAAGTGAATTGTAATTTGCATTAATAAACCTTTTAAATGGTACTTCACTATGTACACCCTCTCTTTTTAATGAACTTGGTGGAGTTCGAGCTGCTTTACTAGCAGCAACCTATATTAAGGATACCTAAAGGGTGCACCCCCGAAACACGTTAGCTGTACCCTGTGTTCTGTGCATGTCCATGCACTGTGTTTATGGCCTTTTGTCAGTTGCATTTTGTGAGTACCCACTTTTATACAAAGATTTCTTATTATTAAATTATCTCTGGTAATGCACTAGGTGTGCGCGCCTAGGCAGCTTGCAGGGAAAATGTCATTCTTTACAAATGCAATTATTTCTGCAGCAGATTCTAGACATGGTACAGATCTGCCACTTTACAGGTAGACTAAGGGGACCCCCCCAAGGCACTACATTGGAAGGAATTTTTCATTTTTAGGCTTTCACTTTAAAAATCAAAAAATCACTGCTCATTTAAAAATGACATTTTTTGCAAACTTTTTTTTTATTGATACATGTCCCCCAGGGCAGGACCAGGACCTCTATAACCATTGTATGCCCAATTACTTGCATATAAGCCTTCAAAATGGGTACTTTTGATTTTTGATATTCGGGTCCCATTGACTTTAATGGGGTTCGTTATTCGTGTTTGAAATTTCGTGATGTTCGGAAGTTCTGGTGCGAACCGAACAGGGGTCCATTCGGCCCATCCCTAATGATGGGTTACATGTCAGGTAAAGGTACGAGGGAGATGACAGTCATTAAATATTCAATAAATGCACAAGTTTATATTGAGATTTTGGACACTTTTTTTATTCTATCATTTGAAAGCTTGTTTGGTGGTGATGATGACATCATTTTTCAGGATGTAAACTGATGCAGATGTTTGTTTTAGAACTGCAAAGTACATGGTGATTCCATAATATTTTCTTCAGAATTATTTTTTTCCTCTGCTTGATCTGCAAAAACAATTGCAACTAACTACAGTTTTCTTTCTTTGTTTAATCTTTTTAACTGTTTCTTAAAGCCAGGAGGTTGGAATGTTAAATGAAAAAAGTTTTGAGGCATGTCTGTGATTATTTTTTTTTTTCTACACAATTAAACAATTGCTTGGTGATTCCATACTTATTGGGGTTGTACTCTGATGGAGACCCTGATGTTAGACGGGATTCAGATGGGGACCCTGATAAGAAGATTCCTGATGTAAGGGGAACTCTGATAGGTACACCCGATAAAGGTGGCATATGTTTTGTTTATTCATCCTAATCTAATGACTGCATAATACATACTAGTGTTCATAGGTGTGCGCAGCCTCTCGCATTAGGGTGTGCACCCCAAAGCTCAAATACATATGCATCTGTATATGTACTGATGGTGTCAGTAGGGCAGTGGACAGTGTCATTAGTTTTATTTTTTTTTTAAATAAATTATTTTATTTTGTAACATTTTTTTGGGGGATGAAATATCAGTGGTCTAAACAGGGAGGAATATGCACCACACAAGGAGATTAGGGTGTGCCCAGGCACACCTGGCACACCCTGTGCGCACGCCTATGCTAGTGTTCTTTATTCACTCTTGCACTGCATCTGCATTACCTGTCAGACGTTACCTCCAAGTTGTGACTCATGGTACACAAGCACACTGACTGGACAGGGAATTCTGGTTCCTTGCATCACTGTTATACTGTTGACATTATGCCCTCTGACTTTTTTTTTAATTGCACCCCTGAATCAGATAAGTTAGATCCTGCACTGCTTTTATTTGTGGCAAACCCTTTAGTTGAGTTCCAGTTTTATAGCTGGTACTGTTTATAGCTTTATAGCTGGTATGTTATTTTTGCTTAACCGTCTGTAGACCTGTCCACATTACAATGCTTTATTATCTCCCTTGTCCTAACCAGAATTATGGCCCGTTAACTTTAGTTCCCTCTTGCTAGTCTGTTTCTGAAGTAAGAATTTTGCCCTGTTAACCAGCCAACCTTTATTACCTCTTGATTGCTAATTCAAATCCACCCACCACCCACCCCTCTCAGTATAAATATATGCTTCTTTTGGGGGAAGCATCTGCAGGGGGCACATTTGCAACTGGCGCTCTTTATCAAAGTGGGCAATTTCTATAAGTGGAAGCACTTCTGACTTTGCACTTCAGCGAATTCACAAAGCAAATGAACAGAAGAAAAAACTTTGGAAAACACCGGACAGACATCAGGTGACCTTGTGTACCCCTTCAGCTCCTTCTCCTTGTAACATGCACTCTCTACCACTCCTTTTGACAGCTGTGTCCCCTATCCTTAAACTATCTCTCCTTCACCCCTCTTCTCCCCCCACAGCATATATATATCACCCTCACTTCTGTCCTCTCCTTATTACTGTACCCACCAACTCCCGCTAATTCTAAATCCACACCCACTAAAAATCTCCAAGACCCTGGGCCATGTCCCTTCATATAAATTCCACTC
Source organism: Lithobates clamitans (assembly GCA_037952925.1). NCBI lineage: Eukaryota > Metazoa > Chordata > Amphibia > Anura > Ranidae > Lithobates > Lithobates clamitans. Next base: position 6,535 of record JBBGZY010000421.1, on the reverse strand, counting down.
CCATATTACCTCCCTCACTCTCCTGCTCTTCCTAACCTCTGGAGATATATCCCCAAACCCTGGGCCTCCATCATTTAACTGTACCCCATCACCCTGCACCCTCTGGTAGCAGCCGCAATCAACACAATTTAGTTCCCATTTCTATTCTTCCTAAATCCAGACTCCCTTTCTCTTGTGCCCTCTGAAACACCCGCTCTGTCTGCAACAAACTCACCTCTCTCTGTGACCTCTTTATTACCAACTCATTTAACCTACTCGCCATTACCGAAACCTGGCTCCACGAATCCGACACTGTGTCTTCTGCTGCCCTATCCCATGGTGGTCTTCTCTGGACTCACTCCCCCAGATCCAGTGGACGTAAGGGAGGAGGTGTCGGAATCCTTCTAGCCCCACATAGCACCTCTCAGGTACTACACCCACCTCTCTCTCTGTCACTCTCCTCTTTCGAAGCACACTGCATTCGTCTTTTCACTCCAGTTTCTCTAAGGATAGCTGTGATCTACAGGCCCCCTGGACCAGTATCAACCTTTCTTGATGACTTCTCTGCCTGGCTACCCTACTTTCTTTTTATCTGAAATCGCCACAATCATTCTCGGGGACTTCAACATCCCTATTAATACTAACACTCCTGCCACTTCCAAACTTCTCAGCCTAACATCCTCCTTTGACCTGAAGCAGTGGATACAGGCTCCTACTCACTCCGAAGGCAATACCCTTGACCTCGTTTTCTCTCACCTTTGCACTCCATCCAACCTCTCTAACTACCGATTCCCTTTCTCTGATCACCACCTTATTAGTTTCACTCTCTCCCTCTTCTCCACCTCCTCTCCCTCCAACCCCCTAAAAGTTACCCACAGAAACCTACGTCATCTCAACCCTTCTCTTCTCTACTCTGCTATCGACAACATCTACGACAAAATCTCACCCCTATCCTGCACCAACCTAGCCACTTCAGTCTACAACGCTTAACTTCTAGCCTCACTGTACTCAATGGCCCCCCTCACTACACACAGAATCAGTCCCCGACCCCTTTAACCTTGGCAAACAGATGATACTAGAAGTCTGAAAAAACGTAGTCATGCTCACGAGCGCCTGTGGCATAAGACTAAGTCTCAGAGAGATTATAACCAATATAAATCTGCCCTCCAAAAATACAACTCCAGCATCCTCACTGCCAAGCAGACCTATTTTATCACTCTCATTAGCAACTTATCATCCCATCCCTGTCAACTCTTCTCTGCCTTCAACTCTCTACTCCGTCCTCCACCGCCTCCACCCGCCAACTCACTCACTGCCCATCATTTCAAACAGAAGATTGATACAATTCGTGAGGAGACCTCTACTGTTCCGATACCCTCCACGCTTTACACTTCATGCCCACAGACACAATCATTACTTCCCTCTTTCAACCCCACCACTATAGACGAGGTTGCTAAACTACTTGCTAATGTCCACCATACCACCTGCCCTCTGGATCCTGTTCCCTCACAAATGCTACGTTCACCCTCTGGCTCTATGCTACACTCTCTAACCCACATCTTCAATCTCTCCCTCTCTTCTGGCATCTTCCTCAACTCTCTAAAACACGCACTTGTCAGACCCATACTTAAAAAGCCCTCACTGCACCCATCCAATCTTAACAACCTACGCCCCATCTCCTTGCTCCCCTTCCTATCCAAACTCCTCGAACGTCTGGTCTACAACCAACTGAGCATCCACCTCGCTGTTAATAGCCTTCTTGATCCCCTTCAGTCTGGATTTCGTCCTCAACACTCCACAGAAACTGCTCTGCTAAAACTAACAAATGATCTACTAACGGCCAAAACCAATCAACACTATTCTGTACTCCTACTCCTGGACCTCTCTGCTGCCTTTGATACGGTTGACTACCCCCTTCCTCCTAAAAAACTCCATGCCTTTGGTCTCCGTGACTGTACTCTTCACTGGTTCTCTTCCTCCTTATCCAACCGCACCTTTAGCGTTTCCTACAACTCTACTTCCTCTTCTCCTCTTCCTTTCTCAGTTGGGGTCCCCCAAGCTTCTGTTCTTGGACCACTCCTATTTTCAATCTACACCTCCTCCCTGGGTCAGCTGATAGCCTCCCATGGCTTCCAATACCACCTCTACGCTGACGACACCCAAATCTATTTCTCTACCCCTCAGCTCACTCCCTCTCTCTCCTCACGTATCACTAATTTACTTTCAGATATATCAGTCTGGATGTCACACCACTTCCTCAAACTCAATCTATCCAAAACCGAACTTATCATTTTTCCTCCCCCATATGCCCCTTCCCCCGATCTCTCTGTCAAAATCGATGGCACAACTATAAGCCCATCCCCACATGCCAAGGTTCTAGGTGTAGTCCTGGACTCCAAACTCTCCTTTAAGAACCACGTCCAGTCACTGTCTAAATCCTGCCGCCTTAACCTCCGCAACATCTCCAAAATACACCCCTTTCTAACCAATGACACAACAAAGCTCTTAATTCACTCGCTGGTCATCTCTCGCCTCGACTACTGCAACTCCCTTCTCATTGGCTTACCTCTACATAGTCTATCAACTCTTCAATCCATCATGAATGCTGCTGCCAGACTCATCCACTTTACCAATCGCTCTGTCTCTGCTACCCCTCTCTGTCAATCCCTCCACTGGCTTCCGGTCAGCCAAAGAATTAAATTCAAAATACTAACAACTACGTACAAAGCCATCCACAATTTAGCCCCCAGCTACATCACTAGCCTAGTCCCTAAATACCAACCTACTCGTTCTCTTTGTTCCTCTCAAGACCTTCTGCTCTCTAGCTCCCTCATCACCTCCTCCCATGCTCACCTCCAGGACTTTTCCAAAGCCTCTCCAATCCTATGGAATGCCCTACCCCAATCTGTCCGCTTATCTCCTACTCTATTAGCTTTTAGACGATCCCTGAAAACCCTCCTCTTCAGAGAAGCCTACCCTACCCACACCTAACAACAACTGTTTTTTCATTTTCTCCATTAGCTCACCCCCCACAGTGATTACCTTTTGTTTCCACTTGACCCTCCCTTCTAGATCGTAAGCTCTAACGAGCAGGGCCCTCTGATCCCTCCTGTATTGATTTGTATTGTAAGTGTACTGTCTGCCATCATGTTGTAAAGCGCTGCGTAAACTGTTGGCACTATATAAACCCTGTATAATAATAATAATAATAATAGCTAATAAATGATAAAGTATAAAGGTCAACCATGGTAACTTTCAAAGAACAGAGCAAAAGCAGATTTTTTATTGCTTGCTGTGTGCTAACGCAGGCAGTTTTGTAGCAGATGCTTTGCTTTATTTTATGAAATTTGCCAGGCTGTGGCATATGACACCGATAGAACAGAACAATTTTAATCTATTTGGGCCACTTGGATTATTTGTAAGGACTTTTCTAAATTTCAAGCCCCCTTCCTAAACTGACTTATTTCTTATTATAATTTCATCTTGCATGCAGTCCTTTATGTTCCCTTTTCCCTGTCCTCTGCCCACCCAACTCCATGCCCCTTCCATTTTTTCCCATTTAAAAACAACTTTATCTTTCTATATTTATACCTACCTTTTTCTTTCCCACTCTAACCATCTCTCATTCTTTTGGAAGGATGCAAGAATAAGGCCTCATTGACATAGATATTGAGACCCATATGCTGTAAATGGGTCGCAAGGTACTGTGTTCAGGAAGCCAATGTAAGTATATGGGAATGCATTGGCTGCATAAACACAGTTACTCAATCTAATCTGACAGGCTTGCAGGTGTCGGTGAGCAGTCCCGATCGCAGACAGTGCGTGCCTGTCAAATTAGGTTGAGCAGCTGCATGCAGCCCCTAGCAGCTCAAGTCACATAAACACATGGCCCATTCAGAGTCCATGGGCCTTAGAGCCCGTGTGATTGAGGCCTAAGACAAAGGGCACACTTTAGTCATTTTAGGCATGTTCATTGTATTGTTCATTGGACTGTGTATCTTGACAAAGATTCTTGATCCAATCTCCATTGTATTCAGTGGAGTTGTGGTTGATTGTTTTGGTCTGCTCAGGATTCCTAGGCATAGAGTTTGATTGCTTCCCATGGCCTCTGAAAGAAGCTTCCAGAACATAGGCGTGGAGATTCAAATGATCAGCTGAATATTTATCATGCCCTTGCAAGTACCTGAAAGACTCTTTCCTTGTCAGGGAGGGTTCCAGTACTTCTGGGGCTGCTGCCCCTAGGAGAAGTGCCACTAAATCTAGACACCACCATTTGGGCCTCGGCATTTGCTTTGTTAAGGGCCTGAGGAGGACAGCTAAGAAGAGGATACCTGCTGATGGATGTTGTTTCAGAGTCCAGGTCTAGTGGAGGACCTTGCCATTTTCTACCTGTGGAGACTGCGTGGCAGGTAGCTCTAGGGATACTGTGAGTATATATCTTACTGGGGACTGATAGCTGCACATAAGCAGAAAAAAAACCCATAGCTAATGACTGCCCTATGATCTACAGCAGGGCCGGACTGGGTATGAAAACCAACCCTGGAAAAAATGTCATACCAGCCCCATAGCATTATTATACCAGCCCAACAGCATAATGTCATTATTTTCTTGTTCGTAAAATGGAAAACCATGCATTTTAAAGCACATTTGGCTGCAATTGATGGGTACAGTGGCTGCGTTTGATGGCACAGTGGCTGTGTTTTATGGGCACAGTGGCTGTGTTTAATGGGCAGAGTGGCTGTGTTTAATGGGCACAGTGGCTGTGTTTAATGGGCACAGTGGTGGCAATTTATGGGTACAGTGGCTGCGCTTGATGGCACAGTGACTGCGTTTAATGGGCACAGTGGCTGCGTTTGATGGTACAGTGGCGGTAATTTATGGGCACAGTGGCTGCGTTTAATGGGCACAGTGGCGGCAATTCATGGGTACAGTGGCTGCGTTTAATGGGTACAGTGGCTGCGTTTGATGGCACAGTGGCTGCGTTTAATGGGCACAGTGGCGGCAATTTATGGGCACAGTGGCTGCACATGATGGCACAGTGGCTGTGTTTGATGGCACAGTGGCGGTAATTTATTGGCACAGTGGCGGCAACTTATGGGTACAGTGGCTGCGTTTGGCGCAGTGGTGGCAATTTATGGGTACAGTGGCTGCGTTTGGCACAGTGGCGGCAATTTATGGGTACAGTGGCTGCGTTTGATGGGCACAGTGGCGGAAATTGATGGGTACAGTGGCTGCGTTTGATGGTACAGTGGCGGTAATTTATGGGCACAGTGGCTGCGTTTAATGGGCACAGTGGCGGCAATTTATGGATACAGTGGCTGCGTTTGATGGCACAGTGGCTGCGTTTAATGGGTACAGTGGCTGTGCTTGATGGCACAGTGGCTGCGTTTAATGGGCACAGTGGCGGCAATTTATGGGCACAGTGGCTGCGTTTGATGGCACAGTGGCGGTAATTTATTGGCACAGTGGCTGCGTTTAATGGGCACAGTGACGGCAATTTATGGGTACAGTGGCTGCGTTTGATGACAGAGTGGCTGCGTTTGATGGCACAGTGGCGGTAATTTTTTGGAACAGTGGCTGCGTTTAATGGGCACAGTGGCGGCAATTTATGGGTACAGTGGCTGCGTTTGGCACAGTGGTGGCAATTTATGGGTACAGTGGCTGTGTTTGGCACAGTGGTGGCAATTTATGGGTACAGTGGCTGCGTTTGGCACAGTGGTGGCAATTTATGGGTACAGTGGCTGCGTTTGATGACAGAGTGGCTGCGTTTGATGGCACAGTGGCGGTAATTTTTTGGAACAGTGGCTGCGTTTAATGGGCACAGTGGCGGCAATTTATGGGTACAGTGGCTGCGTTTGGCACAGTGGTGGCAATTTATGGGTACAGTGGCTGTGTTTGGCACAGTGGCGGCAATTTATGGGTACAGTGGCTGCGTTTGGCACAGTGGTGGCAATTTATGGGTACAGTGGCTGCGTTTGATGGCACAGTGGCGGTAATTTATGGGCACAGTGGCTGCGTTTAATGGACACAGTGGCGGCAATTTATGGGTACAGTGGCTGCGTTTGATGGCACAGTGGCGGTAATTTATGGGCACAGTGGCTGCGTTTAATGGGCACAGTGGCGGCAATTTATGGGTACAGTGGCTGCGTTTGATGGCACAGTGGCTGCGTTTGATGGCACAGTGGCTGCGTTTAATGGGCACAGTGGCGGCAATTTATGGGCACAGTGGCTGCACTTGATGGCACAGTGGCTGCGTTTGATGGCACAGTGGCTGCGTTTAATGGGCACAGTGGCGGTAATTTATCGGCACAGTGGCTGCGTTTAATGGGCACAGTGGCGGTAATTTATCGGCACAGTGGCGGCAATTTATGGGTACAGTGGCTGTGTTTGGCACAGTGGTGGCAATTTATGAGTACAGTGGCTGTGTTTGATGGGTACAATGGCAGCGTTTGATGGGCACCGTGGCGGCAATTTATGGGCACAGTGGCTGCATTTAATGGGCACAGTGGCGGCAATTTATGGGCACAGTGGCTGCGTTTAATGGGTACAGTGGCTG